>OX457025.1:90867558-91467558 GCA_949752745.1 Protula sp. h YS-2021 | reverse complement strand
GATTCTTTGATTTACTATTGATGTAAAGATAAACGCTAATTACTTGCTACAATTGCAATTATCAAGCAGCGGAGTGCTCTTTTATCATGAAACTGAGTGGTAACGAAGTGAGATGTTTTAGTTCAAATAACCAGTAGATGAATGCAACTTATGATAAAAAATAATTATCAACAGAGTTTCTGATGTATAATTGATGTAAATATGAACGTTTAATTCTTGTACATGCAACTATTGCTTTATAACTGCCTATGAAATGCAGCAATAAATAGACGAAACATCAAAACTTGTTCAACATCTCTTATAAAACACGTTTCAGGCAATTCGTAACTCACTGGTCCCTAATTTCAGGCAATTCACGAACTGCCTGAAAATTTTATTCAATTCACGAATTGCCTGACCCCTACAGGCAGTTCACGAATTGTCTGAATACACATATTGCCTGTGACATATATACACTGGACACATTTTCCAGAGGTCCTTTGTTACATAACAACGGAGTTTTGGTGTGAAAATATAAAATTCGGATAGATGGATTTTTTTCGCTGTAGGTCTGCGCCGACTTTGTTAAGTGACCTCTGCAATTTCAATCCGTTATGTATAGACACAGAGCGGGTGAATATTTTAAAAAGTAAATCCTCTCTTAAGCCGTGTTATTTTTCGCGGGTTCCTTGTTGGGTCTGCCAAATAAACACTAAAGAGACCGAAAGGCCGTAGAGGTTGGCTGTTGGACAACAACGAGGAGGTGACGAATCGTGAAGCTGGAAGCGGAAATCGATAACCGTAAACAAAAAACATTTCAGAAATTTTAGAAAAACCATTTACGTAAGTGTTGATGTTGGAATAATAGCAAAATTATAAATTTAGTCACTTGTTTTGTGTATGCCAACACGCCAATAGCAGACAAAAGTGTTCTTTCAACTGGAAACGGTATGCTTGGTATGAACTTGTATTTTCGCCAATGACTTAGCTCCGAGTCAGCTAATCCTTAAATTTTACACTGAATATCCCTTTGTCAGAGCTATGAAGCGTTCAGCTGTTAAGATAATATGGGTGAAATTTATATGTTCTTAGGCATAAGTTGTGCATACCAGTCCTTAGCATTTACTCAGCTCCAAGTCAGCTCTTCATTATTTATACTTGGTATATTTATTTATCAGAAACTGCGCCGAAACCCAGTAGCGGAGGGCTTCTTGGAGCTAGCATTTACTGAAAGTTCATAAACAATAATTCGTATGTCCCTTTTGCACCATAAACCGATAAGCTTGATCACACTTTGGGTGATTCGAATAAATGCGCAAGAATTTAATTTCGGCTGTAAGGGACCCGGGTAAAAATGAAAGAAAAGATGAAAAAAAAAACCCCGAAAAAACAGCTCATACTAATAACTTAAAAGAAATTGAAACTAAAAACAATTTGTTAAAAAATTTTTAACAAATTTTTAAAATAGCATACGAGTGTTAAAAACGCAATTGCTCTTAGATACATCAGAAATGTGACATTTAGGCAACATCTCTATCATTTCTTTTATTTTTTAAACGGTTGGTTTGTACTTGCGACGCAGAATTTCTGCGCATTTTATTCGGAACGACCAAAGTGTGTATATCACACGCCTACGTATATCACACGTTTCGTCTACGAGATTTATGGAAAAACAGAATGCATAAATTTTCTCACACTCCAATAAAGTTCTAACACCTTATTGATACATCATAGAAGATGAAAATCAACGCTTAATGCGTTTTTCTTTATGTTTTTCCCCCACTGGAATCTTGTGAGTTTCATCTGCCATGAACTGGTTTATCTTTAGTGGAGATCACACCTTGTATTTCTTCGTTAAAAAGGAGAAAAATTAGCTTCCACAACTCACAAATATTTGTTAACGTCCCGCGTTTTAAATGTTCAAAAGTATATACTCCGTAAAACTGCTAGATGATTTTTTTTGCATAATTACAAAATTTACTTCCCTGTGTTTTTATTGCCTACGAAGCGTCGGAAATTGAACTGGTTTGAGTAATTGGTGGCAACAAAATGTTCAATTTCGACTAAATTTAATAGACCAGATGCAAATTTGCTAACCCTTTGGACTCCTGTATTCCTAATTTTTTATACTTGACAAATAAAATTTGTTTTGAGCTGCGGAAGATGCTCTTCAGTTTCACCGGTTTGGATTTACTGTAGATGTAAGTGCCTCTACAGTGTAGGACCAAAAATGTGAGTGTTTGAGGTTTCGTGTTTCGGCATGTATTTACTGGACTTTTTCTGGTTATTTTTAAAGAAAATACTAAATTAAACATTTACAATTACTGTTGAATTTGGGTTTAGCAGACGATCACATTTCCATAAAATAGTTCACTGTAACTCCCTTCCTGTTTTCGATATTGCTTAAATGTGACACAAAACATTCATTATCCGCCGGGAACCGGACGGATATAGTTTTCACTCTGTCCGTCTGTCTGTCCGTCCGTCTGTCCGTCTGTCCGTCCGTCCGTCTGTCCGTCTGTCCGTCTGTCCGTCTGTGCAATTTCAGTCTCACGCGCCTACAGCCCGCATTAGTGGGTGGATTGATTTCAGATTTTACCCAGGGCTGCTCCTAAGCATCCCGCAGTGCAGTGACCAGGATTCGACCGGATCCGAGCAAAATTGCCAAAATGGCAAAACTTTAAAAAATTGCAGACACTGAATAAGGACTTTGCACAACACACATCAGTCTCACGCGCCTACAGCCCGCATTAGTGGGTGGATTGATTTCAGATTTTACCCAGGGCTGCTCCTAAGCATCCCGCAGTGCAGTGACCAGGATTCGACCGGATCCGAGCAAAATTGCCAAAATGGCAAAACTTTAAAAAATTGCAGACACTGAATAAGGACTTTGCATAACACACATCAGTCTCACGCACCTACAGCCCGCATTAGTGGGTGGATTGATTTCAGATTTTACCCAGGGATGCTCCTAAGCATCCCGCAGTGCAGTGACCAGGATTCGACCGGATCCGAGCAAAATTGCCAAAATGCCACAACTTTAAAAAATTGCAGAAACTGAATAAGGACTTTGCCTAACACACATCAGTTTCACGCGCCTACAGCCCGCATTAGTGGGTGGATTGATTTCAGATTTTACCCAGGGCTGCTCCTAAGCATCCCGCAGTGCAGTGACCAGGATTCGACCGGATCCGAGCAAAATTGCCAAAATGGCAAAACTTTAAAAAATTGCAGACACTGAATAAGGACTTTGCATAACACACATCAGTCTCACGCGCCTACAGCCCGCATTAGTGGGTGGATTGATTTCAGATTTTACCCAAGGGTGCTCCTAAGCATCCCGCAGTGCAGTGACCAGGATTCGACCGGATCCGAGCAAAATTGCCAAAATGGCAAAACTTTAAAAAATTGCAGACACTGAATAAGGACTTTGCATAACACACATCAGTCTCACGCGCCTACAGCCCGCATTAGTGGGTGGATTGATTTCAGATTTTACCCAAGGGTGCTCCTAAGCATCCCGCAGTGCAGTGACCAGGATTCGACCGGATCCGAGCAAAATTGCCAAAATGGCAAAACTTTAAAAAATTGCAGACACCGAATAAGGACTTTGCATAACACACATCAGTCTCACGCGCCTACAGCCCGCATTAGTGGGTGGATTGATTTCAGATTTTGCCCAGGGCTGCTCCTAAGCATCCCGCAGTGCAGTGACCAGGATTCGACCGGATCCGAGCAAAATTGCCAAAATGGCAAAACTTTAAAAAATTGCAGAAACTGAATAAGGACTTTGCATAACACACATCAGTCTCACGCGCCTACAGCCCGCATTAGTGGGTGGATTTATTTAAGATTTTACCCAGGGCTGCTCCTAAGCATCCCACAGTGGAGTGACCAGGATTCGACCGGATCCGACTAAAATTGTCAAAATGACAAAACTTTAAAAAATGGAAGAAATGAATTAGGAATGAGCATAACACATATCGCTCTCACGCGCCTACAGGCCGCATTAGTGGGTGGATTGATTATTATCTTCACACCAAATCAACCATGTACCACTGGCTCTACAAACCTCTACTTCACTGACCACAAGGCTGTATGGTGTTCTTTGGAACAGTTGTTCACAGGAACATCATAATCAGGTATACAATTTGCGCGAACCCGGCGGATTCATGCTTCTCGAGCATCTAGTTGTTTCGAATTCTTAGTATTGAACACTTAAAGTCCTTGATTGTGGCAGTACATAGAGCGAATCCTTTCAAGAGTCTGTTCGCGCATCTGTACTATTCAACTGCTCATGTAGAACTAGAAGTGTAGCAAGATGAATTGCGGCATCAAGCTGTTAACCACCGATCATGTATGTAAATTGTTTGCACGATAGAGCCCTGACCAGTGGTTAACACCCTGATGCCACAATTTAGTTACTTGGACGTAAATATCACGAACAGGAGCTTATGTAAAATAAATTGCCCTTATCGCCGAGAAAAGGCCTTTGTGTATTTCTGTGCATGTTGCTCGAAATTAAGACGAAGTAGCTGAAAACCACTTTAACTTGTGCTTTAAATTGCATTATTAAATTTATGAAAACGGTAGCAAAATAGATTTTATACACCTTATTTTTGTTAACATGTGAATTATATATATAAAGCTTGGCAGAGTAGCCCCCCCCCCCCCCGAAATATACATGCATGACACACTGGCCATATAGAGTTTTGCTGAGTAGAAGGTTTGTCGCCATGAAATTAATTGAGAAAGTTTCAACGCGGTAGGAAATATAAATAGGAAGCATGTACATTTAGGTGAAATATAGGTTTGAAGTTCTATGAATTATAAATCTGTAAACCTTGAAGTTTTTAACTTGAAATAGTTCACTTGAAACATTTTATACCGGCCATGAATCAAATGCAACCTAACTGTTTTGGAAAAACCAGTACTCAATATTGGGCTGTCCGTCGCAGAATACCATCTATTCTTCACCATCCGTCCGCGTTTCAAAAGCAGATAATTCAGTAACTCGGTAAAGATTCCGTTCCACCCTGGCAACGAAACTGCTTCGAGGCTTTACTCAGCTGTATCTCTCCATTTATGAAAATGTTTTTCAATTTTGTTCCCGAAATGACCTAGTTCTCGTAATGAAATCCGGTGGTGAAAAAATACTCCAATTATTGTTAACTTTGTCCCATTTTCGGTTTTTGAATATGATAAAGGTCAAAGAAGTGGGAACAGGAATACGGGTAGCTTCCAAATTCAAATTAAATGCATTTTACATAGTTCTTGAAGTGGTTTTTAACACAATCTACTTCGTTTTTTTTTCTTGATGTGTGTGTGTTTTTTTTTTTTTTTCATTGACTCTTTTCAGTTGTACTCGTGAACGTTCGTGGGCTGCTCTCCATGTTCCTGGACGTGCTTGTTTGTGTTTTTTTTTTTTTTTTTTTTTGAGATTTCACCTGAGAAAACTTGTTTTTTTGTGTTTTTTTTTGTATTAAAATTATGAAAAATTACGTTCAGAAACAAAGTTCTTCATTTTTTGGCCTAACAGTATTCGTTTCAGAGTTTTTCTCTCTTTCCTTGTTTGGTAACTCGGCTGGGTCATGTCCTTGGACATGCTTGTTTGATTTATTGATGAAATTAAAAATCACTGCAGTTACCCTTAATGCTTCACAAGGAATGAGTAGCTTTTCATATGCAATTGATATTCACAACAGGGGGAATATTCCTACGGGGGGGGGGGGGAATTTTCTAGGGGAATGTTCGGGGGATGTTTTATAGGGGAGTATTCCCATGCCCAGAGAAATATGTGTCCAAGAGTAATAAGAATAATAGGAGTTTACTTATTTTCTGACCTGGCAAAGTTTCGTTTCCTGTTCAGTTTCCAATGTTACAAAGAGATCAATGCATGTAACATTCTGTCATTTGAAATAAAAATGCAGGCAGTGCGTTGATGGCGCGAGGTTTTGAATTCTTGCAGAATGAATTTGCAGTGGTGAAGAATATTTACTCATGATTTTTATAAAAGCTGTAATAAAACGCTGTAATAATTATTTCAAAAAGCTTTACATTTTTTGTTCAGAATTAAAGCAAACGTGTGACAGAGGTTAAAAAAGGGGCCATTCGAGATACAGCCATGGCCTGCGCAAATCCAGGAGGAGGTGATGACCCTAACGACCCCTTCGACCCACCCAAGACCCCACGCATGGTGCTTAAGGACAGTGACAGTGGCGAAGAACTGACGCCCGACACGGAACAGAACGTGGCGGAAGAAACGGACGGCGTCTTCCGAAACTTCGTGTATCACATGATCAACAACGAGCGAAGCCAGCATGATGCCGATGATACGCCGAATCTTCCGGAGCTCACAGCCTTTTCCGATCAGCCTTTAGCGTAAGTAATTGTTTTATTTTTATGTGATGTACCGTTATATGCTGTTGACAGGTAAGTAAACAGGACCGCCGCGTTTCTGGAACATCCTGGAAAGTCCCGACATTTTTTGAAAGGGTCTGGAAAGGGCTGGAAATTGAAAATATATTTAATTGAAATTATAATACACAGAGTGACAATGCGCTCCCATATGAAGGAATGATAAGTAACATTAATCTAACCGCCTGTGACAGTTCGCTCGCCACGTACACACGAACGTCATAGGTATAAAACAATGTGAGTCCTGGAAGCGTGTCTCAAAAAAGTCCTGCAAAAAGCGCGGAAACCTGTGAGTAACTGAAAAGCAAACTTTGTCTTTTAGGTGGATTGAGGTGGGTTGGGTTGATGTAAATTTTGAAATTTTAGAAACTGATTTCAATTTCTAGCTAGACCTGGCTGTAAGGGAAGCGCATTAACACATTCTCGAATAGTGCAAGTTATTTTTTTAATCGAGGTCTTGTATCTCTACAAATTCCATTCATATTAGTCATAAGAGGAAATCGGCAATGAATTCATGTCCAATAAAATCGTATATCAAACGTGGTTCATTGCTGTTGTATGTGAAATGAGAGACCACTTGGCCTTTGTAACTGAAATAGGTATTAGCTGTTTGAGATGGGAGAAATTATTTGAAGTGAGTAACATACCACTGTCAACGCCCCAACCCCCTCAGAATCGATGTATTGATGTTATCTTCTGCAGTCGCATTATTTGTGGGGTCGCTTTTTATTTATTTATTTTTATTTTTGTTTATCTTTTTATTTTGTGTCGACATGAATTTTGACACGAATTTTGACAGGGAAAGTGTCCGAATATTCAAGTAAACCGATTGTCCCATTGCCTTTATTCCTACGTGATTATTGCCGCCAACGAAAAGAACTTGCGCCAACTTGAACTAGATAATTACAAGCTGATGTCAGCAATGGGATTTCAAAGATCAAGTCTGTTACTATTTTTATTGAGTATTTGTGTTGAGTTAACCGCGGTAGAAAAGGACAAAGAAAGCTAGGTGGATTATTCCATGGAGCTTACATAACCCAAAGCCAGTTCATAAAATCATCAGTGCCGTTGTGATTGGGAACGAGTTTGACCTTTCATTCATGATTGGGCCTTCAGTAATAGCCTGACGTCACCAGTGTGTGTTGTCTCAATAAAATGTAGTTGCCGTATGAAAGAGTGCCTTCCTCCATCCGCTTCCCCCATACAATCCGCGCTCCTTGCCACAACAGTCACGCTGAGCGATTGACGAATTAGGCCCTATGCCAAATGGAGACATTGTATCCCTTTTTCTGGCATAAGGGGACCCAGGTGCCCCCCCCCCCCCCATGTTTACAAGAGGGAAGGGGACAATACATTTTGTTTTTGCACTAGCAATAAACAAAACTTAAAGGTAAAAAAAAAGCAGTGGCATGTAAAACAAATAGTCCTTTGTTCATTTGCTTGGAATTTGCTGCTGTGGTCCACATTTCCTAATTTTGGCTTCTGTCCTGTACTTTTTCTAAGTTAGTGGACCGGATGTCTCTTTATTTTATTTTTTTGTGAATATGTCTAAGTCGTGCAGAAAGGGTGGTCGTTACGGGGTCCGCTGAAGGCAGAGGTCGCTGCCTCCTTTATGTGGTGTTGTTCTGTACCTGATTTTACCTCCTGCTGACAAAATGCAGAAATTAGAACAAGAGTTTGTTTTGCATAACAGCAGGATGCGGTTTAGTGAAGTTTGCCCGTCCATACAATAGACTATGAAGTTCATTAGTTTGGACTGTAATAAAAGTTTGATGTTGGTTACACTGGACTCCCGTAAGGTGTGTTTATAAACGACGAATGTGGGATTCCAGATCTCTTTCATTCGTTTCAACGATGTAGTTAGTACAGTTTCAAGGTTCGTCTTTACTGCGTTCTTATGCAAACTTTTTCAGTCCCAGAGCGGTTTTTCGTTGCAATGCTTGTGAGGACTGGAATTATTTTCAAGTCTCGAGGCCTTTTTGTTCTCTATGCATCACTTTCTTTTGATGTAAAGTGTTTAAGTTCAATTTATCGCCACGTCAAATTGTTGGAAACTTGATTTACACCGAAGTAGCCATTTAAATTCCTGTTTCATTTGAAATCAGACTGCGCTTTTCTTATTGCCCATTTCTCACCCGTGTAGGAGTCCCTGTCATTAGGTAATGTATGACTGTAAATGTTGTGACGTATTGCTTACTCGTGTAACCTTTGAGATTCACTCAGAAGTTTCCAAGCAGTAAAAGGAAAACAGTTTGGTTAGTTTCGAATCTTTTGAAATGCACCTGTTTTTTTGTTTTGTTTTTTTTGTCTACTTGAAGCTACACTTTAAGCAGTTGTGTGAGTACTGAGTCAGAAGACAGGTTCAACCAAGAACATTTTACTGTTCTTGGTCCTTTGTGGTCAAGGAAGCACGTAAGTGTGTTGTGACTGTAACGGTGTCACCTAAGATTTGCGGAGGGTATTATCAAAAGAATGCTCCCCGATCCAGCGATGAAAGTTGGGGAAGATTTCAATACGTATAAATAATCTGCGTCACTGGCTTTGTGTGATAGAAAATCAGTCCCGTGTTTCCAGAAGCAGCATGAGAACATGTTTTATAGGAGGTATGAACCAAAATGACCTCTTGTTATGATTATCATTCTGTCCTTTGTGTATTCGGAGACCGGCTCGGATACTAATTTTGTCAGTCTGATAAGTGACAAAGGGTTTTCTTTAGTTTCTCCAGGAAAACGGGAACAACATCAATCAATAGCCCTTTCCCGCATCGAGTTATCGGATGTAGGAATTCCCGGATGACTCACTGTTTTCTTGGAATAGATCCACGTGTGGCGCGTAAAGTCCTTACTTTCTGTCAAGGCCATAAACTGGGCCAGACTAATGTAGTCGGAAGGAAACGGGGGTGGGGGGTGCGTCTTTTCCAGATACAGTACTCGTATGGGTAATGTACACTAAAATTTATCGGAGTAAAGAAGAGACCGCCAGCTTATATGACTTCATTTGGTATGACGTCATTTAGTATGCATGTCGTTTTAATGAGTTTAATAGAATATTCTTTTAGAACAAGCAGTTATATCACAAAAAAGTGATATATAATAATTATTTAATTACAAGAGATGCCCTGGTGAATTTCTTGTGCTGTTGATGGTCTTGGGACATTTTGTACCTTTGCCACTTTGTACCTTGCCATTTTTTACCTTCGCGAAAGACGTTTTGTACCTTTTTTGGGACACTTTGTACCTTCGCGAAAGATGTTTTGTACCTTTTCTGCCACTTTGTACCTTACCACTTTATACCTTTTTTAAGTCATTTTGTACCCTCTTAAAGATGAGAAAAATTACAACCAAGATTAATTTTACATGTTCTATTGTCAATTTGCACGCTTCTTTACAATACCTTTTTTTTCTATGCTGTCGCGTAATGTGTAACCAGCAAAATAACTTGAGTGCATAAAAATTAATGTTCAGGCAGGGCATAAACTTTTTAGCTCGGAATCCCGTGGGACACTAGTCTCGAAAAACCAGGGGTCCCGTGGCAATGTCGTGGGGTCCCGAAACAGACACTGGGGTCCCCCAAGACAGAAACTACAGGGGTCCCAAGCCAAGTTTCAGGGATCGCGGGAAATCGTTAACTTTATGCCCTGTCAGGCGTGTTTACCCGTTTTTTGAAGTTTTAGCGAAATTTAAAACATACAGTATTTTACATCGTAAGACCTCTCCTTTCTTTGCTTTTAAAAAATTTCATCTTGTAATATGCCAGTTCCACATCGTCTGCGTTGGAAATACTCACATTCAACACACTTTACTACAGTGAAATCTCGTTAAACCGACATCGCCGGGACTGAGCAAAAAATGTCGGTTGAACGATATGTCGGTTAAAAGGTACTGGGGGTCAATAGGGGTAAATCCTTCGGGACCGTGAAAACATGTCGGTTAAAACGATATGTCGGTTAAAGCGATGTCGGTTTAAATGGATTCGACTGTATCTGTCCACGCGATCGAATGCCGTCTTTGCCCGACAGGCATATATCAATAAACATTTTGAAGCCTTGCGTGCTTTTAGAATTTCAAAATATGTTCTGATCCATTTTACAAAGTTATGTTAAAACTAAATTATTTTCCAAAATGAAAAGTTGAGCCGATAATTTAATCCACATTAACCTCGACTTATCCGTTGCGATTTAATCAGTTCAGTTCGTATTCTATTCAAAGCGTACAAAATATCCAATGCAGCACTGGTTAGCAGTTTAACAGGTGATTTGACTAGCAAAGAATCGTAGCTGTATTTGTACTGATTTTAGAAGACCTGTGCTGAAAGTCCAGCCAATTACAGTGATTTTGCAGAGTAACCCCTGAGTAGATTCACTCAGTCTGGTTGAGTAACTCCGGAGAAATTTGCTCGAAATGATTGCATTTGAGATACTCCCAGAGCTGATCAATTCTGTCCCATTCACTGAGTAACTCTATAACATAAACTCAAGTAATGCAATTAACACTGGTAAGAAATGTTACTCGGGATAATTGCAATCACGGTAAAGCCAGTTTACGGAATGGCCTCCAAAACTATCCTGCGGGTTATTGCAATTAATAAACATATTTTCACTGAAATGAAGGTCAGGTAGAGCAGGCGGTATTTAATTTCTTTGTTTTAACTGAATATTGCACGTATAAAAAGGTATAAATTGGTAAGGTATAAAGTGGCAGAAAAGGTACATAACGTCTTTCGCGGAGGTACGAAGTGTCCCAAAACTTGAGGTACAAAGTGTCCAAAAAGGTACAAAATGACGGAGGTACAAAGTGGCAAAGGTACAAAATGTCCCAACCCCCTGTTGTTACACTCACGCAAAAATCCGAAAAAAATAGCAGTGCTTATTTTCATACCTATTGTAATATGCTTTTTCCACCGCTTTGTATTGGTTCTGACTGATTTTATAACACGTGTCAAGTGGCAATAAGAAAGTTAAATCCGGGCTTCTGCCATTTTTAAAAGAATTTTCTACCCTAGTGATTTCTGTGTCATATAAAATTATTGGAATACATAGGATAACTGCAGTAAGACCGGGAACATCACTCTGTACAAGCTGATTGAGCGTGGGATGAGGAGACGCTCATAAGTGTCATAATACTGAATAAAAATAGGCAGCAGTTTATGTGTGAATAAAACAAAGCATCAATGGGCTTGAGGCTAAGATTTTACATCCCCTGTCAAATAACGACACGAATCTGGTACTTACATATCGATGTGAAATCGTGATTGCTGGTGCAAAGGAAAATATTTATTCTTTGAAACATTTTTAATGCAAAATACGATTGCCTGTTACTTATTTATTCCCCACAGGTAGAACCTGTGGGGAATATATACGATCGACCGCGTGTCGATCTGTCGGTCGGTCTGTTGGTCTGTCGTCAAGAGATTGTTAACACGATAACTTAAGAACTCCTGCAAGGATTTTCATGAAACTTGGTATGTAGCTTCTATGGGAGCAAACACAGATCGGTATTGTAAATGGGCCAGGTCCGTCCAAGGAAAATGGACCAGCTGGACTTAGAAATTTTCAGCTCTTCATTGACTATTGTTAACACGATATCTCAAGAACAACTGCAAGGATTTTAATGAAACTTGGTGTGTATATTGTGTGGGCACTTAAAAGGATCGGTATTGTCAATGGGATAAGTTGGCCCAAGTAAAATGAGCCAAATGCACTTTGAAATTTATCAAATAGTGGAAATTATTCAGGATCGGAATGAGTTTGTTAGTCTCCCGCCGGGGGACTATAGTTTTCGGGTATGTCTGTCCGTCCGTCTGTCGACACCTTTTTTGTTAACACACTCAAGCCTACATTTTTCGACCGATTGTTAAGATATTGTATATATGGGTAGTACTGGAACGAACAAGGATCGGCATTGTAAATGAGCCATGTCGGCCCAAGGACATAGGCCCAGCTGAACTTCACAAATTTTCCCAATCCTTACTCAGTTGAATGAGTTTGTTAACACACTCAGGCCTACATTTCTGGATCGATTGTTGAAATCTTTTACATATAGGAAGTATTGGAACCAACAAAGGTCCTTATTGTAAATGAGCCAGGTTCGTCCAAGGAAAATGGACCAGCTGGACTTAGAAAACTTCAGCTCTTGATTAAATTATTCGGCATCGGAGTGACTTTGTTAACACCATTAGTCAACAACAACTGCAGCGATTTCAATGAAATTTGCTGTGTGGCTTCTCAGGTTTACATTGATGGCCCTGTCTAACTGATGGGGCCCTGTGGGGAATATGTGGACTATGCACACTATTCTAATTACACATTCTCGAAAAAAAAAGAAACAAAAAAAAAAAAAAAAAAAAAAATACGCAGAAAAGGTTGTGGGTTTACGGGTAGGAACAGTTGTGAAACTGGGATTGATATAGTACTACCATTTTGTTGCACAAAATGTGTGCACCGCAGCACCTTTGGTGCAGTGAAGTTGATGAAGTCCCACCCCGCCCACCCGCAAACTTAATTAAATTGGTAAGACAGAAAAAGCTATAGCTCTTGGTAGCTCCGCCACACGCAATATTCGGGTGCTTTCTTAAGTCGGTGTTAAAATTCCTTTATTGTTATGTTTGAATATGTTGAGTTTTTTTTCAGTCCGGCGGCACAGATTGGCCGACAGCTCGCGGTCATCGGTGACGACATCAACCGTCGCTACGAGCCGCACTTTAATCACATGATCTACATGATGAATCTCACTCCAGAGACCGCCTACGAAGCCTTTGCCGGAGTCGCCAAAAAGTAAGAATAGTTTAGTGCACAATCCGGGTTCGGGGATGGGGGAGGACTGGGTGTAAAAAAATGCAACCGAACTTTCCCGCATTATTCCAACCATACTAAATCTTGTTGCACTGTATGTTGTTTGTTGATTTATCTGTTGTTATCTATTGTAAATATTGCAACTAACTCTTTTTTTCTTAACAGCTTGCCCATACCCGCACCTATTCAGCATTTAATAATGCCCAGTCTGCTTTATGTCTTGATTTGTAAAACTTTTTTTCCTCTTAAGACACGCAGAAAATCTTTGAAGAGTCGGGTCAAATTTTCTTCCTTACTGCCAACTTGGTGATTATAATATTTTTAAAAACGATTTATCATCCACCGTTCTATAAAATAAATAAATCACCGTATTATTTTTAAAATAAGAATTCTTAATAAAACAAATAAGAAACCACACATTTTTTGGTGGGCTATTCCTTTGCTTTGGAGTGAAAAGTTACTGTATAGCGTAAATTCTTATCTTTTAATGAGCGGAAAATAAAGAAAACATAATGCTTATTCGTTTTTTTTTTAATATCAGCAGTTAGGGTTGACTAACCTTCCGATATTTTATTTAGAAATTATGCATTTTGTTCATTTTTATTCATTCATCTGTTTGTGCATTTCCAAGGCAAAAAGAAAAAAGAACCTTTTCATGGTTTACGACTTGAAATAGTGAAAAAATGAAAAGGTTTCGATTTCTACGATATTCGATGTACCAGTAGTCTGTTTGGGAATAATCTTTTTAAAATATGTGGTTATTTATTTGCTTTAGAATTCTTATTTTAAACACTGCGATGAAATAATGATAAAAAAAAAAAACAGAGAAAATAACAGTCATAAGTGAATTTCGTGGATGACGTGTTTGACAAAAACACTTGTTTGTAACCAAGCCCAGTCATAAATGTTGACCTCAGCAGAGCGCTTACGCAACAGCATTTTGCCAATTGTGGTCAAGCTTGGAAATGCCATACGGCTTGTTTATTGTCCCGGTGGGATCAGATATGCTGGTGTTAATTGTGACCAATTACTGGGACTGTTTGGTAATGGTTACACTTTGCGTTTGAAGAGGTTTGAAAGTAACGATTTGTTAAGCGGGGCAACACAGCATTACTCCACAGCTGTTCAAGTTTTGGTCAGTTGCTTTCAACTTTTGCCAATATTTCTTGTATTGGCGTTGAGTTTCAGGAAGTATAAGCATAATAAACAACAGATCATGCTTGGACTTGTTCAGTTGCCGTCTTTGTTACACTTCAGGGACATCCGGGTACATATTCACGGGGCATGTGTCACCACTGCAAGGTGTATGTGTTGGGGGGGGGGGGATGCCGGAGTAGGGATGATGGGAAGAGGGGTTACATGTAAGGGTCAGAGACTTGGAGTGATGGGATGAGCCAACGAGCATGTCTTATTGTTCAGTGGCAACCATTAATGATGATGAATAATCTTCCCATTTTGCCTGCCCATTCTCACACCCACACACACATCTGACAACTATCAATGAGTTTGTTTTTTTTTTTTTTTATTATGTAACCGATGAAAGTTTAGTTTTAAAACCGTGATGTTGACATCACCGCAAACTGCAACCCGTGCCTCCCCCCCCCCCCCCACCCCCCCGAAAAATAATAATAAGTGAAACAAATGGAAAATCACAGTGTGTCACGTTCATACCATCAGGGATGAACCATTTCACTTGAAACCCCTTTCATCTTAGGAAAAGGATGTTTTAGCTGGTGTGGTTAAAATTGAAACACAAATAACGGAACTTTATCTGAAATTAATGAATAAAATTATACCCTAAAGCGCTGTGAAATACCACGTAGCAGTGAGTGATATGTTATATGAGCTTTGTTAGGTTTTATTATACCTGGAAGTAATAAAAAAGTAAGTAAATAATAAGTATGGTGATAATGATAATTACAATAAAAATATTAAAAACACCAATAAACAGAGGGCAAGCCTATAGACTCCCCGGGCTCGGCCTAATAAAATCATATTAAGTTGTCGAACGGTTGAATAATTTCCAGTTTTTTTTTGTTAATGAGACCAGCGCTGGGACTCTTGTTTTATAATAACTTCCAAGCGCATGTGTGGATGAGGCTGTTCTTCTTTGTAGGCTGTTCCGCCAGGGGGACATCAACTGGGGCCGTATTATCACGCTGCTCTGCTTCGGCTACCGTATGGCTGTCACGGTCCTGGAGCGCGGTATTCGCGGATTCTTCTCCAAGATCGTCGGCTTTGTATGCAAGTTTATTGTCACAGAAAAGATAGCCAAGTGGATCGCTGACCAAGGAGGCTGGGTAAGTGTGAACTATTTTTAAAAACAATAAAAGTAGTATTTTGGAATTATATTATCACTACATTTGAAGCAATGGATGAGTTTTTTTTGGGTGGGGGCAGCTAGAGTTTCAGGTAGGGCTAATTCGGATATGCATAATATCGGTGAACATTATCGACTAAATTTTAAGTTATAAGCATAATTCTCGAGCGGATGAACTTCCAGTGTAGCACATTAGAAAGACAATTACTTGGCAAATGGGCAAATGAATCAGTGAATAACATATTTATTTCCCTACCAGAGGGCAGCTCTGCGCTACATTCCCGAGTCCATTGGCTGGCCCACGATAGGCGCTATATTTGGTGTGGCTGCACTCTCCGTCATCTGTGCCATTATGTTCTCGCGGAAGTGACGCGGGACTGCGAGAAGGTGCGCGAGATTTAGCGAGAACTTGATGGGATTTGGCTGTAAGGCGTGTGTATGATTATTGAACGCGGCAATAAATTGAAGATGGCAGGAATTACCGACTAGTCAACTTTCTGTCGCATTGTGAATTAGCGCTGTACCAAAAATAGAAAACATGAAGAAACCGGATGCGTTGAATGGGACAAAACTGAAGTGCTTAACAGACCAATCAGTAAGAAGACAAATTACGTTAGTTTGAAAGTGGTAAAATTATATCTTTCTTTCCACGTGATGTTTTTTTTTTTTTTCATTCCTCTCGCGTGTTTTGATTTTGAGCAGATTCCGTAGTTTATAAAACGACGGCAAAATGTTAAATCATCTCTAAGTAACAGCTGATTATACAATATTATACAATATTGTTGTATTTAAATATGAAAAAAGTAAATAAAAAATAGAAAAGAGAAGATACATCACTTGTACAGCTGTACATAAAATGTTTAAAGTGAAAACCACCTAAATGGAGTCTCTATCAACAAATATAAAGTGTTGTTTTACATATAAAGCTTAAAGTTTCAAGGTCAATAGTTTCGTGTAAATTTGAGAGCTTAGACAGTAAGTAGAATTACGGGATTCTTTATATTTCCTTGTTCCAATCGAGAAGTTCCTGCTCCTTTTGGTCAACTAAAAAAAAGTAGTAAAAGGTTGTGATTGAGGAGGAAAAAAAAGAAGAGTATTCTTTAAACGTATTGTAAAATAGTATGGTGCTGAGTACAAAGGGACAGATCTCACCTTGCTTCATAAACTCACCACCAAGTCAAGAGCTGGTAATTGGTCACCCTATTCTGTGCTTGTGCTAGCCTGTTGAACCTCGTTGTGGTCATGTTAAAGTTGCAAAAAAAAGAAGAAAAAAAAAGAGAAGAAAAACAGATTTAGGATTTGTTTTTAGACCAGCCGACTACATCGGACTGGTCTTAGCACATCAATAGAAGGGCATCCGTCGTCTCTATGTACGTGTGTACGTGTGTAAACGTTTACTTGAAATGCTTCTTCTCCTTCAGTTTTGATTGGATTCCATCAAAATTTTGTACGAATGTTCTGTGGACTGGCTTCCCTCGAAAAAAAATTTTTTTTGGCGATCCGTCAAAAATTGGCTAAATGGGGGCTGAGGGGATTTGAAATTTTTCTGTTGTCAATTTTTGAAATGCTTCTTTTCCGACAATTTTGATTAGATTTTCTTTAAATTTTGTACTAATATTCTCTAGACAGGCCTCTTTTGAAAAATTACGTATTTTGGCGATCTGCCGAAAATTAGCCAAATGGGGGGCATTTGTTAATTTTTTTGTGTCTAATTCTCAAAATGCTTCTCCCACAATTCGGTCAGATTCCTTTCCAATTTTGTGCAGTTGTTCTCTAGTTAGGCCTCTCTTGAAAATTTACTTTTTGGCGATCTGCCTAAAATTGGCTAAATGGGGGACATTTACAATTTTTTGTTGCCAGTTTTCAAAATGCTTCTTCTCGAACAATTTTGAACAAACTTTCTTTGAAGTTTTTAAGTATTTTCTTAACTTAGGCCTTTCTTGAAAATTTTCTTTTTTCTTGCGATTCGCCAAAAATTGGCCAAATGGGGGACATTTTTCAATTTTTTTTGTGTCTAATTTTCAAAAAGACTTTTCTCCTACAATTTATTCGGATTTTTTCCCCGTTTTATAGAATTGTTTTCTAGGTAGGCCTCTCTTGAACAATTACTTTTTTTGTTGGCGATCCGCCAAAAGTTGGAGAAATGGGGGGAGCATTTTTAAATTTTTTTTGGCGTCAAATTTTCTATATGCTTCTTCTCTCACAATTTTGATTGAATTGTTTCACGATGTTGCACGATTGTTCTTTAGGTACGCCTGTCTTGAAACTTTACTTTTTTGGTGATCCGCCAAAAATTGGCCAAACGCGGGACATTTTTAAATTTTTTTGGTGTCTAATTTTCAAAATGCTTCTTCTTCCACAATTTTGATCGGATTCCTTTCCAATTTTGTACAGTTGTTCCTCAGGCAGGCCTTTCTTGAAAAGTTACTTTTTTGATGATTCGCCAAAAATTGGCAGTGATGGGGGTGGGGGGGGGGGGTGGGCATTTTTTTAATTAACGGGCTTCAAATTTTCACAAAGAAAGAATTTGGATTCGGATTCGGATCTTGTACGATTATTCTCTAGGTAGACCTCTCTGGAAAAATTACTTTTTTTGGCGATCCGCCAGAAATTGGGTAAATCGGAAGCCATTTTTAGCCCAGCTTATGTTACACGTAAGCTGGGTGCATTACGTATCGGTTTGCAGACGGCGTCCGTTAGTTATTTATTAAGTAAAATTTTGTTTCAGAATGCATCTTCTCCCACAATTTCGATCCGATGTCATTCATTTTGGTATGAGGCATCCCTAAGGGGTCGTACACACGGCTTGTGCTTTTTGAGTCGATCGGGTGATTTTTGAATTTTTGGGGAATTTTTGAAGAAAAAATTTTACAATCTCTCTCCTACATTTTTGATCCAATGTCATTTATTGTTGGTCTGAGGCACCCCTTAGGGGTCATGCATGCGGATTGTGCTTATTTAGTCGACTGGACAATTTTTGTATTTAAGGAATTTTTGAAGAAAAAATTTTCAAAAATAATTCAAATGCATCTCTAACATTTTAAACCGATGTCGTGTGTGAGGCATCCCTAAGGTATCGTGCTTAAGGCTTATGCTTTTTTAGTGGATCGACAATTTTTGTATTTTTGGTGAATTTTTCAAGAAAAAACTTCAAAATGCATTCCCTTTATAGTTTTTATCCGATTTCATTTATTTTTGGTATGACACATCCTTAAGAGGTCAAGTATAGGGCTTGTCCTTTTTTAGTCGATCGGACAACTTTTGTATTTTAGGGGAACTTTTTCAGAGAAAACTACAAAATGAATTTTTATCCGATTTCGTTTATTTTTGGTATGAGACAACTTTAGGTGGATTGAGCATACGGCTTGTGCCTTTTGAGTCGATTTGGGAATTTTCGATTTTTGGGAGAATTTTTGAAATTAAAATGCGCTCTGGTCCAAAATAAGCACCGCGCATCAACGCAAGTTAAATTAACTTGCGCCCTAGTCCGAAATAACAACCATCGACGCAAATTACATAAACATACGCAGTGGTCCGACATGCGAACCGCGCATCGACTCAAGTTAACATGCGCTGTGGTCTGAAATGCCAACCGCGCATCAAAGCAAGTTAAGTAAACATGCGCACTGGTTCGAAGTATAAACCGCGCATCAATTCAACCTAAAGAAACATGCACACTTGTCCAAAATGCGAACCGCACATCAACGAAAGTTTGAAGGTATCTCTCGTCGACTATCCAGGCTACCAGAGATACACATGATCTGTTTCCCATGTTTCTTGGAAACAAATCTTTGTATGTATTTATCGGCCTGTGTTCGGGTCTGTCGCTAAATTAATTATCTAGCTAGCTGTTTGCCATCTCGTTTTTTAAACAAAATTTTTCCGGGAAATTCCCTGCTCGTGCACACTTGTTTTCTTCTAAAATTTTGATCGGAATGCCCTCAAATGTTGCATAAATGTTTACTAGCCTGCCATCTCTTGAAAAGTTACGTTTCTGAGGATCCACCAAAAATTGGCCAACTAGGCTGGCGGGAGGGAGGGGGGCATTTTTCTTTGGCCAACTTTCAAAGCCATACTGCCAGACCATACGTTTTTTTTTTTACGTATTATACGTTTTCTTTTTTTTACCTTTTTGCAAAAACATACGTTTCTTATACGTTTTTTGGGCTACATATGTTTTGGGGGGACTTTTTGAACATTTACTGAACAAAGTTGTGCTGTTTTTATATGCAACAGTTTCTGGGCAGACGACTTTTGCTGGAAGTTTTCGAAACGTGTGTTCCATTAATTATAAATATAACATATTAAGCGCTCGTTCGAAATCTAACAATACCAAGTACCTTTTACCAATGATTGTATATGCATTAAATTCTGTGTTTTTCTTTTGTCTTGTATATTTACTACAGCGGTATTTCAAGTTTTGATATCATATATGAGTATATGTTTTTTACACGTTTTTGGGCCTCTAGCATACGTTTTTCAGCTTCTTTCTCTACGTTTTTAACGTAAATTACGGATGACAGCACTGCAAAGCGCTTATCTCTCGATTTTGATGGGATTGTCTTCAAGTCTGGCTTCAAATGTTCATGAAGCAGTCCTCTTTTGAAAAGTTACTTTGTGGCTAGTTAAGTAAACATGCACACTGGTCCTATGTATAAACCGCGCAGGTGATTTACTAGATCTCGGCTGGTCACAATGTCCTTGGACATTCAAGATGGCTAAATAGGGGGTGGGTGGGGGGCATCTGAAAATATTTTGTAACCAATTGTCAAAACGTTGCTCTCACAATGTGACCGGATTCCTATATAAATTTGTATCAGTTTAACGAGTTTAACGATATGGCGACCATGCAAGCCTATTGACAGGTGATTTACTAGATCTCGGCTGGTCACAATGTCCTTGGACATTCAACGAGAAAAAAAAAACAACAACTCCCCTATCGCGAAAGCTATTAGTTCATTTTATCAATATCTGAGATCATCCATATTTATTACATCACTTTTGTGCAGGCATTTGTAGGGTTTTTTACATTCAGGTTTTTATTAGCTAACGGCTCAATTCTGTATCTTAGCAGATTTGGAATTTTTGTTTTTCGGTGTGTATTGCGAGTGATATTGACTTGTGATATAGATGCTGAGTGCGAAAAAAAATAACGCTTGTGTCTATCCCGCGTGTGTTCAGTTTGTGTGCTTACCAAATTATTTGGCAAATATCACCAAATAGTCTACCAACTAAAATTGCATTTGAGTACTTTCCACCGTTTTATATATTACTATGACGTATTTTCTTGAAAGCGTTATTCTTTATGCTTTTTATGTTTAATTTCTTGTCGAAGTTTTATCTGGAAGAACTTTTCTGAGAAAAAAAACTGCATATAAATTGGAGAAAATGTGTGTAGGATTTTACGAAGTGTTTGTTGGAAGTAACTTCCGGTAATTAAAACAATCAAAATATAACAGTGGAAATACATTGTCTATGAAAGATATTCTCTATCACTGGGCTTCATCAGTTGTTCTAAAATTCAACAATTTCAAGTCTGTTTCAAGAGCAGTCGATGTTTGTGATTAGGAGTAATTTATTGACACAGTGTAGTCCTTGTTAGGATATAGCATTTATATTTACAGTAGCATTGTGTTAACAAAAAATACTTAGCGTAAAAAGTCGCCGGGGCTATTAAATAGCTCATGGCGTGGTCAGTTGATGTCTAGTCTAGATCTGCCTTTTCGTGGTCTCATGTAGTGTAAGATGTAAATATGTCACTGTGTGTAAATACTCGACTGCGTGCTCTCTCCGTGGTTAAGCAGTTGGCAATGTAAACAAATCATTTGGATAACACAGTGTCTGTATTTTTGCCATTTGTCAGTTGACCAATCAAGGCGTGTTTGCAGATGTCGCTGTGTGAGAAAGTGAAGTTAAGTGTACCCCTTACAGACTTATCCACGAGATCATAAATTTGTTCTGGCTTTGTTTGGAAAGTGGAAAATGAAGCTGATTTTTTTTTTTTTTTTTTTTTTTTTTTTTTGTGTAAAATATGAAGTAGCAGCGCTTTGAGTTAGTTGCTAAAAGATTCCAGTATTCACAGCAGCTGTGATTTATAGGGTAAAAGATCCATGAAGCTTGTGCGGTGCGTGCTGGGACATGCATAAAGTTCCTTGGATAAAAATCCAAGAAGTTTGTGCGGTGCATGATGGAACATGCACAGTTAAGTTCCTTGGGTAACAATCCAAGGAGCTTGTGCGATGCATTGTGGAACATGCATAGTTAAGTTCCTTGGATAAAAGATCCAAGAAGCTTGTGCGATGCATGGTGGAACATGCATAGTTAAGTTCCTTGGATAGCAATCCAAGAAGCTTGTGCGATGTATGGTGGAACATGCATAGTTAAGTTCCTTGGATAAAAGATCCAAGAAGCTTGTGCGATGCATGGTGGAACATGCATAGTTAAGTTCCTTGGATAAAAGATCCAAGAAGCTTGTGTGATGTATGGTGGAACATGCATAGTTAAGTTCCTTGGATAAAAGATCCAAGAAGCTTGTGCGATGCATGGTGGAACATGCATAGTTAAGTTCCTTCAATAAAAGATCCCAGAAGCTTGTGCGATGTACGGTGGAACATACACAGTTAAGTTCCTTAGATAAACGTCCAAGAAGCTTGTGCGATGTATGGTGGAACACGCATAGTTAAGTTCCTTAGATAAACATCCAAGAAGCTTGTGCGATGTATGGTGGAACATGCATAGTTAAGTTCCTTGGATAGCAATCCAAGAAGCTTGTGCGATGTATGGTGGAACATGCATAGTTAAGTTCCTTGGATAGCAATCCAAGACGCTTGTGCGATGCATGGTGGAACATGCATAGTTAAGTTCCTTGGATAAAAGATCCAAGAAGCTTGTGCGATGCATGGTGGAACATGCATAGTTAAGTTCCTTGGATAAAAGATCCAAGAAGCTTGTGCGATGCATTGTGGAACATGCATAGTTAAGTTCCTTGTATAAAAGATCCAAGAAGCTTGTGCGATGCGTGCTGGAACATGCATGGTTAAGTTCCTTGGATAAAAGATCCAAGAAGCTTGTGCGATGTATGGTAGGATATACAGAGTTAAGTTCCTTGGATAAAACATTTGAAACATCATACTTTCTGTCATACAAAGTTCAGTCACTGAAGATTTCAAAAGCCTCTGCTATTAACAGCTCTGTTTAATCCTACTTGGCCTTCTGTGGAAATATAAATGACCGAAGTTTTTCTCTTGTGTGTTGCAAAGTAATTGTGTAACTGCAGAAGTAACCGTAAAATATATTGGACAACAGTTAATATCATCTTGCACAGGCCCTAACATATATCACAGCATTCACGTAAACCGTTGCAATATATTCTGCTCCGAGTGTTGAAGTTTGAATGTGCTTTTGTGTAAGAAAACGTTGAGCTCCTGCTTTGTGACAATCTAAGCCATGGTTAGATTCTAGTCTGCATTATGCTGGAATTCTGCATCGTTGTCAAATGCTACATGCTGAAGTAATCGGGTCGGCGTGTAGCTCAAGTGTGTAGTTTACTTGTACCTAATGACCTGTTTATAAATGGGGTTGTTCGCTCGTTAAAGACTTGAGATAGATATCACAGGATAATTTTGCTTGTACTTTGGTGGTATTTTTTTTCCTTTGCAATTTTCACATGATCTCGCTTTTGTGCAAACAAACATATACCGATATCAGTCGTGTATTAGACATCTCGGGTAGTTAACCGAATCAGGCTTGATTTAGAAAAGGCTTATAAGTAATGCACTATGTATGTTGCAGCTGCGTGCCGTGTTTCTGTAATCTGTATTGTTGGAGAAGCCACACTGCGAATAGCCTTACTTGTGTGACGTTTCGTGTGAGGGTTCGGTTTCTTGGGGGGAGGTGGGTCACCCAGTTCATCTGCTTGAGCTTAGCACAGCGTCAGTCTGTGTGTGAACGCAGGTCCAAGTCTATGCAATATACAACACACAGTGACTGGTGGGTTACTTCATTCGAGAGGCAGCTTGCTCTTCTAATCATATTTTTTCTGCGGCTCTGGCATCAAATAAATCAGAAACAACTTAAAACCAATCCTGTAAGTGCACTCTAGCTCCTTTTAGAAGAAATTTATCAAATCTGTACACTTTCTATACCATTAAAAAAGTGCCCACTCTCTGTATTTAGTTTTCTAGGAAATTTCGTTCAACAGAAGATCAAAATGAGTTTTAATAAAATCCTGCCAGAGTAAAAAGTTGCTGGTAAGTTTTCGGTGAAAACAAAATACCATTTGATCAAGATGTATACGTATATCTAATTTATTGTACTAACTCTCTGTTGTGTAAATAATTACATTTATTCTCTCTCAATTAACTGTGGTTGTTTTAGAATATGGTCCATAATTTTATAAGAAAACTTGTTGTTTGTACTTGATATAATTATACAACAAATTTTGTTCTAAATTTCAAAAATTAAAATAGAAATATAACATATATTGTGTGTCATATTCGACATGGTTTTCCCGTATTTGAACAGACGTTTAATTAATTTTCCGCTCGCTTTTATGTATGTCTATTTTAGATGTGTTTTTATAATTATTATTTTGTGTTTTAGAACTGAAGCAAACTTTGTTCGTCAACTGAAAACAAAAACAAGTGTATATTATATCAATAAATAAATTGTACCAATGCTCTGTCTTTTTCGTTTATTTGTAAGTTAACTCTAGAGCCATGCCCATCATCCTCCATCACCTGTGTGACCTTTGTGCGACCCATGTCCATCAGTCTCCATCACCTGTGTGACCTTTGTGCGACCCATGCCCATCATCCTCTATCACCTGTGTGACCTTTGTGCGACCTATGCCCTTCAGCCTCTATCACCTGTGTGACCTTTGTGCGACCCATGCCCATCATCCTCTATCACCTGTGTGACCTTTGTGCGACCTATGCCCTTCAGCCTCCGTCACCTGTGTGACCTTTGTGCGACCCATGCCCATCATCCTCCATCACCTGTGTGACCTTTGTGCGACCCATGCCCATCATCCTCCCTCACATGTGTGACCTTTGTGCGACCTATGCCCATCAGTCTCCATCACCTGTGTGACCCTGATGCGACCCATGCCCATCATCCTCCCTCACATGTGTGACCTTTGTGCGACCCATGCCCATCAGTCTCCATCACCTGTGTGACCGTGATGCGACCCATGCCCATCATCCTCCCTCACATGTGTGACCTTAGTGCGACCCATGCCCACCATCCTCCATCACCTGTGTGACCTTGATGCGACCCATGCCCATCATCCTCCCTCACATGTGTGACCTTTGTGCGACCCATGCCCATCAGTCTCCATCACATGTGTGACCGTGATGCGACCCATGCCCATCATCCTCCCTCACATGTGTGACCTTTGTGCGACCTATGCCCATCAGTCTCCATCACCTGTGTGACCTTGATGCGACCCATGCCCATCATTCTCCCTCACATGTGTGACCTTTGTGCGACCCATGCCCATCAGTCTCCATCACATGTGTGACCGTGATGCGACCCATGCCCATCATCCTCCCTCACATGTGTGACCTTTGTGCGACCCATGCCCATCATCCTCCATCACCTGTGTGACCTTTGTGCGACCCATGCCCATCATCCTCCATCACCTGTGTGACCTTGATGCGACCCATGCCCATCATCCTCCCTCACATGTGTGACCTTTGTGCGACCCATGCCCATCATCCTCCATCACCTGTGTGACCTTGATGCGACTCATGCCCATCATCCTCCATCACATGTGTGACCTTTATGCGACTCATGCCCATCATCCTCCATCACCTGTGTGACCTTTGTGTGACCCATGCCCATCATCCTCCATCACCTGTGTGACCTTTGTGAGACCCATGCCCATCATCCTCCATCACCTGTGTGACCTTGATGCGACTCATGCCCACCATTCTCCATCACATGTGTGACCTTTGTGCGATTCATGCCCATCAGTCTCCATCACATGTGTGACCTTTGTGCGACCCATGTCCATCATCCTCCATCACCTGTGTGACCTTTGTGCGACTCATGCCCATCAGTCTTCATCACATGTGTGACCTTTGTGCGACCCATGCCCATCACCCTCTATCACATGGGTGACCTTTGTGTGACCCATGCCCATCATCCTCCCTCACATGTGTGACCTTTGTGCGACCCATGCCCATCATCCTCCCTCACATGTGTGACCTTTGTGCGACCCATGCCCATCAGCCTCCGTCACCTGTGCGACCTTTATGCGACCCATGCCCATCAACCTTATCACCTGTGTGACCTTTATGCGACCCATGCCCATGAGTCTCCATCACCTGTGTGACCTTTGTGCGACCCATGCCCATCATCCTCTACCACCTGTGTGATCTTTGTGCGACCTATTCCCTTCAGCCTCCGTCACCTGTGTGACCTTTGTGCGACCCATGCCCATCAGTCTCCATCACATGTGTGACCTTTGTGCGACCCATGTCCATCATCCTCCATCACCTGTGTGACCTTTGTGCGACTCATGCCCATCAGTCTTCATCACATGTGTGACCTTTGTGCGACCCGTGCCCGTCATCCTCTATCACATTGGTGACCTTTGTGCGAACTATGCCCTTCAGCCTCCATCACCTGTGTGACCTTTGTGCGACCCATGCCCACCATCCTCTATCACATGGGTGACCTTTGTGCGACCCATGCCCATCAGTCTTCATCCCATGTGTGACCTCTGTGCGACCCATGCCCATCAGTCTCCCTCACATGTGTGACCTTTGTGCGACCTATGCCCTTCAGCCTCCATCACCTGTGTGACCTTTGTGCGACCCATGCCCATCATACTCTATCACCTGTGTGACCTTTGTGCGACCTATGTCCATCATCCTCCATCGCCTGTGCGACCTTTGTGCGACCCGTGCCCATCATCCTCCATCACCTGTGTGACCTTTATGCGATCCCTGCCCATTAGCCTCCATCATATGTGTGACCTTTATGCGACCCATGCTCATCAGTCTCCATCACCTGTGTGACCTTTATGCGACCTATGTCCATCATCCTCCATCGCCTGTGCGACCTTTGTGCGACCCGTGCCCATCATCCTCCATCACCTGTGTGACCTATATGCGATCCCTGCCCATCAGCATCCATCACCTGTGTGACCTTTGTGCGACCCATGCCAATCATCCTCTATCACCTGTGTGACCTTTGTGCGACCCCTGCCCATCATACTCTATCACATGGGTGACCTTTATGCGACCCCTGCCCATCAGCCTCCATCACCTGTGTGACCTTTTTGCGACCCATGCCAATCATCCTCCATCACCTGGGTGACCTTTGTGCGACCCCTGCCCATCATACTCTATCTCCTGTGTGACCTTTGTGCCACCCATGCCCATCAGCCTCCATCATCTGTGTGACCTTGATGCGACCCTTGCCCATCATCCTCCCTCACATGTGTGACCTTTGTGCGACCCATGCCCATCAGTCTCCATCACATGTGTGACCGTGATGCGACCCATGCCCATTAGTCTCCATCACATTGGTGGCCTTTATGCGACCCATGCCCATCATACTCTATCAAATCGGTGATATTTGTATGACCCATGCGCATCATCCTCCATCACCTATGTGATTTTTGTGCGACCCATGCCCATCAGCCTCCATCACCTGTGTGACCTTTGTGTGACCCATGCGCATCATCCTCTATCACATGGGTGACCTTTATGCGACCCCTGCCCATCAGCCTAAATCACCTGTGTGTCCTTTATGCGACCCATATTCATCAGCCTTCATCACCTGTGTGACCTTTATGCGACCCATGCCCATCATCCTCTATCACACGGGTGACCTTTGTGCGACCCATACTTATCATCCTCCATTACCTGTGTGATCTGTGCGACCAAGAACAAGATTTAGTATACAATACCTCTCGACAACGGGAAGTCGTTTCGACATTTGATGAATGTGGCGAATTTTAGAAAGGCATTTGACGTTATTACGTTAAAATATTCTGTGTAACATTTCTCAACCGTTGACTATCGGAGAAAGTTGAATCGTCTTCAGAATGTTCTTTGGTAGGTCCGAAAGAGTCTGCCAAATTTTTCCCGGAGTAGAACGAACGGAAACGGCATAAGGAAAAATATATCCATAGCGGAAAGCAGGATCGACTTCAAACTTGGGGTAGTTATTACTTGGATATGTCGCAAGGTTTTTCTTAGACATTAAACTCGTCGAAAATTTAGAAAGACGCCAGTCACGTAAAATTTATCACGTGATATATTTTGCAGGCTCTGAATCTAATGCCTCCTACCTCCCATTTCCCCACCTTCCTTGATCGTCGGTTCTTTTGTTAACAACGCAGAACTATAAAGTACGCTTGGGATTTCACCGTTTCCAAGACCATTCCCCAATGCTGCTGCATTCTTTAAAACATTGGCAGCACAACTATCAATACATGGCTTTTCTCACATTGAATTGATTAATTGACCTTTTTGTGTGTTACTCACCTAAAGCTTTTACTAGTTTTCATTTGGTTGCCAAGCTGTTCTATATAGGGGAGTAATTATGCAACGGTTCGCAATGTTTGCAGTGCTTAGAAGTAGTTTTAACTTTTAAAGTGGCTTATCCAAGCTCTTGTTTCGTCAAAAGTAGCTCATCATTTTGACACAAGAAATGTGGGCCCCCAACTCTGCCACCGAGGTAGTTTTCATCTTTAAAATGGGTCATCTAATATTTTATGCTATGGTGCAAAGCAGCTCACCATTTTTACCACATAGCATGTGCCTCCCCTACACACTCTGCCATCGAGGGAAGTCATGTGTTGCACAGTTATGAAGAATGCCATTCTGGTGCTTTCTGGCCGATGGGAATGTACGAAGACTACGTATGGCTATAATTTCACTTAGGGTACCGATCCTTACCGCGACGCTGGCTAAAAGCGCTAGGATTACTTAAGTACATTAGTTGCCTAAAGGTATAACGATTAGCAAAAAACCCTGTTTCGATACAACCTGTTTGTAACTATCACCTGCAGGATCCGGATAAAAAGACATAAAGTAAAACCTGTTTTAATGACCATTTTCCATGACATACGGTAAAAAATGCCTGTCTTTACCATCTACCAGACCCGGATACAAGAAGTACGTACTGTTGTAATGGCCAACTTCGAAACCCGGATAAAAAGAACGTACAGTAAAACCGTTTAGCGACCATATTTCAGACTCGGATAGAAAAACACATACAGTAAAACTTGTTTATTGACGACCTTCAAGACCAGGATAAAAAGGCATACCGTAAACCTGCCTGTAGTGACCATCTTCTAGACCCAGGAAAAACATTTATTTGAACAAGTATGTACTATTTTCAGAATAGTAAGATCTTTTACCTCTCATAAATGTATCCCATGTCCATCCTAGAAGGCTCAGGCGTTTTATCTGGTTCTAGAAGGTGGTCACTACAGACAACTTTGTGAAAGAGCTGTCGGGGTAAACATTTGTTTTTGTTTGCAATCTTATAAAAGTTTTTAACTTGTTCGGGTACACTGTTGTTGGTGAGCACTGGAAGTTCTAGCTTTGTTTATTTTTGAAATTTTGTCACTGAAATATGATTATGTTTGTGAATTGTATCTTGTATTTCAGTAATGAAACAAGGAAAATTGTTATTGGGAATTATGGGTTTAGTTTGAGAGACATTTGTTTTTGTTTAAAAAACAATAACTTAAATAGGTGTCTATTGAAAGCGTGTGATATAAGCCTGTACTCTTATGTACTGTGTGCACTGGCCGCTCTAGTTTATACGGTTACAACAATGATTTTAAAAAGACTGAAATATATGGAGGACATGACTGCAGTAGAAAATGAGATTTTTCATATAAAATGTGCAATTCTGAAAAGAATAAGAAGTCATAAAGAGTAATGACAAGGTAAGAAGAACCTTATTGAAATAGAAAGGACGCATCCACAAGAGGAATACGACCGGATTTCTCAAAAATGGTTTATGGAAGGGTTTTATTGTTTCGAATAGTGTTATTCTCAGATCGTCACGTTTCCTTAGACGTGGGTAAAAATTTTCAGTTATAACTAAGGCAGTAAATTACTTAATACTCAAAGCACTTCAGAATAATTCCCATAGTTCATTAAAGTCAAACGGCGTGTTCCCGTCAAATTCATTTTTCTGTCATGCCAGCTTTTCCCGCTGACAATCTGAGACGATTAGAGTATCGAGGACTAAATTGGGTACATACATAGAGTGACATGTCTAGTTGGTATTCCTCTAATTCGTTTTGACATATATTGAGATTTTAGATTCATAAAGTTTTGTTACTGAAACAGCAGTCTCAGCGGCCTGTAAATCGTTCCACTCTCCACAGCGTGTGGGCAGTTATAGCGTGTGTGGTGTAGGCTGGTAACTTCAAACCGGAGCAGAGTCTGCTATTTACTACCAAGTTTCAGTTTTCTTTTGCAGGTGATCACTAAAACAGGTTTAACAGTGTGTCCTTATCCTTGTCCAGCGGGGCAGCACAAACAGGTTTTATCGGAGTCCTTTGATCTGGTTCTGAAATGTGGTCGCTGCATACTCAATTTACTATTTCCTTGTTTGGTTTTTTGTTAACCGTCACATCCGCCTTCATCTAATGAAAATACAGACCTTTTTTAATACGTTCCATAATTGATTTTGTAGCTAAAATTTATCATTAAAATTCTTGTATTCTGTTATTTAATAACTGATATCATTTAGGGATTTACTGATTTTTGAAGTGATGACTGAAGTGGGCTTCTTTTTGACATTTTTTTTATTTCCTTAAATTTCAGTGGCACAAGAATCATAAGCCCTGAAATCCTTTCGTCAATCCTTTCACATTAAAGGGTCTGGTTGGTTTGTCTATTTGCAGGCAGTGCATTTACTGCGGACCTGTTACCAGAAGTCTACAAGCCCACTGGCCCTGTCTAAGGCCAGTTTTTACAGCCTCTTTTTCGTAATATTAGTGAAGACATACACTGGACTGTGTATGCATGTGGCTTTGTTAAAGCCACGTGGTCTTGACTCCACATGAATAATTAGAAGATGTGAACTTAGTGGGGGGATATTTGAGTATTTAAGGTGCGCCTTTCGCATGCTTGTTAAAATACGAGTATGAATTTTGAGGTTTTATGCAAAATAATGTGTAAAGATAGAATTTTGTCATGTTTAAGTAAAAACCACGTAATCAGTATTAAAATTTCATGTCCCTCTGGATTAGTAATCTTTATGTGGATACGATGTGCTGCCATACTAGGGCGGCTTTGTATTTTCCGCTAAATTACGAGGTTTTCTGTTGTATTTGGGACCAGGTAATATTTGAACTTTCAAATGGCCCGTGTGACAGTTAGCCAGAGTGATAGTAATACACACAAGATTACAAGTTATAGTAATCTGTTTGTCTGTTGTGCGTCCGCCTGTCCGTGTGCTCCACTTTCGGGAGCCTAAGTTTGTACGGATCGTATCTCAACTGTCGAATCGTTGTGCAGCGCTAGCGCCGTAACCATTGGACAGAATCGCTTCATTGACCATATGTTTTGTAAACATTTCCCAAAAAACTATTTCATGAGGCTCGTTCACCCGAAAAGTGGGCGTACTTCTTCAAAGAAATCATCGATGCATTACAGTTTCAAAATTTAAGAGAACTGTTGGAATATGGAAAGAAAATTAGCAGATCATTTGCCATCGAAAATTTAAGCAAAAAGGATATAGAAATAGTAAAGGTGTTTGTATCACACTTGGCTGCACCCTTCGTCTACTAGCGACAGACACTACAGCGCTCGATGAACTCTCCTCTCCCCTTCACAGGCGAGCACGCTTTCGGCGAGGTTGGGAAAGAAGCTAATTATCGGTGCGTCGATATTTTTCTTACCCAGTACTATAACACATAACCTTTCAGGGCCCTCCCCCTCGTGCATAGGAAGAGGAGGCTAAAGTACAGTACCAAGACGCTCAAAACCAGATCCTAGTGCAACATGTTTTAGACTCTAATTTAGACTCTATTCCAACTCATCTGAGCTCCAAAAGTTCAGGGTCCGTAGCTAGTTCAGAGTAGCGCCGAGGCTGCTCTGTAGGTCTTGATCGACAGCACTAACAGACGACTCTCCTCAGAGACATTGGAAAATCCGATGTGGTCGCCGCAGACACCACACTATAAGCAGTTTTAACTGCAAACGATTTCACACATTGTTGTGCAAGATATGTGAACGTTTTCTATGAGCTCCACCAATCATACCGATGCACGGAAATTATGAACACACAAATTGCAAAAATTCGAGTAGCATTGGTCTCTTAGGTCTTTCTGACAACCTTCGTGAGCACCTAAGTCATTACCGTTGTCGCGCCGATCGCCATGTCTGTTATGTCTGTAGAGGCAGACAATGGGTCAAGCAATTGGTGAAGACATTGAGCGTTGGTTTTCAAACAGGTGGACGACCTACCATCCGGGTACCATCAAGGCTGAGTGATCCTACTCAGTGTGGAGTACAGTCCGTACGTTACATCAACCAGGACATTATATGCACTAGCGGAATACAAATCCGAAGTCTATCCTCGCTTGGGTAGGTAGGATACAACTCTCTGCCTGTCTATCGGAAACCCCAAAATCAGTTCCAGCGAGTCTGGACTATTTCGGCACGGCCTCTGCTTATTACACAGGCAGCTCAAAGAAAGGTAATAAACCAATTAGCTCCCAGAATTTGTTGCATATATATATTGCTTATTTTGAAAGAGATTGCGTTAAAGTTTCTGTGTCATATATATATATATATATATATATATATATATATATATATATATATATATATATATATATATATATATATATATATATATATGTATATATATATATAAGCAAGCTGATGACATCGTTGTTTCTACAGACAAATAAATATAAAAATACAACTGAAACAAAACAGAGGTCACAATTTTATTGTGATATCCTTACATTATCACCCAGTAACGCGTTTGTGAGCTGTTTCAGGATAGCACATTTTTCGTAATCGAAAATGGTTACGCGGGCAGCATGATGGCGATAGATCCAGTTGAAACAAATCAAGGAGAAACGTTCTTGTCTGTGCTGTGTGTGTGTAGAACGTATTTAATTACAAATATTAAAGAGCAATAAGGACTACTGTTTTTATATGTCAATGAAGTCTACACTCATATGCTTTTATGTGATTTTGAAATATGCATATGAAATTTCAGCATCAACCAAATCATTTGAAAGCAGACTGGCTGCTGCCGATAAGAAACTACTCTAGTAGGTTCAAATTTTGGTCCCATGCACCTTTTCAATATATAAACATTTTAGTAATCGATACAATTATTCAAATCTTTAAGCGGCTAATAATAGGTTCTGAAGCGTGTGAAAAGTATTATTTGAAAATTATCATTTTAAATTTAAGCTTTCAAATCTTGCTTTTCACAATTTGAATATTGCAAACATAGTAAACTCGTCATGTTAAAAACTTTTGAAACATTAAAATCTTTTTACTGTTGGCTATTAATAAAATTATTCGAAGTTTGAGTGGGAAATGACAATGTTTCTGCCCTTCTTAGCAGTTATTGAATGAATGTAGCATTATTGACAATTATCTCAAAGTTTTTGGTTTAATTTTAATTCCGGGATAACATTTCGGTATTATACTGCATACCGTAACTTGTTACTGACAAAAATATATTGGCGACAGAAAAGTCTTAAATTTTCGCCCAAGATAATTTTTCGTCAAAATGTCGTCGAGGACTCCATCACCAGAAAGTCAGGCACGATATAAAAAGCATAAGCACAAGAAACGTCATAAGTCAGAGCGGCCCGTCCATAAGGCAAGTTGGAATGAGTTCGGAAGTTGTTTCAAGAACAAAATCAGAGGAATAAATAAGCGGAGTCGCACTTAAAATTTTGCCGACAAGATTTGGCGTTTTGACCAAATCTGGGCGGAATGAAGCCTTAAAGGAATGACAGAAAAAAATGGCAAAAAATCAACAAATTCAATTTTTCTAGAAACATATCTATAAGTGGGTTATAAAAGGGGCAGAATTATTGGTAAAATAGCTTTTAAAGATCATATTTTGGCTTTTTTTTTAATTCAAAAGAGCGCATGCGGAGACGAATTAGAATTTCGATGTTTTACCATAATCATTTATTTATAATTATGCAAACAATTGCAGTCGAAACGCTAAGGCCGAAAGTACGAATTGGCTTATTAACTCAGAGCCACATACGAGAGCAGCTCCGAGTTAGTCCCGAGTGACTACCTCCGAGTCAGCTCTTCCTTACACTTAGTCGGTATATCTCCCTGCCGGAGCTACTACATCTTCCATTGTTCCACTAATAGGGGTCAACTTCATTTGATTTGAGGCATGAAACCTGCTCACCAATCCCTATTATTTAAACATTTACAGAAAGTTCATGCCCAATATATACTTTGAAAGAGTGTCGAATATTATCCAATCACAGAGCTGTTTACGTTTGCCCCTAATCGCTTAGAAGGCACACAGAGCAGAAACCGTGGCGTTCTTTGTATTGCAAGATTCTTCCTCACAATTAGAATGTGTATAAATCGTAAAAAGAGGAAATGTGGGGTAATGTATTTTCAATATATTTTAAAATGGTTTGGATTTTACTTTCGGATATCACTTCTTTTATACTTGCAAATAAAAAATTAAAGTTCCGCGCAAATGCCCAATTTTTGCTCAAAATTTAAGGGATATTCAACAAAAACCTAAAATATAAACCTGACACATATTTTAAGAACATCCTTACAAAAGCTTTTGCTTTTTCGAATTATTTTCAAAGATAACAATGCACAAATTGAGTAATTTTTTCGAAATGTGAAAATTTTGAGCAGTTAGAAAATATGCTGCATTCAAATATAAAATTGAAATCTGTCATTTTTCGCATGCTCAGAAATCAGTTATTAGTGCTCAGATTATTGAAACCAATATATACATTTAAAATTTACCTTGTTTTAAACCTTGCCAATTGAGATACAGTACTTTCAGCAGACGTTGCACGATTTTTAGTAACATTATAAAGCCGAGTTTTACTTCTATTTTGATTGGTTTTGGTATGCCAACAACTTTAAAAATCTACCATAAATCGTGAGAGAAGTTTTTTCACAAAAAAGCGTTCATGAATCGAAATTCTTTCTTTTAACTGACACTTAAATGTGTAGGCAAACAGTCTGCCGAAATAGGTCAAATGTTGCCGGCAGTACAAAAATGTCATATGCCAACTTTAACATATCATATTATCGCCTCGGTTTTATCAAACATAGTCAGATAATTTTTGTGTGTTAACTGAAATTGTATAGGCTGTGATGTTTTTCGAGCGTTTCTTATCATTCTGTTACAATCCGTTACATTTTTTATTTTTAAAAGAACTTGCCAAACAGAGTGCAATCATGTTCTCGGGCAACCCCGTTTTGGCAGAGGGCAACAGTTTGTTTACCTGCTAAAAGCGATTTTTCCAAGATGGCCGCGACTCTTATTCGAGGAGCATACCCTTATTGTAAAACAAGCAAAGTTTTTAAATGACGCCATGTCTTTTATTTCTTCAAGAAATGTTTGTTTAGGTTCTGCCCTTAAATGTCATGTGACCAAATTCAAGTGACCAGAAATTAAACTAAAGGGGTTATACATTATCTGTAAAATATATACTCAAATAATTGAAAGATACAGAATTAGGCGTAAATTTATTCTTTACGCCTACAATATTTAACTTTTAACATCGCATTGTTTTTGGTAGGCTGTTCCAGAATAGACTACCGATAATTAAATGTCACAGAAATAAAAAATGCTCCATTTTTCTTACACCAAGGGCGAAAATAAGTTGACAATGTCAATTCTTATCTTTTGGCGAAACTAAAACAAAAATCTTGAAAAGTTGATTTCTGTATGACTGTTTATTAAAATGTCGGTAGTATGGTATGGAAATACCTATTGAAATTTAAAAATTTTACTTGCAGTTTGAATTTTGTACATTTTTTTTCTATTTATAAGACAAGAAAATAAGTTGTTTGTATAGTCTGCAGCATAAATTGATGAAATATTGAAAAAATCCGATTGTCCGTCATCGCTTTATACCCCTATGAATTGGGGGGGGGGGGGCGGTTGGGGCCTGCTTGTGTTTCAAAAATACTTACTTGTCATCATTGGCCAGAGTAGTGCGCCGAGATAGTGCAAATTGACGTCATTGATAAGTTACAGCTGTGTTGCTTCTTCTACTCATTATTTGCACATTCATATTCTATATTGCTCCTGTCAAACTCTTTGTTTTCGCTTTCGTCCAGTCTTTAACTTCCTCAATAAAGTAGAACTGATTTATTTTAATTTCCAACAATTGTGTTTGTTTTCTGTGAAAGGAGTATTTTTCTGATTTATACGCGCTAATTTTTCCCTCCACTCTTTTTTTTCAGAAGGGCGATGGAGCCTGTAAAAATCTAATCCCTGATTGTACGTGGGCAAAAAGCAAACGTACTTCACATAAAACTTTTATCGACTATAATTATGGAATATAATACGGTCGAAACAAATGAAGTATTGAGAGGATAGATATTTCTTGGTATTTTTAGGCGACTAGCGTGAAAAAAACTAATCGTCCTGCCAACATTTGGTCGTCATTGATGACCGCATAACTGATTTGCAGCTTGAATCTGTGAAGCCTGTAAAATGCACATCTATTAAGACCGTCTTTAATGCTTTCAGGAAACGCATCGACACCGGGAAAGAAGTCCAGCGAGAGAACAGAAAGACAGGAATAGGTAGGCACAAGTGCAGTTAGTTGCTAATGAATGAGCGCCAAAAGTCAGCGATATCAAAATTAAAAAACTTCAAAAGGATGTCTGATTTGAGTGACTGGCAGATAATTTTGTGTTTGTATTCCTTAAAAATTATTGTGGTGATAATTTTAATAAAAAAGTTATAGATAGTAGCAAAGGAACAAGCAATTTTTTTTATACATTTTCTTGTGTCTTTTTTTTTCTGTTATAGGCGACGGCGTTACAGCAACAGTGATTCGGAGGAAGATTTACCAAAGCGAATAAAACAGGAACCGCCAGATCGCGGCTACGAACGACCAATCAAAGATAAGAGATACGAATCACCTCATCGAGACCACGACCGACCAATCAAATATGAGAGATCCGAATCACCTCATCGAGACCACGACCGACCAATCAAATATGAGAGATCCGAATCACCTCATCGAGACCACGACCGACCAATCAAACATGAGAGATCCGAATCACCTCATCGAGACCGCGACCGACCAGTCAAACAGGAGAGGCACCATTCAGGGAGAAGTGACCGTCACCATGGTGAGCGGCCCGACTCGAGACGGCGGAACGAGCCGAGGCGCCACGAGTCACGGCATGGGTCACGTGACGATCGCTCGAGACACAGAGTGAAACCGGAAGCAGAGGAAAACTTTGCATTTGGTGGCAGCAGCAGAGAAGATAACCAAGCGAAAGAGAAAGATAAACCCGATTTTAAATTATCGGGAAAATTAACTGAAGACACAAATACATTTCGCGGTGTTGTGATTAAATACAATGAACCTCCGGAGGCCAGAAAGCCAAAGCGAAGGTGGCGCTTGTATCCCTTTAAGGGGGAAGAATCTTTGCCAATATTGCACATTCACAGACAAAGCGCGTTCCTATTGGGGCGTGATAGGAAAATTGCAGACATCCCTGTTGATCATCCATCGTGTTCGAAACAACACGCTGTTTTACAGTTTCGCATGGTGGAATATAAACGATCGGATGATACAACCGGAAGGCGAGTTAGGCCTTACGTCATAGATCTGGGGTCAGCAAATGGGACGTACGTTAATAATAACAAGATTGAACCGCAGCGTTACGTAGAACTTTTTGAGAAAGACGTGATTAAATTTGGTTACAGCAGTCGCGAGTATGTTATTCTGCATGATAACGTAGACACTGGCGAACTTGATGAAGTTGAGTAATTGAGATGAATCTAGCCAGAAATGTGTATTATTTGGTGTTATGAGTAGAGGTGTGACGGTTCACCTCCGGTTCGGTTCGATTCGGTTCGGTTCAACAAAAATTTTCGGTTCGGTTCGGTTTTTTTCGGTTCGGTTCAGCAAAACCAACCGGTAGTTTTCTTTTCAAATATATATATATATATATATATATCAGGGCTGGTAGAAATCATGACTTTTATTTAAAAAGTCATGATTTTTTACCTTTTTTTATTTAAATTGACTTTTTTATTTAAATCACCAAAAAAAGTCACAGAACATTTAAAAACATACAGAACTGATTTTTCACTATTTATTAGTCTAATGCCACTGCAGTTCTCAGCAATATCACATCGAATACCTGAACGTTTGGAAATAGCTTTTACGTTTCAACTATTTGTCGCATCTCTGTCGAAATATCTTTATATACGGGAGCTAGACGTCTACCAGTCTTTTTTTTTTCAGATTTAGTGCACCACAAATTTGCTGGGTTAATGACTCTTTGACTTTAAAATCAACAATGATAGTGACTGATAACTTGAGTACTTCTATTGACAGGGCTTATTTGTATAAGACAATAGTCTTGGCGCTGTTATTTATTAAGCAGTCTTGCTATCAGCAAGCAACTGTTTGGAAATTAGTACGGGCACCATAATGGAGAAATACCGTTAACTCAGTGTGTACATAAGGCACAAAAGGTGTGGAGGTGTGGGTGACTGCGTCGCATAGGCAGCTTAAGTCGTTAATAACCTAACAATGCATCTTCACTGTGTACACTCAAGGGGCTTGTTCTAGCATTTTATTGACAAATATTACTCTGGAACAAAAAAGTCAAAATCGTGACTTTTTATACTTTTTTATAGTGATTTAAATCGCGAATTAAATCACTGATTTAAAGCACTTATTTAAATCATACCAGCCCTGATATATATAGGCGTGTTTATTTTTTTTATTTATTTATAATTGCCTGCACTTAATCCAATAATCCGATATTTCTTTTTACCTAAGAACAGATACAAAACCTAACATATATCGGTAATCAGGGTTCGCATTGACGGGGTTTTTGTCCACTTTGTGGGCATTTTTTACGAAATGACTCTTTTTTTCGGAATCCACCGAGTCTTTCTGGACCCAACTGAGTCACACTTTCCTTTTTTGACTCATTTCCTGAGAACCCAGCGCGAACCCTGACGGTAACGTTTTATACTTATTACCTCAAAGCTTAGTTACACAAGAAATTACATTGTTATTGACTGACAGACTCACATGTAGCCATAACAAACGCATCGAATTCGTCATACTTTCCAAAAAAGTGTGTGAATATGTTTGTTGATTTGTCCGATGTGATATATATATATATATATATTAAAACTAAACTATACTAAAAGAACTAAAATAACATTACCAAATTAATGCATTATCTTGTTATAAATAGCAAAAAAAAAAACCGAACCGAAACCGTGATTGGGCTTTTCGGTTTTCGGTTCGAACCGAACCGAAGCCTTTTCTCGGATCTCGGTTTTCGGTACGAACCGTCACACCTCTAGTTATGAGGTACAGAATAGTCCATTGCAAGAAAGTGGGTGTAGGTTTTGATGTTGTAGGAAGTTCAGTGTCATAAGTCCAGAGGTGTGGTTTTCAAGAACATAGTACGGATTATGTTATAATAATCTTTCAAAAATACATACAAAGTTCAGGTTGCATTGTAAGAAGAGGTAGCATACGAGTTGACTGCAAAAAAGGACCGAGCCAGAACTAAGGTTTAGTTGGATGAATGTGGCAACCGTTCTTAAAATGTTCCGGTAAATTCTGTTTCATCCTTGAAGAAGAGGGAGGGATGAGTACGTGGTTCTGCCGAAATGTTGTAAATTTAATATTTCACTGTGTAACATATTCTTCAAATTAGGGCACATTTTTATGACCCTAACACGAGATTTAAGGTCACGGATTTCGCTGAAACTCTAGGAGGGTATTTGGATGACCTCTCGAGCAGATTAAAATTTGATGATCTCGATAGTTCGTTCTAGGTTACCACTGAAATTGTTTTGATTTTTTTATCTTAAAGCAGTTGGCCTTGGTCACTTTGTGGTTACATTATATTGTACGTGTTCTTTGCGTCTTATCAATAGACTGAACAAAATCTTTTGGGTAAAGTCGCATTTAGAAAAAAATGCGTGCATCAGTTTGTGAGGAAATCATGTGCTTTATACAAATTCAGTATAATACTTGCTATTTGGTCAAAAGTTATGTGAAAATATATTTATATGTACCGGTATATGTTGTAGATGCCATGTGCCATTATTATTATTTTTTTTTTGAGTTCACCAAAAATTCACCATTAGAATGTTCACTCACCGTTTTATTATTATTTTTTTGCGCCAGTCGTAGTAGCTGAGTCTCCCAACAGTGAAAAACATGCAACGCAAAGTCTGCAGTTTTATCATATTGTTTTTCAATATAAGACGAAAAACAAAAGAAAAAAAAAAAGGAAAAAACATTCCAAAGGAAACTTGGAGTGCTTTACAGCATGTATGGGTGACTCTAGTGGCGCATTTTGTTCGTGGTAATGCTTGGCGACAGTTTAAACGAAGGTGTCGCTCTACTGTGTGACCGCGAGTTCTAATAATCAGTGTGACTGGACTTTATGAAATAAACCTACAGAGCGTTCTTTTTCGATTGCATTGTTTGTATTTGCTTTACGTATTGATTACCCACCTCCTCCATCAATAGATTTCTTTTCCAGCGCTCAAACCCACGCTAAAACGCAGATTCTAAGGACGAAGTATGAGCGTTACTTAGTCAGTGAGTAAACTTCGGCTCAGACTGAGTCGACACATAGGCTCACTTTAAGCCAGCATACAGGTGGGTTAAAATTAAGTGATGCCATATAAGGGAGCTGGTGATCTTTTGTTTCTCTCAACAACATGTCTAGGTACTTTTTTAACACTTGACAAGCCTTTGCCTTGCAAGGGTTATATGAATTTGTGCGAGCAGCCGTTCGTCTTTTTTTTTTCTTCTTGAAAGTTTTTCCGATTTTTTGTGTCTTCCTCTCTGACACTGTGGGCCCTAGGACCATGAAACTTTGGACTTATGAAGAGCTTGATCTGAACATGTGCATGTCACTTTTTATCTTCGTCTTTGATTCCGTTTTCTTTGTTAAAACGCCATCTAACGACAGCACAGAATACACATTTGCTCAGTGAGCTTTGTGTGAGCTCTCACTGCGTAAATAGATAACACTGCGTATTCCTGATCAGTCAATACAACCTTAAGTCAACAAAAACCAAACACTACTCGGCTTATAAGACGTATTCAAGCTGTGTTGTTTGCAATATATTATTCAAGAAATAACCCATTGAAGGAAGTATATTTGCGTTTTAATTTTTGTCACGTGTTTAACTTTTCGCTAGCGAAATGAGGTTCTAGTTTCACTTATTTTTAAGTACAAATGCAAACAGTTCTCCCACCACCCACAGAAATGGTCTAGCATTTAGTACGATTTCGACGCTCAATCTCTTATTTTAAGCAAATTCTGAAGAAAGTTTTAAAGTCATGTTTTAGCTAAGGTATTATGTCTCCCCGACCAAGGGGAGACATGCAGTGTTTGTACGTTCTGTGTGTGTGTGTGCAAGATATCTCGAGAACGAAAAGCCAGATTGACTTCAAACTTATCTGTTCATTTCTTGGGTAGGTCGGACTGTTCATTCAAGTTTTGACGCACGTAACTTTATAATGGAAGACCTAAGACGTCATTACGTAAAAATCTCGTGTGCGAAATTTCTCAGCCGCTAAAATCGGGGAAAGTTCAAACCTGGTGGGATTGTTGCTTGGTAGGTCCGACAGCGGCTGCCTAATTTTGCAAGATATCTCGAAAACGAAATGTCGGATCGAATTCAAACTGGATCTGTTCATTCCTTGGGTAAGTCGGACGGCTCTGTTAATTTTTGACGTACGTTACATTATAATGGAAGCCGTATGGTGCCATTACGTAAAAATCTTGTGTGCGAAATTTGTCTGCCGCTGAACATCATAGAAAGTTCAAACTTTGTGGGATTGTTGCTTGGTAGGTCCGACAGCGGCGTATGACGTCATCACGTAAAATATGTATATAATTTGAACTCGATCTTGTGCGCAAGATATCTTGAGAACGAAATGTCGGATCGGCTTCAAACTTGCCCTTTTCATTCCTTGGGTAGGTCGGACGGTTCTGTCAACTTTTAATGCACGCTGCATTATTAGGAAAGGCGTATGACATGATTACCTTAAAATCGTATATGCGGAATTTCTCAGCCGCTAAACATGGGAGAAAGTTCAAACTTGGTGGGATCATTGCTTGGTAGGTCGCGAGGACAAGGAGTGAGTGCGGCCTAAAATATGCAGATAATTAACACTTGACAAGCCTTTGGCTTGCAAGAGTTATATGAATTTGTGCGAGCAAAATTCGTCCTTTTTTTTCTTTCTTCTTGACACTTTTTCCGATTTTTTGTGTCTTCTTCTCCTCTGACACTATGGGCCCTACGACCATGAAACTTGGGACTTATGAAGAGCTTGATCTGAACATGCGCATGTCACTTTTTATTTTCGTCTTTGATTTCGTTTTCTTTGTTAAAACGCCATGTAAAAAGAGTATTTTTTGCAAGTAAATGCGTAGCATTTAACCCACATCACACACAGTTGCACAGTGAGCTTTGTGCGAGCTCTCACTGCGTAAATAGCTAACACGGCGTATGCTAGATCAGTCAATAAAACCTTAAGTCGACAGAAACCAAACACTACTCGGCTTATAAGACATATTCAAGCTGTGTTGTTTGCAATATATTATTCAAGAAATAACCCACTGAAGGAAGTGTTTTTGCGTTTTAATTTTTGTCAAGTGTTTAACATTTCGCTAGCGAAGTGAGGTTCTAGTTTGGATAAGATCTGGTATACAAAATATCCTGATAATGGAAAGTCGTATGAACTTCAAATTTTGTAAGTGTTCCTCAGGTCAGTCGGACGGTTCTATCAACTTTTGAAGGGTGTAGAAATTAAGAAAGACATCATTACGTTGAAATCTTACATGTGTACATTTCTCAGCAGCTGAACATCGGATAAAATTGAAACTTGGTAATGTTGCTTGGTAGGTCGGAAGATTCTGTCAAATGTACCCAGACTTCATCGGGAAAAAAATGTCTCGATAGCGGGAAAATCGGGTCGACTTGCCGCTCCACCCCCCCCCCCCCCCACCCCCGCTTCCCCCTTTTCCCGGATTTTTTTGTTAATTAAGGATAGTTATTAACTACGCTTGGGATTTCAGCGTTTTCCAGAAGATTTTCCAATGTTCCTGCATTCTTTAGACATACTTGAAAACATTAACTGCACAATTATCGATCGCTTCTTAGATTTCGTGTGATTAGCGTTTTGTGTGTTACAGCTATTAGCACCTACAGTTATAAGCGTGCTTTCATTTGGCTGCCAGACTGTTCCACATTTGGGAGCAATTACGTAACGGCTCGCAATGTTTGTGCATTACCTGCAAACTATCTTTCACTTTTAAAATGGGTCATCTAATACATTGTGTTATGACAAGCAGCGCACTATTTTGACACCACAATGCCTTCCCCCCACTGTCCTCCCGAAGTGGGTCTTGTGTGGCACAGTTACGAAGAGTATCTTTCTAATGCTTTTTGATCAATGGGAATGTACGACGACAAGGTATACCTTATGGTTTTTGATCAATGGGAATGTACGACGACTAGGTATACCTTATGGCTATAACTACACTTAGTGTACAAACCCTTACCGTACCGTTGGCTAAAATGGTTAGGGTTGCCTTTAGAGTCATATCTGAATTTGATAGCTAGGAGGGGGGGGGGGGGGAAGCCGTTTCGACAAACCCATTTGTGACTGCCACATTCAAGATCCGGATAAAAAGACGTAAAGTAAAACCTGTTTGTAGTGACCAACTTCAAGTTTCGGATAACAAGACGTACGGTAAAACCTGCGTTCTTGACACCTTTCAGACCCGAATAAAAATGTACGCACAGTAAAACCACTATACTGTAATGACGAACTTCAATACTGGGATAAAAAGGACGTTCAGTAAAACCTGTTTTAGCGATCACCATCTGGAACCAGACTAAAAGACGTACAGCAAAAACCTGTTTGCTGATCACCTCCTAGATCAAGATAAAACACCTGAGCCTAAACTTATATAGCAAGCATGTCCAAGGACATGACCCAGCCGAGTTACCAAACAAGGAAAGAGAGAAAATGAAGAACATTGTTTCTGAACGTAACTTTTTCATAATTTTAATAATTTTAATACACAAAAACGAGTTTTCTCTGGTGGAAGCTACCCGAAAAGTGATGTTGCAGAGGTTGGGTTTTGACGATTCAACGAATTTAACGACATTTACACAATTTTACAAAACTTTTTAAATTCCACCATTTCGGCATTTTTGTGTCATTTGCGAAAAAAGCAAAGTCCAGGTGGATAAGCAGCTAGGAAACTTTCGATTAAAATTTTATAACTATTTGAAAAAAAGACTGAGAAAAGTGAATGGTTTGACAATTGAGTTATTTACTACCATTTATTCCAGTTTTTGCCAAATTTCAAAGTTCCGCCATTTCGGCAGTTTTTGGAGAACCGCGAAAAACAATAATCACCTGGTAGGCGAACCCATGGGGAATATCCCTGCGTAACATCTAAACGATTGGAAAAAAACTGTAGCAGGAGTAGCATTTTACAAATGGGTCAAAACGGGCACAAAAGTTTCGCCATTTTGTCAGTTTTTCGTCAATCGTCAAAAAAATATTAGCCAGGTTGGGAACAACCAGGAACATTCCTGCGTAATATCAAAATGATTGGAGCAAAACTGTAGGAGGAGTACAATTTTAAAGAAAAGGTTTAACATACGCACATACATTCACACACCCTATGGTGATACGACTAACACAGTCAGACAAAGTCGGCTGGGTTAAAAAGAGGACTGAAATACCCAAAAATCAAGTTATGTACCCCACCCCGCTCCGAAAAATGGATAAAGGTGATAGTGAACATGACTACGAGACACATGGGATTCATTTATACAGATAAAATTTCTTATTATTCTGAAAATAGCACAGACTTGTTCAAATAAAACTTTGTGAAACGGCTGTCGGGGAGAAAATGGAAAATGGTCACTGGTGAATGATGGGTTTAGTTGGAGAGATATTTGTTTTTGTTCACAAAAAAAAAATTACTAGTTGTCGATTGAAAGTGTATGATATTAGCCTGTACTCTTATGTTCTGTGTGCAGTGGCCGCTCTAGTTGAATATAACCGCGGTTTTATTTGTACAAACTCAAAATATTCTACGCAAATGCGAAAAAATAACGATCAGAAACTTTATCTGTTATATTTTGAACTGAAGAAAAAAAAAACAATTTCACCAAACATATTACGTCATTGTGTCTTAACTGTTCAAATCAGGAATTGTGTGATTTTAAAAATAGCGCCTATAACTAAACAACCACGTGGGAAACTTGTTCCGTGCATCACTCAACGTATAAAATAAAATGGCCTGAAACAATTCAAAGACGTTTCACACTGTGAAAAAAGTTGATAATTTTCTTATGTTGTTAACTTATTAAACAGGTCTCACAAGGAACTGGAAACTTAATACCCTTGAAATACAAAAGTAAAGGTTGAAAATGGGTGATTTCAACCAAAGTGTCGGGTTGATGGAATTTAATCTGTATTTTTGGGTCTGTGATATTTCACAAAAGAAACATAACAAACGAAATCAAATTTACACTTCTTGTCGGCTTAAATACCAATTTATAAAGTCAGTGTTTTTTTTGGTACGAACCAAATTTCAAATCGAATTAACAAAACCCGAGAGTCAGCCTCACTTTGCTTGGAGACTGCAGCAACACCAGATAACATTTGTTTGGAGAGTGAATCACCATGGCAGCCTTCTCCGGGTGACGCCCAGAGAGACAGCCGTATTCGTTGGAATACATACTGTGTGAACTATTTCACCAGCCTGTCTAGTCTTATTGGGGAGCACAAACCCCAGTCCACATGAATCATATACTTGGAGAGTGCGTACACCAGTGACATTCCCATAGCCATTAGTGGTCACACATGAAGTATGCATCCTTCACGCAGATTGGTACACGGCAGGAGAGTGCGGGATCTCCCAGTTCCACAAAGCTACACTTGTGTCTTTACACCTGGCTCCACACAGGTCCAGGCACCACTTAGGTCAAGGCCATGAGGGAGCATCAGCAACGCTCACAGCTTCCTGGCACACCGGTGGTATTAGAGTTTGTTTACATACTCTGACCGACTCCACGCTGTGATTTATGCACGCGGAAGCAGAATTCTAAGGCAACCTTTACGGTCGTTACGTCATCATTTGGAGAGCGCACTACACCAATCACATTCAAAGCTTCTGTTTCCGGTACAATGTCTTGTATTTAGTCTTTTGAAATTGACAAAAAAAAAATCTAGAAGTGAGCTTCTACAGATACTGATCTGCAGCGAACATGAGACGCAGGCGTAGATGACAGTGGTCCAGTAGGTCACACACGCAACGTCACAAAGCTCACAAGGGGCACAAATAAACCGCCACTGTTTTTACCATCGTCACACGGAGGTGACAAAGCTCACAATCGCAAAAAAACAATAATAACAATTAAAAACAATTATCATTTAAGACTGCTTCGTATGTCCTTTATCAGTAATGTACGCACACGACTGAAATACCCTCTTTCCCCAAACATTTTCTACCCAGAAGCAAATTCCACTTCGCAGCGGAATATTAAACATCAACATTAAATTTAACAAATCCTTTGCGTTATGTACATTAGAAATAGTTGCTAATTTTATGCAGTACACAAAACGTTCTACGCATCCCGATGCTTATCCATCGTGTGACACGGTATCCAGGGTAGTGACGTCATAGCAACATACATATAATATACAAGGACATATATTATATCCACATTCCACTGATGTAAAACTCCGGCAAGAAAGCTCTAGAGTACAACGAAACAAAAGGAACATTATCTTTGAGATATATTTCACACAGCGCGGAGGCTATTCAATTTATGCACGCCCCTTAAATTAATAAAAAAAAATCAACATTCATTACGATGATTGCTTGACACTTGTGTGACGTAACCCGGTGCGGTCACAGGCGGAATGACTCACACATAACCTTCACTACATTACCATTACTACATTACATTACGACAGTTGCACAACGAACGGTATTTAAGTCCAAATGTTTTTTTCTTTAAATCATAAACTTATTGAAAAAATTACTTTCATGAATTTCTATCGAGCTGCTATAGTAATTGAGAGTTAAGAGTGATTTTTAAAAAATCGTAACATTTTTTATTTTCTGTTTTGTTCGTTTTCTCTTTCTTTAACAACAATTTGCAAATACATTTCTCACCCAAGTGTTTATTTAACTGGGCTTCATCATTTTACCCCAAAAGCAGTTTTTTTTTTTTTGGGGGGGGGGGGGGGGGGTCTGTAGCTATTTCGCTATTCCACAACAAGAACTACCTCATTTTTAGCATATTAAAAACTGAATTTATGCTTTGAGATACGACATCAATCCTAACCTTCTTAATTAAACATCCCAAATCACTGTCTCTGAAAATGAACAATTTCATACTTCTGCAACCAACATCCGCCTGCCATTAAGCCAAAACAGCAAACAATTTTGCTCAGCAGTCCAGCTCATCCTGTGTCGTGCCCCCCCCCCCTGCGTAGTGTCCCCCAGTGTCACGTCCACGCTCATCAGTCCAGCTCATCCTGTGTCGCCCCCCCCCCCCTGCGCAATGTCCCCCAGTGCCACGTTCACACTCATCAGTCCAGCTCATCCTGTGTCGCGTCCCCCCTGCGCAATGTCCCCCAGTGCCACGTTCACACTCATCAGTCCAGCTCATCCTGTGTCGCGTCCCCCCTGCGCAGTGTCCCCCAGTGTCACGTCCACGCTCATCAGTCCAGCTCATCCTGTGTCGCGCCCCCTCTGCGCAGTGTCCACCAGTGTCACGTCCACACTCATCAGTCCAGCTCATCCGACAACGTGGGGTCTGTGGCCACTCCGTTTGCGTCGCTTTTTAACACGGTGTCCTTATCACGTGGCCCATCGTCTGACTCGCACACCACGTCGTCGCCCCCTTCTAAGCACTCCTCTTCGATTATAGCACTGTATCATGGAATTAACAAAACTTTGTTAATATTCTAGACAAATGTGACATCTTCGCTTGCTGCACTAATTAAAACTTCAAACAAACTTTAACAAATTTGAAGCATTATCTTCTTTCAATCGTTTTTTCTCAGTTTACCCGTTACGAAAATAAAGAAGGATGTTACATCATGTTTTTTCTATGGCTATTTAAAAGAAAACTCTTTTCATTCACCTGGCACCCGAATCACTGTCCCTCTGTTCCGCGTCCCCCTGCGCCGTGTCCTCCCATGTGGCGTCCCCCTGCGCCGTGTTATCCTGTGTGGCGTCCCCCTGCGCCGTGTCCTCCCGTGTGGCGTCACCCTGCGCCGTGTTCTCCTGTGTGGCGTCCCCCTGCGCCGTGTCCTCCTGTGTGGCGTCCCCCTGCGCCGTGTCCTCCCGTGTGGCGTCCCCCTGTGCCATGTTCCCCCGCGTCACGTCCCCCTGCGTCACGTCCCCCTGTGCCATGTTCCCCCGCGTCACGTCCCCCTGCGTCACGTCCCCACTCGCCCGCAGCGCCTTGAGCAGGTCCGTCTCCTGCGGTCTGGTCTCCTCCACGAGGCAGTCGGGCGGGAAGAGGGAGCGCGAGACGGGCTGTAGCGTGCCCCTGGCGCCCACAGACACCGCCTCATCGTAATCGTAAAAATCAAACAGCTCAATGCTCACTTCCGGTGTCTTGCTCTGCGCAAAGTAAATAATACACATACAAACGAGTACACAACACAAGACATAAGACGTAAATAAATCAAACACCCGTGCAGCATTACAGAGCTATGTCCTTATGCCGGTGAGATGTACCTTTTGCCTTGCCTTATGACTTGATTTGACCCGATTTGATGGCAAGTATTTCACCGAATAAAACTCATCACTTATCCCAAAAGAATACGAAATGTGGCATATGTTACAAGCAAGAGAAGCAAAAGTTACCCAGATAAATCCTATGAACAGCTCGCTTTGAAGACTGCTGCAGAGCTTTTCCGTCAAGTCCTCAGGCCACCCTGATTCAGGCATTTTGACGCCGTGGACACGCACTTCCGTGCATTGCGCTGGCAGTTTGAACAAGTCCTTTGGAATGTCTTTAACCCTTTGAAAAAAATATTCTAAAATATATTCAAATTAGCAACAGACGTGGATCGTCCCTTTAAGTGGAAGGATCGATTAGGCGTACCATGACGCTACTCCTGACTGGCATTCTGTTTTTTTTTCTTTTTTTTTTTTTTTTTGGCAAATCAAGGCACTTACACCATTAAAATGAATGTCAGCGAAAACTTTGTAGCTTCCGTTTAATCAGTTGTCACACAACAGAGAGAAAGACGGACACGCCCATTAAGGTTACGAAAGTCTGAAGCCTGTACATCTGTATCAAAAGCTTCAAGCCTCTACATCTGTATCACAAGCCTCAAGCCTGTACATCTGTACCAAAAGCCTCAAGTCTGTACATCTGTATCAAAAGCCTCAAGAATCTACATCTGTATCAAAAGCCTCAAGCCTCTACATCTGTATCAAAAGCCTCAAGCCTGTACATCTGTATCAAAAGCCTCACACCTCTACATCTGTATCAAAAGCCTCAAGCCTGCACATCTGTATCAAAAGCCTCACACCTCTACATCTGTATCAAAAGCCTCAAGCCTGCACATCTGTATCAAAACCCTCAAGCCGGCACATCTGTATCAAAAACCTCAAGCCTGTACATCTGTATCAAAAGCCTCAAGCCTGTACATCTGTATCAAAAGCCTCAAGCCTGTACATCTGTATCAAAAGCCTCACACCTCTACATCTGTATCAAAAGCCTCAAGCCTGCACATCTGTATCAAAACCCTCAAGCCTGCACATCTGTATCAAAAACCTCAAGCCTGTACATCTGTATCAAAAGCCTCAAGCCTCTACATCTGTATCAAAAGCCTCAAGCCTCTACATCTGTATCAAAAGCCTCACACCTCTACATCTGTATCAAAAGCCTCAAGCCTGCACATCTGTATCAAAACCCTCAAGCCTGCACATCTGTATCAAAAACCTCAAGCCTGTACATCTGTATCATAAGCCTCAAGCCTGTACATCTGTATCATAAGCCTCAAGCCTGTACATCTGTATCAAAATTCTCAAGCCTGTACATCTGTATCAAAAGCCTGAAGTCGGCACATCTGTATCAAAAGCCTCAAGCCTGCACATCTGTATCAAAAGCCTCAAGCCTATACATCTGTGTCAAAGCCTCAAGCCTATACATCTGTGTCAAAAGCCTCAAGCCTGTACATCTGTATCACAAGCCTCAAGCCTGCACATCTGTATCAAAAGCCTCAAGCCTATACATCTGTGTCAAAAGCCTCAAGCCTGTACATCTGTATCAAAATCCTCACGCCGGCACATCTGTATCAAAAGCCTCACGCCTGCACATCTGTATCAAAATTCTCAAGCCGGCACATCTGTATCAAAAGCCTCAAGCCTGTACATCTGTATCACAAGCCTCAAGCCTGCACATATGTATCACAGGCCTCAAGCCTCTACATCTGTATCAAAAGCCTCAAGCCTGTACATCTGTATCAAAAGCCTCAAGCCTGTACATCTGTATCAAAAGCCTCAAGCCTGTACATCTGTATCAAAAGCCTCAAGCCTGTACATCTGTATCACAAGCCTCAAGCCTGTACATCTGTATCAAAAGCCTCAAGCCTGTACATCTGTATCAAAAGTCTCAAGCCTGTACATCTGTATCAAAAGCCTCAAGCCTGTACATCTGTATCACAAGCCTCAAGCCTGCACATCTGTATCAAAAGCCTGAAGCCTGCACATCTGTATGAAAAGCCTCAAGCCTGTAAATCTGTATCAAAAGCCTCAAGCCTGCACATCTGTACCAAAAGCCTCAAGCCTGTACATCTGTATCAAAAACCTCACGCCTGCACATCTGTATCAAAACCCTCAAGCCTGCACATCTGTATCAAAAACCTCAAGCCAGTACATCTGTATCAAAAGCCTGAAGCCTGCACATCTGTATGAAAAGCCTCAAGCCTGCACATCTGTATCAAAAGCCTCAAGCCTGCACATCTGTACCAAAAGCCTTCAAGCCTGTACATCTGTATCAAAAGCCTCAAGCCTCTACATCTGTATCAAAAGCCTTCAAGCCTGTTCATCTGTATCAAAAGCCTGAAGCTTGCACATCTGTATCAAAAGCCACAAGCCTGTACATCTGTATCAAAAGCCTCAAGCCTCTACATCTGTATCACAAGCCTCAAGCCTGCACATCTGCATCACAAGCCTCAAGCCTGCACATCTGTATCACAAGCCTCAAGCCTGCACATCTGTATCACAAGCCTCAAGCCTCTACATCTGTATCAAAAGCCTTCAAGCCTGTTTGTCTGTATCACAAGCCTTCAAACCTGCACATCTGTATCAAAAGCCTTCAAGCCTGTACATCTGTACCAAAAGCCTTCAAGCCTGTACATCTGTATCAAAAGCCTCAAGCCTGTACATCTGTATTTAAAGCCTCAAGCCTGTACATCTGTATCAAAAGCCTCAAGCCTCTACATCTGTACCAAAAGCCTTCAAGCCTGTACATCTGTATCAAAAGCCTCAAGCCTCTGCATCTGTATCAAAAGCCTTCAAGCCTGCACATCTGTATAACAAGCCTCAAGCCTGCACATCTGTATCACAAGCCTCAAGCCTCTACATCTGCATCAAAAGCCTTCAAGCCCGTTTGTCTGTATCGCAAGCCTTCAAACCTGCACATCTGTATCAAAAGCCTCAACCCTGTACATCTGTATCAACAGCCTCAAGCCTATACATCTGTATCAAAAGCCTCAAGCCGGCATATCTGTATCAAAAGCCTCAAGCCTCTACATCTGTATCAAAAGCCTCAAGCCTGTACATCTGTATCAAAAGCCTCAAGCCTGTACATCTGTATCAAAAGCCTCAAGCCTGTACATCTGTATCAAAAGCCTGAAGCCTGCACATCTGTATGAAAAGCCTCAAGCCTGCACATCTGTATCAAAAGCCTCAAGCCTGCACATCTGTACCAAAGGCCTTCAAGCCTGTACATCTGTATCAAAAGCCTCAAGCCTCTACATCTGTATCAAAAGCCTTCAAGCCTGTTCATCTGTATCAAAAGCCTGAAGCCTGCACATCTGTATCACAAGCCTCAAGCCTCTACATCTGTATCACAAGCCTCAAGCCTGCACATCTGTATCACAAGCCTCAAGCCTGCACATCTGTATCATTAGCCTCAAGCCTGCACATCTGTATCACAAGCCTCAAGCCTCTACATCTGTATCAAAAGCCTTCAAGCCTGTTTGTCTGTATCACAAGCCTTCGAACCTGCACATCTGTATCAAAAGCCTCAAGCCTGAACATCTGTATAAAAAACCTCACGCCTGCACATCTGTATCAAAACCCTCAAGCCTGCACATCTGTATCAAAACGCTCAAGCCTGCACATCTGTATCACAAGCCTCAAGCCTCTACATCTGTATCAAAAACCTCAAGACGGCACATCTGTATCAAAACCCTCAAGCCTGCACATCTGTATCACAAGCCTCAAGCCTGTACATCTGTATCAAAAACCTCAAGCCTGCACATCTGTATCAAAACCCTCAAGCCTGCACATCTGAATCACAAGCCTCAAGCCTCTACATCTGTATCAAAACCCTCAAGACGGCACATCTGTATCAAAACCCTCAAGCCTGCACATCTGTATCAAAAGCCTCAAGCCTGTACATCTGTATCAAAACCCCTCAAGCCTGCACATCTGTATCAAAATCCTCAAGACGGCACATCTGTATCAAAACCCTCAAGCCTGCACATCTATATCAAAATCCTCAAGACGGCACATCTGTATCAAAAGTGTCAAGCCTGCACATCTGTATAAAAAGCCTCAAGCCTGAACATCTGTATCAAAAACCTCACGCCTGCACATCTGTATCAAAACCCCCAAGCCTGCACATCTGTATCAAAAGCCTCAAGCCTCTACATCTGTATCAAAAGCCTTCAAGCCTGTTCATCTGTATCAAAAGCCTGAAGCCTGCACATCTGTATCAAAAGCCTCAAGCCTGTACATCTGTATCACAAGCCTCAAGCCTCTACATTTGTAACACAAGCCTCAAGCCTGCACATCTGTATCACAAGCCTCAAGCCTGCACATCTGTATCAAAAGCCTGAAGCCTGCACATCTGTATGAAAAGCCTCAAGCCTGTACATCTGTATCAAAAGCCTCAAGCCTGCACATCTGTACCAAAAGCCTCAAGCCTGTACATCTGTATCAAAAACCTCACGCCTGCACATCTGTATCAAAACCCTCAAGCCTGCACATCTGTATCAAAAACCTCAAGCCAGTACATCTGTATGAAAAGCCTGAAGCCTGCACATTTGTATGAAAAGCCTCAAGCCTGCACATCTGTATGAAAAGCCTCAAGCCTGCACATCTGTACCAAAAGCCTTCAAGCCTGTACATCTGTATCAAAAGCCTCAAGCCTCTACATCTGTATCAAAAGCCTTCAAGCCTGCTGATCTGTATCAAAAGCCTGAAGCTTGCACATCTGTATCAAAAGCCTCAAGAATGTACATCTGTATCACAAGCCTCAAGCCTCTACATCTGTATCACAAGCCTCAAGCCTGCACATCTGTATCACAAGCCTCAAGCCTGCACATCTGTATCACAAGCCTCAAGCCTGCACATCTGTATCACAAGCCTCAAGCCTCTACATCTGTATCAAAAGCCTTCAAGCCTGTTTGTCTGTATCACAAGCCTTCAAACCTGCACATCTGTATCAAAAGCCTTCAAGCCTGTACATCTGTACCAAAAGCCTTCAAGCCTGTACATCTGTATCAAAAGCCTTCAAGCCTGTACATCTGTATCAAAAGCCTCAAGCCTTTACATAGGTATCAAAAGCCTTCAAGCCTGTTCATCTGTATCAAAAGCCTGAAGCCTGCACATCTGTACCAAAAGCCTTCAAGCCTGTACATCTGTATCAAAAGCCTTCAAGCCTGCACATCTGTATAACAAGCCTCAAGCCTGTACATCTGTATCACAAGCCTCAAGCCTCTACATCTGTATCAAAGGCTTCAAGCCTGTTTGTCTGTATCGCAAGCCTTCAAACCTGCACATCTGTATCAAAAGCCTCAACCCTCTACATCTGTATCAACAGCCTCAAGCCTATACATCTGTATCAAAAGCCTCAAGCCGGCATATCTGTATCAAAAGCCTCAAGCCTCTACATCTGTATCAAAAGCCTCAAGCCTGTACATCTGTATCAAAAGCCTCAAGCCTGTACATCTGTATCAAAAGCCTCAAGCCTGTACATCTGTATCAAAAGCCTGAAGCCTGCACATCTGTATGAAAAGCCTCAAGCCTGCACATCTGTATCACAAGCCTCAAGCCTGTACATCTGTATCATTAGCCTCAAGCCTGCACATCTGTATCACAAGCCTCAAGCCTCTACATCTGTATCAAAATCCTTCAAGCCTGTTTGTCTGTATCACAAGCCTTCGAACCTGCACATCTGTATCAAAAGCCTTCAAGCCTGTACATCTGTACCAAAAGCCTTCAAGCCGGTACATCTGTATCAAAAGCCTCAAGCCTCTACATCTGTATCAAAAGCCTCAAGCCTGCACATCTGTACCAAAAGCCTTCAAGCCTGTACATCTGTATCAAAAGCCTCAAGCCTGTACATCTGTATCAAAAGCCTCAAGCCTCTACATCTGTATCACAGGCCTCAAGCCTCTACATCTGTATCACAAGCCTCAAGCCTCTACATCTGTATCACAAGCCTCAAGCCTGCACATCTATATCACAAGCCTCAAGCCTGCACATCTGTATCACAAGCCTCAAGCCTGCACATCTGTATCACAAGCCTCAAGCCTCTACATCTGTATCAAAAGCCTTCAAGCCTGTTTGTCTGTATCACAAGCCTTCAAACCTGCACATCTGTATCAAAAGCCTCAAGCCTGTACATCTGTATCAGAAGCCTCAAACCGGCATATCTGTATCAAAAGCCTCAAGCCTCTACATCTGTATCAAAAGCCTGAAGCCGGCACATCTGTATCAAAAGCCTTCAAGCCTGTTTGTCTGTATCGCAAGCCTTCAAACCTGCACATCTGTATCAAAAGCCTCAAGCCTGTACATCTGTATCAACAGCCTCAAGCCTATACATCTGTATCAAAAGCCTGAAGCCGGCATATCTGAATCAAAAGCCTCAAGCCTCTACATCTGTATCAAAAGCCTCAAGCCTGTACATCTGTATCAAAAGCCTGAAGCCGGCACATCTGTATCAAAAGCCTCAAGCCTGCACATCTGTATCAAAAGTCTCAAGCCTCTACATCTGTATCAAAAGCCTCAAGCCGGCACATCTGTATCACAAGCCTCAAGACGGCACATCTGTATCAAAAGCCTCAAGCTTGTGCATCTGTATCAAAAGCCTCAAGCCTATAAATCTGTATCAAAAGTCTCAAGCCTGTACATCTGTATCAAAAGCCTCAAGCCGGCACATCTGTATTAAAAGCCTCAAGCCTCTACATCTGTATCAAAAGCCTCAAGCCTGCACATCTCTATCAAAAGCCTCAAGCCTCTACATCTGTATCAAAAGCTTCAAGCCTATACATCTGTATCTAAAGTCTCAAGGCTGTACATCTGTACCACAAGCCTCAAGCCTCTACATCTGTATCAAAAGCCTGAAGCCGGCACATCTGTATCAAAAGCCTCCAGCCTGCACATATGTATCAAAAGTCTCAAGCCTATATCATCTGTAACAAACGCCTCAAGCCTCTACATCTGCATCAAAAGCCTCAAGACGGCACACCTGTATCAAAAGCCTCAAGCCTGCACATATGTATCAAAAGTCTCAAGCCTATACATCTGTATGAAAAGCCTCAGGACGGCACATCTGTATCAAAAGCCTCAAGCCTATACATCTGTATCAAAAGTCTCCAACCTGTACATCTGTATCAAAAGCCTCAAGCCTGTACATCTGTATCAAAAGCCTGAAGCCGGCACATCTGTATCAAAAGCCTCAAGCCTCTACATCTGTATCAAAAGTCTCAAGCCTATACATCTGTATCAAAAGCCTCAAGCCGGCACATCTGTATCAAAAGTCTCAAGCCTCTACATCTGTATCAAAAGCCTCAAGCCTGTACATCTGTATCAAAAGCCTCAAGCCTGTACATCTGTATCAAAAGCCTCAAGCCTGCACATCTGTACCAAAAGCCTCAAGCCTGCATATCTCTATCAAAAGCATCAAGCCTCTACATCTGTATCAAAAGCCTCAAGCCTATACATCTGTATCAAAAGTCTCAAGCCTGCACATCTGTATCAAAAGCCTCGAGCCAGTACATCTGTATCAAAAGCCTCAAGCCGGCACATCTGTATCAAAAGTCTCAAGCCTGTACATCTGTATCAAAAGCCTCAAGCCGGCACATCTGTATCAATAGCATCAAGCCTCTACATCTGTATCAAAAGCCTCAAGCCTGCACATCTGTATCAAAAGCCTCAAGCCTCTACATCTGTATCAAAAGCCTCAAGCCTATACATCTGTATCAAAAGTCTCAAGCCTGCACATCTGTATCAAAAGCCTCAAGCCTCTACATCTGTATCAAAAGCCTCAAGCCTCTACATCTGTATCAAAAGCCTCAAGCATATACATCTGTATCAAAAGCCTGAAGCCGGCATATCTGTTTCAAAAGCCTCAAGCCTCTACATCTGTATCAAAAGCCTCAAGCCTATACATCTATATCAAAAGCCTCAAGCCTGCACATCTGTATCAAAAGCCTCAAGCCTCTACATCTGTATCAAAAGCCTCAAGCCTGCACATCTGTATCAAAAGCCTCAAGCCTGCACATCTGTATCAAAAGCCTCAAGCCTGCACATCTGTACCAAAAGCCTCAAGCCTGCACATCTCTATCAAAAGCATCAAGCCTCTACATCTGTATCAAAAGCCTCAAGCCTATACATCTGTATCAAAAGTCTCAAGCCTTTACATCTGTATCAAAAGCCTCAAGCCTGTACATCTGTATCAAAAGCCTCAAGCCGGCACATCTCTATAAAAGTCTCAAGCCTGTACATCTGTATCAAAAGCCTCAAGCCGGCACATCCGTATCAAAAGCATCAAGCCTCTACATCTGTATGAAAAGCCTCAAGCCTGCACATCTGTATCACAAGCCTCAAGCCTGTACATCTGTATCATTAGCCTCAAGCCTGCACATCTGTATCACAAGCCTCAAGCCTCTACATCTGTATCAAAATCCTTCAAGCCTGTTTGTCTGTATCACAAGCCTTCGAACCTGCACATCTGTATCAAAAGCCTTCAAGCCTGTACATCTGTACCAAAAGCCTTCAAGCCGGTACATCTGTATCAAAAGCCTCAAGCCTCTACATCTGTATCAAAAGCCTCAAGCCTGCACATCTGTACCAAAAGCCTTCAAGCCTGTACATCTGTATCAAAAGCCTCAAGCCTGTACATCTGTATCAAAAGCCTCAAGCCTCTACATCTGTATCACAGGCCTCAAGACTCTACATCTGTATCACAAGCCTCAAGCCTCTACATCTGTATCACAAGCCTCAAGCCTGCACATCTATATCACAAGCCTCAAGCCTGCACATCTGTATCACAAGCCTCAAGCCTGCACATCTGTATCACAAGCCTCAAGCCTCTACATCTGTATCAAAAGCCTTCAAGCCTGTTTGTCTGTATCACAAGCCTTCAAACCTGCACATCTGTATCAAAAGCCTCAAGCCTGTACATCTGTATCACAAGCCTCAAGCCTATACATCTGTATCAGAAGCCTCAAACCGGCATATCTGTATCAAAAGCCTCAAGCCTCTACATCTGTATCAAAAGCCTGAAGCCGGCACATCTGTATCAAAAGCCTTCAAGCCTGTTTGTCTGTATCACAAGCCTTCAAACCTGCACATCTGTATCAAAAGCCTCAAGCCTGTACATCTGTATCAACAGCCTCAAGCCTATACATCTGTATCAAAAGCCTGAAGCCGGCATATCTGAATCAAAAGCCTCAAGCCTCTACATCTGTATCAAAAGCCTCAAGCCTGTACATCTGTATCAAAAGCCTGAAGCCGGCACATCTGTATCAAAAGCCTCAAGCCTGCACATCTGTATCAAAAGTCTCAAGCCTCTACATCTGTATCAAAAGCCTCAAGCCGGCACATCTGTATCACAAGCCTCAAGACGGCACATCTGTATCAAAAGCCTCAAGCTTGTGCATCTGTATCAAAAGCCTCAAGCCTATAAATCTGTATCAAAAGTCTCAAGCCTGTACATCTGTATCAAAAGCCTCAAGCCGGCACATCTGTATTAAAAGCCTCAAGCCTCTACATCTGTATCAAAAGCCTCAAGCCTGCACATCTCTATCAAAAGCCTCAAGCCTCTACATCTGTATCAAAAGCTTCAAGCCTATACATCTGTATCTAAAGTCTCAAGCCTGTACATCTGTACCACAAGCCTCAAGCCTCTACATCTGTATCAAAAGCCTGAAGCCGGCACATCTGTATCAAAAGCCTCCAGCCTGCACATATGTATCAAAAGTCTCAAGCCTATATCATCTGTAACAAACGCCTCAAGCCTCTACATCTGTATCAAAAGCCTCAAGACGGCACACCTGTATCAAAAGCCTCAAGCCTGCACATATGTATCAAAAGTCTCAAGCCTATACATCTGTATGAAAAGCCTCAGGACGGCACATCTGTATCAAAAGCCTCAAGCCTATACATCTGTATCAAAAGTCTCCAACCTGTACATCTGTATCAAAAGCCTCAAGCCTGTACATCTGTATCAAAAGCCTGAAGCCGGCACATCTGTATCAAAAGCCTCAAGCCTCTACATCTGTATCAAAAGTCTCAAGCCTATACATCTGTATCAAAAGCCTCAAGCCTGTACATCTGTATCAAAAGTCTCAAGCCTGCACATCTGTATCAAAAGCCTCAAGCCTGTACATCTGTATCAAAAGCCTCAAGCCTGTACATCTCTATCAAAAGCCTCAAGCCTGCACATCTGTACCAAAAGCCTCAAGCCTGCATATCTCTATCAAAAGCATCAAGCCTCTACATCTGTATCAAAAGCCTCAAGCCTATACATCTGTATCAAAAGTCTCAAGCCTGCACATCTGTATCAAAAGCCTCGAGCCTGTACATCTGTATCAAAAGCCTCAAGCCGGCACATCTGTATCAAAAGTCTCAAGCCTGTACATCTGTATCAAAAGCCTCAAGCCGGCACATCTGTATCAATAGCATCAAGCCTCTACATCTGTATCAAAAGCCTCAAGCCTGCACATCTGTATCAAAAGCCTCAAGCCTCTACATCTGTATCAAAAGCCTCAAGCCTATACATCTGTATCAAAAGTCTCAAGCCTGCACATCTGTATCAAAAGCCTCAAGCCTCTACATCTGTATCAAAAGCCTCAAGCCTCTACATCTGTATCAAAAGCCTCAAGCCTCTACATCTGTATCAAAAGCCTCAAGCCTATACATCTGTATCAAAAGCCTGAAGCCGGCATATCTGTTTCAAAAGCCTCAAGCCTCTACATCTGTATCAAAAGCCTCAAGCCTATACATCTATATCAAAAGCCTCAAGCCTGCACATCTGTATCAAAAGCCTCAAGCCTCTACATCTGTATCAAAAGCCTCAAGCCTGCACATCTGTATCAAAAGCCTCAAGCCTGCACATCTGTATCAAAAGCCTCAAGCCTGCACATCTGTACCAAAAGCCTCAAGCCTGCACATCTCTATCAAAAGCATCAAGCCTCTACATCTGTATCAAAAGCCTCAAGCCTATACATCTGTATCAAAAGTCTCAAGCCTCTACATCTGTATCAAAAGCCTCAAGCCTGTACATCTGTATCAAAAGCCTCAAGCCGGCACATCTGTATAAAAGTCTCAAACCTGTACATCTGTATCAAAAGCCTCAAGCCGGCACATCTGTATCAAAAGCATCAAGCCTCTACATCTGTATCAAAAGCCTCAAGCCTGCACATCTGTATCAAAAGCCTCAAGCCTCTACATCTGTATCAAAATTCTCAAGCCTATACATCTGTATCAAAAGCCTCAAGCCTGCACATCTGTATCAAAAGCCTCAAGCCTCTACATCTGTATCAAAAGCCTCAAGCCTCTATATCTGTATCAAAAGCCTCAAGCCTCTACATCTGTTACAAAAGCCTGAAGCCGGTACATCTGTATCAAAAGCCTCAAGCCTCTACATCCGTATCAAAAGCCTCAAGCCTATACATCTATATCAAAAGCCTCACGCCTGCACATCTGTATCAAAAGCCTCAAGCCTGTACATCTGTATCAAAAGCCTCAAGCCCGCACATCTGTATCAAAAGTCTCAAGCCTGTACATCTGTATCAAAAGCCTCAAGCCGGCACATCTGTATCAAAAGCATCAAGCCTCTACATCTGTATCAAAAGCCTCAAGCCTGCACATCTGTATCAAAAGCCTCAAGCCTGCACATCTGTATCAAAAGCCTCAAGCCTCAACATCTGTATCAAAAGCCTCAAGCCTATACATCTGTATCAACAGTCTCAAGCCTGCACATCTGTATCAAAAGCCTCAAGCCTGTACATCTGTATCAAAAGCCTCAAGCCTCTACATCTGTATCAAAAGCCTCAAGCCTATACATCTGTATCAAAAGCCTCAAGCCGGCATATCTGTATCAAAAGCCTCAAGCCTCTACATCTGTATCAAAAGCCTCAAGCCTATACATCTATATCAAAAGCCTCACGCCTGCACATCTGTACCAAAAGCCTCAAGCCTGCACATCTCTATCAAAAGCATCAAGCCTCTACATCTGTATCAAAAGCCTCAAGCCTATACATCTGTATCAAAAGTCTCAAGCCTGCACATCTGTATCAAAAGTGTCAAGCCTGCACATCTGTATCAAAAGTCTCAAGCCTGCACATCTGTATCAAAAGCCTCAAGCCTCTACATCTGTATCAAAAGCCTCAAGCCTGCACATCTGTATCAAAAGCCTCAAGCCTGCACATCTGTACCAAAAGCCTCAAGCCTGCACATCGCTATCAAAAGCATCAAGCCTCTACATCTGTATCAAAAGCCTCAAGCCTATACATCTGTATCAAAAGTCTCAAGCCTGCACATCTGTATCAAAAGCCTCAAGCCTGTACATCTGTATCAAAAGCCTCAAGCCGGCACATCTGCATCATAAGTCTCAAGCCTGTACATCTGTATCAAAAGCCTCAAGCCGGCACATCTGTATCAAAAGCATCAAGCCTCTACATCTGTATCAAAAGCCTCAAGCCTGCACATCTGTATCAAAAGCCTCAAGCCTCTACATCTGTATCAAAAGCCTCAAGCCTCTACATCTGTATCAAAAGCCTCAAGCCAATACATCTGTATCAAAAGCCTCAAGCCTGCACATCTGTATCAAAAGCCTCAAGCCTCTACATCTGTATCAAAAGCCTCAAGCCCGTACATCTGCATCAAAAGCCTCAAGCCTCTACATCTGTATCAAAAGCCTCAAGCCTATACATCTGTATCAAAAGCCTCAAGCCTCTACATCTGTATCAAAAGCCTCAAGCCTCTACATCTGTATCAAAAGCCTCAAGCCTGCACATCTGTATCAAAAGCCTCAAGCCTGCACATCTGTATCAAAAGCCTCAAGCCTCAACATCTGTATCAAAAGCCTCAAGCCTATACATCTGTATCAAAAGTCTCAAGCCTGCACATCTGTATCAAAAGCCTCAAGCCTCTACATCTGTATCAAAAGCCTCAAGCCTCTACATCTGTATCAAAAGCCTCAAGCCTCTACATCTGTATCAAAAGCCTCAAGCCTCTACATCTGTATCAAAAGCCTCAAGCCGGCATATCTGTATCAAAAGCCTCAAGCCTCTACATCTGTATCAAAAGCCTCAAGCCTATACATCTATATCAAAAGCCTCAAGCCTGCACATCTGTGTGAAAAGCCTCAAGCCTCTACATCTGTATCAAAAGCCTCAAGCCTGCACATCTGTATCAAAAGCCTCAAGCCTGCACATCTGTACCAAAAGCCTCAAGCCTGCACATCTCTATCAAAAGCATCAAGCCTCTACATCTGTATCAAAAGCCTCAAGCCTCTACATCTGTGTCAAAAGTCTCAAGCCTGCACATCTGTATCAAAAGCCTCAAGCCTGTACATCTGTATCAAAAGCCTCAAGCCGGCACATCTGTATCAAAAGTCTCAAGCCTTTACATCTGTATCAAAAGCCTCAAGCCTGTACATCTGTATCAAAAGCATCAAGCCTCTACATCTGTATCAAAAGCCTCAAGCCTGCACATCTGTATCAAAAGCCTCAAGCCTGCACATCTGTATAAAAAGCCTCAAGCCTCTACATCTGTATCAAAAGCCTCAAGCCTATACATCTGTATCAATAGCCTCAAGCCTGCACATCTGTATCAAAAGCCTCAAGCCTCTACATCTGTATCAAAAGCCTCAAGCCTCTACATCTGTATCAAAAGCCTCAAGCCTCTACATCTGTTTCAAAAGCCTCAAGCCTATACATCTGTATCAAAAGCCTCAAGCCGGCATATCTGTATCAAAAGCCTCAAGCCTCTACATCTGTATCAAAAGCCTCAAGCCTATACATCTATATCAAAAGCCTCACGCCTGCCCATCTGTATCAAAAGCCTCAAGCCTGCACATCTGTATCAAAAGCTTCAAGCCTGTACATCTGCATCAAAAGCCTCAAGCCTGTACATCTTCATCGATCTCTTCACGCTGTTACTACTCAGGGGTTAAATATACAGTTGACAGCCTACCTGTCTTTGGTCACAAATTCCCTGCTGCCATAGTCGACGAACATGACGCCGACGTAGCCATTGACGACCTCGAGCACTTCCGCTCTGTACCAGGCCCCGTCCAGCGACCACTGCGCGCAGCAGATCATGCCTGTAACGACACAATGGTCATGCCTGTAATGACACAATGGTCATGCCTGTAATGACACAATGGTCATGTCTGTAACGACACAATGGTCATGCCTGTAACGACACAATGGTCATGCCTGTAACGACACAATGGTCATGCCTGGAACGACACAATGGTCATACCTGTAACGACACAATGGTCATGCCTGTAATGACACAATGGTCATGCCTGTAACGACACAATGGTCATGCCTGTAACCACAAAATGATCAACATGCCAGCGGTATCCTTCATAAACTCACCATTGTACTACCTGTGCAGATCATGAGTGTACCCACATAATGATCACGCCTGTACCCACGCGACGATCACCACGCCAACAGTATCCTTCATAAACCCACAATTCTACTGCCTGTACAGATCGTTCCTGTGCCCACGCAACGCTCACCATGCTACCTGTATACTTCATAAACTCATCACTGTACCATCTGTACACCATTTTTTTCTATTCGGAGATTTTTGGGCTCTCCGTACGTACGTACTGAACAATTTAGAGATGTTTTACCCCTCCCCACCCCCACCCCTGTACGCCAAATCTGTGACGTCACTCACTGAACGCGAAATTAGAATAAGCGCAGCATTAGACGCAAGTAACGCAACAGGATGCGCCTCTGTGCTTTCAGAGTACGGAAGTATGGTTCCTCAGAGTACGGCTTTCACAGTACGGAAGCCTCACAGCTGAGTGAAAATATCCAGGCAGAGAACCACTCAGTTTTCAGTTTGACTATCGGAACACTGACGCGGTTACCTTGGTTACCAAGCAACGGTCATTACAACTGTCTTGAATTAATTTAAAGAACGACGTTAAGGCGAGCAATAACTGCACAGAATGTTTTTGGATCGATCAAAGAAGTCAATAAATTTATAATTACCGAGGTTTTTTATTCACCTATTTTAGGAAAGTACTTCCTTATTCCGGTAAAAAAAAAACGAAATAAAATAAATAAATAAATAAATAAAAAAAGAATAAATAAATAGAGAACGAGAGAGAGAGAGAGAGAGAGAGAGAGAGAGATAGAGAGAGAGGGAGAGAGAGAGAGAGACAGAGAGAGAGAGAGGAGAGGAGAGAGAGAGAGAGAGAGAGAGAGAGAGAGAGAGAGAGAGAGAGAGAGGAGGGGGTTGCAAGCATCCCTTGGTATCGAGGAATAAGGGATCCAGACAGCACGATGTTGGCACACACCTGGGGAGGGGTTCTCTAGCGGCGGATAGAACTCATACTCGTCGTTCATGATGGTGCTGCCCTCGTACAGCTTCTTCAGATCTTCATTCACCCTCGTCCCGAACGCGTTCTTAGAATCCATGTTCCTCTGCTCCACGTGCTGTATGTACATCTGAAACAGGCTCTTTATTGTTTGATTTGAATAACTAATTTTTTTTAACAAATTATAATTTTATTTACATGTGATACTGAAAACAAAATGCACTGAATTCAACGATTTCTGAACAAACCTCATATGGGCAAACCGTGGCACTCCCCCTCTTCCGGTTGAAGCATTTGTGGCAGTCATTTTTAGTCGAACAAAATCAACTTTTTTACCCGCGGTTTCATTCATATAAAACTGTAGCAGCCATTTAATATTTCCGCTGTGGAAAACCTTCCCAAATACTCTTTTTTCTCTCAAAATCTTGCATTTGCTCATCTCACTGACCAAAATCAGTCCGCATAAGAAGCTTACTTTACACAGCACGAGCTCTGGGTCCTTTGAATAAATTCCGCTGATTTCCAATCAACACCGATCAAGGCCTTTAGACCACTAAGCATAAGAAATGTGGTGAGATTTACGCCCGGAAAGTGCTGAGGGAATGTACCTGGTCTGGCCTCTCCACATACGTCACTGAGCAGGGCATTCCCACGCCCACTTCCGGTAATTCTAACTGCGCGTAACTGGTGGGAACCTGTAACATATTGTAAATTCCTGCGTAACACTGAAGCGCAAGTGGGAGTAGGGGTGAACAGGAATCTTCTAAAAAAAAAGCACTGCAATGGGCTCCTGCGTGAGTACAATCGGGGGAACGGGGGGTGGGAAGGGGGGAGGGGGTCAAGGTAATTTTCAGGTTTCCAAAAATAATGAAAAGAAAATATTGTTATTTCTTCAAAGAGAAGGGACATTTCCTAAAACGCAGCGAAGTTGATATGCTTTTAAAAAAGTTGCGGGAGTTCCTTCACATACATAAAACAGGAGCTAGAAAATCCGTATAAACAGAGAAATATGCAAGTGTGCTTGTTTTATTTCATTTTGTTAACAACAGGCGCCTCCACACACTTGCTCTGAGCAGCAGAGTTTGTGGAGTTCACCCAAGGGAGGCTTAATTGGGAAAACGGCTGTGATATGTGCAGTGCTGGAGGCGGAGCTCGGATGACGCACACACACGCAAAAACACGAAATACTCCAACCGGAGCGCTAGCGAGTGTGAGATATGACAGGAACAGGTACAATCAGAACGTGTCACAGCCAACAACCGCATTAGCAATAACCAACATAAAATCAGTTCATATGCAAAAAATACGGGTATATTATTCATGTTATTGCTGTCCTTATTTCCGTTATTGTTATTCTTAGAAGTAACAAGAATTGTAATTGCATGCAACATTCATTTCAGTTGTGATTTTGCTTTACCTTGACAACACAAGTTACGGTCTAGCAGAGCTCTGGCTGGGCTAATAACAGGTACAACACCAGCTATTGCCGAAATAACAGCCGCCTGATTTGCTAGTAAATGGGTCTGGCTCAAACAAAGGGACAATGTTAGACGCATGACTTACCAGCCTCTTGGGTAGGCGAGCAGGGGGCGGGGCCAGCAGGCTTGCCTCGTCTTCGCATTGCTCCGCCCAGCTTTTATCACTGACGTCGCCGCGTTCCAAAGAGCTGTCCCTCGATGCTTCTTCGGCTCCGCCCACAGGCCTAACGGAAACATTCGCATTTTATTACTATTTTTTAAATCTTACTTATTCATTTTGCAGTGACTTGCGCGGGTATAAAATGTTCAGTTAAACACAAGACAAAGATATTTTTTGAGGCAATTTTTAGAGGACTGAGACCAAAGCAGTTAAAAGAACAAGATGTTTTTTAAGTTAAACACGTGACAAAGAACCAAAATCCACTTGTTGGCCCAGCTGTACATAGTTACACTTCAGTAGTTAAAACTATCAATATAGCTCCGCGAACAGCATGACGCGGGTGTCACTCACGTTTGTCTATGGGGAGATCCTATCAGGCTAGACTCGGACTGAGAAGCACTTAGCCCGTCTCCGGGAGCTGAACTGGTGACCTTCGCTGCCAAGGACGGGCCAGATGCGAAAGGTTCGGGCTTTAGGTGTGACGCGCTATGCCGCGCACTCTCCACCGTTACCCTTGACGACAGGGTGCTCCTGGACGAGCGGGATCCGGACGAGGCGTTGCTAGCAGCGTCCTGCTCAGGGCGCGGTTGCGGGGCCTCGTAGTGGCTCCCTGTGGCGTTACTACTGGCTGGCTGACGGGTATATGAGTACTCCACGACAGCTTGCCCGGGCGCTTGGACACTCGGCGGCTGAAAGACTACGTTTGATTTTATCACAGCAGTTTTCGTCGGATCCTTTCGGGCGATTCCTGCAAATATCGTAGCAAACAATAACGGCGTTATGTTATGGTGCTGTTCATGTCTGAACCAGCCACAAATTTATCGAATAACAGGCTTGCCGGAGGTTGTTTAAAAAAAAAAGAACGCAAACTGCTAAAAAAGAACGCTTGATGGCAAAAAAAAAAACAAAAAAAAAGAACGCTTTAGAAAGAAAAACAAAAAAAGTACGCCAAAAATGTTGAAAATAAAAAATATAAAGACCAAAAGTGTCGTAAAAAAGCCTCAGAAATAGTTTGTATGCGTTCGGCTTGAATAAACAAAAACAGCGGGGGAGGTAAACAAACTTTGCTGGTAAAGTGGTAAGCGCTTCTTCAGACATGGCACATATTCGTTTATAAGCGGGTGAGGTTGAGAAATTATTCCTAACCCCTGTACATTACAGTTTTAAAGTGGGCTACCACTTTCTGAAATACTCTACACACTTGGTTTAACTTAACCCGCTGATTTTTAATTTGTTGCAAAAGTGGATGCAGGGTTGCCGACGGGTGAACAAAAAATAAAGAACGCAAAGGTATGAAAAAAGACTCAATTAAAAAAATAGAAGATTAAAAAACGCCTCGAAAAAGATCACAAAAAACCCGCAAAATTTATTTTTATTTTGTTTAACTGTATTAAAAGCCAATAAAAAATAAAACACAATGATATCTTAAACGTTTTAGAGTCAACAAAGGCATAAAATAGTTAAATACTGTAAAACTAATTGAAAATAAACTTTATGTGAATGAAATAAATGAAAAACCTATTTTTCTACCCTTTACAATATAAGAGATTGTAGAACCGTTGCAGGCGCGTAGTACAGCAATTATCTCAGATTATTATTTTTATTATTTTAAATAAACTGAACGAAACCAAAAACAGGATTGTCCATGAACAATGCCCTAGCCCACGAATGCTAATGTCAAGATTATGACATATAAGTATAACCCGTAACCCAAATTTCAAGACAGAAAAGCTGGCGTCATTCAAGATTTTTATACAAAAACGGTTTGTCGTCAATATATCCGCCAATTTTTGGCGAAATAACAAAAAAAGTAATAGCCACGTGTTTCGGCCAATTTTTTTTTCGAATTGCCGAACAAGAAAAGTAATAGCCAGGTAGACATATATACCACTACCTTCCATCAAAATTTTAGGACGTTTCCATTTAAATTTTACGAGGAGACACGTTGTCATAAACATTGTTTTTGGTTAATATTTGCACCAATTTTAGGCGAATCATGAATAAACGTAAGTCAATTGGGTACCAAAGCCTGGTACCTTTGATCAGAATTTCAAGAGATCAAGGCCAAATACCTAGGGTCAACTGCTTTTTCAATAATATTTTTGGCGAATCACCAAAACAAGCATGTCCAAGGACATGACCCAGCCGAGTTAACAAACAAGGAAAGAGAGAAAAACTCTGAAACGAATACTGTTAGGCCAAAAAATGAAGTACTTTGTTTCTGAACGTAACTTTTTCATAATTTTAATACACAAAAACATGTTTCTCCGGGTGGAAGCTGCCCGAAAAGGGATGTTGGAGAGGTTGGGCTTTAACGATTCACATATTTACCGACATTTACACAATTTTACAAAATTTTTAAAATTCCACCACTTCGGCATTTTTTTTTGTCATTTGCGTGCCGCCATTTAGTCAGTTTTTCGTCACTCGTCAAAAAAAGTATTAGCCACGTGGGGCACCACCAAAGGAACATTCCTGCATAATACCAAAACGATTTGAGCAAAACTGTAGGAGAAGTAGCATTTTAAAGAAAAAGTTAAAGATACGCATATAGATTCAAGCCCCCCTATGGGGATACGACTAACCCAGTCCGACAAAGTCGGCTTGGTTAAAAAAACCACATAGGTGCTAATTTCCGCTCCCATAATTCTAAATTTTAAGAAGGTAACATTATATTCCTAGCGCTGGTAACGATTTTTGTAAGAATTGGTTTTTCACCAATATTTCAGCCATTTTTTTTCGAATAACGCAAAAACAATAACCAGGCAAGTACTAATGACCACTACTTTTAACAAAATTTCAAGACAGTACCAAAGACTGTTTATACTAGTAGTTTAGTCTTTGACAGCACGGCCATATCTGTGGTATGAGTTTCATTTTTCGTCAATATTTGCGCCAATTTTTCCAAATTACGAAAAAAAGTAATAGCCAGGTAAGTACCAATGATGGCTATCTTTTTCTAAAATTGGAAGACAGTTATAGCCAGTTAGGCAGTAGTTTATGCTACTTTTACTTAAAATTACAATGCAACGAGGCTATTTTACCGAAGTTCGTAAAGAATTTACTCAGATATTTTTCTGTTTGTTGGCCAAAATTTTCGCAGAATTTTTGGCCAATCACCAAAAAAGTAATAGCCAGTAAGTCAGTAATATTGCCTGCTACCTTTCCTTGAAATTTCAAGAGAGTAAGACTATTTTCCTGGAGATCAGATTTAACTGGAATCTTCTTAGTTTCTCGCCAAAATATTCGCCAATTTTTGGCCCATCACCAAATATTGTAATAGCCAGCTAAATAGTCAGGCTTGCTTCTTTACTTGAAATCTAAAGACAGTCAGACTATTTTTATGCAGTTCGTCAAGATTTTATGGATTTTTTTTTTTTTTGGTTTTTCGCCAATGTTTTTGGGAATTTTTTAGCCAATCACCAAAAACGTAACAGTAGATAGTAAGGCTTGCTACCGTCACCTACAGTTTCAAGACATTAATACTATTTTCTAGGAGTTAGTTAAGGTTTAACAATTTTCAAAAAAAAAAAAAAAAAAAAAAAAAAAAAAAAAACAATTACGTTTTTCTCCAATATTTCTGCTAAGTTTTTGGTGAATCCCTTAAACTACTAATAGATAGGTGGACACCGATGCACCCTACCTCAAACCAAAATTGTAGAATGTTTCCATGAAAACCCTAGGAGATACTTTTTACAGAAAATTGGTTTTTGGGCAATATTTCTGCAATATTTTGCCAAATTCCTAAAAAAGTAACAACCACTTAGGTAGTAATGTGTGGTACTGCTTTTAAAATTACAATGCGAGGAGACTATTTTCCTTTAGTTCTCCAAGATTTTACTGAAATTTCTTTGGTTTTTCGCCCAAAAATCGCCGCTTTTTGCCAACCACTAAAAATTCATAGCCAGTTAGGTAATATTGATTACTGCCGTTACTTAAAATTTCAAGACAGCAACGTTACTTTCCTTGGAATAGTCAAGATTTTACGAAAAAACGTTTTTAAGCCAATATTTTCGTTAATATTTGGCGAATCGTCAAAAAAGTTACAGCCAGGTAGGGGGTAACTCCTGCTACCTTCGTTTTAAATTCCAACACAGCAAGACTATTTTTCAGCAGTTAGTTAAGATTTTACCAAATGTTTTTTTTTTTGGCCTTTAGCCACAAGCTTAGCCAATGTTTGGTAAATCACAAGAAAAGTAATAGCCAAGTAGGTAGTACCTCCGGCTACCTTCACTTTAAATGTCAACACAGTACGACCATTTTCCAGCAGTTAGTAAAGTTGTTAAGGTAATTTTTTTTGTTTTTCGCCAAAATCTGCATCAGTTTTTGATCACTCACCAAAAAAAGTAATAGCCAGGTAGGCATAACGCCTAGTACCTTCACTTAAAATTTCAAGACAGATTGCTTTCCTGGAATGGTTAAGACGTTACGAAAAAAAGGTTTTTCAGCAATATTTTCGACAATTTTTGGCGAATCGCCAAAAAAGTTACAGCCAGGTAGATGGTAACTCTTGCTACCTTCACTTTAATTCCAACACGGCAAGACTATTTTTCAGCAGTTAGTTAAGATTTTACTGAAAAGTTTCGTCAACTGGCCAATCACCAAGATTAAGATTTTACTGAAAATTTTACCCCGCTGGCCAATCACCAAAAAAAAGTAATAGCTAGGTAGTAGTAAAGCCTGCTAACTTCACTTAAAATTTCAAAACACTAAGATTAATTTCACAGAAGTAGTTCAGACTTTACGGAAAGGATCTGGTTTTTCGCTAATATTTTCGCCAATTTTTGGCGAATTGCCAAGAAAGCAATAGCCAGGCGGAAACTTATGCGCCCTACCTTCCACCAATATTTCAAGACATTCAGGCTAAAATCCTTGGAGAATATACGATTTTTCAACTTAAAAGCGTTTATTCGCACATACTTTCAACAACTGTTATATTCCTGCTAAAAAAAAAGAACAATAAAGAACGCTTGTGGAAAAAAGTACGTTTTGAGGCAAAAAAAAGAACGATGCGAAAAAAGACTAAATCTTTACAAAAAATACGATCCGGCAAGCCTGGAATAAATAACAAAAAAAAAAAAAAAAAAAAAAAAAAAAAACGAAACAAAAAAAAAAACAAAAAAAAAAAACTAGCGAACCAAAAACACACATCATTTCTCAATTTTTCGTTTTTTTTTTTTTTGTCCTAGTCCAACCATAATAATATTTGAATAATTGTATTCTTCCACGGAAAGCAGATCTGATAATCGTTCAATCCGCACTCTGAAGCAAAAACTGAAGTTCTGTAGACGCTGTGCGTGGAAAGTTCACCCCGCCTCTGATGAGACGTGCGGCATTTCTCAAACTCCAAGCAGTGATACGCTGACACGTCAACGTCAACGTCATGCGCCACACACTGTCTACCAGCTACGAACTTGTTTATCACACGAATATGTTCAATAATAAATGCAAAACCTGAGCGTGGCATCCCCCCACAATATCTTGGTATTAAATATCACCTAATATAAAACGTCTATTTTAAAAGAGATCGACGAAAGACTGAGTGGACCTTAAATTTGAATTCCGTGATTTATTCCGCTGGATTCGCTTAACTAAGGTAACTAGGGCAGACGGCAATCCCCCGCTCGCCACCCCAAGCCGGATTCGAACCCGGGACCTTGTGAGTACCAGACCAATGCTCTAACTAAACGAGCCAACCGTTACCCCATACGTTAGATTAAACTTACCAAGGTCAATTAAATGCTCTGCAAAGTCAGCGCCGCTGGGGAGACGCACATCCACAACGAGGTAGCCGTGAAACTCACCCTTCATTAATAAGAAAATTTACTATGAAAACTATTATACACTTTGTTTTGCTGTTGTTTTTCTTCGACCTTCTTCACAATTATTTCAACATTTTAATTTTGAGGTGGGAGGGGGGGGGGGGGGGAGGTTGGGATCAGGTATCATGGTCTGCCCAGATTAGATACACCTAACACGGTCACTAATAAACTGCCACATTTCAGTGTTGAAATACTAAGCAGTCTCGCCTCATTCCGTAGTTCACTCAGTATTAAATCACAAATTAATAAATTCAACGTCAGTCTCCCTATTAACGCTTGTAAACCAGAGCTGTCATTCAGAGCTGGCATTCCAGAGCTGTCATTCAGGGCTGGCATTCCAGAGCTGTCATTCAGAGCTGTCATTCAGTGCTATCATATAGAGCTAGCATTCCAGAGCTAGCATTCCAGAGCTATCATTCAGACCTAGCATTCCAGAGCTATCATTCAGAGCCATCATACAGAACTAGATGCTGTCAGAGAGCAGCAGGATCCCTCGTGAAACTCAGTCACAATAAATTAATAACTATACGCCATTTATTAAGTTTCCTTGCTTTATTAGTTTTATTGCTATAATTTTAACAATTTGATCGATCAAACTGAAACTTTGACATTGCACATATACATACACTAAAGATTGCATATATGAAAGAATAATAGCTCTGACATGATATCCTTAATAGAGAAGTGGACTCCACAAGGTCCCATCGAAAGCGTCAATTTCGGCAATTTTCAGAGGGCGGTAATTTTGACAATTTTGGATCGATCAAACTGAAACCTTGGCGTTGCACACCTACATTCCTTCGTTATTAGCTGTATGAATGATAAAAAGCTCTAACCACTTTAGTTAATAGAGAAGTGGACTCCATTAGGTACTTACCATGAAGTGGGACTGACGGACAAGCTCAAACCTATATCCCTCCCAGGGTTCGCGCTGGGTTCTCAGGAAAGTGAGTCAAAAGAGGAAAGTGTGACTCAGCTGGGCCCAGAAAACTCGCTGGGTTCCGAAAAAGTGAGCCATTTCTTAAAAATTGCCCAAAAAGTGGACAAAAACCCCGCCAACGCGAACCCTGGCCTCCGTTTTACTGGGGATAACTACTATTCGGAGCTATGATACAGAGCTATCAATCTAGTGCTATCACAGAGAAGTATCATTCAGAGCTACCATTCAGAGCTATTATTCCAGTGCTATCATACAGAGCTATCATACAGTGCTATCATACAGAGCTATCGGCGTGAATCAGTGCCACTTTCGTACCTTGATGTCTACAGAACATTCGCCTCCATTGTCTATCAGCACGCTGTGCATATTAAAAAGACTTTCCACTTTCCAAGTGCTTCCGTTAACCTGAAAGCTCATATCTGGTTACATGCAATAGCCACATTCCCTTCAAGCCTGGTCTTACGTGTTGAGACAACATGCCGGCTAGTTTTCGCATTGTAAACACGGCGGGTCAATTTCCAAACCCAAGTGTTTTCCAAATACAAATCTTGCATTTTTAATTCATCTTTTTTATACTGAGGGACAATATTATCAAATTCCTCAAAAATAAAATACAGTCGTAAAAATCAAAACCAAAAAGTATCAATCGATTGCTGTACTGCCTTTAATTTAGTGTTTACAGTTAAGTATCAATTGCTGTACTGCCTTTATTACAGTACTTACAGACAAGTATCGATTGCTGTTCTGCTTTTATGCTACTACTTACAGGCTGGATACCATCTAGCGCCAGCTTTATACACTGTCTCGGAATGGAAACCAGGAAAGGTTGGCGCCTCAGCTGGCATGGGTCAACAACCTCACTGTTGCCAAAGTCCACATAATTAACCTGAAAGCAATCAAAATGCCTCAGCTGGCATGGGTCAACAACCTCACTGTTGCCAAAGTCCACATAATTAACCTGAAAGCAATAAAAAATGCCTCAGCTGGCATGGGTCAACAATTTCACTGTTGCCAAAGTCCACATAATTAACCTGAAAGCAATAAAAAAATGCCTCAGCTGGCATGGGTCAACAACCTCACTGTTGCCAAAGTCCACATAATTAACCTGAAAGCAATCAAAATGCCTCAGCTGGCATGGGTCAACAACCTCACTGTGGCCAAAGTCCACATAATTAACCTGAAAGCAATAAAAAATGCCTCAGCTGGCATGGGTCAACAATTTCACTGTTGCCAAAGTCCACATAATTAACCTGAAAGCAATAAAAAATGCCTCAGCTGGCATGGGTCAACAACCTCACTGTTGCCAAATTCCACATAATCAACCTGAAAGCAATAAAAAAAAATGCCTCAGCTGGCATGGGTCAACAACCTCACTGTTGCCAAATTCCACATAATCAACCTGAAAGCAACAAAAAAAAATGCCTCAGCTGGCATGGGTCAACAACCTCACTGTTGCCAAAGTCCACATAATTAACCTGAAAGCAATAAAAAATGCCTCAGCTGGCATGGGTCAACAACCTCACTGTTGCCAAAGTCCACATAATTAACCTGAAAGCAATAAAAAAATGCCTCAGCTGACTTGGGTCACGTTTTTTTTTTTTGGGGGGGGGGGGGTTATTGGGTTGGAGAAGTCAAATGCAAAAATTATTTCAACTGTGAGCCTTATTCTCTTTTTCTAAGTTTCGGCTGAACACTGGCATTTAAGCACCTTACATAAAGAACACATACGATATAACACTCTATTAGTTAAAATAAGAATATATCAAGAAAATAAGAATCTACATATTTTCTGTTGAAGGCGAAATTAGAGCACTGTCGACGAAGTGAGTCTATTCCGGAATGGACTCATACGGCTCAGTCTAACTGAAATATGTAGAGAATCATAGAAGTTTAATTGTTCTTGATCTAAGTCAGTCCATTAAGGAACAGACTAACTTTGACTACAGTGCCTTGTATCGCAAATAATGAAAAACATGTGAATTCTTATTTGTTTAATATATCCTTATTTTAAATAACAGAGTGTTGAATGTATAGTGGAAACAGCAGTGACCTGGACAATACCCAGCACATAACCAGTGCTGACATAACTTTTAAACCTCGGCTCGTCATCCGAACCACTAGTTCAGGAATATTTAGTTGTCAAGCAATATTAACTGGGATACAAGCAAACAATTGTCACTATGCTAGCTACTGTTTACTTCTTTCAAGGAAACGATCAATCATTCAAATTTAAGTCTGAGAAGTCTTTCTGCAACTTCAACGTTCCGAGTTTCTATCATAATGCCTCCTGCTGTGCATTAGCAGCAATGCTGTTAGTTGACTCATCATAATATTCTTCTGTTTGTGAATTTTTTATCGATCGCCTTGATTCACATGTCTATACTGGGGACGCTTTCGCTCTGGGTGCTTCACTAGTTGATTACCGGTACCGGGGCAAATGATTCTACTGGGTCGGATACCATTATCATTTTGAGAGATCTGTCAAAAGGTTTTAACAGTTAATGTTGGTTTTCAGTAACGATCCTTATTTGATGAAACCTAGGCGTTTGAGTCGAGTAAGGAAAGCAACAATACGAAAATGTGACAAGTCTATTTATAATTTTCTCCTCACAATAATGCCTTATTTCAGTTTCATCCACAGATATGTGACGTCAAATCCATCCTTCTGTTCGTATAATCTGTGCATGTATCTAGTACACATATCTAGTACCTTAACCAACCTGGATCACACAACCCAATCAAAACGACTGTTCTTCGCACTTTCTAGTCTTTTTGCCCTGCGGACTCCTTGCCCCACTTTTGACTTGTACTTTTGGGCCCATCTCTTTTTAGACTCGACCCGTTCCACCTGTGCGAACTCTTCCCGAGCTATGCGGACTATTTTCCTACCTGTGCTGACTTTTTTCACCACCTGCACGAACTACTTTCCCCACTTGAGCGGACTCTTTTTTACCACCTGTGCGGACCTTTTTTTCCCCCACCATCAAAACAACTATGTACAGCGACGCTTACTTGTCAAAGAATACTATGCCGAAACGGCGGGACATCTTCCCGCCCTCTCCATAGAGTGTGTCGCCCATTTTACTCATCTCGAAACTGACGCCGTCGTTTTGCTGACTGATAATTTCTATAGTTTTTCTCAAACCTTTCCTTACGCTTTTTTTTCAGTTTTAACTCCCTCAATAAAGTGGAACTTTTTAATTCAATTTCTAACCATGTTTTTTTTTCACAACGTATATTTTACCGAATTCGGCTTGTTCAACTTGCCCTTACATAACAACCCTTTTTTTTTAAGTGATTGTCCAAAGATTCAGTAGACGTTAATTTTGAATTTCGTACATTCGCTTGGCTTATGCAGTTGGAGTGAATGTCAGTCCCGCGCTTACCACCCCGAGCTACCCAACTGAACTAACCATCACCCCTTACGCCCTTTTTAATAAAGGCGACAGAGTCTTAAACAAAGTCGAAATTAATGAAATAGTGAGAAGCGGATTTTTTTGGTCGTCAAGCGAACGGCCAGATTGAAAAATCTAGTTGTCACGGCCAACATTTGGTCGTCATTGACGGACGACTGGTTTCACCACCACTGATTTTAACCGCGAAGACACAAACCTGCACTCCCTGCGGTGACACGGCTTCCACTATGGCCCTGTAGTAGCGCTGGTCGTCTGTGTACACGCAGACACACAGCTGGCCCGCCTGCCAGTCGTTTGGTCCCTCCGCCTGTGAGTCCTTGTATACGATCTGCAGGTGTAACATCAGTTGCCCAACCAGCGAGTCCTCTGTGAACACCAACTCTACATTGTTTCTCGTTTTACAGAATTATTACCACTTTTGTATAAATCTGGTATCATTTAAGCCAGATTTACACGCACCTGCTTATATATATGTTACAGGCAAACTGTCTGTCAGAGTCTCTGTTACTGCCATTTGTCTAATTTTCTTACTACTATTTTTAAGAAATCAACAAGACATTTTAAATTTATATCTCTAAATAAACGAATTCTTTTTAGATCCATACCCCATTGCTCACTATCCAATACTGGTGGCTCCAGTTTGAACTGGATGATTTTATTTTCCCGCCACGTGGAATACTCCGCCTCCAAGCTACCAGCGTCCGTTTCATTGGCCAGAATTAGGTCATAGTGCTCGTCGCCGCCATCGCTGGTGTAGCACAGCCGAATCAGAGGTTGTCCTGCCTTGCCTAACACGTTGGAAGTGACGCGCCGGAGATCGCACGAGGTGACTGTGATCTGCACGTTGTAGCAGAAACAGACGGCTCGGATTTCCCGCTCGCTTGCGCATGCGCCGTCCTGCTTCATATTGTGGATATACAGAGCCTTGTCGGTGATACCGAACCAGTTTTTAAACAGTTCCCAGTGGTCACTGATGTAGGTCAGCGTGCCCAGACGGACGTCCATGTGTCTGCCCTGATCGTCAAGCACGTGGTGCGCTACACATCTGCCATGGAAATGACGAGGATATTTAGCTGATATCGATATATTTAGAGTTATCATGAAGTAAAATTAACCTGCAAGAAAAATTTTGACCTTCAGGGAATTGACCAATCATATCACAGTATTTACCCGTCATGCCCTAATAACGGATATGCTTGGGACCGGCGACAAAAACCAATTTTCTTCGAGTCTTATAATTTCGGTCTTATAAATTCGGATCGAATTCAAGATATTCAGCACGGTCACAGCGATCAATACATGTGCAAGCTTATTGCGAAGTAATCGTCAGCCGCCTATTCACAAAATCAAGCTAACTGATGAAATTAAGTTCTCGTGGATTTGATTTGCTCAGAGGGATTAAATTCATTATCATCCGAGTATCGCAGTTTAGGGATAGCCGTCCACTGTACAACTAAATTCTGTGAATCGGGCATCGGGCATAAAATCCAATTTTTGTAGTTAGAAAAGAAAACTCCCAATCACACACTTCTGTATATACTTCTTCGAATTTCTTCCAATCATGACCAGTTTCCATTCAATACAAAAATTTACTGAATATCCTCAGGCATCAGATGACATCATGCGTATGTTTGGGGGTACCCGAGTATTTCAAAAGACAGTGCTTGAAAAAAAAACTTTACACAGTTACCTAAACAAAGAGTTGCCATCGCGTATAATTTTAGCGCGGTACATGTTGGCTTTCGTCAGCACCTGGTCTAGCACGTACGCTGTTATGGAGTTCTCCTTCAGTAACTGCCCAAATCTACCCTGGGGCGAGTGATCTATAATATCAACGGAATCATAATAATCGGCTCTATAATTTATGCAGTTGCTTTTATTATTATTATTATTATTATTATTATTGTTATTATTATTATTTAATTTTGTATGCGAAATGCTATATTTACAACCACAATTTATTTCCAATTCATACGAGTTATCGTTGGTAACAGTTCCAACGTTTACTAATTATTGCATTCAGAAGACAGTCACAACTGGTATCGTGTTCGTGGTTATAAATTTGGACCCAGACTTGTAGCAGTCCCGAACGAGGCCTGGACAATGGCTATTGCTTCTTACCTGGGTACACAACTTGCGCATGAATACACCCATCATAGTCCACATAGGTCGGTGCCACCTGGATCTTCTGACCGAGGCCAAGATCAGGCGGTGGGTAGTCGCTAAGCCCTTCATTCACATCCACATCCGGAACAGCGGCCTTCCTTCCGGTACCAACATCCGGGTCCTCCCTGCCCAGGCCATTCGTTATGACGCTGTCCCTTATAGCAGTACTGTTGTCAAGTCTGACCGTATCCTCGACATATGAAGTACTCTGCTCAATAACGTCAGGTACTTGAGTACTGATACCCTGCTTCGCGTCTGTTAATACTGAATCTTCAAATACTTTTGGCTTGATATTCTGGCCCTGAGCATGCTCTGCTACTGCTGTAGGCACACTAGGAATTGGGGTAGATCCTCTCGACGATATTGAGGCGGCTGGGGATATCCCGCTAGTCCTAAGAAACGCAATGGACAACTTAAGAATAACAAAAGCTGCAGAGGAAGAATTGTTATAAATGTCTGTCAATCACATACAGCCTTCACTCAGAAACAATCTGACGAATCAGCAATTACATTGAGCCTTCACTAAGAAACTATCTGACCAATCAGCAATTACATTCAGCCTTCACCCAGAAGCAATCAGACGAATCAGCAATTACATTGAGCCTTCACTAAGAAACTATCTGACCAATCAGCAATTACATTCAGCCTTCACCCAGAAGCAATCAGACGAATCAGCAATTACATTCAGCCTTCACCCAGAAGCAATCAGACGAATCAGTAATTACATTCAGCCTTCACTCAGAAATAATTTGACCAATCAGCAATTACCTTCAGTCCTCACCCAGAAACATTCTTACCAATCAGCAATTACATTCAGCCTTCACCGAGAAACAGTCTGATCAATCAGCAATTACATGCACCCTTCACACAGAAATAATCTGACCAATCAGCAATTATATTCAGCTTTCACCAGAAACAATCTGACCGATCACCAATTACACCAAATTTTAATCCTCTTTCATTTAATTTTTCTTTTAAACACCATTTAAAACGTCCCGCCCGTTGCCTTCCACCACAAAATCTGGCGAGCCGCCCACTTTTCATTCACCGAAGAAATATCAGACATGCGTACAAAGTTCACCCCGATATAAACTTCAATTCTTTGCAGTCACTTATTGACACTGAAACAAACTGCCTAAGTAAGCTCTTCCCACAACAGCCGGCTCTGTGTCCACGAGCACCCTACGGCCGAGATTCCACTGACAACTTACCGCCTGGAGAGCGGCAGAGCCAGGCCCTTTTCCTTGAGCTCCTCGGCGAGGCTCACGTAGTTCTTCTGGTCAGGCGTCAGCGCGTCTCCTTTGATTCGCTCCTCAAGTAACAAGTCCGTGCACTGAGACTCTCCTTCTGTCTCGCTCTGCAACAAAAAGGCGGTTCTTCTGCAGAGGAATAAAAGATGGTCAACAAAACGGTACAGACGAGGAGTTTGATATCTATGACACCTAGCACAGCCGTGGTGGGTGACGGGGGGGGGGGGGGGATAGGGGGCTCACTCTTTGTTACAAATTCGTCACATAGAGGGAAGCTAGGTTTTCAAGTCATTTAGACAGTTTTACTGGTCCATGGTTTGTGTCACCCAACAGCAACATATTGCGATATTTGGCGAAAAATTTTTTACGAAGTTGGATGGACATGGATAACAATATGTCGAAGAAGCTTTCTAGCCTACTGATAAACTAGTCAATATAATCTGAAAGTTGGGCCGCCCGTGTATGAACTGGTTGCCAGTTTATGTAAGGGCGACACAACTTTAAGCTGATAAATTATGTCGAAGCAGAACTCTTTACAGCTACAGGGATATTGTTGAAATCAGGGTATACGCGTATTCACTTATTACACGAATTCTTTGTTTCATACACAGAATGGTCAGCCTGAGAGACTGCGTCGCACATACTGACCTACTCGCTCCACGAACGCACCTTGCTCGGCGCTATAAAAAGCGTCTGGCCCGCGACTTTACGGCGGAAGAACTCCACGGACGTCTGCGACCACTTGGTGGTATCACCAGCAGGCTGGACACCCGCCAGGTGGCAGCGCACACTGGCGCTCTCCAGCGTCGCGAATTTGTCCTCGAGCGGCCGAAGGCTGTCTGCCGTCACGACGTCCTTGAAGCCGAAGTCTATCATGTGCACCTGCGGCAAGAGTCAGGCAGTCACTGTCTAACTTTCTGAGTGAGGACCAAAATAATACGATGACTGGACAAACAATCGTAGAAAACACAGCCCCAACCGAACTGAAAATCCAAGATTCCGGATACTTTTGGAATTGGGTCAAACGGATTATAAGGGTAGAAGTAACAGCCGGCGTTGGACAGACGGGCTAGACGGACGGGCGGATGGAAAGACAGACCACACTCAAACTATAGTCCCCCTCTGGAGCCAAATCGGACAGGCGAGCTAATGAAACACTTTCTCAAAAATCCAAGGAGAAACAAAACTCGTAAGTTTTTTAGCTAGCTGTTACATCAGTTTTACAGAAATAGATCTTTAACAAAAAATAAGTCTGCTCTGACCCTACAAACAAGAGTGAAATGGTGACCAAAGGTTTTGGCCAAACAGGCTCAGTTGATTATACACGTCCGAATCCGGTCAATCTACACATCTGCGAACCAGAACCCCTCCAGCGGTTAAACTAGTGGCGCGGTCAGTGTGGTGAAATAAAAACAAATCTCCCATAAGCGGGATTTGTTTTGCCCATAATTTCTATTATGCTTATAACGGCCGGAAATGTGCACTAATATTACGTACGACATGAGTGTTTAACTGGGCTGAAACTGAAAGTAGCAAAAGGTAATGTTTATAGGCCAGCAGGAAAGCAATTTAATGTTTACGAGTCAATTACTGGTCAATATTACATTTTGATTTGAAAGCGTTTATTTATTTATTTATTTGTTTTTTGGTTTTGGATGTGGTTACTCTAACAATGCGGCTAAAGTAATGAAAATAAAACCAAAACAATGAATTTTTCGGCGGTGCGCTCAATCTAGTGAGCGGCTGATGTACCGAAATTTACAGTAGACATATTGTTTCACAGTCACAGACAATATTCCCCTGAAAGGGCAAAGACTAAGAAACACAAAATATGATCTCCTGCTCAACAGATCCAGTACATTCTTAGGCCATCTTAAAGCACATAGCGCACGGTGTACCGACCTGTAGGTGGGGGCTGACGATGTTCTCGATGGTAGCCCTGTACCAGAGCTTGTCGGCCGAATACAAGGCAGCACAGAAGTCACCCTTGTCCCACTGCACGGCCTTGTCGACTTTTGTATTACGCAGCGTTCGATTCAAGCCCATCATCATTCTGAATAACAGCACATCACTCCTATTTAATAGCTGCCAATGGCTACTTTGTACACGCAGTTAGGACCAAAGCCAGTACATGTATCAGCATTCAGAACTTGACTGCCTTGTGAAAAACGGACAAGACAAAAAATTTATACTGGATAGACAGGGGTCCGTACATTCCATCCACACGCCCAGCAATGATAATTAGACCGTCCAACTCACTCCTCAACAACTTTTTTGTTTGCATACTTTTTTTCCATTTTTCCATTGGACCTCAAAATTGATGACATTTATTCCCAGTGAAAAGTCTTGACAAAAGCCAAGCGCATAGCGGTTTTTGTCCAGTGAATAACTACCACTGAAGTACAATAAATAAGCATCACGGATAGTTTTTGGTGGCAAAATGCTGTTTTTTTTTTGTTTTTTTTTTGCAAGTTTGCACTTAACAAAGGGCAAATTCGCCACTTACACATCCAATCCAGTGACGCCGGCATCCGATAACTGTATATAAAAGTGGCCAGGGTTTTCAACATGGCTGACAACCACCTCAACCAGCGGTGGCTTGCTGGTGTCCAGCGCATGCGCGGCACTTGGCGCCTCCGGTATGGAGGGAGAATGCCTTGCCAACGCCTCTGTTTTAACCTACACCCATAACAAACAGAAGTAAAAGCCAATACTTAATGCAACATGGGAAAAATTTATTTCATCAGAGAAAAGGCTTGTTGTATACATTATCACTTTGGTGACAATTCCACATATAAAAGTGTTTTAGTCGATCCGAATAAATCTCGAAGGTGTTTACACTTATCTGACTACTTTGTGGTCTTAGATAATCAAAGGAGGGTTTTTGGAGCTGTTTTGCATTGATGGGACTACTTTTTCGCCTTCGGTCATCTTGAGGGTGGGGTCTTGGAGGGGTTCACATTAATGTGACTACTTTTTGTTCATGAACCACCTGGATCCGTTGCTTGGCCGTACCCTACTGAGTCTTACACTGAATATATCCTCTGGTTTATATTTTTTAAATGATTAACAGCAGTTAATCCTCATGGACAAGCGAGATAATAGCAAAGCTTCTAACAACGATATAAACGCTTGACCTTACAGAGGGAAGGCGGTACCTTGGGCTTGGCGACGGGCAGTTGCTCGGGCGGTATGGCTGACACTGTCGCTGACTTTGGTACGGCGGAAATCCTGTCACTGACCCGCATGGATCTGTAACAGTGTGAATACGGAATATACGGAACAGTGATATGTAACAGCCTACACACGGAATATACGGAACAGTGATATGTAACAGCGTACACACGGAATATACGGAACAGTGATATGTAACAGTGTACACACGGAATATACGGAACAGTGATATGTAACAGTGTACACACGGAATTTACGTAACAGTGATATGTAACAGCGTACACACGGAATACACGGAACAGTGATATGTAACAGCCTACACACGGAATATACGGAACAGTGATATGTAACAGCGTACACACGGAATATACGGAACAGTGATATGTAACATGTGTGAAAATGATCAGATATTTCTTGAAATGATGAAGACTTTTTCTTCAAAGTACAAGTGAACAGAAATGGAAAATATTGGGGGAACATGCCATACTCTCTCCCCTCCGCCCCTCTCCCCCGAACACCCATAAATGATCATTCACAGCTGATACTTACACGGGCCCGGTGCTCTGAGCCAAGCCGTACTGCACGAGCAGACTGTTGAGGCACACACCACCACCGGAAGTGACATCCCTCAGCGCCACGGTTAACTTCCTGTTGTCGTCCGAAACCCGGCGCACCTCCATTTCCAGGCACCGCGCGCTGGCCTGGGCAAACAGCTGCAGGGCCTGCTCCGACCAGCCAGCATGCTCCACGATCGGCTTCACGTCCGCTAATTCGCATTCGATTGCCTGGAAGCAGCAACATTAGCTAGACGCTGAGGTGCCGAGGCCGACTTCTGTCTTCACATGCATCACACAGCCTTCAATTTTTTTATCAGATGTTAGCAGTATCGCACTTCCAAGAGGGCTAACATTATACAAAACTAAAACTTGAACCTTTTATAAATGAAACGGTTTCTTTTTAAGACGACAATCAACATTTATTCCAAAACTGTTTTGAAACTGTTACGAAAACAGCTATTGTACTGTGTGTTTTTTTCAAGTCTTTTTTCTTTTGTTTGAGAAATAAACCAACCTGCATGGGTAAAACAGCGAATTTATCCGGTATTTTCTTCAGCTTAAAATGTGGCAGCATTTCCTTGTTGCCGAAGTCGACATAGGTGACGACCACCTGCTGCCTGCCGGGCAGCTCACTGACGATGGCTCGGTACCAGGCGCTGTCTTCGGAATACTCCGCCACACAAATCATTTCTGTGCAGGTCCAAGAACAGGTAACAACATCACCGCAAAGCTGACACCTGTTTTTTGTTTTTTTTTGTTTTTTGTTTTTTCTTCCAAGTTCCGGAAATTTTGTCAATACTCGAGAGATCACTGGAAAGTAACAGCGTGGGAAGTAGTTCTGGAACTCTTACAGATCACAGGCGCAGTGATACGGTTGTCTTCCGTGCGTATGTTCATACGTGTTTACATGAGAAAACAGACAACAACTCAAAACACGGTTTTCTTTGTCTGTACCGCGAAAATATAAATACATTCACAACCAAGACTATTTTCCAGATTTCAGCTTCACGCAGCCGTTTTCGACACCATTTCTATTGAATACTTCAACAAAGATATACATATAACAGTGATACCAACAATACACAAGCACACGTCTCTTGTTTCATTCTTTTTTCTCAGCCACACACCTTTCTGTGGCACATAAATGGTGTAGAGATCGGAGACGTCTTTCTTGGAGTAGTGAGTTTGGAGCTGGCTCATCAGATCCTCCACGTACGACGCCTCACGCATCTACAACACCAATGCAACACTCGCCTTCACTGCACGTTATGCAATTTTAAATGGCAAAACCTACCGAGTGAGCTGACAGCTGAAAGTTCAATATTTAGCCAGAGTTCTTTATAAAACTTTACAGATAAACCTTAAATTATTAAATTATTCAATCGCCCCTCCTTCTTTCGCTTTAGTTTTATTTGTTTGATCTTTTTAAATAATCTGCCAGCGTCGTGTAACTCACCAGCTGCACGTAGAAGCTGTCGGGCGAGCTGGCATGGCTGATCATCACGTCCACCTTCTCCCCCTTCATGGGCAGCTGCGGACTACAGTAGCGGCGCAGGAACCTGCCATCCACCTTCCCGAGGCCGCCCGGCCCGGACGGGAAGAGCGCCAGCTCGAGGAAGATGAGCGCGTCACGCATGGAGACTGGGCGGTCGTCCTCGATGTCGTCCATGGGCGGCCTGCTGAGGTCCACCTCCAGCACGTCAGGGCCCTGAGCGCGGGACGTCATCAGCATGGGCTTGTCCTCGGTCATGCGCGCGAAGCTCTCCACGGCCTGAGGCTCCCACTTTCCCGACTGACAACAGAACACGTGATCACACACGTCATACAGGTGAAGCTCACCACGGACCGCGTCGTGCGTTTTTGACGAAGTCGCACACATAATGTCTTGCTGTTACAAGTTGCACAGAAATTCATGTTGCTGCGACAAGTCGTAACTTCGTGTAGTTACGACAAGCCGTGCACATAAGTTCGTGTGGTTATGACAAGTCGTGCACATAACTTTGTGTGGTTACGACAAGTCGTGCACATAACTTTGTGTGGTTACGACAAGCCGTGCACATAAGTTCGTGTGGTTATGACAAGTCGTGCACATAACTTTGTGTGGTTACGACAAGTCGTGCACATAACTTTGTGTGGTTACGACAAGTCGTGCACATAAGTTCGTGTGGTTATGACACGTTGTGCACATAACTTCGTGTGGTTATGACACGTTGTGCACATAACTTCGTGCGGTTATGTGTTCCACTCAAATTCTAAACTCTGCCTTGGATCGACAATATTTCAGACACTGCCTGGCCAATAATTTGACATTTTTTGCAACTATTCAGGGACAGATCTTAATTCCCACCATTTTCACTTAAATAGAGACGAAGAAAAAGTGACACACCTGTGTATTGGGAATGACGTCATACAGCGCACAGGTCAAGGCCATCTCGGGCAGCTTGAGAAACCTGTCCTGTATCGCGCGGATCCTGTACCGACAACAAGTCCGACCATAAACCCTCACACCTTCATGTTCATACGATATGCACACAGCAAACGCTGCTGGTGCCCGTAGCAACTGCATACGATTTGAGCATTAATACAAACATTTGTACCACGAAGCATGTGAGCTGTGAAATTTTCACCACATCATTTTCAGATAGTTCGTAAAGTAGCGGACATTAACCACCCAAAATATCTTAAAACGTCTAAGTACAAAACTGTACTTGGTAGAGCGAGTTTTATGTCATAAATTAATGAATAAATAAATTAATGAATAAATAAAGTAATTTGAGACAAATAAAAGTGGATGTTGCACCTCATGTCTTAACGTATGAAAAAACTGTGATGTTATCTATCAATATTTCACGTCACTCATTGACCACAACAGAGCAAGCTCCGCCCACATGACGCACCTGTCTATCGGCACGTTCTCGGAGTTGCCGTAGTCTATGTAGTAGAGGTCAGCTCCCAGCGTCTCCCCCGTCATGGCGTGAGTGTGGATAGCCGTCACCTTGGCTCTGTACCAGTTCTTGTCCATGTCAAACCGGCCCAGGACTAGCTCACCTAAGTACGGAAATGACGTCTTCATGAATATTCACAGATTGTGCACTATCCAATGAATGTACAAGAATCAGCCGCCTCCATCATGGGAACAGCAGTTTAGTATTTTAGCAGCGTTTTATTATTTTTGTATATCTTCACGGCAGCATAAACCGTATATCTACAGTATTCACGTTTAAGAGCCAATTGACGTGACAAGGTTACCTATATCGACGGCAGTGACCCTGGCGTCATCACTGCTGGGGCCGTTGCAGAACCTATTGATGGCTTTACTCAGCGACTTCAGGCGCTCCATGTCGGCGAGGCGCTGCACCGTGAAATGACCAGGGTTCTTAATGTGGGACACGTACACCATCTCCTTCTTTGCTGCAACAATAGATTATTCCCGGTAAAACGTGAAATCAGTCAACAATTGAAACAGTGTTGTTACCTGTCAGAAACATTATTTGATATTTATAAGTTCATTTCTCCATTACGGTTTACACGAATCGGGAAGATGGGACACGTGCAGAGATGATGTCGCCATGCCTTACACGTGTCGATACGACTTACACGTGGCGATATGACTTCCACGTGTCGCCATGCCTTACACGTGTCGATATGACTTACACGTGTCGATATGACTTACACGTGTCGCCATGCCTTACACGTGTCGATACGACTTACACGTGTCGATATGACTTACACGTGTCGAAATGACTTACACGTGTTGCTATGCCTTACACGTGTCGATATGACTTACACGTGTCGCCATGCCTTACATATGTCGCCATGCCTTACACGTGTCGATATGACTTACACGTGTGTGTGCGGTGGCGCTTGACTTCCTTCCTGCCCCTCACGAGGGCGCTGCTAGCCTCACTGGTACCCGATACCATGCTCTCCGTATCAAATGCTACACGCCGCAGGTCACGTGACGCAGCACAGAGGAATGCCATACAAAACATAAACGACAATTTTTGCTTCTAAAAGACAATCGATTGCCAAATAGTCGAGAAATGTATTGAAAGAAATTGGGAAAAAAATCGGAACATTCCCAGAGCTGGAAAATTGAAACCGTAAAACACATAATTACACAAACGGTACTAAAACATTATGGGCTGGTAATTAATTTATATCTGTATGCTACACTATTTCAGAGATCTTTAGCAGCAAGGTATCAGATGAAATGACTGCCACATGACAGGAAGATACCGTCGCTGGCGGAGACTATTGAGCTGCTGTCAGGGGTGGTGGACGGCGTCAGGGTGGGGGTGGGTAACTCGTCGTCCATGTAGTCACGTGGCATGTCGTCTAATCCACACATCTTGATCCTGCAAATAACAGCGGCACGATCACAGGTGAAGCAGGCCTGAGATGTCTGCATGTCAGCAGCCTACCATTTCTTCCAGCTTGCAAGAAAAAATCTTCGGCAATTTCCGGAAAAAATATTTGAAATCGGTAGCGACCGAAACAGTTTTGAATGTTAAAACTGGAGCAAGTTATTGCTACATCATATAAATATATATATAACACTGCACATTCTGCATAAACGGGGGGGGGGGGGGGCGGGGGGGGGCGGGGGGGGGGGTTGGGTATGGGTATTACAGAAGGTCTTGGGTCAAGTCAACCCACGACCAAGTCAACCCTAGCAAACTCAACCCACCCTGAAAGTCAAGTCAACCCACTTTTTCATACCAACTCAACCCACCCTGAAAGTCAACTCAACCCACCATTTTTTTTAAAAATTTTATTACTTCCGTGTTCACCTCTTATCCCTAAGGCCTAAATAAAAGAAACATGCGTACTCGAAAGCAGTGATTATTTAACAATTTCGTTTTTCTGATGCGAAACCTTCAACTTTGTAATTTACTGATGCAGTAATACATACATACTAAATATATTTTATTTATTTGTAACTGCTACCAAATTTTAATTTGTGTTAAAAATACGTACATAATGTAAATAGCTAAATGTTAACATTCTTAAGCGGCTGAAATACTACAAAGGAAATGTTGTCCAGTCCACATTTTACACATCATAAAAATCCTTTTCATGGGGATCTTTTTCACCAGTTTGACTTTCGGTTGGTCTCTACACATTCGGTGCACACGGTTTCGTTGGTTTCTACACAAAATTGTGCAAATTTACCTTTTTTGTGCGTTGTTACTCTCTCTGTGAGATACTCGATCCCCATATCCGATGTTACAAACCAGAACAATCCACACATTTTACAATTTACTGTCGAGGCCTCAAGTCCGGTTTACATTTAGTGCATTTATCCGACATTTCAAAGGTTTGATTAATTAAATTTATCCAAGCAAAATTTCAGACCATTCTCTCAAGACTCGTAAATTGGAAATGGTTTTCGAGCGCCTTTGTGGAGCTTTTTACAGTTAAAACATTGCTAAACATGCAACATTGCACAACTAAACATGACTAACCAATAAGAAACGTCTGTTAAACTTTACAACAGAGTATATAACGGAGTAAATTGCAATTAACTCACCCCACTGAAATCTTGCGTTTATTCGCTATTTAAAATACCACAGAACACGCCTTAATCCCAATTGCGATTTGGAATCAACTCGTAATGCTAATCCCCCTACCCCGACATCAGACTAAATACCTACTCAGCGTGTTATTCCTAACTGCACACGATAAAAGACCCCTCTTCACTTCAGATATTTCCTGTGATTTTAAGTTGACAATGGATAACACAGAAGACCAAATGTTTGGGAATTTTCTCGAATTTTAACTAAACCTATTTCAAATTAAGATTTATGTTCATTTAAAAATTTTTTTTTTCACATTTGAACGATTTAATGCAGATGGGTTGAGTTGGTTTTGGGGCGGGTTGAGTTGACTTTCAGGGTGGGTTGAGTCAGTATGTAGGGTGGGTTGAGTTGACCGGGACAAGGCAGGTTGACTTGACCAAAGTGGGTTGAGTTGGTCGTGGGTTGAGTCGGTCGTGGGTTGACTTGTCCCAACCCCATTACAGAAGAGTATTCTGGTTTTTAACAGGCCAGTAGAAAATCCTAAACCGCCATAATGTAACTGAGTATACAGGGTATAAAGATCACGGGGTCCCGGGGACCCCTGATAATCGGCTCGGGACCCCTGGAATTTGACCCTGGGATCCCGCGGGACCCCAGAAAAAAAGACGGTGTTCTCTTGCAACTGTTCAGTATCACCGCTAAGATCGAAAATGATTGATTTTTTTCATTGGTTAATGTAGCATCGTTCAGTGTTTCTTTTTTGTTGTTAGAAGTAGTAGTTTTGTTATTTGCATGATATCACTAATCGCTTTATTTTTGTTGCAATAAAATTTATTTTATAGAATTTAACTTTTTTTATTGCCCGAAAATGTCGGGACCCCACCACTTTACCTCGGGACCCCTGGTTTCAGAGGTTGGGGTACCGCGGGACCCCGAGCTGAAAAGGAAACTTTTTGCCCTGGTATAATATAATTATATGCTGTAAATGACGGACCATGTCCCTATTGGAGTGAGGCATTTCATGGAATAATTAATGAATATTTCATTGATGTACTTTGCATTAAACTTAAACAACGCACCTATGATTTTCAAGAGCTTCCAATTCTCCAAATTCTTTTATCATTCGCAGCAAGTCTCCGCTAAAGTTAAATCTACAAGACATCAACATTCCTGGATTATATATCTGAGTGCTACCGTTAAATACTACCATGAAGCAGGGAACCTATTCTTAAGTTAATAGCTGGCATTTTGCACCACTGGGGATTACATACTATAAAATATAAAAATAAGATATTGGTAAAATAAAATAAAATAAAATAAACTACCAAGACCGATAGAAAAATAGCAATCTATTACTAACTAAATATGCAACTTTCAAACGAAGGCAAGCCATATTTTCCCGAATATTCACTGCACATTTTAAACACAAGGCCTAAATAAATATGACGAATTGTTTCCATGATCTTGTTTACAATCTTATTTAAACCCGCCTATTATCGCCTGTACAAAGTCTAGATACTCGTGGCACAGAACACATTTATCTGACTGACCATTTACTGGCTCCATATTTCATTTTAACGGGACGTAAAAATGCAGCGAAATCAATCTGACAGATGCCAGGTGACAGTAAGTCTACTCGTACCGGAAGTCTTGTGGCTCGGCGTCATGGTCGAGCGACAGAGCGCAGCAGGGGAAGGAGGACGCGGCGGAGAGCTTGGACAGTATCGTCTGCGCGCTCAGGGTCGTCTGCACCGTTCCCGCCAGCAGCTTCTCTGCGCCTGGTAAGCACACACCTTGCCAACTGTCTACCCGCGTCCACTGTTCTTGGGACGGGAGGGAGTGGGGGTGGGGGGAGGCACACACCATGCCAAATGTCCACCCGCGCTCACAGTGTTCTTTGCGGTGACGTGAGGTGGTGGGAGGTGGGGGAGGAAACACATGGCACCAAATGTGCGGCCGCGCCCACCGCGTTCTTTGCGCTGACGTGAGGTTGGGGGAGAGGAACATGGCGCCGAATGTACACCCGGTCCCGCCATGTTCTTGGTGGTGGCACGACGGCAGGAGGGTTGGCAGGGGTAGGCTGGGGGGGGGGGGGGTAGAAGACGCAGGTCCCAAATACCAGCCATGGATCTTGCCAAAGCTACTCCAACTATCCTTCTAAATGTTTATGTAATTTTATACTTTGTCCTTACATCATAAATACTGAAACAGAAGAGTAAAAACCCCCCAATCCCTGGCCATACACCAACTGCTAACAATACTTTACAGTAGAAATACGATCCTTTTTCTCGAACTTACTTGAAACCGCATATTCAAGTTTCTTGGATTCTTCCAACAACTTAGATCTCTGGAATCACATTAATGAGACAAAGCGTGAGCACGTGGATCTGGGATTTGAGGATAATACTGGGAGGGGTTGGGGTGGGGATGTTGGGGGGTGGGGTTACTCGAGCTGGTTGGAGGACAGTAACACACGTACTTTTGAGAGTGCCTTACATACATTTGGTCATTACTTGCAATGTTACCACGAGGTTTCAACACAGACGGCAAAACTGTGGCCAAATCAAACATTTTTTTGTCATGAATTTAAACGACATGCTTTAAATTTAAAATTCTTGCGCAAACGAATGATCTGAAACTTTACGCGTCATCGATACTTATTTACCAGTATACTTTAATGTACTACTTGATGTCACTCTAATGTACTCACAGTTTCTTCAAGCGGTGCTATTTTGGCATCTTTCAGTTTCATCACCTCCTGCACTAGCAAGATTTCCCTGTGTAAGAACATTGTACGCAATTTCTTTTGTTTACTTATCGGACGACTTTCTGCTAAAGGATACTTCCTGTGAACAACTTAATGTACACAAAAACACATCTGATTACACCCAAAACTTCGCTTGCCGCACACACACGCACCCCCTCCCCCCATTCCTTCCACATTCCCACACTTACCTGACTTGCAAGGCCCCGTGCAGCGACGCAAACGTTGCCCTTATGTCATCCACCAGTTGCGACGCCCCTGACTGCACGGTGGGAATCGTACTGCTTACGACCTGCCGCAAACCAACTCTCTCCATGCAAAACAACTCTCTTCCATGCGAAATATACTGGAACCATTTCTATTAAATTACAAGGCTTGGCTTTACCATAAATTTCTGTGCGTAATGTAGTACACTGATTAACTCGACGATAGCCCCTACTAATCCGCATGCTTTCTACGTAAAAACCATAACGGTAAGCCCCTACGTATCCGGCGCCGAGGGCAACTGAAAATAACGCCGTGAAATCAACAATGGGGCCATCGCATTCTGAGGGTAAAAAGACTTCATCCGTCTGGTCACATGACATGTGACCTATGACGGTGACGTCACGGCTGTCACATGAGAGGTGACCTATGACGGTGACGTCACGGCTGTCACCTCACTTACCTTATTTGATTTCCTCATCACCTTTAGCATCTTTTCGGCGTCTTTTAGCAGAGGATCCAAATTTTCCAAAGCCGTCTTGTTCTGTAAGGGAACCAAAAACACCCATCGGTCCCTTTATATGATCTCACTGTACTTTCCGCGATACCTTCACCGCTCCTCCTCCATACATTTTATCCCAAAAAAGACGATAACGTCAATGGTACAAATGGAAATGTCTGTTTTAATGCCAATTTTATCTCATTCGCCTTAGTGTACCTACCCCCTCCTCCTCTCCTCCAAAAACAGGCTTGCGTACAAATCTTTTTCCTTCGGGGATGGGTGGTGGGGGGGGGGGGGAGTTCTTCATGCTCAAGAAAACCAAAGGAGATTAAAAGAGCTTAAAATCTCTGCAGCCCTCCAAACAAAAGGAAAACCACAATATTAATAATAAAGAAATAAATAAAGAAATAAATACAAAAATAATAATAATAAAATAAGTTTTTGAACAAAGAAGCAACACTGCTGACTACTCTGTTTTTAACTAAGGTTACGGCGGACCTTCTCCTCGAGCGTGGACACGGGGTGTTCCTTGTGGTCGCCCAGAATGATGCACTTGGAGCAGATCTGTTGGCCGTCGAGCTCGCAGTAGTACTCGATGGGCTGTTCGTGCACGTCACATACCGCAGGCGTGCTGAGGTCACTGAAACGATAAACTCCGCGGTCAAGGTCACTAGTACTATGGCAGCACCTAATATGCTGTGGTGGGATTTATCTTTTACATGTTGCTACTTCTTTAGTTTTTAGCAAAAATATTATCGCAGAAGAACCAACAAATCCATATATGCAGCCAATGATTGTTTATTGCAAATTTCAATCCGCAAGATCGATACTTTGTTCCATGACGTCATCAATCCTACAAGAATATAAATTCAACATTTTTAACCACCATCGCATTGAACATTCAAACTCACCTAGCCCCATCAAGTAAAGGGACAGCCTTATGTTTGCGCAACGTTTTCCCTTTGTGTATCTACAATGTACACATAAAATACCACATTCCACATTCTCACTTGATACCTGAAATTGATATTATGAGCTTTCCAAACACATCCAAGCTTGATCGAACAGCGGGACGGTGCAGCATCGAGAAGTCGAAGCATGCTGTATCGTACGTCGTTGACAATACTGTTCTGCGAGTTTAGGCTCCGAAAATTAAATCAACACAGTACACAGCTAATTTGAAAATCTTCAGAAAACCAAAGTCAAAATCCTTCAGTATATGTTGGCCTGAGTTAAGTGTGAACTAAAACCTAAAAGCATATTTATGACGTCACTGCTGTGTGACCCGTTGCACGGGCGAGAGTAAGACTCACCTCATCGAAGCAGATTGAGCAGAGCTTGGAGTCGCACTTAATGCAGAGGCAGGTGGCGGCGCGGTTTCCGCACTCGTTGCACGCCTCCTGGCTCACGCTGTGCTGCAGGGCGTCCTTCTTCTGTGCGAACTGCACCTCTCCCAGCAGCCGCAAGGGGTCACTGCAACAGCAACAGAACTGCCCATAACATCTGTAATATTAATGAATCGCTCTGCCTCTCTCCACCGTGCACGAAGCGAAACATGTTATCATTATGCCAGTTGCAATATGTAAGAATCTCTCTGCCCCCTCAGTTCTCTCTCTCTCTCTCTCTCTCTCTCTCTCTCTCTCTCTCTCTCTCTCTCTCTCTCTCGTAAAACCCTTGCAATGTAACGTGACAATTTTGAGTTATTTTACAATCATTTTTCTTTAGTCTTTACAATTTCAATGCAGAATTCATGCCAATTTCGGATTATTTTGTTCTATAAGGTTCGTTAGTGTTCATGTCCAAACCAGTCCGTCCTTTTTTTTAACATTTAAGCCCGGCAATAAATCTGCACCCTGATTATCTCAAGTATTTGTTAAGACGCTTACTTTGCAATGCCTTGCCGGCGATTAAACGCCAAAACTCCAAGAATGTAAATATCGGGCCATAGGGATTTTACTGAGCCTTCCCCATCAAGCAATGGTGTTACTTTCTGTAAAAAAAAATTACATGTGTCTAAATAACTCACAGGTGATTCTTACGTATTCAATGACCATCGGTTGTTAGTCAAGAGTCTAAGGATTCAAAATAGAGTTTAAACACATTAACAATGTATCTTATTAAGTTGATGAAAACTTTTAACCAAACGAACGTTATGCCATCGTACATATTTCCATTGTGAAACTGTAAACATCATCGCTGAAAAATTAACAGGACTTTGAACAGAAGCAGATTGAAGAGACAGAATGAACCAACAGCACACTTCATACACTATATATTTCTTCACAGGAATTTACCTTGCATAGAGGACACTCGATTTGCGTTGTTTGACTCTTTGCCGCTTTGGTCATGCATCTCTCACAGAATGTGTGCCCGCAAAGCAACAAGAGTGGAGTGTTGGGTCCAGTATGTTTGCTTGGATCTGAAAAAAAACCAAGGGAATTACAACCAATATCAAAAGGCTGCAGGATCACCAAAAACTGGCAGAAGCATTTTTAGAAATCATCGAAGTTCCCGATCCCTAAAACAATAATTTTAAAGACAGGCCTTACCTTGGACAACTAAAAACTTGAAAGCAATTTTACTACAACTACATGCAGCAGAAGACACATTTTGAAAAACTAGATCCCTGAAACTTTTCCAATACGGCCATCTGGCCAACTATTTTTTGTGAACTGCCAAAGAAGTAATTTTTAAACAGAGTACTACCTGGGAGACATTTATACAAAACGTGAAAGTACTCCGATCAAACCTTCAGGTAAAGAAACATCTGAGGTAAAAGGCTAGATACATACATACAGACAACAGACAGACGACGTCGGCTGGTCTACGAAAAGTCCAAGGACATTGCCCAGGGGTGTTACGGTTTGTACCGTAACCGAAAACTGACGCGGTTCTTCGGTTCGGTTCGGTAAAAAACAGAAAGAGAAAAACCGCGGTTTTATTTTTTTTATTTTTTTTGTTTTGTTTTTGTTGTTTTGTTTTGGCAGTTTAATTTTTTTCACTGAGACTGGACAGTTATAAAATAAAGTACTGCTCCGCGCTCAGCTATGAAACCTCAGCAAGTTGACATGTTGCTCTTTCTAAAGGAAAATCTGTAAATATTGAGAACTTGTCACTCGATACTGTTATGTGAACTGCTGCTTTAGCGACAGTAACGTTATGCATAATTCAAGATCTAAAGCTTCTTATAATATGTGTAAATGCGTTTTGTTTATGGCGTTAGAATTAATCAACTCTTTAAAAGTTCTTAAGTTATAACAAAACTGTAATGACTGCTTTGTGATATACTTAAGCTTAAGTTAGGCCAAAACTGTAATGGTTGTTGCAGTATATATTTTAACTTGACTGTAAGTTCAGTGATGTAAAATAATATGGATATTGATTGCGATTTGAGATATTTGAGCTTAATTGTAGTTTCTGTGACCTTTTAAATATTTTATGAAAATTCATGGACTTTTTTGTTAAAAAATGAGCACCTTGATACGAACAGCAAAATAAATTTATGATTAATAAAATCATTATTAGGTCTCCTCCTTTGGGGAGACCTGCTCTAGGTGCTTCGTTACCGAATAAATATTAAAGGAGTGATGCTTTATTTAAAAATAGTATCTTATTTATCAAATTGAGCGTTATAAATTTTATAAACTGGTGTTTTTGTTTCAAATCACATGGCTAAAAGTAAATATTGGCTGTTATACGATAAATATTTAGCTAAATACAAATACCATTTCGGCGAAATTTTAACAATTTTTGCAAAATGGTACCGAAAAAAAATCGAACCAAACCAAATAATTGAAGCGTACCGAACCGATCCGTGGGTACGACGTACCGTCACACCCCTAATAATAACATTTGAATTGACACTGATGTTTAAAAATTTTCAACTTAGTGAAAAACGAAAAGTTTATGGAAATACAAGATTTTTAAGGCTAAATTTCAGTCTGTGCGCAATTGCTTCTCGCATGAGTCGTAACGAGACGGTAAACCATCAAAGATTCCCAGCAGTGTGGTGACATGTCATTAAACAGGCTTGTTGGCAGCGACTCTTGTTGCACAGACAGAGGCCACTTATCCCTTTTCTCATTTAAAGTGCTCTTCAACAGCTAATTTAAAATGAAAGATTACAGCACACAGAACTTCACTCTAAGTATGCCCTGCAAAATTCTGAGCAATACCCATAGCCGAACAATCTCCCCTTCTCAATTACAACCTTGCGTAACATCGGTTGATGCAGGAATGTTTAAAGTACATAAAATGATTTCAGCCAAGTAACTAACATTTTCGGGTACCTTAATCTACTTCTTTATCAGAATAGTTAAATGCAATATAAGTGTATTTTTATTTAGGTTGCTCCAAAACAAATGATTATAGAACCATTAACGATGATTCCTATGAAAAGCATGGAAAACTAGTCAAGCATATTTTGTTTTTATAAACATAAACTTGTAACACTAAAAACATGTCGCAAATGTCAAGTTTTAATTTTTAAATTTGTTATTAAACATGGGAGCACAAAATTTAAGGCTTTTAGGCCTGCTTTTCTGTATCTGTCACCTTGTGAAAACCTTTAAGAGGCATACATTGTGTGCCGTGACATAAGTAATGGTCTGACAACAATGCGTTTGTGTTAAACATGCCAAATAGTTAATAGTTTGTTTCATGACATGGTTTGATGTTTAGCGTTCCGTTCAGTGACTATCATGGCTACATTCGGACGCACTTGCTAAAGGAAAAGTGGGATTTTGTTTATTTTTGTTTGTTTGGTATTTAACGTCCCGTTCACCAACTATGATGGGTATATTAGGACGCACTTGCTAAAGAAACAAGTGGGAAAAAGAAGGAAGAATGAGGAAATAGAATTTTTTTCTTTTAGAGTTAGAAAGAAAGAAATTCCGATTAGTTGACTCTTACGCCATGTACGGAACAGAACGTAGTGTTTGTATTCTTAAGATTTCCCCCACCCCACAGAAAGAGGACAAGTGGGAAAAAGGAAGAATGATGAACTAGTAAAAGAAGAGCTAGAAAGAAAGACATTCCGTTAAGTCGTTGTGGAAGCGGTTTTATAAATGCGCTCATTCAAGATGTTGTGTTTACTTTTCATTACTAATACATTGTGGAAGTTGGATGGACAGAGTTTAGGAAACTAGAATGGTGTGTGTGATACGCAAACTTGGTGGATTTCTGTCATCCAAATTTCTTCTTGTTCCTATCACTCTATAACTTCTTGTGATTGGCCGGGCATTGTGTAACTTTATGGTAATTCGATGTCCGGCAAGTGATGGATAAACATGGTCGTTTTAAAAATTGGACTAAATTCAGTATGTGTGTCTTCTGTTTGTATCATGAATTACCCTAACGTTCTATAATACATGTCATATGCTCTCTAATTTTTTATTAGTAATTTACTCATCACTGTGAGTTTTGTTGACGATGAAAAGTTATTAAAATTGTTACTTGTTGCTTGCAGTGAACCTTCAAACTTCAATCTATCTACAACGCTCGATCTTTGGATAATGTCAACGAGAAGCGTTCCGAATAAAACAGCAGTGGTTCTTCTGATTCCCCCAATCTACAGGGGTTTAATTATAAGAAAAGATATCTGAATTTTCCGGAGTAAAGCCTACAGGAAGCAATGTCAATGGTTTAAAGACAGCGAATGAGTACGACTGAGGCATGTCGCGGACACAGAGTCGCTCTAAGTCCAGAAAATGTTGCAAACCAAGGTAAAAGAAACAAATGCGCCTCTTCACATAAGAAGATGTAGCCATTGGGGAATACATCGAGTCTGTATGTTCTATAGGTGTCACCATCGAATGAAAACATTTTCGTCATCATGTCCTTATCAGTTGCTGGTATCAATTTGTTATTTGTCTAAATGACTAAAGTGCGCATTATATGTTAATCAATTTGAGAAACGTAAACGCTGTGTGACTGTCTTTAGCTCAAGCATTTGGCCTGGCAATAAGAACAAGAAGGTAAACTGTTGAAATAGAAAATGCAGGGCAATACCGCACAGCGCTATCTGTTGACAAATGCACATAGTTTATTGTCTTCAACAGCGTTTAAAATTCACCCAAAGCAAACATATATACTTTGTGATTGGTTGGCTGGTTGTATGGTTTGTTTAACGACACGGCCTACCCTTAGCGGGTTACACTGTGTCAATACATTTCAATAATCAGTGACTACGATATCCTTGATGAAGAGACACCGAAGTTCTCAGAGAAAGAGACGCCGTGATCAACGCTGTTGTAATGGACGAGCACTTCAACAAGCTGGGTCACTGCTGGAAGTCACTGCAAAGACTGACATTATGATAAGGTGTAGAACTCAGGATATTCCTTTTGCCTACCTTGCATTTTACTAGTCAAAATATAGGTATGTGATAGACCATGTAGGGGAAGTTGGTGATTAATTAGGACTGTGGTGTGCTAAGACAAAATATATCGCTAGTCTCACATACACAATCTTTTTGCAGCCCTAGCTTAGATTAAGGAGGAAGTTCAACTCCATAGGCATCGCCATAACAGACGTTGGTGTAAAAATGGTGGGAAGAAATCATTAAGTTGTAGTAACTCCCCCATACGAAACTTAGCATTATTGGTGATTACAATCAATTAGGAGAAGGATGGTGGCATTGCATTTTCTGAAATATTAACTTCGGAGATGAAAAATTGAATAATTGCCCCCCCCCCACCACTAAAAACAACATGCCGCTCGAAGTCCGGTTAAAAAAATATGGCCACATCAAGCTTCACTCGATGGGGAAGGGGGTGGGGTGGGGTGATTCTGCATACAAACAATAACAGGTGCATCGCTAGTGGGATCAATTTTCCCTACGCTCAACTTACTCCTGCTTCCTCTGTCTGTTTTAAATGGACACAGATCTCTTCGGACGTGGTTCGAGGAATGTGTCCTGGAAGATTGTGGCAATAATCACACCGCATATCATGATTCAGCCACTGTAGAGCTGGTCATACAAAATCAAGCATACTTTCACAAAACATGACCTACTAATAATTACGTGTTAATGAGTAAAAGAATTGTCACTGAGATATGTAAAGTTTCAAAGTAATAAAGTAAAATTCCAGTGCAACGAAAAGCACATTGCGCGCATACCCTTGCCTCTCATTCCATTATGTAGTTTGTTGGATAACATTCTTTTTCCACTGCAAAATGTTATAATATGTTGTTTTTATACCGCCAGACAATGCACTTTCCACAGTCCCTCGATGTAGGTGTCCTGAAACCTTTTAAGGCTAAATTTCACAGCCTGTGCGCACTTCCTTCTATCATCAGCTGCGACGAGACAGTAAACCTAAAGATCAAACTTTTTTTTTACACCTATTTTTGTTGATACACGCTCCTAATATAAGGACTATGTAATCTGATATGCGTTTAACTTTTAATACTGGTGCATTATGCTATCATTACTGCAACCTAAAACTTAACAGTTACCATACGTCACAGTTTTCTTTAGTACAAAGCTTTTAAGTTTTAAACTTGTGGCTCAAGAAACTCACATTCACATTCATTAGCCTGTGCAAATACAATGAACAAGGAAAGCCGTTTGGTGTACGCGGAGAATCAAACCACCACAAGGAGGTAATAGATAATGCGGCAACCAGTCAGTAAAGGCTTGTTTGTTTCATTGGTAGTTTACGTCCCCTTCAGCGACTATGATGGCTTTACTGGGACGCACTTGCCAACGGAACAAATGGAAGAAGGAAGAACTAGTAAAAGACGAGCTAGAAAGAAAGAAACAGCGATTAATCGTCTCTTACGACATGCACAGATCAGAAAGCAGTGGGTTTAGTGTGAATGTATCCTCTTTCAATGTATTCTGTGCATGAAATGTAAACGCCTGATGGATATGAGCATTCCGACGGACGCACTGGCTATCTATTTTTGGCAGTGTTATTGAATTTGCCTGTTGGTAATGAAGTAGTCTACATTATATCTTACATTTGAAGTAAAAATTTAACATTCAAATACCACAGTTTGAATTCTTAAAATCTTTCTTCCTACATTATATAACTGTTCTGTACACTGGCCACTTATGACACCCAAATGGTTTAACGTTGCGATTGCTTTTTTGGTTCCATTCAGTAAAAAGTTTACAAAGTTTAAAATGCAAGTGTGTGGGAGTTATTAATAGAATTTGTCGTAGACATTTTGCCCAGCCGTAAAAGCGAAGACATCAAAAAGGTGACCACTTCAGATTCAAGAACACGTGGGTAACACTCACTGGTGCTGATATTCACTTCTCCTGAGATATTTCTCAAAAAGGTGTGCTTTCAAAGTTTGCTGACTCTCACTCAGCAAATTTGTTTTGCTTTGCTGCTTTTAATGAATGACAATTAAGTAACATGATACGTTTATGTAACATAAATTAAGCACAACTAACGTGTAAAATATTCAGAAATTACTGTTGTACATTGTCACGGAAAGTGAATGTCACATCAAAAGGAAAGCTCTACAGTTAATAGGTCCTTGTACTGGCATTTTATATAATATTATTTGAAGTATGTTTCAACAATTTTTAATGATGTTATTTTAGGTATATAAAGTAAGTACAACTGCTTGCAAAAAATAACCTTCCTCAATTTAATGTTTTGGATCAGTTTACACAACGTTCAGATCGGAAGAAATCAAAGAAATTGGAGATCGTTGCATTGCGTCCTAAGTAGTATGCCCCATTTAAGCTATGACAGGTACAGGAACAGCTGCCAACAAAGAGGAACTGCACTGTTTTGGGAATGGTAAGTTATGAAGAAATTTTATCAAACAGGTAAAGTTATAATTAAGAATGATTCTTTGCATTTTCATTCAAAGAAGAACCAAACAGGCGTACTTTGATATAATGTAATAATTGAACGAAAACAATGATGCAGATAAAAGTAAGTTCACAGACAACTTTGTTTATAGACAGGAGTAACACTTGAAGTACATTATTGCACAAAAATGACGCGTAGTGTGTGTAACCTCTGTTATTTCTTCCTTGTTTGGTTTCTTTCATAAATAGCAGGTTATCTTGGCGATTGAGACTGACTACGGCATTCGATATATAAACTCGATTCGAAGCAGTTGAAGCCAGAAATTTCCAGAAGTAGAAATACATTTTCTGAACTTGTAATAATCAGACGCCATACACAAATATAAGCTTGTATGATTTCCACGGATGGGAATATGTTGTCGAATGAGTGTTCGTAACTTCGTAAGCGTACTGGTATCACAATTGCCTGTTCACTCTGTTATCTATGCATTATGGCGAAATAACCAAAAAATGTGTTGTGACACGTTTACTAAATAAACATATGATATACATTTATATGCCGTCGGTCGGAATGATATTACAAATTACTCTTTGAGTTGGAAAACATATAAAAAGGAATATTGCAAATTACTCTTTAAAGTTAAAAACACAAAATTTATCAAAAACGCATGTGGCTTATGACTTTTGCAGAGAAAACTGAAAAAGATGCAATTTACTTATTAAAACCGTTATTACCAAACAGCAGAACAATAACATAAAATCGACATGTCTAAACTTTAGCCAAGAGTGGTTTTGCAATTGTAAATTCATTGTTGCTGTGAGCAATAATGGGGATTCGGACATTTTAACTACTACATCACTAATTTATGTAATACATCCTTTCGAAAATAACGCCACTGGCCAGTGTTGCGCGAGATCAGCCAAAAAGACATCAATGCGGAGCTCTGTTGTGGGAACCATGACTCTTATTGTCATACTAGTTAGATACACAAAAGGCCCCATGCATTCAAAACACAAACAAGTGAAGAAATAGAAAAAAAAACAACGGCAGATGGCTACATTTCAAAATTTTGTTGTCCTGTTGAAATTTTTACTGATCAAGGCACATATTTCAAGAGTAATCTTGTTCAACCCTTATGTCAACAAATAAATATTTCAAAGTCAAGGACAACACCTTATCATCCTTTCTCCAATGGACAAACTGATCGCTTCAACAGTCTAACAATGCAGATGCTACCCCTGCACATCACAAAATTCACTCCACTTGGGATCAGAACTTACAGCAATTAAAAGTGTAATTAGGTGCCTGAAAATCAATATACTGGATTCACGCCGAACAGATTGATGCTGGGCCGTGAAACTATCCAACCCAATGAAACAGCCACGGATTTTGGAAACAAAACAAGACAGTTTTCTGCAACATCCAGGATATCTAAAATAACTTCTTGAAAAGTTTGATATGTCATATACAATAGTAGAAATGAACTGAAACAATTTCAGTGCATTCAAAGAAGAAATTCCGACACAAAATTAACAGTAAATTTAAAGAGGGCGACTTTGTGTATCGACTTAACTTGGCGTCAATTGTCAGACAAAGCAACAAACTGAAAAAATATGTTTTTTCAGATGCATTTAACTCTTTATTCGATAGTTCAGAATCTCAACTTTTCAATTAGGATTAAAAAGATTAAAAGCTTTGCCGGAGAAAACAATGATGATGTCATAAAGACGGAGGGTGGAGTTGATAAAATGGACATTGATATGCAACGGAGGATTCAGACTGATCGTAAAATTAAAAGACCCAGTGACCTGACTGATTATCAATAACTGTGTAGTGGTTCGGTTTGGTGAACAATGCCTGTTTTTGTATATTTTAGTATTGATAGCAAGTGATCGTTTTCATTATATCATAGTTAAGAAATATTTATTTAATAACTACTCAAATATTTCTTTATTTGTTTACACTTAAATGCATATAAATATTGAAATACTTTATATTTAAATACAAAATACTGGTAGACAAGGTGGATTACGTCACCGACTATGAGGACTATAGGCGCGAACATGGAAAGATGTTGGCGGCAAATGAAGAAAACTTATTAAGGGGTCATCCATTAAGTACCTAAGCATAGAGTTGGGAGGGGGTCACGGTCGGTGCGTACGCACTGCGTGCAAGGGGGGAAGGGGGTCCGGGCTGCTGCGTATGTATGCATTTTTTTAAATATATCTCATATTTTTATGTAATTAAATAACCTAATACATCGATTTACAAACTAAATATTATACTTTTTTAGTGCAATGGCTATTTTATTCACATTTTAATGTATGTTATCATGTACACTTTCCATTTTGTACATATGTACACTTATATTTTCATGAACTGCAAAGATAATGTTGTTTACAGTTCACTGCGTATGGCAGTTTTCCGACAAGTCACTTCAAACCATTGTATTGGCTATTACCAAATAAAAACTGCATATTAATATCTTTCCAAAAAAAACAACCCCCAAAATACTCCATATCAACAAGGGAGGAAAGGCTAGTGCATACTGTCATGATGGGATTCAATGTGTATCTACAAAGTTGGACAGGATATATGTTGATCAATCAACGATGTAGTTAGTTAGTAAGTTATTTGATTGGTTTAACGACACCGCCAACCTGTTGCAGGTCATATTGTGTCATTCCTGGTATCAACGATGTAAGAAACAACGGTTGTTACCGTAAATCCTGCAATGGGTGATTTTGTACGACACTTCGTGTATCGACTAAACTTGGTGTCAGTTGTCGGGCAAGCAATAAATTAAAAGATATTTATTCAGGACCGTATGTAATATTCAAAGTTATTTCACCTGCAGTTGTTCAGATTAAATATCAGAGGAAAACTGTAACTGTACATCACAATAACTTGAAACCTTGCCACGATAGAACTTTATTCAATAATTCAGAATCTAATGAGCCGATTTAAATAAAATTAATTTGACAACAAACTGGATGAAGATAATAAAGTGATACTGATGATGATTATCAATATGTAGATCAAAGATTAAAAAGACTTTTAAGTGTTGATGCAGAAAACAACGATGCTATTACACAAACAAAATGGGGAAAAGTTGATAACACGAAATTTGACATGAAATTGACAACTCGAACTGGTCGTAACATTAAAAGGCCTAATCGCCTGACTGATTCTTAATAGTTGTAGGGTGGTTCTGTTTGGAGAAAGTAGTATAGATAGGGAAAACACCCGTTCCGTGGACCGTGGACACACAGACCCCCTCCCCCCAACCCCCCTACCCCTAATAAAACTCGGGTCGTCAGAGCAGCATAATTTAGCACATATGTTAATGGTTTTTTAAGCACCAATGTTACATAATGAACTGAGGTTATCCTTTTGTGAATGATACGGGGGTTGATTTCTTGTGAGTGCATAATTGGTTTTTTTTAGCATCAATGTCACATAATGAATTGTGGTTATCCTTTTGTCAATGATACGGGACTTGATTTCATGTGAGGGTATAATGAAATAATTATCTAATGGCCACATTACGGAGTTGGGTTTGAATAATAACAACGCACTTGAGAGAGTCCAACAATTCCGTTTTTTTTATTCAGTATAACAATATATCACCATAACATTGGATAATACATACACGGGTGAGAACGCGAGAACGTTATATGCTAAAAAAAAAACTTGTCTTTTGTCTGATTAAAAGCATTTCACTATTTCGTCTTTATTAGACAACTGTCCCAATCGAAGCTCCTTCCTGCCCTCTTAATGACCGGCTTTCTCCTTTTCCTACACTTTCTTTTGAATTTCCCTGTAAAAACACGGAAATTTTATCACATATATATACATACATTGACATTAGCCTTTACGTAGTAATTACTTTCTAGACTTTTATATGTTGATCAATCTTTTAGCTAGACAAACGCCGTTACTTCTTAGCAAAAAAAAAAAACCAACGGAGAGAATTAAATCGAGGAGACTTTAACACAGCCCACTCGTTACTCCATAACAACACCTCAGGCGCTTCCCCGCTTTCAGTAGCACTCATTATGCACGCGTTAGTCACTGGTTGTCCAGAGCATCTAACAGTAACTTTCATTGTGCATGGATTGTATTGTATTGTATTGTTCTTTAGATCCCTTTCAACTGTTGTGGTCATATCGGGATCCCCCTGCCACATTATACTGAAATGGGGGCATTCTAGCCCTCCTTCTAACCCTTACATGTGCAGTGCCTCACAGGGTAGCAAGGAGGAGTCCCAATTTTAAAGTCTTAGGTATGACCCGACTGGGGTTTGAACTCACGATCTTCCAGTCTCGAGGCGGACACTCTAACCACTACGCCACCGAGGCTGATTTTGTGCATGGATTAGACACCAGCTGGCTAGAGCATCGTGGTCATGGCAGACTTATCAAAACAGGCCAACACTGAGTATAATCCAGGTAAGAACGTAGGTGTAAACAAGTTAAACAAAGACATACTCATAGTCACGTGAAATCTACAAGCGTCACCCAAGCAGCATTCTCCAGCTAAAACGAGGGAAAAAAGTCACATTACAAGTTATATAGCGGAATATCAATCATGTTTTGGATATTAATATCAATTATTGCGTTAACATTTGTGAACGGTCGGTTTCTGAATGAGAGGAAATGTAACTGTGTCAAATGCTATCGTATGTCGGGAATTGGGGAAAATACTACAGTTTCCTGAGCATTTTAGAAATGAATCCAACGAGCTGGACCTGCGTGCATCTTATATATCTGGAGTAAACGTTCTGCTGCCACCAAACTCGTGGAAAGTGAATGTCGTTGATGTCAGAGATCAACTCATACCTTTTAACTGTTCTGGCATAGAAAATCTCCGCTTTACACTAATTTCGGATTGTTGTGAAAATGCGACCACGCGCTTGTCAACGGCACACGATCATCTTATAACAGATGGGGAAGATTACGCGGACATGTCCACAATGGACAATTTTCACACTGCTGATGAGCAGCTGACGGAATCCACGGAAACGGACACCCCGCACCCGAAACCTTTTCCCGGAAATATTACGCGTCGACAAACAATTCAAACTTCGTCCATCTTATCGGGAACAATTTCCACACCTTCATTTTTGGAATAGTAATTTTTGGACTCGCGGTCACCATTTTGCTTATGTACATTTTAGTTGAGAAGATTTGTAATGGAATTTGCTCGTGTTTGAGAAAACTAATGTACTATTGCTGCCCGACGAATAAAAAACACAACAGGAAAAACAGTGATGATTTCGACGATACGGGGAGCGCTGGCAGCCTAACACTTTTCGATTCCTCTAACTATCGCGCTGTTACTTTACATCCAGCCATTTACGAACACGAGTGCTAGTAAGATTATTAAGCGTCAAAATCAAACAATGCAGAACAAAGTGTACTACTTACTTCTCCTCAACTTTTTGTCTCTGTGATCAATATATTTCCGAAGATACACATCAGCTCCCTGCACATAAAAAATTTCAAATTTCTTTTCCACTCTGTCTCATCACTCATATGCAAATTCGCTCGCCATGAATTCAGAATTTGATAAATCGAATAAATCAGTGGAACATAAGTGAGTAAATGAGTATATTTACCGTTTCAGCCACGTGCAGCGATGACCGGACATCCTCCCCTGACATTATCGTCAAAAGGCTTTGAGCGGAGATAATATCATTCATATAAACTACTATTCTGAAATTAAGACGAGACAGGAGCTCTGTCGCCCCTTCACATTGAATTGAAGGTATTGCCGGATCATTCAATATCCTAAGCAATACTTTAAACCTATAGCCCGTTTTCTATGAAAAGGACACCATACGCGTTGTCTCCTCAGCAACCAGACGTTTCAAGTTTAAAGATATGGACCTCCACTTCAAAAGCTTGTTCTGTGTTATCCCCCCCCCCCTCTATAAAATAGCAGGGGATTAACTCTCCGCGGTTATTTTCGGGCTTGCCCAAAACAGGCTATATCCTGCAGAGCGCGTGGCTCTGCTTCCTTCTCAAACTGCAGGAAGGACTCTGCAGTTATAACGGCACATTTTCCAAAATTATACTGGCGTGTAATTTCCATTTTATTTAATCTAGCGAAAATTAGTCGTGAAACTAAGTGCGCGTGAAAATCCTGTGAAGTTCGGTTTATCTGGTTATATCTCTACATGAGATGTTGTCTTAAGTTCATATGAGAATTTATAGCAGTATTGGAGTAGAGTACCTTCATAACCCGCTCAACCCCACTCCCTTTCTCACTCGCAATTGGGCACAAATACTTAGCGCGCATGCGCTACTTCTATCAATTAATACGCGTCAGTAATGATCATAATTTAGCTATACATGTTAGGGCATGCGCCACAAAACAAAAGAAGAGGGAACTGCACTCTTGCGATCACTGTGGGCGGGAATTTGACAACGGTTACAATTTGAATTCACACATGAAGGCATGTAAAAAAGAAAAGAAGAGGGAACTACACTCTTGCGAACACTGTGGGCAGAAATTTAGCGAAGCATACAATTTGAAATCACACATGAAGGCATGCAAAAAACAAAAGAACACGGAACTACACTCTTGCGATCATTGTGGGCGGGAATTTAGCGAAGCATGCAATTTGAAATCACACATGAAGGCATGTAAAAAACAAAAGAACACGGAACTACACTCTTGCGATCATTGTGGGCGGAAATTTGACAACGGTTACAATTTGAATTCACACAAGAAGGCATGTAAAAAACAAAAAAAAGAGGGAACTGCACTCTTGCCGTCACTGAGGGCGGGAATTTGACAACGCCTACAATTTGCAAACTCACTCAAATTACTAGTGTTCGAAATGTGATAAAAACTTTGAAAATTTTAAAAACAAGAAAGATCATGGATTGATATGTCAAGCGCCCTCGCGAGCCAGAGCAGGAGTATTTTTTTACATGTAGATTGTGCAAGAACGTCTTTTCAAATAGAAAAGAATTGTTTGTTCACCAAACGGACTTGAAGGGTATGGGGGAAGAAAATTTACTCCCATTACCATGGCAGAATAATGAGACACCTTGGGAAAGGAATGGGGACACTAATGACTCACTAAGAATAGCTTATCAATTGAATCGTCATCTGATTCGAGCGCCCTCTCAGGTGTATTCTTATCCGAGAGTTTACAATCTACCAGTAACAAATAATGTTGACGCTGTGGATATTGTAAATTTTTTACACCAAATTTTAGACATGGAAGAGACAAGTTTCAAGGTAAATATTAATTTTTGATATACACTATTTCATAGAGAAACGCAAGATTACAGAATTTTTAGCCCCAACCCACATAGTGGATTTCTCGACACCCCATTTCGTATATAAGATCATAACGATGTTGAGGATGTCCAACGCATTTTGGAAGCAAAGAATATTATAGAGTTTCTCTTAAATGAAAGAGAAGACACCAAATCTCTACTTGTCTTGATAACAAATATGCAGATTACTGTTTACCCAATGGACGGTCATGTTGGGAAAGGAAATCTTCCAGCATTTTTGCTGAATAACCTGAGCATTGTGTCTTTCCAAAACGATAGAAATAACCTTCCTTTTGAAGATTACCTATGTGCTTTTCGCTGCATAGCGCGCCAATTAAGAGGAGCGGATTTTACAGAAGAGAATGTCACAGAATTGTTAATGCAGTGGTTGGAATTCTCTCACCAACACGGTTAGTTAGTTAGTTAGTTAAATGATTTGTTTAACGACACGACCGACCCTTAGCGGGTTACATTGTGTCAGAACATGTCTGTTCAAAATATGGTGGCTGAGTTGGAGGGGTTCAAAGGGAAGTTTTCAAATTTCTGCAGCGTTTTACCAACACGGTTCTCAAACTGATTTTAAAGGTGTTACATCTGAACAAATTCCGGATCTGGAAGCCTGTTTTGTCATAAATATAAACGTTTACTGTTTGGAGGAAAACAATCAGTGTTATGTACAGATCGCTTTTACAATATGATCTATAAACCTAATATTTATATTTTTGAAGAGGCTGAATCCCTAAACATCGACATCCCGCAAGAAGATAGATTTTACCCATGGTTTGCTACATCTGATCTTGAGGCTATGTTAAGAAATCGCGGTGATAGTGAAACCAATTTGAAATGGATAAGCGAACATTTGGTTGTGTCAGTCGCCATGAGTAGTAATGTTCCTGGCTACATTCAACTATTCTGCATTGTTAATCCGAATACAAATGAGCTGCTTTCGGGTATGATTGAATACCTGGAAAATATACAATCCCATGCAGAGAAGCTTTCTAGGGCAAAGTGGAAATACGTCTTCGATTCAATAGAAGCACAAATCAAGTTTTGGAATTCTGTGCCTACATATAGGATATATAACATAGATAAATCAAGTTCTGGAGAGGTTCCCGAAATTACCGTTCAAAATATGGTGGCTGAGTTGGAGGGGTTCAAAGGGAAGTTTTCAAATTTCTGCAGGGTTTTACCGGTGGTCGGATTTAACTCTTCCAAGTACGATCTCAACTTTGTTGAGGGGAAGTTGGCTAAATTTCTTCACCTAGACGACCCTTATGCATTCACAGTTAAGAAAAACAACAGTTATTCATGCATTAACTCTGGAAAATCTAAGTTACTCGATATCTTATCCTATCTTCCACCTGGAACTTCATATTCAAAGTTCCTCAAGACCTTTGGAGTGCAGTAAAAGAAATCCTTTTTCCCATACGAATATCTCGATTCTGAACAGAGATTGGACGAACCGAGTTTACATCCTTTAGGTAAAGCTTGGTACTCTTCCCTAAAAGGTAAGAGTGTTTTGGATGATGTGGAGTAAAGTCTCCCCAGGAAAATTACACTGATCTCTTATCAATCTGGCGTTAAAACAATATGAAAAGCTTAGGAGATTTTCTTTCATATTACAATTGCTAAGATGCTGGTCCGTTCATTAAGGCTGTGGAGAAAATGCTTCTCTTCTACAAAGAAAAAAAAAGGTGTGCAAATGTTTAAATCAAGCATAAGTGTGCCAAGTATAGCAAGGACATTGCTATTTGAAGCTGCTAGTGATGCGAGGGCTCACTTCGCTCTAGCGAATGAGAAAAACAGACCTGTATGAAGTTTTTAAAGCTAACTTGGTGGGAGGTCCTTCTATAATTTATCATGGATATCATGCTCGCGCAGAAACATTTATTAGAGGGAATAAAAACGTTCCCTGTGAAAATATTGTGGGATATGATGCAAATAATCTTTATTTATATTCTCTTTCCGACTCGAAGCCTACGGGTAATTACATTCGCTGAAAATCGGAAAATAATTTCGCACCGGAAGTTTCAGAAAAATATAATGCAATGTTTGATTACATAGATTATTTAAACGCCAAGGGAGGGAGATTCATGCATAAAGAAAATTCGGGAAAGGAAAAAAGTTTGGGCCATATTTTGTGGACGGGTGGGAACCACCTCTTCCAGGAGAAATGGGGAAAGGACGCGTTGTAGAATTCCACGGCTGCTACTGGCACTGTCATGAACGGTGCTTTTTAACAAAACATGTAAAAGATAAGGAATTAATGGAAAATAGATTAAATAGAACAAGACTCAGAACTCATTTCCTAAGATCACTAGGGTTGGAGGTAATAGAGGTTCGGAAATGCGAGTATAAACTTAAGTTAAAATTTGATCGCGAATTGAAGGCTTTTGTACATGCGCGGAAGCCTCAATTTTATCAGAAATGTCCTACTTCAGTTGGCGAGGATGTCATTCTCGAGTCCGTGAAAATGGACTACCGTAATTTCCGGCGTATGAGCCGCACCGGTGTATAAGCCGCACCCCCTGAAAATGGCACTAAATGTTTTTGAAATCGGTGTATAAGCCGCACCGGTGTATAAGCCGCACCCATGATTGATCTTAATATACGTATATATCTACATCCTTATATTACAGTACCATGTATATGTGTATATTATTACATTATTCACTTTTTCAATTTAAAATAAACATAAAAACATACATTTTCAACATATAAAAAAATAATAAAAAATATATAAAATACTAAAATCATTTTTTTACTAATGATTTACCGAATGTCTGCTTATACCTACCCAGTTTAGACTGGTCACTGTCATATATCTATATACATGTCTTGTGTTTAAGCAAGTTCAAAGTAAAAACTCATCAATGCCTATCAATGCCACTCAATTTTTAATCAATGCCACTCACTTATCCATCAGTGCTAAACCTTAGGCACTGATCCCCGAAGTGTACAAACAATAATCTACTTGGGGTTTAATCCCCCTGATAAGGATTCGCGTGTTTGTGTATATAAGGAGCGCTATTAGCTAGTAATTATATGCATAACACTGTGGGTGTTAATTGTTTAAGATGGATATAAATAATAAAAAGAAAAGACACTCTTATTCTGCAAAGTTTAAACTGCAAGTGATTGAAACCGCTTTGAGAGTTGGGAACAGGGCGGCTGGTGTTAAACATAGTGTTGATGAATCTGTTATTAGACGTTGGAGAAAAAGTCAAACTAAACTCAAAACAGTGCCTAAAACAAAAAAGGCGACCAGAGGAAAGTGCACAGTGGCCTGAACTAGAAAACCGCCTAGCTGAATGGATAAATGAGCAAAGATCAAATGGCAGAGGTAGTAGTACGATCAGGATACGTTTAATGGCAAAAACAATGGCAAAAGATTCAGGAACTAACGATTTTAGTGGGGGGCCAAGCTGGTGTAGTCGTTTCATGAAGAGACAGGGTCTTTCCGTCCAAGCGCGAACAACTGTTGGGCAAAAACTGCCTGAGAATTGGGAAGAAAAATGTGAAAACTTTCGTGAATACACAAGGGTAATTGTCAGTGAAAATAACTTTTCTTTGTCGCAAATTGGAAATATGGATGAGTTACCGATGACGTTTGATGCTCCCACGAACAAAACGGTTCATATTACGGACGAGAAGAGCGTCAATGTTACGACAACTGGAAATGAAAAGACTATTTTTACTGTAGTTTTGTCGTGTCTAGCAGGCGGAACAAAGCTTAAGCCCTTGGTGATTTTCAAAAGGGTCACTATGCCACGCGAGGATTTTCCAAAAGGCATCGTTGTGCGGGTGAACAAAAAAGGTTGGATGAACACAGACATCGTGTCAGCTTGGATAGACACCGTATGGAGAGCCAGACCCAAAGCTTTCTTCCAACCTCAGGGTGCCCTAATACTGGATAGCATGAGGGCTCACACCACTGACGATGCCAAGCAGGTGTTTTCAAAGGTCAAGACCCAACTCGCAGTTATCCCTGGAGGCCTCACGTGCAAACTACAGCCACTGGATGTTGGTATCAATCACGCCTTTAAAGTGTACGTTCGACAAGAATGGAAGCAGTGGATGAGTGCTGGTGTCAAATCGTACACCAAAACAGGCCGCATGCGCAAAGCTACTCATACTGAAGTTTGTTCCTGGGTGTTAGCTGCATGGAATAAAGTGAAAACCTCTACGGTTGTGAACGCGTTCCAAAAATGCGACCTTGTGGATATGGCTTTCCCCGATCATGCCGAGGAGATGGAAGTAGACAGTGACGAGGAAACAGATTCGGCTATACCCGCAGAGCTCCTCGCCCTCTTCAACTCTGACGCCGAAGAGAGTGACTTCGAAGGCTTTGAACCCTCAGAGTGACTTTCAATGGACCCGAATAAAGCCGACTGCATACATTTGTAGATATTGTGAACTAGATTTCGTTTTAATTTGGTTCGTTGATGCATTGCATTTATTGCTATACGGTGTGCTAGAGAACACTCTTTTGTGTGATTTCATGAACTAGGTAGAGTGACATGTAGAATGCGTGTCATGAGTGAAAACAGTCTTATTTGTTGAGCCGAGTTTGTAACTATTGTAGAACAAGTTGTAAATAATACTGTTGAGAAATAGATATAGTTAGGTAGAATAAAATCAGAAATATACAAGTTCTTTTTTATTTCTGACCTTAAATTTAGCCATACTCATTTATATAACACTGAATACTTATTATAAAAAAATGAAAAACGTCCCAATTTTGTAAATGAAATCGGTGTATAAGCCGCGGCTTATACACCGGAAATTACGGTACTTTTCGGGGCTTTAGAGGTTGACATCCAAGTCTTAGAAAAGGATTATGACAAATGGAGTGAGTTTTCTCCTCTTTTTTTGCTCTGTGGGTGTTCCATTTGAATCGATTGGGGGGACAATGCAGTATTGGAAATCTACGCATATGAACCCAAACGGAGAGCCACAAAAATTTCCCAAGAAAAGATTGTTGGTTGGTGGGATGAAGGGGGAGAAACTCTTGCTGTCGACATCCCTACTGAGGTGGTATCTTGAACATGGAAGTGACAAAAGTTCACCAGGTAAGGAATTTCTATCGTGGGTGGCAATATATATAAAAATTCTAAAAGGAATGATATTTGAAATTGTGTTGAATATTTACAGGAGTATTTTATTTTAAAGTTTATTAGAATGACTGCAGTAATCAAGTAAATGCTGATGAAATTTGCTGAATAATTATTTATATCCTACAGTTATTCCAGTTTACTTCGCAAAGGTGCTTTTGCACCTTCACCGAAGACGTGAGTAGCGCCAGGCGCGAGGGTGACGAGGACCCCTCTAAACTCGTCATCGGGGACTCTATGAAGTTGCTGAGAAACAGTGCATATGGCGGAATTATTATGGACAATAGCAAGCACAGAACCATAACTTATGTCGAAGGAAAACTCATGCTTGCACGAGCGGTGAGAAACTTTATCAATATTTATCAGAGAAAAGATTCAGTCTGACGATTTCCATAGTTATTTTGGAATGTAACAAAAGTAATGTATGCATGTGGGATACATGATAAATTAGTTATGAATTATCTATGTTTTATTATGCCTCCAGGTGAATGATCCTCTCTTCAGACACTTCACCAATCTCGCCGATGACTTTTACGAGGTTGAGAAAGCGAAGAGGATTATCCCGCTAGACTTGCCCATCCAACTTGGTTTTCAAGTGCTGTAAATCGCGAAACTTCGCATTCTCGCCTTCTACTATGACTTCCTCGTGAAATTTGTTCCCAAGGAATTCTTTCAACTAACAGAAAAGGACACTGACTCGTTCTATCTCGCTTTAGGTGGTCCAGACCTGCGTAGTGTGATCAAACCAGAACTACGCAAAGAGTTTGATGAAGCAATATCGGGTCAGTGTAGAGATGATGTGGACTTTTCAAAAATGTGGTTGCCCACAGAGTGCTGCACTAAGCACATTAAATTCTATAAGAGGGTTCCTGGGTTATTTAAGGTGGAATACAGCGGTGAAAAAATGATTAGCTTATGTATGTAGTAAGAGTTACATTATAGTGAATGGCTCAGATTATAAAATGAGCACAAAAGTGGTGAATAAATATAGAATTTCTGAAGCTTATGATAAATTTGATAGGGCTCTGAATTGTGAAACAACAGTAACCGTGGAAAACATGGATCTTCGGCTGCTAAATAACAAGGTCTACACGTACTCACAGAACAAAATTGGGTTTAATTACTTTTACTGTAAGCGGGAGGTACTAGCCGACAAGGTGTCAACAAAGCCCCTAGACATTATATTAAGTCCCTGCCACATTCAAAAGTGTGAAATATGTTCAGTTCATACCACATATTTTCAGAAAACGAGTGATGGTATGTATTTTTGCAATTCCTGTTTTTCATTTATGGACCATGTATTTGATTAGTGGTTTGAATGTATTGGGGGAAGGGGGGGGCCAAGATTAATTAGTGTAATTGATATGAATGGTTTAAATACAGAAGCATGAAATGAGAGTATTTTGATGATTTATTCATAAATGTTTATCTCTCCATTAATAAGAATTTCTCCTCTTTCGTTCCAGGAAATGTGACCTTCCATTACCCTCAATAATTGTCTCGCACGGTGCTGTGTATATTTCGGAAGGGTTTCTAGAATGCGATCAACATTTAATTTATTACTAGTATCATGGTGAATTTTAATAGAACTGTCCAGAGGAGAAGCTTGTATAAAATGGGGTTCAGTTGAAGCCTCAACAGTATGCGACTTTACTTCGTCATTATTAACTTCTCCTAAGGATGTATCATTCATTAATCTTTGGTATATGTCGAATGGCACCAGTACCATTTTCGCGGTAAACTTCATTTCAGAATGTTCTTCAAGATGGAAGATACGCGGATTAAGGTGTCGCATATTAGCCTTTGATGATTAGCTATTAAGGACAGTTTTTACTTGACGCTCAAACTCGGGTTTGTAATTTTACTGAGTACCCTCTTTCGTTTTTGCAACAGCGCTCCCAGTTCCTTGGATTTGGAAATATTGGGAATATTTGTTATTATTTCTTCAATGACACGACCTTGTTCCGATGTGAGAGTTTCCTGTAAAGCCCGAGCTTGAAGTTTGTGCGTAGTTAGTAATAATAAAAAAAAATGTTTGTGCTTGTTTAATAGTTTAGACATGTCCTTCTAACACTCTCTGAAGCTGGAATGAAGCAAATGTTATATTTCACTCTTTATGTATGTAAACAATAGTATCCTCTCCTGGAAATATATTCGTGCGAATTTTATATTTCTCTTCCGTATAGGGGCTAAGATCTACCACCAAATAGGAAAAGGGAGTCTTATGAACGTCAAGGAAAGCTTCTTTCAATGTTCTCCCAACCCCCATTTGACGCCCTAAAATTTTAACTTGAAAGGTGTCTCTCGGGTGTACTTGCGTGTTGAGGTTAATACTGCGCGAATTCTTACCAGGACAGTACATGTTTTGATTCAGATATATAATGGTCAATATTTGGTGATGTGAAGCCCGAGTAAAAAGATGCTCAACGGTTGCGCTTTTTGCTGCATCCTGCATGAGATCGTCTATAACAATAATGTTGTGATTTCCATCACTGAAACTATCAATGGTTCTTCACTTGGGAGACCTCTGTGGAAATCAATGAAGGACACTTCCTTTTCCATTTCGCTAAATTGTTTCTGCCAGATACCATAACAATATAAAATTTTCTCCGGAATAGGTTCGAACATAGGATGCTTATGTTTAATAAATTTGTCCAATAATGTCGTTTTACCGCTCCCTGTGGTTCCACTTATAGCCATAGCGGTGGGACCTTTAAAGGAAATTATGTGTCTTTGTCAAAGTCAAAAAATTAAATGGCTGGTTCTTGATAATCATAACTATTTTATTTTCATATTTACAAAGAATGCATGAATGAGCAGTAATAAAAGTCAAGTTTAGTTCGTCTCGTATTTTTTTTCCGGGTTTGTTACATAAACGATAAAAAGTGAAAAGGGGTGCACTTTGAACATTGCAATTTCACCATTTGGTTTGTGTGATCGTCTTCTAAATAACACTGCTTTTGAGATTTGAGTTCGGGAATAGCTATTTCAATATGTCCCATGATTTGCAATAGACGGAGGAATAGTTTCTTGCTCAAGAAGATTGTGCCACAGAGTGTTGGAACAGGGCGGTTTTAAGACCTGCTGAGACGAGCATAATACACAGCTATCCTCGTTCCTCGTCTAGAGTACGTTACATCAGCATGGATTGTCTTTATGATGTGATATGCTTTCAAAGAATAGGCCCTGTCTCGTTCGCATTTCCTCATAGCTTGAAAAAGACCGTCGAGTCTAAGCTCCAAAGCTTTCCATTCGTCTAGAGAAAAATTGATTTGTAGCGTGGTCTCAGAGCTCATTTTCTGCACAAAGTTTGTCTGCGTTGTTCCATCGTTATCCCAAACAAGGACGCTCAACCCATGCCCGAGTACTTCTTGTAGTGTACGTCGTCGATTTCTTCATTAAAGCCTAAAATATAAAATTATAAAACTATTTATATTTAAGATTTTGTATGAATAAATGGTTAGTTTGGTTTTTAAAATTATTATTAAAACCATAGAGATAAGATATATATAGATATATAAGATATATATATATATATATATTACATTAATGTGGTTACCTTTGTCAGAGGGGATTTGGTAGTCTTCTTCTAGTCTCCTACGAATGGCCTCAAAGTTAATATCGAGTATATTTCTCCTTTTTCTTCTTTTCTCAGCGCTTACTGTGTCATACTCTTTAATGAATGCTTCATTAAACTGAACGCTGTCAGATAAACAATTGGCTGGGTGAATGTCTCCTTGGTTAGGACTATATTCTACAGCGCCCTCCGACATTGTCCAAATTGATATATATCCGCAGTGTAAGGAAAATAATGTTAGAAGGTCGAAAAAGATATGCTTATATACCTTCCGATTACCGTCTGACGTCAGCTAAAATTCTATACATGCACTTCAAACCAAGTCCGTAATGTGGTTATGCGATAATTATTTCATTATCCACTCACATGAAATCAAGTCCCGTATCATTCACAAAAGGATGACCACAATTCATTATGTGACATTGATGCTCAAAAAACCAATTATACACTCACAAGAAATCAACCCCGTATCATTCACAAAAGAATAACCTCATTTCATTATGTAACATTGGTGCTTAAAAAACCATTAACATATGTGCTAAATTATGCTGCTCTGACGATCCGAGTTTTATTTGGGGTAGGGGGGAGGTCTGCTAGGGTATGGTAGGGTAGGGGGGGGGTGGGGGAGGTCTGTGTGTCCACGGTTCACGGAACGGGTGTTTTCCCTATCTCTATACTACTGGCGAACAATGTTTTTTTTTGTATAGCTGAGCACTGATAACAAGTGATCGTTTTTATTACATAGCAGTTAAGAAATGTTCAGTGAAATATTTCTTTATTTATTTACACTTGTACATATTATTACATATTAATATTCAAATATTTTATATTTAACCATAAAATGCTGCAATTTATAAAATTCTCGTCTTAAATTGCATAGCAATGGAAGACGAGGTGGATTTCGTTCCTGACTATGAGGATTACATGGACCGGGATGGGAAGATGTTGGTAGCAAATGATGGCAGTCCTACAAAAGAGACTGAACCAGCCATCAAAAAGAAAAAGATTAGTGAATGTATTTTATGTCGTGTCAAAGATCGTCACCCTAGGCCACACACAATTTCAAACTGCATAGATATTGTTACTGAGAGTTTGTTGCGCATCGCAGTTTTTCTAAAAGTTGCCTCAACAGCAGCATTGTATTAGCTATTACTCGATAAAAACTGGATATTACCAGCTTTTCAAAATGCTCCATTTCAAGTGGCGAGGAAAGGCTTATGGACACGATAGGTTACAAGTTAAATATCCATCCTGTCAAATATCCAATTTTCCCTCCAGATTCACCGGCTACATTGGTTCATTGGCGAGTCGTTTCTATAAAAAAATTTCACATTCTGAACAACTGGATTTCCAACATTTTTTGTTTTTGTTCTTGCATGTTCTTGCATGACAAATATATTTTTTGTAAGTAATAAGATCACATTTAGCGCCGGGTTTTCGGAACCAACAAAAAATTCTGCTCTGCTTAAATTTTGCAATATTATATTCGCAGTTTTAATGAAAGTAAATAACTCTATGACGAACGTTTTTGTGACAGAACATTCAATCAATGCATGAACAACAATTTCTCTTGAATTCGTTTCACAAAATTCACATAAATTACTATCCTTTAATTTCCAACTTTTTGGACCTTTGGTTCTTTTATACTTTACCTACATAAGGGTAGCCTGTGATAAATTATTTCTTCCATATTTCTTTTATCAAACCACATTCAGACCGAGGCTGGTGCAGATGACTAAAGGAATAAAGATTCATTGTAGTCCATTCGACTTTTTGCCAATGAAACATCTAATTTTTTCCACTTACGAATCTAAACACGACACTTTCCAGATCCAAAAGTGGTCTTGGCTTGTTTTTTACATCTTGCACCAATCCAGGGTGTTTAATAGCTGAAATAACCCTAAATATCTCAAAAATTTTGTTCTTATGTCTAAATAATTTATGAACTCTGTAAATGATAAGAAAGTTCCATCTGTTTTCACAAGATCTTGAATAAAAATGATCCCCTTGCAAAACCAATCTCTTAAAAATATACTTTTACCTTGAACTAGATTTTTTTATTGTTTGCTATAATGTTATCTGAAACGAAAGAGATCATAATCATAAAAAAGGAGGTGGAGAGAAATGCCCACAAAGTCAACAGCTTCTTAAAAACATGATAGAAAAGTACGATCTTGTGGATATTTGGAGACAAAAAAAATAAAGAAGCAAGACGATACACTTGGTCTCAGAAACATCCTCATATTAGGTGTATATTGGATAACTTTTTAATAAAAGGAACAAGCATAAAATTAGTCTCAAGTATAAAAATATTAAATAGCGTTAAAAGTGACCACTCTACTGTTGAGTTAAAAATGCTTTTAAATAAAAATAAAAGGGGTCCTGGATTTTGGAAACTAAACACAAGTATAATTAATGAACCGAAATATAATAAAGAAATTAAGGACCTGATAGAGAGAATCTGGAATGAACCAAATAACTTTATTAACGTGCTTATTAAAATCACTTGGCTTAAATATAACGTGAGACTTTTTTCTTTGAAATACAGTAAAACCTCTGTTTAGCGAACACTTTTAGGACTGGGAAAAACGTTCATTATGCGGGGGTGTTCATTAAATAGAGATTTTGTTTTTAGGATCCGACATTGGCGGAAATTTTTCAAAACAAAGGTTAAACATAGGCATCAGAGATGCAAAGCCCTCAGCCAACCGGAACATTCGAAACAAGGAAAATAGTAGGTTTGAGGCCGGTCATAGGCTCATTTCAATCCTTAACACCGAAAAGAAGTGCTTTAAGATGAACAAAAAACAAAAACATTTACCATGAGAAAGTCCAGCTGAGCCACTGTCCTTGGTCGGATATTGCTGATAAGCAATACGGATCTTTATTAGTCCATATACTAGCTATATCTGAAATATCTTAGTAATTGGTAAAGAATTGTAGGCTAGAGAGTGTTCACAAGCCACATGTCACCAAACCTGATAATTGTAGGAACATGCAAATTTCAAAGTTCAGCTGAGCCACTGTCCTTGGTCGGAAATGGCTCATATACAATAGAAACCTTCATTGCTCCACAGAGTACCTATATCTGAAATATGTCAGTAATTGGTAAAGAACTAAAAGCTAGAGAGTGTTCACAAGCCACATGTTAAGCAAACTTGATAATGGTACAAATAAGAAAATTTCTAAGTCCAGCGGAGCCACTGTCCTTGGTCGGATATACCTCATAAACAATAGGCATTTTATTAGTCAATATACTAGCTATATATAGAATATCTTAGTAATTGGTAAAGAATTGTAGGCTAGAGAGTGTTCACAAGCCACATGTCACAAAACCTGATAATGGTAGAAATATGATATGCAAATTTTGAAGTCCAGCTGAGCAACTGTCCTTGGTCGGATATGGCTCATATATAATAGGGATTTTCATTGCTCCATATAGTAGCTACATCCGGAACATCTTAGTAATTGGTAAAGAATTGTAAGCTAAAGAGTGTTCACAAGCCACATGTCACCAAACCTGATAATGGTAGAAATATGCAAATTTCAAAGTCCAGCTGAGCCACTGTCCTTGGTCGCATATCGCTCATAAACAATAGGGATCTTCATTGGCCCATATACAAGCTATATTTAAGATATCTAAGCGATTGGCAAAAATTGTAGGCTAGAGCAGGGTTCGCGCCAGGTTCTCAGGAAAGTGAGTCAAGAAAGGAAAGTATGACTCAGTTGAGTCCAGAAAGACTCGGTGTGTTCCGAAAAAGTGAGTCATTTCGTAAAAAATGTCCAAAAAGTGGACAAAAACCCCGCCAAAGCGAACCCTGCTAGAGCGTGTTCACAAGGTAAGTGTTAACGGACGGCAAGACGGACGGACACGGCCATAGCAATAGCCTTCAGCCAATATTGACTGAGGGCTAAAAACACAATTGATGACTAGTATACCTTTCAATTCACATTTCTAATCAGCTGCTTATTGAAATCAAGTAATTTCTGTCCTTAAAATAAAGAGCTGTCTATTCTGATCAGCATACAACAATGAACGTGTTTTAACTGTTGACTGCTTTAAGAAAAACACTTGTGTATTTATACGAATTTGACCAGACCGTCTCACAAAACACAATCCATTGTTAGTGCGTTTGGCCACCTTATTTCAGGTACCGGCATGTGTCGTGGTTCAATTATGTACACAGAGACATGGCTATCTTTGCATATGGTTTAAATACTCCATTGTTTAGGGGTGCACCACAAAAAGAACTCTGGCTGAGCATCAGCAATTAATCCCCTTGGTGACTTCAGCAATGCAATGAACCCGATTGGTAAACATTCCTGCTCGTGTTCAGTTATCAGGGGTGCTTAGACACAGAGAAATCTGGCGTCGGGACCGGAGGAAGTATTCATTATTCACAATATCGGGGTGTTCAGTCATTAGACTAGGGCTACATTTTCCAATAGTTAAGCCAATGGTGAAATTTGGGACCGAAAAATAATGTTCATTATCGGGGTGGGGGGTTCATTAAATAGAGGTGTTCACTTGACGAGGTTTTACTGTATTGCAAAGAAAGAGCAAAAGCAAAAAGAAGTATAGGACAAGATATAACTTAAATAGAAGTGCTAGACTTAAAAATTTAGTTGTGTGGTAGTAACTTTGTATTGTATTGTTCTTTAGATCCCTTTCAACTGCTATGGTCATGTCGGAATCCCCCTGCCACATTATACTGAAATGGGGCATTCCAGCCCTCCTTCTAACCCTTACATGTGGAGTGCCTCACAGGGTAGCAAGGAGGAGTTCCAATTTTAAGAAAAGTCTTAGGTATGACCCGACCGGGGTTTGAACCCACGATCTTCCAGTCTCGAGGCGGACACTCTAACCACTAGGCCACCGAGCCTGGTGGGTAGTAACTAGATGCTCGAGAAGAATGAATCCGCCGGGGTTTTGGCAAAATTTGAAAGTAAGTTTTTAACAATTTACCATTTTGTTAATTTCTGTCGTACTTCCAGAATTCCTGGTCACTGCACTGCATAAGGATTGGAAGCACCTCTAAGTAAAATTTGAAACGAATACATTCACTAATAAATGCTCTAGGCGCTTGAGACTGACTCCAGTATATGCTAACTCCAAAAACACACTTTGCAAATGTTTAAAAATTCACCATTTTGTCAATTTCTCTCGTATTTCAAAAATTCCTGGTCACTGCACTGCACAAGGGTTGGAACCATCCCTGGGTAAAATTTGAGACGAATCAATCTACTAGCAAATGCTCTAACCACGTGAGACTGACAGTCCAAAGACAGACGAACGGACAGACAGCCGGACAGACAGAGTGAAAACTATATTTATCGTCTGACGGATAATCAAATGAACAAATGTTGACATGTGAAGGAGCCTTTACAGTCAAAAAATGTTGGGAAGCTTTAAAGTTCCTTAACTTAAATAAATCCTCCGGAAGTGATGGCTTGCCTGACGAGTTTTAGAAAGAATTTTGGGATATCGGTCCTAAACTAGTCGAATGTTTTAACTTCTCTAGACAAGCGGGATTTCTTTCAAATTTACAACGCCGCTCAGTATTGACATGGCTCAAAAAAGGGCAGAGATCATACACAAATAAAAAATTGGAGTAAGTCTGCTCAATACCGATCATAAATTTTTTCAAAAACTTGGGCGAAAGGGTTCGAGAAATTGATACCAACTTGACTACGTCTCGAGGAGTACGTCTATCCCCCGTGGGCGATATGGTGTGTGTAAGGCTGTTGCGTGTTGACTACGCAAAATTTAAAAGTGGAAGATAGGTAGGCGTAGTGCCTAACATTTAAACGAATCAATCCATTAACCTGTAGGCGCGTGAGACCGCCGTAGGTACGCTAAGTACAGCGCCGATTTTGAAAAATCCGCCATTTTGTCAATTTAAGTCCCATCCTGAAAATTGGTTTCTGCACTGCGGAAGGGTCCAGAGGAGCCGTGTACAAAATTGGAAACGAATCCACCCATCAATGTAGCCTGTATGCGCGTGAGAGTGCCGTATATACGCTGAGTCCAGTGCCGATTTTCAAAGTCGGCCATTTTGTCAATTTTTTCCGTTCCGGAAAATTCTTGGTCAATGCACTGTCGAAGGTCCCAGGGAACCCCTGTGCAGAATTTGAAAAAAAAAGAAAAAAAAAAAACGAATCCATCTATCAATGCGGCCTGCAGGCGCGTGAGAGTGCCGTATATAAGCAAAGTCCAGCGATTTTCAAAAGTCCGCCACTTTGTCAATTTTTTGCCGATCTGGAAAATTCTTGGCCACTGCACTGTGGAAAGTCCCAGGGAACCCGTATGCAGAATTTGAAACGAATCCATCTATCAATGCGGCCTGTAGGCACGTGAGAGTGCCGTATATAAGCAAAGTCCAGCGGCGATTTTCAAAAGTCCGCCATTTTGTCAATTTTTTGCCGATCCAGAAAATTCTTGGTTACTGCACTGCGAAATGATCTAGAGAAACCGTATACAAAATTTGAAACGAATCCATCTATTAATGTGGCCTGTGGGCACGTGAGACTACCGTACATACGCCCAGTCCAGTGCCGATTTTCAAAAGTCCGCCATTTTGTCATTTTTTGCCGACCCGGAAAATTCTTGGTCACTGCACTGCGGAAGGGTCGAGAGAAATCGTGTACAAAATTTGAAACGAATCCACCTATTAATGTGGTCTGTAGGTGCGTGAGACTGAAGCCTGACAGACGGACAGACAGACCGAAAAGTTCAAAACTATATCCCTCCATTCCACGGGGGATAACTACTATACACTCGGACCAGTTTGTTAAGGGAAGGTATATTAGTGAAAGTATTCGCTTCGCAGGGGATCTAATAGAACACTCTGACCGTGTTGGAGAACCAGGAGTGCTAGGTCAGCTAGATTTAGAAAAGGCGTTCGACTCTACTGAGTGGACATTAATTTTTTCAGCCCTCATTAAATTTAACTTAGGTCCTGACTTTATCTCCTTAATAAAATGTTGTTATACTAATAAATAAAGTTGTGTTATTAATAATGGTTTCTCACTGCAATGGTTTGAGCTAGGTCGTGGTGTAAGACAGGGTTGCAGCCCTCTTCTTCATTATTCATACTTTGTGCTGATGTTATGGGCGATGAAATCCGTAACAATACAGATATTGAAGGTATTCAGATTGGTACAAATGTCAACAAACTAAAACAGTCTGTGGACGACTGCACGTGTCTTTTAAAAAATATCATCTCTATCTATACATTAATTGAAACGTTACGCGGGTTCACGGAATTGTCAGGTTTAAAACTGGACACCGATAAGTCTGTTTTGATTTTTTAGGCCCCTGGGGAGAAAAAAATGAAAATGTTCATAACATGACGGTCGAAAATGACTCATTTAATATGTTAGGTATACAAATTGGAAGAAATAACAAAGAAAGGCATCGCATCAACTTTAAAAAAAGGCTGGACAAAATGTCTAAAATATTAAACATGTGGTCTTAAAGGGATCTTAGTATCATGGGAAAAATTACTATTTCGAAAACCTTTGGCATCTCAGATCGCATCTATCCAATGTCAACCACCGAAATGGAATATAATTTCGAGCAGAAAATACAAAAAATACCAAATAATTTCATTTGGAATAGTAAACCACCAAAAGTAAAGCAGAGTGTTTTCATAGAAGATTATTATGAAGCAGGTCTTAAAAGCCTAGATGTTAAATGTCAGTTAAAGGCTTTGAGAATGCAGTGGATCTGGAGGATAATGGGGGAAGAGGCTGGAATCATTATACTCAAAGAGTTTTTTATACCTTTGGGAGGGTTGAAATTTTTGCTCAGATGCGATTACGAGACCTCATGTTTGCCATACATTTCCCCATTCTACAGGAGAATGTTGGATTTCGCGAAAGACGTTACGGAATTCCAACATGGTGTTGTACAGAATTTCAACATATTGCACATGAGGGTTTTAGTGGACTTTTTCTACGTTTGCTCAGACCTGTGTCAATTCAAAATTACCTGTTGCCTTGGCAATACACAATTACTGCTTTGATAAATTTCTGAAAGAAGAAGGATTGATATTGCTACATGAAAAAGATAGTCATCTGTACTTTACTATCGGCGCACGCCCTCGCTTTCTACACGTGTAAAAGGATGATCTCAATAAAATTTTAAGGAATGCAACCAGCATTCCTGCAGTTGTGGGCACAGCAGAGACTGGCTAGGATTTTACTTCAACTTCAGAGAACTCAGACAAGGAAGAAATTCATCTACTGAAATTCCTAGTTAAATTTGCCGTGAAATTATTGAAAACATTGGTAGTCCATTGTAGAGACCAGGATGGTGAGATGCAGCTTTCCACCTTTTGCTCAAAATTCTACGAATGAAATTGCAAAAAATTTGTCCAATACATTTTCATTGCTTTTCATACAGCAAAAGGCACATGTACCTCAGGATTAACAACTTTCCAAATAGCAGCTTTGGAATAACCTCGATTCACTTCAAACCCAAACCAGGTGGTTAGACATAGAGACTTTCTGTCACACGTAAACATTCATCAAGTTCTTTTTGAAAGCGATAGCCCATACCTAGGTCACATCTCTTCATGTATTTTGGATTTGGCTGAAAATTTTGCAAACTCTGGTTGATTCCGTTAGACCAGTTACTGACGGCGGTGTACTTTAATACGAGGCGATTGTACAATATATAAGGCACTATTTCTGTATTGAGTTCTTCATTTAACACAGGAAAATTGGCAGCATATGCACTACAAATGTAACATTACACTTGCTTTTGATACACAGAATTCATTGTGCTATAAGGAAGATCTTTACTTGGATTGAGAAGTGGTTTTCTTACTTAAATTATCAATATTGATGATGTTGTAGAAAGGTTTCACCTACACTGAGAAGTGGGTTTCTTTCTACGTTTGAATCGTATTCAGTCAGAGATGAGCAAATTCGCCGGCCCCTCGGCCCGTGGCCGGCAAAAAATCGGTCGGGCCGGCAAAATATTTACCCTTACCGGCCCGACTGGCCGGCAAAAAACTGTCCCCTTTTTGTATTTTTTGGTAATGTTTGTCATAATAGCTATTGTAAAAAAAACTTTATTAGTTCACATACATGGACAAACTGTATTTTACACACCATTTTTCTGGTGTTTGGGACTGCTATATAATCACTGATTCTTTCAGCAGGTTCCTCTTTGCCTAATGAAAACGAAGTAAAGACATTCTAACAGCAATGTCAAGTTGGCCTATAAAGTACATTTCTGGTACGCACTGCGCAGCATTCTAAGGCAAAAAGTTGAAAGATGAAAAAGGCAAAAAGTTAAAGAAAGAACAATATGAAAAGGAAAAAAGACCAGTTCGAGCATTTAATCCTGAGTGGTTAAAGCAGAAACCGTGGTTAGCCTATGACAGTGTGTTATGAAGTGTTCATGGTGCATTGAATATTTCGACGCTAACAGGATGAATAAAAAGAGCGTGGACAATTTGAAAAGAACAAAATTTCAATTTGTTATTGGAAGCACAAACTTTAAATATGGGACACTCAACGATCACGAAAAAACCTATAGCCACCAGGAATCTGTTACAAGAAAGGCAGCGTTTGAAAATCTTGCTGAAACACCTGCCGCTCAAGGGCTTCTTGCAATGCATGAACGTAATCGGAAACAAATGGAACTCAAATTCAGGAATGTTCATGCAACTGTCAAAAATAACCGACCACTGTCTGACTACGATTGGCTTACTCAGCTGGAACAAGCGAAAGGCCTCGACCAACACCCGATTTGCTGCGCCAATGTTTCTGCACAGCACTGCCGCCATAGAGCGTGACACTCTGGAGAATGCTGTGACGAATTCAAAATTTTTCTCACTCACTATGGATGGGACTACAGATGAAGGATTTGTCGAACAAGAAACTTTGTTCTTACGCAGCTGTCAAAAGGCGAAAATAGGCACCGTTTGTATGCATTGTGGAGCCAGAAGCAACAACTTCCACCGCTCTACACGCATTTGTTATAAGTAGCTGCACAGTACAGCAAGAAGATAACTGGTACTGTTGAAAAAGAACCTGCAGCGGAAAACATCGAACAGTCGATAGCCAGACACAACATGAACAGGCTTCTACCTCCAACACTGTTACCGAAGATAACGCCGCTACTCCAGAAACATCTGCAGATACTAGGGATTCTGTATGTGCTACTGCCATGCATCGGACTCGGATTCTGATGATTTTGATGCAGGCTATGAATCAGACTTTGATAATGAACAAAATGAAAAAATGAACAACTACTTGATCAAAAAGTATAGCTTGGAAATGCAACATTTTCACAGACTACCCCGATTGTAATAACCGTGTTATGTTTTACACAAAATAAACGTAGATAAGAAAAAAATGGCTAATTTGTATTTTGTGTGCCTGATCAGCGTACAGAACTTCGGGCCGGCAAGAATTTGTTCGGGCCGTCAAAATGCCGCACTTGCCGGCCCGACTGGACGGCAACAAATGGTGAAATTTGCTCATCTCTGATTCAGTTTTTTTTTCAGTACTGAAATTGTTCTTAAAAACGTACTCAGGGCTTTACGTTAACTTTTTTCGGCACCTCCCCGGTGGGGCAAGTACATTTTAAATCTACCTACCCCATCAGCACTCTTACCTGCCCCACCTTGTCTTTCTGTTGGATATTTTGATAATTTTGATAATTTTACACATTATTCTTCAATTATTGCATCACAAGTGCGCGACTCTATATTTGGCGCATGTCCAGACACAGTCCAGCACCCGCATATAAACTGGAAACGTGCCAGTGGCTAGTATGTAAATCAGGTGCAGCTAGCGGACACCGATCAATAACTACAGTGGCCTACTTGACAAGTATTTTGTTAAGGCATTACGTCACGCCATATCCCCCCACTCCCAACGGATCTACATGCCAGGTGGGGCAGCTAACCGGGCGAGTCTACCTGCCCCACCACGCCTGTCACCTGAAGGGACCCAATTTGTATTTACAAGGTTGGACATGATATATGTTGACCAATCAGCAGCTTCGGTTACATTCTTTACCAATCTCTCCTGGCGGTTTCACCAGTGTAAGAGACAACTGTAAATCCTGCAGTTTTACGACAATATGATTTGTTACAAGCTGGATTAGTATCCTATCAAGCAGTGTCGGGAATCGCTGACAGTTTTGGAAAAGATTAAAAAACATATTACACTGACCACAATTAGCGGAACAATCGAAAGCTTTGTAGCTCTGACAGAGATATATCGAGTAAATGTACGGGAGAGTTGACCCAGAGCTAGTCCTCCGGGTAGCTCCAAGAAGCGGTGCGCTAAAAAGTTTCCAGGAACCGCTTCAAAGCCTCGCTATATAACGATAAGCAAGTTAACTGCGCTCGCTTTGAGGCACCCCTGTGGCTACTTTGTGCGAGATTTAACGACACATAAGTTTTTATTGGCATTTGCTAAAGGTCCTCAAAGTACAATGGTAATCATATACAACTTCTGTTGTTACGCTTTCTTTAAAAGAAAATAATACGGAAATAACCCAAAATCTCCCGCAATAAATGGCATTTGTTTGTATACAGGGAGCATACTTTATTACGTGAAATAGTAACAATAATTTTTTGCAATTACCCACCAAAAAAACTGATATTGATATTTCAAAAAGAACGTAAACATAACAAGTCAAATATGGTGGGTGTATCAAATAAATTTATACGTAATTACGCATCTATCAACTATTTAATATATATTGTTCAAATAAACTATAACCCCTGTATTTAAATTTTCGGTCCCTTGACTTTGGTCACGTGACATTTAAAGGCCAGAATGTAAACAAACATTAAACATGTGGATGCGGAAGCTAACTTTTCTGCACTTTTATGACCAAATAAAAGATATACCGCTCACTGAAAACTTTGCCTGTTCAACAAAAAGGGCATCTTATTGGGCATGAACTTTCGGTAGATGTTTGAATAATAGGGGCTGGTATGCAGGATTCGTGCCTCAGAACATATGAAATTGACCCGTATTAGGGGAACAATGGAAGGCTTCGTAGCTCTGACACAGAGATATACGATGTTATACAAGTCAGAGTTACTCGGAGCTAGTCCTCCGGGGTGCTCTGTGTGAGCGATAATACAAGATTTTGACCATTCCTTTGTTGTTTACACAGCAATAGAGATTTCAAAAGGAAAACGTAATAGCCGCTCCTAATTACATACTACCTTTTATTTTCTGTGTACAAGCGATGTTTTTATTCAGAAAACAATCGCCCTAAATTAAAAGTGCACTTCGCAAAAAAAATTACCTTTTGTGCCAAAGGCATGATGGCATTGTGGACAAGTCGGACTACGCCTCATGTCTTTCATTGGCAGTTTATTTTATTAGCTTTATTCCTCAAAATATAATTCTTTCGCCCATTTTAATGTGCTTTTTCTCGCAACAATATCTAACCGGACGTATGCCCAAAGTAAAAAAGAACAGTGGCTGTACGCATATTTTTTCATACTTTTGGACATTATCCACCAACAGAATTTTCCTCAAACCGTCGTTCTCTTTGAAAATGTAACCGCTTCCCGTCATACTCTTTTGCACCCGACTTGGCCAAATAACACAGTTAATTTTACATAGAATTTATGTTTAATATTTTGCGATCTGGCACTCTCCAACAACATAGCGCGATCTAAAACAACCACAAAATCACATGCAATATTTCAAATGAACGACATTGAAGTAAAGAACTGATTGAATAAAAAGCATAATTCCATTTGATTCATTTTTTAATTACTCAAATGGCATTATTGACTTTGACATATTTATAATACTTATAATATACTTATAATATTTATAATACAACAACATACAGTTACAATCTTATCAATAGTAGGGATACCAGTTTCCTTTTTATAATGTCATATATTCAATAGGTACGTTACTCTCAAAAATCCTAATTTTTTTCAACAACCCAATAACTCGTTCTACATGAATTCGTACTGATGCAATTTTTCCTGTATTCAACACTTCTAAAGAATGTAGCTGTTTTTTTCCTTTTTCTAAAGTCGGGTATTACAAGTTCCGCTTTATAGAAACTAACTTCTTCTTTTATTCTAAAACCTCGATCGGCCATAAATATGTCGACAGGTAATACGTTATCAAGTATACCACACTTATCGGTAATATGTTTATCTGATGCTTTCCCACCCCAACCAGTCGATATAAAAGTGATAACTTAATAGTTGTATGATGTTTATAATTAGAATATGTTAATGTCTGATGGAGCATTCCACATGGCTTTTCACAAAAGAGTTTGAAACAATCAACTGTTAGTGCTACGCGGTTACCATATAAATGTTTAAAGCACTGAGGCATTGAATCACGAATATCGTCTCTATTAGGCCATGCAATTGAATATTTTAATCGAGAAAACATTACATCTAAGGTGGTATGAAAACTTTTATGAACTGCCTTTGCACTCACGCTTAAATCGTATGACATTACCTTAAACAAAAAATTGATCCTCAACTTAATCAAACACAGCAAAAATTCCTGCCATTTTGTCAACACTCTACTTGTATTACGCATTTTATTTTTCACAAATTCAAAAACGAGAAATAAAACTTCCAGGCTAGATAATCCTGTATAAAAACAAACCTTATCAGGATTTTTTTTATAAATAGCGATATCATATACATTATTGGTCCTTTTAGTTTCAGCCAATGTCTTCCTACGCTCCTCTTCTAAAGCCTCTATGGCGGCTGATGTCAAATAAGTTTGATTATACTTTTCGCTGTCAATGATGGTTGCCTCTTCCTGTAGAGGTAAAATATAGAAAAAAATCCAGCAAACACATCAAATAGTAACTACCAAATTTGGAATGATATGTTGAAAAATTTGCAATATAGTGAAGCTTAGTTTTGTTATTAAAATGGCAGTTTACATACGTGGGCAGCAGCCTCAACATTACAAAATTCCCTTGTTACAACCTAGCTCAAAGTCAGTTTCATTATTTATAGTAGTAAACCTCAGTAGCGGTCCGCCTTTTGGAGTTAGATACAACCGTAAACATAGTCCCAGGTGACTCTTTCTCTTCTCTCCTCTCTCATCTATAGGGGGTGGCCGGCTATGGGTCATTCAGGACTACCGTGGACATACCTTTGCTTCATTTGCAGCTAACAGCAATATCGATTCTGCCACCTCTCTTTTCTTTGGAAATTTTCTGCGCTTCTGTTTCCTCTCATGTCTTTCTACGCTTATCTGCGTTCTATCCGCCCTTTTGTATCCAAGCTCTAGAGTAGGTAGCCATGAGGGACTCAAATAATCGTGGATATGCACACACCCCTGCACAAAAATATTGAAAAAAAAACAGTTCATTGATTGTATGTATATTTTTTAAGAATACAAAAAACTAAAATAACATAGGCATTTTGAAAATGAAGCACTCGTTTATGTATTGAGTTGGATGAATTGCCGGTAGATGGATTGTCGGGATACCTTTCCGAACATTCCATTGTGGCTCATTTTGAAGGCTGATAAAGTCTTTAAACATAGCTTTATATACAACTTGTTGAACATGTTGAACAACATGTTGAACAACAACATGTTGAACATGTTGAGCAACTTGTTGAGCAACAACATGTTGAACATGTTGAACTTGTTGAACACGTTGAATAACTTGTTGAACATGTTGAACATGTTGAACTTGTTGAACATGTTGAACAACTTGTTGAACATGTTGAACAATTCGTTGAACAATACCACGACGTAATATCTTCCAAAAATTATTCGAACACGCGTTTTGAATGGGCTTGCCACTCGAACACGTCTTTTGAATAGGCGCAGTTTTCCTACATAACTATCCACATTTTCACTTCCCATTTTCCAACAATCAACCAATCAACCAAGTGGTAGAATCGTCTGAAACGTGTAAAAAACTAAATTTGTTAAAGTTGGTTTAAAACCCTGATTTTTACCTAACTACGCCATGGTAAAATGTTCAAACTTAATTTATACATCATATGTTGTCAAAAAAAAATTTGTTCAAGTTGGTCTAGAACCCTTATTTTTACCCTACTACACCATGGTAAAATGTTCAAACTTATTTTATACATCATATTTTGTCAAAAAACAAATTTTTTAAAGTTGGTCTAGAACCACCATTTTTCCACTGCTATGACTTTAGAATATTCAAATAAGTAGCATGCTAAAATGTTTAAACTTATTTTATATATCATATAAATGTTAAAAACTAAATTTGTTAAAGTTGGTCTAGAACCACCATTTTTCCACTACTATAACTTTGGAACATTCAAATAAATAGCATGCTAAAATTTTCAAACTTATTTTATATATTATATGTTATCAAAAAACTACATTTGTTAAATGTGCTTTAGAAGTGTCATTTTCCGACTACTATAACATAAAACATAGAGTTAAGGAAAATCCCATTCCTTCTCAAATTTATTGATCGTTCCCACGCTCTGAATTAGTGCACTCTGAAATTTATTGATCGTTCCCACGGTCTAGGCCTTTGATGTTTTCAAATTTATCGATCGTTCCCACGGTCTGAACGAGTGCACTCTGAAATTTTATCGATCGGTTTTCCCCGCGCTCTGAACGAGTGCACTCTAAAATTGATCGATCGGTTTTCCCTCACACTCTGTACACATGTACTTAATCTTATGCTATGCGTGGTTATTGCAATGGGAAACCATTGAAATATGACTAATTAAATACAATAATAATAATAATAACAATAAAAGTCAAAGAGTCACATAATGTCACAGAGTCACATGATGTCACAGTCACATGTTGTCACATAATGTCACAGAGTCATAAAATTGAACAAAAACCAAAAACCAAAAAAAAGTTTGCCCCGATGTGGGATCGATCCCACAACTCTGAGATTGTTAGCCGTCTACGCTACCAAGTGAGCTATCACGGCTTGTCTGTTGAGCGATCTGATAATAACATACATACGTTAGACTAATTATGTTCACATAGCAATTACATAGTCTCATAGCTATATGATGTTACATAATCACATAGTGTCACATGATGTTACATAGTGTAACATTATGTTACACAGTGTTACATAGTGTTACATTAAGTTACATAGTGTTACATTGTGTTACATAGTGTCACATAATGTTACATAGTGTAACAGTGTTACATAGTGTCACATAATGTTACATTGTGTAACAGTGTTACATAGTGTTACATTATGTTACCCAAAAAATGTTTGAGTTACATAATGTTACATGTTACATAATGTTACATAGTGTTACATTATGTTACATAGTGTAACAAAAAAATGTTTGAAAAAAAGTCACTTACAACGACTCTTTGGCTAATTCGTCTCCAATCTTTCACTTCCTTTCCAAAGAATAACCAATCTTTCACTTCCCTTTTCCAAAGAATAACTGATGTTTCACTTCGTCTCCTATGTGTATTGCAGTCAATCCTTCAGTTGTTCTCCAACAGCACAGCACAGCACAACAGGTAAGAGCAACTCTTTTCACTTTTTTCCATGTGTATCCAGCGGCAGTCAGAGCAAGAATGATGCATATGTGCACACACAATGTGCTCTTATAGGAGTGTTGAATCACATCCTAGGGGGGGGGGGGGGGTCGGTACATGTTATGTCCTGGTCCGGGGGGGTGTCTGATACATGTCATGTCTTGGTCCCGGGGGGGTCCGATATATGTCATGTCTTGGTCCCGGGGGAGGGTCTCCTTAGATTGTGGACCGGGGGGTCTCCTTACATTGAGGACCCGGGGGGGGGGCTTTCAAGATTCAGGACCGGGGGGGGGGGGTCTTCTAAGATTGAGGACCCCGGGGGGTCTTCTAAGATTGAGGACCCATGATATGAAAGTGATGCCCGAGGGCGGGTTCGAACCACCGACCTTCAGATCATGGGTCTGCTTACGGGTCCTCTGCTCTACCAAATGAGCCATTCAGGCCAGAAGGTTAATGATCGGGAAAATAGTCCTCATATACATGACACATGATTGACAGGTCACGTGACCAATGATGATTGACAGGTCACGTGACTAATGACGTCATGATGTTTCATAGGTGACTTAGGGTTATGCCTCCTGGGTGAGGGGGGAGGGGGGTCTGATGACGTCACTTTCTGTGCTCGGACTCTCGTTTCTCCCCTACTTTCATATATCACTGCTTCACATCACCAATCAGCTGTTCGGCGTAGGATTACAGAAAATAAAAATATCATAAAAAGTGATGGTTCGTACCGTTTATATATTTATTATGAAAGTAATAAATAAAATATTTTTTCACAACTTCGTATGATTGAGGAAAAATTACACTCTTAAAAACTATTGTGTTCGAAAGCTTATTTTTAAATACCAAATTATCGCTCACTTTTACCAAATTTCCCCTTTACAGGGCACGAAAAATTTCAACTTGCGACTATAAAACATAAATAACATTGTTTTTATACATGATGAATAATTTTTGGAAAGAATGAGTATTAAGGAGAATATTAGCGATTTTATTTCTTGTTCCCCAAAATGGTTGATAGGTATTTCTTTACTATGTTTTACGACGAGAAAGGAAAACAAAGAATTTATGTATTTCGATTTTATTTCGATTCCCCAGTTTTGGTCGATTGGATTTTGCTAACAATAAAATAATTGTTGCGCGTAAACCAATGAATATTTCACAGCAATCTTTTTCAAGAACATCCAACCTGTTGTGATTATTTTACATCAATAACTTGCATTTGTTGGCTGCGCATTTGTTACATAGTAATACATTTTTCGTGGCACTGCTTTTATTTTTACTTCCTGCGTGTTCATGTTTTACCAGGAAATGTCATTGTAGTCCATTGCCTATCAGAGACGAATAACTTTGTACATTGTAAAAACAATGCGTGTTGAACCCCAAAAGTTAAAAATCTATGGTACAGACCTACTCCATCTAGGCGGTAAAGCATGATTGATTCTTCACTTTTTCTTTTCTTCCTTTTATATACCCCTCTTATACATATCCCCCAGGACATACGATGTCTCATCAACTAGGACATACTATGTCAGTTCCCCCCCACAGGAAATTTTACAAGATTTACATTTAGACATCTCTCTACGAAATTGGGAACTTGGGAAATCGATGATGTATGACTACTGATGTATGTGTTATGAAGTAATTTTTTAAATATTATATGTTATATTACATTTTACATGATATATTATATTATTATTGCATTATATATATATATATATATATATATATATATATATATATATATATATATATATATATATATATATATATATATATATATATATATATATATATATACATACATACATATATATATATATATATATATATATATATATGTATATATATATATATATATATATATATATATATAATAAGATTAGTATGAGGCAAAATGCCATAAAGTTAAATGCTTCACCTTATTTAACTCCTGCATGGTAGAAATGAGAATCTGACCAATCCAAAGGAAACAAATGATTCTGGAGCTTTATAAAAGCATCAACTGCAGATTGAAATTGATAAATCTCCTACGTAGTGCTACTACATCCAATTGTAAAAAGCCTGGTAAGAAATTTGACAATATCCTCAGTAAGTTGAAGAGGCGATACTTAAAGCTAGATATTTTTTGGTCTTCAGAAATTTGTGTTTGTAAAAATCTAGTCAATTTGAAAGTATTTTAGAGACAATTTTTATCATTTAACGTATTTAAAACACACCTTCATCACATTGTAGGTGATCCTGCCGCATCTTTCATAATTTTCTTCTAAAACTAAAAAAAAGAAATTTTGAAGACAGTGAAGACAGTGAAATTTTGGTGCAGTTTAAAGGCTTTCAAACAAACCCGCATGAAACACAATGTGACGGGCGGGAAATGAAAAACCATTGCTGTTCTTTAACTAGTTTATTTCCTATCCTGCCTCGCAATGTGGACTGCAATAAACAATAACAAAATATTTGAACACATTGACACAAAATTAATGCCAAAATACCGATAATTAACAGATAAATCGAGCCAGTATTTAATACAAATAACACATGAAATATTTCTGACATAAAAAAATTTCATTTATTATAGCTAATTATAATCCAGCTCTTACCAATTGTGGCGGACTTAAAACTTCAGGCTAAACCCATCGGTCCAGTATGACTGACTTTTACAGACTGACCAAACACGTGAAGAAATAACAACGAATTTGATGGGATATGGTCCGTTGAACAGAACACGTGTCACAGACCAATCACAGGGGATCACCTGACTTTAACACATGTTTTAAATTTAGGGGCCATATAAAGGTTAAGTGTACTATCTCAAAAAAAAAACTAACACCAAGTCCGCTACACATAAGTTTCTGAAGACCGAAAAATATCTAGCTTTAAGCATCGTCTCTTCAATGTATCGGGAATATTGTCAAATTTCTCATCAGACTTTTTACAATTGGATGTGGTAGCACTACGTAGGAGATTTATCAATTTCATTGATGCTTGTATAAAGCTCCAGAATCATTTGTTTCCTTTGGATTGGTCAGATTCTCATTTCTACCATGCATGAGTTAAGTTAGGTTTCATGTCCCGGCGATCCAGAGAAGACAACCAAGCCAACAAGACATCATTGCAGATTGCTTATGAAGAGGGCGGGAAGGATGAAGAAATTTTTATGAAACAAAAAACCACTGCCTAAAAGCGGAAGAGATATGGGCTTGATAGTATCAGGGAGAGCAGGGTACCTATTTTTTTATGATGCTAAGCGAATGGGACCATATTTTTCAAGGGTTATGTCCAAAAACGTAGCCTATCGGACTTGTAGTCTAAAAGCCCTTTAATACTCAACCAACCTTACGGTTCTCCCACTAGTTAGCCAGTTTACCGACTCATGGAATAGATAATCACTAAATTATTTTGCTGGCTAATTCAGATTAACGAACACAGCAGACTTGTCTTGTTTGCAGTGACCTCTTCCGCGGAGGGACCATTTGGTGGCCGCATGAGAGAGCGGGGCACGTTGGATCAGATGCAATAATCCAATCACATCAAATGAAAAACCATAATCACTATGTCTGTCACAAAGTAGAATATTCTTAATCAACATCTTTGCTTAGCCGACTTTTTGTTCCCTCTATTTTCGAGAAATAAAGTTTTGTTTATTGGTATTAAAACTGTGCTAAGTGCTTGCTTTTATTTCACTGCCTTTCCCCTCTCTTCTGTTACTCTCTTTCTAACCTCTTTAGGCCGAAGAGGGCGAGAGAGAGAGAGTAAGAGAAGAGAAGGGGAAAGGCAGTGTTTGCTTTTCTACAGTGAACTACCATAGACGTCGCGATTATGAAAACACTCACACTGTCAGTGCCACAAACGAAAATCCTGGAAGCGGCAATAAATGAAATGAAGGAAAAGGAAGACAGTGGGAGCAGCAGCTGCAGCTACTTTCGCGAAAGCGCCGCAGCGGATACGGACATCTTGACGCGCCTCTCACGCTGGGTGATCGAATACGACCCCAGGCAAACCGGAAAGCCGGCAGATAATAAAATATTGTACGTTCAAGATTTTTGCGGGTCGTTATTGGGGTCCCACAGCGAGGAAACGGTGCTGTCTGCTCACGGAGGAGCCAAACTCATACTTTCTCACGATATGACAAGGGCACCTGCATTAGAGGAGACGACCTGGCAGCAGTGGCTACTGGGCCACATGCGCATCGGTGGGCTCCCAGCCAGTTCAGGCCAGCTGGACACCCGCGAGGCCCGTCGAGCGCATGACCTCCATGCGATCAAATTTGCTGATATGTGCCAGCATTACAGATTGAGTCTCCGTATGGGGTTTGACTACGAGTATAGGTGCACTCCAGAAGTATTCAGTGGGATGAAGAGGATGCCTATCTCATGGGGGTCTGCATGTGTTCTGCCTACGTTCAGGGCGATCCCACCCCCCAGTCGCAATCACCCCAGACGCTCCGGCCCCAAGGACATAAACGGAACCGAGATATGCCGAAACTTCAACTCCCGACGGGGTTGCATCTTCTCCAATTGCCGGTTCTGACACTGCTGCACCAAGTACTTCAGGAACCACCAATTTCGCTACAGAGAATGCCGTACCTAAACCTGTTGTGCGTATCGTTACCGACGCAAGCCCCGCAGTAAAGGGGGGCAACACGCATTCAAACCGGCACGGCTATCGACTGGCTGCACCGCGGCTGGTCCTTGGAAGCACCGCAACTAGCCTTTGAGTACATTAGCGAGGGTCAAGGAGCTGGCTGCGGTTATGCTGGCAATCGAGCGTTGGTCCCCCTACCTGTCAGGTTAGAACATCACGTTGTTGACGGATAACAGTTCCACAAGCAGAGCTAATACGTTACACCACCAGTAACATCGCAGCATCGGCTATGTTAACTAAGATTTTAATAACATGCATATCTTTCAATTCACGCATCAGTGGCCGAACAAACTCCACGATTCCATATCGCGAATGATCAGCCTCCCTACGCGACTTTTGCTCTGGCGGATGTCCCCTTTACAGACTTTCGCCACCACATGACCAATCGCCCCATATCATTCTACTTTCCGGAGTGGTCAGAGAAACAGAGATTTTGGACCGCGAAGTGGTTCGGCTCCGGACACGCCTCATACTCCCCGCATCTCAACGCTTACATCTCCTTTGTCACCACCCAGTCACCCAGTCAATTAAGTGTTATTTGCCAGCAATACGCATGCTCCACCTCGAGCTCGGATACTCCAAAAATGTGAGGACAACTATTTTCTGAAACTTTGTTAAAAGGTATGCACAACACAAAACAAAAACTACCCATCACGCTGGATATTCTGCAAAGGATTGTCCCCACCCTGGATCTAGAAGACCCCAAGGTCCTCTGCTTTTGGGCAGCTTGTCTCGTGGCGTTATTCACGTTATTCCATAAAGCCACACTGCTTATCCGCAGCCGCGACAGCCCCTCGTGCCCTACTGACCTTTGCCGCAGCAACGCCAATTTTTGCGCAGATGTGGCTATTATCAACGTTAAACGCACGAAAAATCTCACGGATTACTCCCGTGGTCTCCCAGTTTTTGGTCTTGTCGAGGGATCCTTATCTGCCCAGTAGCATCCCTCAAACGCTTTACAGAATCGAACCCAGAGAGCAGCCAAGCTCCTCTGTTTGCCTATTACAAGCACGGCACACTGCATCCCCTTACTCACACCTGTTTTACCACGTGCTGAGAGTCTGGGAGACATTGGCCTGGAGGACGCCCAGTACAGTGGACACAGCCTTCGTAGAGGGGGGACAAGTTTTGCCTTTGCATGCGCCTCGTCGCACCAGTGATCCACTACACTCCACCCTAACCGATGTAACTACAGCGTTTTGGGACATTTTAATTTGTTGTAACAGCGTATTGTCGCCACCCTCGTAATACTGGCGATTAGATACCGACAGTACGACGACGGTGTCGCTTGGGGAGGTCGATAAAGGGTTGATTTACTGTGTGTTGCTACCCCAATTAGCAACACGACTCTCGTTCTCTTACTATCCAAAGAGTGGCAAAGATGCGCTTTTCAGCTAGTGAAAAGCGCGACTCTTCCAGCCTTAAATGAGTTGGAAATGTGCACTTTTTGACTGGTTAAAAAGTGCGACTCTTTGGGGCTGTTTCTTTCAGAAACAGCTTGTTTAATCCAAACTAAACTTCAATAAAAAGACTTAACTTTTATCTATGAGCTATAAATTTATTCCACTGATTCAGATTTTCTTCCACAGATTTCTACCTTGCTATTTTTATTCTCGGTTTCTCAATGGCTGTCAGATAAGGCTCTCTCTCTCTCTTGCTCAGTCTCTGTCAGTCTCCGTCTCTCTGCCCTCTCCAGCCTCGCCGGGGAGTTTTTATTATAATTATTATTATTATTATTATTATTACATATTTCTTGTATGGCGCCATTTCTAATTAAAGCCCTAGGCTCAACAAAGAACATGAAAATAATATGAAAATAACTAATATATAACATAAAATGGCTATAATAAATAGTGAATATAATGTATAAATGTACAAAAGAGATAAAAAGTACAATATAATATTAATAAAACAATTTAAAAAGATGGGTTTTGAGTTGAGATCTAAAAGTCATTCTTGATGTATTCTGACGAATTTCAAGCGGAAGATCATTCCAAAGTTTAGGCGCGTAAACAGCAAAACTGCAGTCACCAAAACGCGAACGTGACCAGGGAACTTTCAGTAGCATTTGACTAGATGAACGAAGAGATCTGGGTGGTTCATATGGCACTAGAAGATCGCAGAGATACTGTGGTGCTTCACCTCGGACACATTTAAAACACATTAGCAAAATCTTTAACCAAATACGAGCTTCAACCGGCAACCAATGTAAAGATATTAACGTCGGTGATATGTGCTCCGATCGCTTTAGTTCAGCAATAACACGCGCTGCAGAATTTTGTATTCTTTGGAGTTTTTGAAGGAGAGATTTGTTCATTCCAAATAACAAACTGTTGGCATAGTCTAGCTTGGAGATAATCAATGCTTGCATTAGTATTCGGGTAGTATCGTAGTCAAGATATTTGCGAATTTTTGAAATAGCTCTAAGGTTGATAATGGCATTTTGACACTTTGAGGTAACAAACTCCTTCATGGATAGATTGCAATCAAAAACAACTCCAAGATTTTTTACTGACGTACTACTAGCAATTTCACTATTTTCAACACAGATCTCAAACGAGGGTATCTGGAGCGTGCTATGGGGTGAACCAATAACAATAATTTCGGTCTTATCGTCGTTTAGCTTGAGATAGTTCGACATCATCCACAGATTTATTTCTTGTGTACAACGTTCAAGAATGGATCTTGCCTGTGCCATGGAGCTGCTGTTAAAAAACACATAGAGTTGCGTGTCATCTGCATAAAAATGAAACGCCAAACCGTTGCGTCTAACAATGTCACCCACCGGTGCAACATACATGGTAAACAGCACTGAAGTCAAGCAAAACAAGAGCACACAATTTCCTATGCTGGATTGCGGCGGCTATATCACTATGTACGCGCGGAAGTGCCGTTTCCGTACAGTGAAATCTCTTGTACGCGGACTGAAATGGCTCACTTAAATTATTTTGCGAAATATGTTGATTGATCCTGTTTGCGACGATTTTCTCTGTAAGTTTTGAAGCAAAGCTGAGGTTGGAGACCGGGCGGTAATTTTTAAGATTATTTCTATCCAAATTTGCCTTTTTCAAGAGCGGTTTAACAACTGCATTTTTCATCAATTTTGGAACGGTACCACTGGCTAAGGAGAGATTGACGATGTTCAATAATGAGGGAACGACTATGTCCCTGCACGATTTAATAAGATTAGTTGGAATAGGATCTAGTTCTGACGTCGCTGAGGACGAGGCGGATAGTGCTTTCTCATTTTCTTCTTTGGTAGCCGCTTGAAATTCACTGAGATTGCATGTCACATCACAGATAATTTCCCTTTTTTCTTTGACAGTTTGATTTGCTGCGGCGCTGGCAATATCGGCACTGATTTTGTCAATTTTGTCCACAAAATAGTCTGCAAAAGTAGAGGGCAACTTTTCCTTTGTGACATTGTCCGGATACACTGGCTCCGGTTTCCAGTTTAATATTTGTTTTGCTGTTTGAAATAATCCGTTGATATCGGATTTAGAGTCCAAAACTCGCTTTTGCAAAAACTCTTTTTTGGCGTCCTTGATTAGAAAATTAACAAATTTACATTGATCCAAATACGCTTTTTGTCGCCAGGTAAACGCGATTTAAGGTATTTTCTTTCCAGTCTTCGTCGTGTAACTTTAGCTTTCCTGATATTGTTTTTAAACCAGTTTGTGTTGGGCCTGATGGTGACTGTTTTTGTCTTTAGTGGAGCGTGTGATTCAAAAATTTCACATAAGACTGCATGATAAGCTGTTGTAGTCTCAGAGACATCACTGATATTGAAAATTTCCAAATCATGTGAAATGTCACTTTGTAATAGCTCGATATCAATATCCTTGACATTTCTGGTAGAAATAGTTTTACGAATCGGACCCGACTTTTCTGTATTCAAAACACACTTTATAAGGTAGTGATCCGATATACCGATGTCAGATACACGATGTTTAATCTCAAACAAACTATCTTGCCTGGAAACGAGAACGTCTAGTCTGTGGCCGGCGCTGTGTGTTTCATGGGATATATGAGTTTTAAGGTGCAGAGTAGATAAAATGTTATTAAACTCAACGGTCACAGTTAGACTGGTGTTATCCAAGTGCAGATTTAAATCACCTAGAGGAAAAAGGCTATCCAGAGAGGGACTCCCCAAACAGCCAATGAGAAACCGAATGGAGGAATCTGGACATGACAACATTGCTAATCAGTTATAAAGAAATCATAAGAAAATATTCAAAATACGAAGAGAGTAGCGGAGCTCTTTCCGAAAAACACTGTCTAAAAAGGGAATGGGTCTCGGGTCGTTGGGAGCCGGGAGAGTTTTGGGGCCTATTTTTTTATGCTGCCAAGCCAATGGGACCGTATTTTTCGATGGTGGCGTCCAGAAACCTAGCCAGGCCCGTATTTTAAAAATCTCTAAAAATTCTACCAAAATATTTATAAAAGAAAGAGGGCGACAACTCTAGGGTTCTCACAGTATGTCATGTTAACTGCATTGCATAATGTTGCCGCGTTAAACGACAGATGACTTAATTGTTTCTTTTCCGTTAACTAAAGGCGAATTACATTTCTCCAAAAACGCCTCTACTCTTATTTCGTATTTCTACGGCAACAGACTGCTTGTTTTTGTCACTCACCCCCGTGGTCAATTCAGTTGTTATATGTTTGGAAACACCCCAATTCACAAGCCGAGAGTCATGTTTAATATAGCGGTAAGAAGGATTAAAAACATTTGGACACTCACATTATGCGTGTCACCCTGTTTGCTAAAAAAAAACGCTTAAACTCGAAGGTGTGAAAGAAGGATCTGCTGCATCGATGTTATTTCTAAACGCAGTTTACTACTATAAGGATAAATCATAGGGCTGAGTGCTTTGTGTTGGATTCGAGCTCTTGTGGAAGGCCTGTGAACGAACCGCGCAGCGGTGAGTTCATTGGCCTTCCACAAGTGCTCGAATTCCATACAAAGAACGACTGCACCAGGATCTATCTCCATTATAACACAAACAAGCAGAATCGATTCATAGATAGCGGGAAAAGGTAAAAATTTTTAGTGGAAAGCAAAGGAAAACGTTTTACGTCACAAAGCCATCAACATAGTATCTCGGAGTCATGTCCATTATTTTTCTGTGAATTGGCTTTGTGACTTTGTAGGTGACGGTAAGAACACGCTGACGGTTTCGTATCATTTCTTTTTAGAGGAGTGCATTACTCAGTTGGTGCGTGCTATCATTTTTCACAACACTGGACTTAGGAAAACATTTAACTCGCGCACTACCCGTAATTTTTGTGACGTCATTTCATGCACTTCTGAAAAAGTAAAAGCGAAGGCGAATAGTTATTTATCGGCTGCATAAAGTACATTTATTACCGCCTAAAATAATAACGATTATTGAGTAATTTGTGATATTTACAACTGCAAACACATGGTATTTAATTTACTTATTTTTTTAGTGTGCCTGGGCGATAATATGGGGTTTCTCTTTGGTTTTGTTGCAGCTCCGAGTGCGCTCTTCCTAAAATAACTTCGCATGTCTCTCCATTAGAGCTGCGTAGCCTTCCATTCTTCAGATAAAAGGGTGCAACTTCTTATGTTTTGAGGCACGAATCCTGTATATCAATTCCTGTTTTGAAAAAAATTTCCTTAAAGTTTACGAGTATGTACTGTGAGTTCATGCACAAAATACCCTTTTTAAAAAACGGGCTTTAAATGTGATGTGACTAATGTGTTGGAGTATATATAGAAAACGACTTAAAATGGTTGATTCATGTCAACACTGACGGCTAAAGCAAGAACAAAATTTTATTTCCTGAAACAGTTACAGTCCCAGGTGACTCCCACCTCCACAGAGGAAGGAGCCTAGTCCGGGTAGAATAGTGGTAATGGACTAGGGTTAAAACAGTTAAAGCTGAGGCCAATGAAAAGGACTTGCTAATGTTCTACAGAAGCATTGTGCGTCCATACCTTGAATACTGTTGCTAAGTCTGGGTAACCAGGAGTATCAACCAGCCACAAAATAACTCAATAGATAAAATACAGTAAAGAGTCCTACGCATTATATACCCAGAGGAAAACTATGAACATGTACTTGAGCTTTCGCATTTAACAACATTGAAGGAGAGGAGAGACAAAGTGTAAATTTCTTTTTAAGGATGCGTAGCAAGAATGCCACGTCTTAATCTTCTTCCAGATAAAAACAAACACGTCCACCAGACAAAATAATTTATATGCTGTGCCCGATGTTAAGACAATAAGATACAAACACAATTTTATTCCGTATTGTTTATTCAACTATCAATAATCGCAGTGTACAGCTATATCAAAGCATGATGCATAGATAACTTATAATGTAGCAAAAAAGTAATTGACTTTTATAAATATTTGAATGTTTTGAATGTTATACACGAACCACGTTTTTCTTTTTGTATTTGTTAAATTTTATTTCAAACCAGGGTTGTGTTTTTTGACTATCAAAAACTATTTTTGACATGACACCTGCCATTAACCGTCAAAAACCGTCAAAAACTGGTTAAACTGTCTAAAAGTGTCAAATGCAGTCAAAAACTACCACTGGTTAGTGATTACATTTATTACTGCACATATTTACAATCATCACTGCATACAAAATGACATGACAAGTAGGTTAAATGTCAATAGTCTATTTCTTCTTTTCCTCGCAGCATTCTGTTGCAAAACACAAGTTTTGCTGCTTTGTCATTTCCGAGTCGGTTTCTAACCTTTGTGTGGATTATTCCGAAACTGGAAAACACACGTTCGATAGATGCCGACGATGATGGGGATCCTGGTAACTGTACTGCTAGATTTATGAAACTGTCCGGTACAGAGTACATGCCCAATGCTTTCCACCAGACAACAGCATTCATTGATGTTGCGCTTTCACTGGAGTATGCTGAAGGAAATGGCGAGGTTTTTGCGTTGCGATGTTGTTTGGGTCACGATCCGAAAAAAATGCATGGACAGACCCTAACTGGCGTATATTCAGAAGCTCTCCTTGGTACTTCGGATGTAACTTGTAAAATGTTTTCCCATCAGCTTGCACGCTTGATGCCACTATAGGATCATTGTGGACGTTGCTCAATCCGTCTTGAATCAGTGTCACAGTTTTGCCAGATAACGTTCTTTTCATTGTCTCCTGAGTTTCTGCAAACACGGCATCAAGTAGTTCTTCACCGGGTGCCTGCCGAGTTGGTGGTCTAGAACCATAGCGCAGTAGGTTTATTGTTTTCTTGAACTCGGGGTGCTCGGGTATGTTGAACGGTATGTTGCACGCGTAGAAAAAGCACCAACTTATAGATCCAGTGCCTCTTTGGTAGCCTTTGATGTTTTGGTGACGTTGTCATCAATCTTAGGCTGTGTTGATGTCACCGGCGCTGGCTGTGGAGACGGCGATGTCTTTCTTTTCACTGGTACTGGAGGGTCGGTAACCGTAGTATTATCATCTAGATTGGTGCGTGTTTGATTAGTTGCACATCTGATGTAGTGTGCGTTCATGCGATCAACTCGATTCGCAAGGTTGTGATCATATAATTTGCATTGTGCGTATTTCTTATTTTCCTCGGAAACGTCTAAGAAATGCTGCCAAATCAAGTCCTTTGGTCTACTGCCTTTGTGCATGTTGTCCAATTTCTCATTCACAAATGAAGTTGAAGTGTGATGTTTTAGGAAAAACAGCCCCCATTGTATACGAAAGTTTTTGACATCGAAGCATCAAGAGATTAAGCAGGAGATTATTAGCGACTTGGGTGGGGGGTGGCTTCGTGGGCACAGGAAATCCGTAGATTAAGACACTAGCTGACGTTAAACGGATATTTTTTATCTGAGGCAGCGTGATGGAACTCCGGAGCTAACGATAAGTGAAGTTCGAAGCAATAGATTGTATAAAGATAATAAATAAAAGAGGTAAGCAACAAAACGGTCCAAAATGTGGTACAATATTGAGTTTTTGACAGTTTTTGACAATTTTTTGTCAAAAAGTGTTTTTGACATGACAGATTAAACATAGTTCTATCCAGCGTCAAAAACCTCACTGTCAAAAACTCTACAACCCTGCTTCAAACATGCTTATTATATTTATATGATATCTTAAGCAATTTCAACGCTTGGCTGCCTATTGGGACCAATAAAAGCTTGTCTAAAATCAAGTGACCAAAATTTAAATAAAGTTTTAATGGTTTTCTGCAAAATATAAAGTCATATAAGTGATAGATGCAGAATTAAGTAAAAATTTATTCTGAACACCCACAATATTTCACTTTTAGTTGCTTCCATATTTGTTGAAATACCAAGTCAAAAGTTTTTAGTAAATAATTACAAAATTGACCGTCACTTTTTCACGTAATAACCATGCTCCCTGGATGCCAACAAATATTACTTATTGCAGGAGGTTTGTGATTATTTCCATATTTTTTCTTTTAAAGAAAGAGTAACAAAGAAGTTATGTATCATTGCCGTTGTACTTTGAGGGTCCTTAAACGTCGTTAAACAAAGCTGTTCTTATAACATATCACATGTTTTTTCTTAGGAAAAATGAGCATGTCCACTTTGTCTGGAGTGATGCCTTGTCATATGATATTGGAGATTAGAAGTACCCTCAGAATACTTTACATCCATTTGGCAATGCTTGCATACTGCAACATTTTTCTCAACTTTCTTTCCGTCACTGGATTTGAGTCCAAAATGTTTCCAAATGGAAGCTTTTCCCCTGTTGTTTTCCACTATTTTGTTATTATCCTTGTCTGATCACAATCTTATTACTTATCCTTATTTGAACACAATGTTATTTACTTATCCTATTGCAATGTTAGTATCCATTAGTATTATCCTGTATATTTATTCATTTATTTTAAATATAAATTGTCACCTTCAACCGTTTGTGTACTCGAAACCATTGCAAATGTAAGACTTACAACAGAGACAGTAAAAACAAAGAAATAGAAAAAAAAACCGGTATGTGGAAATTTATATCGCGAATATCGTATGGCGAAAAAATATCGCGGTATATCGCCGTACCGGTAAATATCGGCACCCCTACGTATCTTAATGTGTGAACGGATAAAGATTAAATAAAAAGGGTGGAGGGGATGGCTGTAGGGAGGCCATTAAAAACCGTTTGTTTTCTTTCTTTCTCACTAAAAAATCTGGAAAAGTTATGAAGTCTCCTGGAAAACTCCTGGAAATTGGGTCTAAAATCTCCTGGAAAATTTTGGAATTTGCTCAAGAAAATTCCGCACGAACCCTGGGTAGATGTTACTGTTGTCGCGGTGATGTACATGGCTTATGATACATGCGACTTGAAAGTAAATGTTGGGCGTCCGAAAAGTGAAACGATTAAAATAAATTTAAATAGTTGTCACAAGCCCATTCAAACTATATATTCATATAAAGGTCAATTTTAGCCGCATATAATGTCCAGCGTTCGCGCTGGCCCTCCAGAAAACCGCGTCACACATAATTGTGTGACGCGGTGGGATCTAAAAAACCGCGTCACAGGCTCACCACCAAGCATTTTTGAATACAAAGTACTGGTGCCTTTTGAAACACCTACCCCCCCCCCCTCCTCCACCTCCTTCATGCACAAATAACCTTTAGTAACATTTATTCTGATTTTATTAACGGCTTCTCTAAATAACAACTCGAGCAGTGTGCATATTCCACATATTTCCCACAGGTCCCCATCAGTTAAACATGGCCATCAATAGTCAATGAAGAGCTGAAATTTTTCAAGTCCAGCTGGTCCATTTTCCTTGGAAGAACCTGGCCCATTTACAATACCAATCTGTGTTTGTTCCCATAGAAGCTACATACCAAGTTTCATTAAAATCCTTTCCGGAGTTTTTAAATTATCGAGTTAACAAGCACTTGATGACAGACCGACCGACACGCGGTCGATCGCATATATTCCCTGTGGGGAATAAAATACAAGACAACAAACAAGTTTCGATTGACACACAAAATGTAGTGTAATTCTTGACTAGGTCGATTAAAAATTAAAGTCTGTTTACTCAAAACAATCCTCTGTACAGTTCTAAGCAAATAGAAAAAAAAAACAGTTCTCTTGTCAGTTCTAAGCTAAGTAACAAATTATTAAAACTGAGATGACCTTTCAGCTCAAAAACCTGAAGTTTATTTTTCACGATTTGGGACTTCCCGGAAATTGCTACCTGCACCTTTAAAATCAAAAGTTGCCAAGTCTGGCCCGTTCATAGAAATCCGTAAAATTTGATCAAGTCTTTTATCACCTAGACGGTTCCTGTTCTTGGTTTTAGTAAGGGTTTGGTCAACTCGACGACAAACTTACTGGGCGATAGGTCAACCCGGCGACACTTTGGTTAACTCGGCGATAGATTTTTGGTCAGGTCGGCGACACGTGAAAGTCAAGTAGGCGACACATGGAGTTAACTCGGCGACACATAAATATCAGTCTTCAAATTTGCAAATTGTTTCAAGGACAATACAACTGAAGTAACAACATTCATATTCTGATTGTACATGTTATCTTATTACAGGGAGGGCGCAACATCGATCTAGATTGCAATTATGTCATATTGAAAATAATTTAATAGCTAAAATTGATTATAGGGAGGGTATACCATTGATCTGGATTGCACTTATATTATATTGCAATCGATTTATAGGCTTAAACTTGCTATTTTATGAGGGTCATGATTATGTTAAACACTATAAGTGTAAATTTATTGCTGACAATAAATATCAATAAACAATGATTAAAATGTGCATTTTGATTTTGTTCTTAAAAAATGAAGAAAAAAACTTTCCGCCGGACCGACGGACAATCGCTAATTTCAAGACATATTTCTTTTCAAATACATACATTACCACCAAAAGCTTGGAATTTTCTGTCATACTTTTATGTGTCGCCGACTTGACTTTCACGTGACCATAAACCTTTTAATAATATTTTGCGCGCTAACACTTCTCTCGCAAGTAGCAGAGTTCATTGCGTCGAGCAGAAAATATTCCACAAGGATAGCAAAGTTCGGGTGGTCCGTACGATATGTGGTCAGGAGCTCCTGTGCAAAATCTGTCATATTTTGCTGTGGTGCTGTGCGCGCAAAAACTTTAAATTCCTTAAAGTCATTTATACACTCCAAAAAAGACGAAGGACTAATTTTTGTTGAACATTTTTCACATATAAGTCTTTTCTATAGTGTGACGCGGTGGTCTACAAAAATCCGCGTCACTGTGACGCAGTGGGCTTTGAAAAGCCGCGTCACAAGCCCCAAAAAGAGCTAAAATCCGCGTAAAAACGCCGTCATCGCGAACGCTGATGTCACTAATAAATCATGATTTTTATCGGAAAATTTTCCACATTCAAGCTGATCAGTATTTGTATTTTTTGTATCATTTTTCTTCTTGCATATTTCGCAAGTTCTTATGGGCATGGTGATGATGTTCACCAGTTGCAAAAATATTCGTGAACGATAATTGCAGAAACATCTCTGTTAGCAGCTGGTTGATAAACTCTGCATCGTTGTCGTTTAGTTTTGTTCATATTTATTTATATGTGTTTTTATTTGAAAGAGTCGAGTTTTATTTCAAAAGTTCCTTTAAAACACATATATTAAAAGCATTTACGAGAAAACACACCTACAGCACGTATGACGCCACAAAGATAATTCCCAATACCATCTCCATGCCAGCCCATAAGTACGCTAAACCTGCTAGGATGCTGGTAAAGTTATATAAACGACTTCAGGCGAGGAGTATTTGGTTTTTTTTGTATCCTTTTGTCCCGGCCGTTCGGGTTGTTGTGTATAAACATTTTAATGCGCTGAGCCAATAGAGATGTAACCCTACACGTAGGACAAGGACTTTTTTTGCTCACAATTTCTGTCACATTTAAAACGGACAATAATGGTTCCCACAGTACACTTGTAAACAGTGCATGTTATTAGACAATAGGAGTTGACTATCACGTCTGTTGCCAAATTTTGAATTATTAATCAATGTTATTTTTTTATTTGAATGAGTTTCCTGGTTTCATTAATCATTGCGGTGCGATTAATGTACTAAAATTAAAACCGAAACTGTGATTTTTCGTGCGATTAATCTAGTGAGTAGTTAATTACCGGACTTTACGTATGTTGGAAATCTTGCGATTTGTGGTGAGATTCTGGTATGAAATCTGTTCTTATCGCTCAAAGTAACAATGCATACGCAGATGCAAATTACTCATAAAGGTTTTGAAACTTTAGTTAAGTCGAAATTATTAGGTCATAAATCTTATCGTAACAGCCCCTGGGGGTTGAATCTCGGTGTCCTGAATCGCGCTCCGGAGGATCGACAGCCAGTAGATCTTACGCTATAGTTGTACCTGCCATGGATACTGAGACCTTTTCTGCACTACCGTGTATCGCGGCGGTATATTCAGTTATCGCCTTGATTTTTCTGCATTAGATGGAGACAGAGGTCCCGACATTGGTAAAACGCGAGAGTGAAGATAGGGACGGAAGTGAGATAACGGAGAGCACGAGCGAGGAGAGTCGCGAGCCGAGCCCCGTGTCCACGGACGCCACGGGCCCGGATGCCGCGGCCGCCGGCATGACTGCATCGCAGATCAAGAAGGAGGCTGCCAAGGCGAGGCGGCGTGAAGACAGGGCCATTGGTAAGTCTCGTAGCTGTTATAATTGTCCTTCCTTGCAGCTCGTGTATTACTCAAAATGTCCCTTTATGAAATCTTGTTTGTTTCGGTTCACCCATCAGTTTACCAGGTCAATTAGAAGCTTATTTATGCCTTTAATTGTATCTTTAGGGAGTCACAGTCAGGAAAAAGTCAAGAAAGTTAGGAAAAAATTTTGATTCAGAAAAAGTAAGGAAAAAATATGGTGAATCAAGCAAAGTCATGACAAGTTTCCTACAGAGTGAGCGAAAAGCCAGTACAGTCGAATATCGATATTTGTCAATTTTCAGTTTTTAATATTTCATTCATTGTGTTTTATCTCTTCTAATCTGGTTTCTTTCACTTGATCTGCATACCCAATGTTGTTGTGACAGCATTTTGAGCAGCTTGAGTGTTTTTCCTACATTCTAGATATATATATATCCCGCTTTTGATGGTCAGGAAAAAATCATTTGGAAAATTGCGTGGCAACCCTGTTATCTCTTTTCTTGGCATGTCCTCCCAATGACCGAGTGACGTAGCAAGATAGCACGCGGTTAAGAATGACAAGCTGGTGTGTGGTCCGGAATTATTCATTTGACCCCTTGTGAACAGTGCCCTGTGGGATTTGTATGTGACGTCGGTCTGGTGTGTGCACACTTACCAGTATATCCCATCATTCTGTCTTCAGAACTGACTTGCCTTGACGTAATATTTTTATCTGAATGTTGTGTCATTTCACATATTAAAAAATAATTTTTGAGGGCTTACCCAATGTAACTTTTTACTTGTCAGACAGATAACAATATACGTCAAAGAACAAACCAGGTTTTGATCGAAAATATGAAGATAAATTCAGCAGGCTTGAAGACGCATTCAGCCAATTATTCTTCAATTATTATGTGATGTCCCGTGCAATGTAGCGCTTCGTGTCCGGGCGCGGCTTCATCCTGGACGCGGGACGTACCCTCGCAGCCCGTGTGAATCATCCGCCCTTCTCCACACAACAATGTTTTATCATTGTATATGGGGATAATATGCAGGCCCCATTGTTTTGTGGCCTATTTTATCATCTTCATATGGATGGTGCTGAGCAAGTACAGTGCTTTTCGTATGTCTGGAATATTTTGGAAGATTTAGGCAGAAAAATATTTTCAATAATGTTTTCCATTACATTCGTCAAAGTATCAAAGTTTTTTAGCTGCCGTTTTGTAATAGTGAATTCCACTGTGAGTGGGGGATGTGTTTGGTATCGGCTAAGTGGCAGAATTTTTTATTTTTTATTTTTTTTGCTATCTAATTTTTAAAATGATTTTTCCACTCATTTTTGTTTGGATTACTTTCAGTCTTTTGCATGAAGCTTTCCTGGGTGACTTTTTTTTTTGGAAAAATTACTGAAGCAGTTCGCGACGACTTGATTGTCCAGTCTGAATTCAAATGTAACGTCAGATCGATTGCAGTACCTAGATAGGGAGGTCAAGGCAATTGCTGTTAAATGCCCAAATGGCATGTAAGTGCCAATGCGTTTTGGCGAGGGCCGAAGTGCATGTACAAGGCACACACACTGTGTGTGTGTTCGTATGGGCATTGGGCAACCTTTCAGAATGGTACTGCTCTTAGGCTTTTTCTCATTTGTATCATTGTCATTGCCAGTCTGTTGCATAGGAGGGCCATCACCAGATCAGTGTTTAGCTGAGGCTCATGCGATCATTAATGATTGGTCGAATAGTTTGATTTTTAGGCTTTTGCCGAAACAGATTTAATTTTGTATAAATTGTGACAATACGAGTATACTTTCTGACTTTTTTCTCGTCGAATAATTTGTTGCTCGGGACAGGAGGCCTTCGGCATTAGAGTTGTTTTAGTTCTGTGCTAATTCAAAGCGGCAGTTCGTCAGCTGGGCACAGTGTCTTCTGAACGCAAGTCTCTGAAGGTTGAAATGAATAGGGCAGAGACCCTGTGTTTGGTCGGGTTGAGCTTCACCTTATTTGGTGGACAGCTGTAACTGTAAATCTGTATCACACGCATGGGTTTGAAACAGCGAAGACAACATGCACAGTGAGTGAATAAAATAAATAAAAAAAAAACTTAAAACCTAAATCGCTCGAATTTAGTCAGTGTAAAAATTGAAATATTAATTGAAGATTGTCAGTAGACCTGACATTAGTTTTGTATAACGATGTGACGTGTTGTAAGTTATTTACCTTGGAAATCGTCCTCCAGTAGGTGCTTAGTTTTGTCCGACTTCCTCTCCAAGCAGTTAAAAATGTGCAGATCTGTCGTCAAATAAGGAGGTTTCTATATATAGCTGTTATGTAGAAGAGTTAAGGAAGTAACTTTACATTCATTATTATCCCCCGTGAAACGGAGGGGTATAGTTATGAACTGGTCCGTACGTCCGTCTGTCTGTCCACAAAAAGTACGAAGTTTTGTCCGGCCGACTTTTCATTGTAGAACTTGTCGTAGGAACCTGAAACCTTGCATATTGAAAATATATATAATTGAAGATGTGCAACGTGGCATTATTGTCAAAGTCGGCCAAAAATTGACGTCGTGGGAAATTTTCAAAAATGGTGAATTTTTGGCTTGAATTTAGCCGTGAGACGATGTTTTGTCTGGGCGACTTCTCATAGAAGTGATTGTCATAGGAGCCTGAAACCTTGCATGGTGAATATATATATATTGAAGATGTGAAACGTGGCATTATTGTCAAAATCGGCCAAAAATTGACGTCGTGGGCAACTGTCAAATATAGCGAATTTTTGGCTTGAACTTAGCCGTGAGGCGATGTTTTGTCCGGCCGACTTCGCATGGAAGGGATTTTCGTAGGAACCTGAAACCATGCAGCGTGACTTGACCCCATTTTACTTTTACTGCTTCACGGGAGATCCTGCCTTACTGAGGCTCTAGTTTATATGCATAATGAGAGTAAAAGAATTGTTGCTGCTGTGTGCTTGGACCAATACACGCGTGACCAGGAGGAGGGAGGGTGGAGGTGGGAGGGGGGGGGGGTGCTGGGGGCTGGGGTGTAGTTGAGTTTTTTTTACTATTAATGTGTGTGGCACGAGAGCGATTTTAACTGTAGCTGTTGAGGCGCCTATTCTCCAGCGTTCGTTTGGTTGTTTTCGGATATCAACACAACGCACTAGGTTTTCATTCTACCAAAAAAAAAAAAACAAAAAAAACACCGGCATTCTTCTGTACGTCCAGGCTGATTTCTCCAATCAGCCTGGATCGAGTGGAGGGGGGTGGGGGAGTAATAATGAGGAAAACTTTTCATTTTGCTTGATTGTGAGACTATGAAGAACCAATTTAGCTTGTAGGAAATTCTGTGCATGTAAATCCCAGCAGATCCCAACAAAATACTCCTATTGTAGAAGTTTACCCATACAATACAAACACACCGAGCTCTCGTTAGAGCGAATTCAACCTGTTGAATAACAACACAGTAGAGAAATGTAACCCGTGTTTATGTTCACAATGCCCGGGTTACATGTCAGTGCCTGTTTTGCATACCAAAACATACAAGTACACATTAAGCACCCGTGTGCCGTGCATTTCTTCATATCGTTCACCTCGTATGGGCATGCTAAATGTACAGGCACAAGAATAAATACTGTCGATTTATACCTTATATGCTGTTCTCTGGGATTGTTGTTCCGACATATAATAGAAATAAACAGGGATAAGCAAGCAGATTATTAAAAAAAAGGAAACGCATTCTTTTCAAGTGCAGTGTATCAGAAGTACCGCATGTGCTGTACTTTGTACAAACATGTTTTATAGGATATTGTGAATGAGGATACTAGTATTTTCAAGTCCGTTCTTTTGGATCATTCTGTAATAACTAACTGCTATTTGCTGTTATTGCAGCCCTGGTGCTTTTACGTTACGCTTTTACATTTATTTATGCTGTTGTGATATTTGCTTCTGTCTTTTAGTATTTATTGATATTTAATATTTAATATTTACAATGCCTGGAAAAGGATTAGAATTTGCCTGCGAGAAAACTAAAGAAACGCCTGGTAGGTTGTTCAGTAGTTCAGCCTCACTATCTTTGATGCCTTTGCCGGTAAAAATTTCTTTTGTTTTGACATCTTGAGATAGTTTTCACCATCGTTACGCCACGATCCATCTGCGGTGTACTTAAAATCGGGACAGGTTCCAGGAACCTGAATTTTTTGCCTCTTCGCCAACAATTTGGAAAAGTTGTTATATAACGAATTTAAGAATTTAATGTCTCGAAAGTGATTGGCGCGAACGCGTGTAGGGTAGCGATTCATACGTCCTGACGGGCACTAATCGGCAAGCACACATTTAAAGCAGCGACTGATGCGTCGTTGTCATGGACACTGACAGAAAGGACGCGTTTAGAATAGCGATTGGTGCGTCCTGGCCAGGACACTAACCGACAGGGACGGATTTAGAGTGACGAATGTTGCATGCTGGCCAGGACACTGGCGGGCAAGGGCCCACCGTGAAACATTTCGAAATTATCAGGTTTATTTCAGCTCCGTGTTTCATTCTGACCTTTTTGAGTATGCTGTTATTACCTGCGTGCAAAATTTCGTTTCGTGAACAAAAACAAAACAAACAAAAAAACCAATGAGCCAAGCTACAATTACAATGAAGTACGCGGTCATGATCAGCCGGTATGCGAACTATGCATAAATTAATGACAAACATGCACTGTTCTTGTTCTAGCTTTCATTGCGCCGGGATGTTTATGCGTCGTGTCCGTGATATAAAGGACACTGTAAATAGATACTGTAGCTTCGTTTTCAGCACTAAAAATTGAGGAAGTGGGGGCGGGTGGGTGGGGGGGGGTGAATACTGTTGGTGATCTTGCTAACAACTGGTAAAAACTTAAGGTTTTTAGGTTAAAAGTTGAGTCGCCGACAAACAAATGGCAAATTTATGCCCACTGTAATTTACTCATATTCTAAAGCACGTGAGCCATAAACACAGGAATGCTTCAAATGTTAATGTGAAACTTATTATCTTTTGCACAGAGGCAGTCCTTAAGGCTTTGGGAAGTCTGGAGTCCACTGAAGAGAAGCTAGCAGCCTTGTGCAAGAAATATGCCGATCTTCTGGAAGAGAACAGGGTCCTCCAGCAAAAATTCAAACAGACCCAAAAAAGCTTGTCTGTGGTAAGTTTTCAAATCATCAGTACGTCCTGACTTTTTTTGTAAGTGCAACTGGCTTCTTTTTTGGATGAAAGCCTGTTTTTTTTTTTTTTTTGCATAAAATAAACAGTATTTTATAGTAACGATAATACTGCACAGATCTGCTGCTAGAGGTTCTCGGGTGCCTCAATGTACATGAGACGTACATGAAGATGGGAACTCTACATCATTTTAAAAAATTTGCAGATAATGAAAGAGAAGGACCAGCTGCAGAGCGAGCACAGCAAGGCGGTTCTGGCCAAGAGCAAGCTAGAAAGTCTGTGCCGAGAACTGCAGAGGCACAACAAGCTCATCAAGGTATAGCCACTCCCTCGCTCTACTCAAAACGAGGTACAGCCACTCCCTCGCTCTACTTAAAACAAGGTCTAGCCATTCCCTCGCTCTGCTTAAAACGAGGTACAGCCACTTCCTCGCTCGGCTGTCCGTCGCTCGACTCAAAACAAGGAATAGCCACTCCCTCTACTACAGAACGAGATATAGCGACTCCCTCGCTCGACTCAAAACAAGGTATAGCCACTCCCTCTACTCAAAACACGGTATAGCCACTCCCTTGCTCAGTCCAAATCAAGGTATAGCTACTCCCTCGCTCTATTCAGAACGAGGTATAACCACTCTCTCGCTCTACTCAACGAGGTATAGCCACTTCCTTGCTCAGTCCAAATCAAGGTATAGCTACTCCCTGGCTCTACTCAGAACGAGGTATAACCACTCTCTCGCTCTACTCAACGAGGTATAGCCACTCCGTCAGTCGATTCAAAACAAGGTATGCTCTGCCAAGACGTGGTATAGTCACTCCCTCGCTGTGCTTAAAAGAGGTATATCCACTCCGTTGCTCAGTCCAAAACGCGGTATAGCCACTCCCCGCACTACTCAAAACGAGGTATAGCCACTCCCTCGCTGTGCTCAAAACGGAGTATAGTCACTCCCTCGCTCTCGCTCTGCTTGAAAGAGGTATAGCCAATCCCTCGCACTACTCAAATGATAAAATACCTGCCACGGATATAGCCATTGTCAGCTTATATCCCGAGCAATCACATTCTGAAATAAAATGAGCTCTTGGTTTCATGGCTACTCTCAATTTTCTTGTTTTCTCAGTGATGTTATAAAAGTGATGTCATTAAACCGGTCTCGAGTAGAAAATATAATCTTTTTACTATACAAACATAATATCAGGATGACAGGCTGATGTTAATGAAATAAATAATGGCCATATATTCTGAAATATGAGGCAGATCTTCCGCGGTATGATGTAAACTAAGAGAAGAAACTTCTGTTTTCCTTATTTCAGGAAGAGAGTGTGGCGAGGGCGAAGGAGGAGGAAGAAAAAAGAAAAGAAGTAACGTCCAAATTCCAAGTAAGTTACAAGTATCTAGCTCTGGTGCGGTCAGTATTGGCTTTATGTAGCTTCTGGTGTGGTTTCAGACTATTAGAGACAGGAAGTTATGGTAAAGGTTGAGAATGTCATTTACCAACTGTTAATAATTATTGATAAAGAGGCCAGCTCTTGCCATTTATTCTGTTCAAATATCAATGTCTGTCACATTTGTTGTCTAATACAAAAATTCCTTTTTTCTTTTCAGACCACTATAAATGATATCCAGGCGCAGATGAATGAGCATTATCAGAAAAATACCAAGTTACGAGAAGAGAACGTGGAGTTAGCGGGCAAGCTGAAAAACCTGATCGAACAATATGAATTGAGGGAAAAGGTAGGGACTGTGCCTGAAACCCCCGATTGTTGCTGTAATATTCAGAATGAATAATATTTCATTAAGCTCTTTAAAAATATCTTTAAAGCAAAATTTAAATATCAGAAACAAACACAAATAATTAAGAACTGCAATTTAAACGAAAATTATGACGTGCGAACTCGGTATTCCCCCGGAACTTTGGATGCGCGTTATGTGTGACGTCATAGCGCCTCGCTTTGCATGTCACCCATTTCGGAGTATTTGTTTTTAAAAAAGTGACGTAGAAATGAATGTGAAGACCTCTGTTGACTCCGGGAATTGTTGACTCCCGGAACTGTTGACCCTGGACACGGTGACTACGTGAGACGTCTTTTGATTTCAGCACATAGAGAAAGTGTTCAAGCACAAGGAGCTGGAGGCGCAGCTGGGCGAGGCCAAACTAGAGCAGGCGAATCTACAGCTGAGTGAGACCAAGGAGAGGAGCACGCAGGAACGGGAAGTCGTACGTCACTTGTTGTTCCTAGAGCTAACGTGCTGATTTGTATATGTTACAGTCAATGTTGGAAACCCGCCATTTCACGAAATGGCAAATCGTGTTGGGTAAATTCGCGTAATGCCTAAAATCTTTTGCCGTTTCACGAAATAACCTAAAAGTTAGGTTATTTCACGAAATTACCTAAATTTTCGGTTTGCCATTACGTGAAATGGCAAACTGTTATCTAATGCAAGAGAATATCATAGGAATCAGAAAAAAACATTAGTTTGAATTGTTTATTGATAAAAAACGGGTAATGCATTAAATCCTACGAGAATGTTTCACACCACACGATGAACAATATGAATATCACATCACCGCATTGCAGAATTTCGTATCTGAAAATTAAAAAAAGGAAAATCTTTTAAGCTTTAGCGTACATTTGAGACAAAAACATGAACAAGAATAAAGAATTTCGGTTAACAGTGATATTAAAGCTGTTGTATCCCAGTAACGTTATACTCCAATTCTATTTTAATAAACATTGAAATTTTCAAATATTATCCGAGTTATAATGACCAAAATTTGTGTTAATAATAATAATTTCATACTTGTTGAGAATATAATATTCACGCCTGCTTTTTGTGCCGGTATTCAAGGCGCATACTTTTAATTCCTCCATAGTCGAGTAATATTGGTCTTTTGGCATAAAGACCGATTTGTGCTGTTCAAATACTTTGTACAGTTCCTGTTTGTATTTATCTTCATTTGATTCTCCCATTTTTAGGAATTTGATAAAAACGTCGCGATTTCAGGTAAAAGTTATATCAAAATATATCTTCTCTGGAGGGCCAATATGGCGAAAGTTTCCTTATCATGATCAATCCATGAAAACCGCTTAATTCCCGAGTAGGTAAAAGCAGACGTTATAGGATGTTCTTTTTTCAGAGTAGGCTAACGGCAAATCGGTGACTAGTTCCATAGTACATCATCTTAACCTAGTTCAGTGTGTTGTTCTGAAATTTATCCTAATTGCAATTAAATCAATCAAAAAGGAACACAAACACTTGTGTGCGTTACCATGAATCACAATTAATATGATCGCGTTAAAAGCTTGTGATCAGTTGCAATCAACTGTGATGTATTAATTAAAGGAACAAACCAACTATGATGTATTAATTGTATTTGAAAACTGAAGTAATCTTATTGCAATTATAAAAGATAAAATACACAATATTTGTCACGATTGTAAGTAATTTCGAGCAAAAAAAGCTTATTTCACAATTTTGCCTGATCTTGGTTTGCCAATTTGTGAAATAAAATGTAAGATTTTTAGGTAATTTCGTGAAATAACCTAACTTTTAGGTTATTTCGTGAAACGGCAAAAGATTTTAGGCATTACGCGAATTTACCCAACACGGTTTGCCATTTCGTGAAATGGCGGGTTTCCAACATTGACTGTAACATATAGACGGCGAAAGAGCTGAGAAATTTACCCTAAGTGTTTGTTTTTTTTTTTTTGGATACAGTTTTCACACGCACAGAGGGAGGGGGAGTGGGGTGGAGGGGAGGGGAGAGAGGGAGGGAGAATTACGGAAAGAGTTTTAGTGAACACCCTGTCTCCCTGAAGGCCAGTGTGTTGTTTTCTGCTATCAGCTGCTGAAGGAGGCGACGGAGGCGCGGCAGAAGGTGCACGCGCTGGAGGAGCAGGAGAAGCAGCTGCGCGCGCAGGTGGCGCTGTACACGGAGAAGTACGAGGAGTTCCAGCAGACGCTTGCCAAGAGCAACGAAGTCTTCCAGTCCTTCAAGGCCGAAATGGAGAAGGTAAGGGGGTGGTGGAGGGGGGGGGGGGAGTTAATGGGGTGATCCGAAGGGGGTGTGTGTGTAGGGGGGTGAAGAGGATGGGGCTAATCTGAAGGAGCTGAGGTGGATTCGGGGCGAGGGGGATAGAGTGCTGTGCTCTGAAAGGCGTGGGTGGATGGGGGCGGGGGGTTGGACAGGATGACGTGATTCGAAAGGGGTGTGACGCGATGTGATGAGACAAGTGCCTGCGGTAGTTTTATTACGAAAAGAATGAGAAAGTTTTGCACTGGTTTATAGTTCGTTGTCAAGTTCCAGGTTTATAATAAAAAGAAGGAATGCGACTTAAAAGAAAAGTTTACAAAGTAAGAGGAAGTGAAAACAAAATTGGAACGAATGGTATAGCAACGTTGAAAGGAATGTTAAAAATTATATAAGAAAGGACTTAAACTTATTAAGTTTGCGCTAGATATTGTAAAAAATATAATTAAAAAATGTTCTGCCATAGCAAAACGATCAAGTTTTGAGGATTAATTTAGCTGGAATGGAACAGTTGCCTTAAATTAAAATGTCTTATTTTCAAGCTAAACACAAAGTTGCGCTACTATTCGGCATACGTGAGGTATCTTGTCTGCTGTACAAAAGCGCATAGTGAATAATTTTGTGGTGTAATTTATAGTGAGTCGAATCTTTTGTTTGTCACGTGCAGATGACGAAGAAGATAAAGAAACTGGAAAAGGAAACACAGATGTGGAAAGGTCGCTGGGAGAATAGCAACAGAGCTCTGCTTGAGATGGCGGAGGAGGTGAGGCAAGCCACGGTGGTCTGGTGGAAGCCATGGCGGTCTGTGACCAGCTGTGGCGGTCTGTGACCAGCTGCTGTGGTCTGTGACCAGCTGTGGTGGTCTCTGAGCAGCCATGGCAGTCTGTGACCAGCTGCGGTCTGGGGAAGCCATGGCGGTCTGTGACCAGCTGTGGCGATCTGTGACCAGCTGTGGTAGTCTCTGACCAGCCATAGTGGTCTGGGGAAGCCATGGTGGTCTGTGAGCAGCCATGGCGGTCTGTGACCAGCTCTGGCGATCTATGACAAGCTGTGGCGGTCTGTGACCAGTTGTGGTGGTCTCTGACCAGCCATGGCAGTCTGTGACCAGCTGTGGTGGTCTGGGGGAAGCCATGGCGGTCTGTGCAGCTGTGGTGGTCTCTGACCAGCCATAGTGGTGTGTGACAGTGTGTGGCAGTCTGTAGCTAGCTTTGGTGGTCTATGACCACCTATGGCTGTCTGGGACCAGCTGTGGTCATGTGTAGCCGACGGGGCAGTCCAAAGCAGTCTCAGTTTTTGGGCTGAGATCTCGATCTGTTTGTTGGGAAATTGCAAGTTTCGAGTGTGTTGACTCTAAGATACTGGACTGACGTGGGTCGTAAAGAGCTCTGAATGTGTTGTCCATGCTCTGAAGTTGCATCGTGGGCTATGTGCTATTTCTGCTGAACTGATTTGGTGATACAAGTTGAAGGTTGTTGCAAGCAGCCTTGGTATGTTTTAGGCCAAATGTGTAACTTGATCATCAGGACCCCTCTGTCGACCTTGACCCAAGCTCACGCAAATTGAATTGTTTTCTGTATCTGTACTTATTTCAGAAAACAAAGAGTGACACACATACGACTCAGCTCAATAATAAGATAACCAAGCTGGAAAGCTTATGCCGAGCCTTGCAGGAGGAGAGGCGGAAAAATACAGCGCCTAATGGCGTCGTACCGCAGGGTAGGTTCTGCGCATGCGCAAGTCTTATTTTCGGATCGCACCCCGTGTCTGATGTTTCAAATTGACTTATTCTTGGATATGTACTTAAGTATCAGATAAACTCAAGTGAAAGTTATTAACAGAGAAGCAGACAAATTAAAATAACGGTGCGATTAATGTTTTATTCCCAGAGCTTAAGAGGTTTCTATTATTTTGTGTTGTCATATGTATCACCGTTAACTTTCTCAGCATCAGTTTAAAATGTACTAAAATAAATAAAATTGAGTGAACATTGGCGTTATTTACTTAACAGACACATCCACTAGTGGTGGTTCCAAGAAAACAGCAGCCGAGCCGACGAAAACCCCTCCGAACACTCCCGAACAGTCTCGTTCAAGTCCGATCACTATCCAGTCCGAGGAAGCCGTGAACGCGGCCAATCGTGAAAGCACCTCAGCCGAGGAAAGTCTGGGGAGTCCGGATAGTCCGGATAAACCGGAAGTGCAGGAAGCTCTAGCTTCGACGGCCGTCGAATCGCAGGATTCGCAAAATACCGGTGACGAACAGTTGAAGTGTGAGTCGTGTGAAGAAGAACAGTCCGCGGATAAATAAAAGCCGTTTTCTCTGGAATTATAGACCGTTCTGTTTCACGAAAGAGGGGATTGCTATAATCTGTCCAGTCCATATTCCAGTCCATAGCGATGTGCTTGAGTGTAATGCAAATGTTATCGTCCAAATATTGTTCCTCTGCTAATGACTCACTGCGAAAGGGTTGCTCTGCCATTCTTAAAACAGCTGCAAAAAAAGCTTAGGTTCGATTTTCCTTAATTTTCTCACCTTTGATTATGTCTACCAGTTTAATGACCACATTTTTTTAAGCCAAGATTATAAAACCATTTACGTGGCTAGGATGCAGTGTTAACTTAAATTCAAATATAGAGATTTGAATCTCCTGTGGAAGCTGTTACCATAGAGATGTCACATGCCAAATATTTCACTGGGGACCTATTCTAAAATAGCTAACAATAAAGAAACAGTCAGTACTGTTCATGTTTTTCATAATCTCCAATCTTTTGTTTTGTTTGCATAGCTTGAAGGGCATGTTAGTGATACTTTTAATCTCAAATAAGAATGTGTTTCTTTTTCTTAAATAAGTAAAAGTTTAAAACAATTAGAAGTAATAATATTCGTTTCTCTGTTGAAAATTAAACGCAGTTTGGTAGAATCGTCCGTTTGTGTAGCAAAAGTGATACCCAAACACTGCGTTGTACTAATGCACGGTAAGGTTTTCACAGTATCTTTTGAGATGTGTTAGTATTATTACAATTGTTTAACGTTTTCAGTATGAGAGATCTCAGATACCTGAGTATTCCTAAAATACTTGGATGTTGTTGCCCCCGAAGAATGCCAAGTTCTATAGATGATGAATGAAAGTTTATTTTTTGCAGAATTTAATTGTTGAAGCATTTATTTTATGTAATGAGTGATTGTCAAAAGAACAAAAATCGGAACGTATGGAGTTAAATGTATCATTTATTTAATGGATTTAAACGAACAAATTTTGAAATAAGATGGAAGAAAATAAAGATGAGATAGAACACATGATTTTTATTTTGGAAATTATTCATAAGAAAGTGTTCGTGATTACCTCAAGCACTCCTCCCCCCACCGCCAGAGTCAGAATAGAGGAGTTCTGTTTTGTAACTCATTCACAAGTAAGTGTGCGTGATTACATCAGGCAACCCCCTCCCCCCAACCCTTCACAAGCAGGTGTCAATGATTATATCAGGCAACCCCCTACCGCAACCCTTCACCAGCAAGTGTGCATGATTATATCTAGCAACCCCCACCCTTAACAAGCAAATGTGCGTGATTATATCAGGCAACCCCCTCCCCAAACTCTTCACAAGTAAGTGTGCTGTGATGATATCTGGCAAGCCCCCACCCTTAACAAGCAAATGTGCGTGATTATATCACGCAACCCCCTCCCCCAACCCTTCACAAGCAAGTGTCCGTGATTATATCAGGCAAACCCCTCCCCCACCCTTCACAAGCAAGTGTCCGTCATTATATCACGCAACCCCCTATCCAACCCTTCACAAGCAGGTGTGCGTGATTATATCAGGCAACCCCCTCCCCCCCAACCCTTCACAAGCAAGTGTGCGTGATTATATCAGGCAACCCTCTACCGAAACCCTTAACAAGCAGGTGTGCGTAATTACATCAGCCAACCCCTTCCCTCAACCCTTCACAAGTAAATGTGCGTGATTACATCAGGCAACCCCATCCCCAAACCCTTCACAAGCAAGTGTGCGTGATTGTATCAGGCAACCCCCTCCCCCAACCCTTCACAAGCAAGTGTGCGTGATTATATCAGGCAACCCCCTCCCTCAACCCTTCACAAGCAAGTGTGCGTGATTACATCGGCCAACCCCCTCCCCCCAACCCTTCACAAGCAGGTGTGCGTGATTACATCAGCCAATCCCCTCCCCCAACCCTTCACAAGCAAGTGATGGTGATTATATCAGGCAACCCCCTCCCCCAACCCTTCACAAGCAGGTGTGCGTGATTACATCAGGCAACCCCCTCCCCAAACCCTTCACAAGCAAGTGTGCGTGATTATATCAGGCAACCCCCTCGCCCAACCCTTCACAAGCAAGTGTGCGTGATTACATCAGGCAACCCCCTCGCCCGACCCTTCACAAGCAAGTGTCCGTGATTACATCAGGCAACCCCCTCCCTCAACCCTTCACAAGTAAATGTGCGTGATTACATCAGGCAACCCCCTCCCCAAACCCTTCACAAGCAAGTGTGCGTGATTATATCAGGCAACCCTCTACCGAAACCCTTAACAAGCAGGTGTGCGTGATTACATCAGCCAACCCCCTCCCTCAACCCTTCACAAGTAAATGTGCGTGATTACATCAGGCAACCCCATCCCCAAACCCTTCACAAGCAGGTGTGCGTGATGATATCAGGCAACCCCCTCGCCCAACCCTTCACAAGCAAGTGAGCGTGATTACATCAGCCAACCCCCTCCCTCAACCCTTCACAAGTAAATGTGCGTGATTACATCAGGCAACCCCCTCCCCAAACCCTTCACAAGCAAGTGTGCGTGATTATATCAGGCAACCCTCTACCGAAACCCTTAACAAGCAGGTGTGCGTGATTATATCAGGCAACCCCCTCCCTCAACCCTTCACAAGTAAATGTGCGTGATTACATCAGGCAACCCCATCCCCAAACCCTTCACAAGCAGGTGTGCGTGATTATATCAGGCAACCCCCTCGCCCAACCCTTCACAAGCAAGTGTGCGTGATTACATCAGCCAACCCCCTCCCTCAACCCTTCACAAGTAAATGTGCGTGATTACATCAGGCAACCCCATCCCCAAACCCTTCACAAGCAGGTGTGCGTGATTATATCAGGCAACCCCCTCGCCCAACCCTTCACAAGTAAATGTGCGTGATTACATCAGCCAACCCCCTCCCTCAACCCTTCACAAGTAAATGTGCGTGATTACATCAGGCAACCCCATCCCCAAACCCTTCACAAGCTGGTGTGCGTGATTACATCAAGGAACCCCCCCTCCCCCAACCCTTCACAAGTAAATGTGCGTGATTATATCAGGCAACCCCCTCCCCCAACCCTTCACAAGTAAGTGTGCGTGTTTATATCAGGCAACCCCATCCCCAACCCTTCACAAGCAAGTCTCCGTGATTATATCAGGCAACCCCCTCCCCCAACCCTTCACAAGCAAGTGTGCGTGATTATATCAGACAACCCCCTCCCCCAACCCTTCACAAGCAAGTGTCCGTGATTATATCAGGCAACCACACGCAACCCTCTCATACAGAGGTCACTGGTTTGAGCATCATGGAAACGCCTGAGATGGCAAAGACAGTCTGTGCAGCGGTGTAATGTGTACAGGAGGAATGTTTTGAATATTTTCAGATGTCTTTGACTTGTCCGTACCTTGGCTCTTTCAAAATGTCCGACACGCTTGAGTTGTGCTTCTATGATCAAATTCAAAATCTGCCAAAAGTTCCCTCGTTTCTCTATCTGAAATATTGTCAAGTTCCCAAGTCAAGTGCTTTCCACGGATAATTGGAAGTGCTCAGCAATCACTTGGAATTATCCGTGTTTCAAATTTACTGAACTGATGGAAATAATTTCTATCATTTTGATCACACAGTTGCTATACTTAAAAATAAATCTCTCCTGTCTATAAATCATGTTAATTAAAATATACACATGAATCTAACGAGATCCATACAATTACATGTTTATTGTATCAGCACATCGGAAGGTTTGGCTGTTATGATGAAAACTATTTGTGAAGATTGAAATGTAACTCAAATAATGATATGGCAAATTCTGGTACGGTCTAGAGCTTTTGCTTATTTTGGAACAAGTCGCACCATGGAATAAATGGAATGAATCATGTTCCCAGTGACATCAATTTTATGAAATGAAGGTGAAAAAATTCCTTTGATGCCTGTTAAATTTCTAGATCTTAATCGCCAACTCCTGGCGCACGAAACAAAATGAGGCCTGCTGTTTGAAAATGTTAAGTGTGCTTATGAGATTGGTCTCATTGAGTCAAGTCTTCACGCGTTAACCACCTGGCCACCTACACGATTCCTGGTCCAACTCAATCGAGTCTTCTAAAAAAAACCCATAAAGTGGGTAATATATGCGGGCGAGCACCTACAGGAAGGAAAACCAGGCACTTTATTCATTCGGCATCAATGTGTAGCCAATATCGTGCTCAGCCCAGGGCACTAGTTGTTCAAGAAATTCTACAGTTTGAACCAACAACCAGCATTAAAGACGCTTGAAGGACTCGCTGGGTTTGATGCGTATTTCAGATTACAGATGATCACTGTGAAAACTTACTGCCAACAATAGATTTGGTTCTAATTCTTGGTGAAAATCTGTCACACATGGAAGAGTTGTCCCGCCACCATAGCAAGTGTTACATGGACAGCTTTAATAAATATCACAACTAAAAACAGGCGTTTACATGACGTAGATCTCACTTCGTGGGGGGGGGGGGGGGAGCGGGGTGGGTGGTTGGTCGTGGCATTGTGGCATGCTTTCGCCTTCAAACTGGAGGAATTTCCCGCCTTTGAACATAAACTAATTGTGTTGGACCTAGGTCTGGTATATGTGTGGGAGAGGTATAAAACAGGTTATAAACAGAAACACCCAAGGATCTGTAGATAGCAGACAGCTGAGCGAATCACACTAGCATATCAGCAATAACTGCGACTGTTGATTACGTTACATACCAACATGAATTATAATAAAAAATAAATACAAAATAAGTTGCCACTACGTTTTCAAAAATAAAAGTGAAATCTAAGACTGGCCAATCAAATCACAGCTTCTCCAGGGAGGAGAAAAAAAAATGTTTTTGCTTTATACTTCGTGTGTGTTGTGTGGAGAATAAAGGAAACGAAATGTTTTCATCCTTTATTTTATTTTTCTGTTTTTTTTTCCTGCTACTCTGAACAATTTTAATCCGCAAAATGCAACCAGCAAAATGCAACAGAAACACCTGGCCCATCACAGTTCATAAACAACTTGACGCATGAATTGGTCAGTGATCGTTTTAATCACTTAGAAAACCACTTGTGGTCTGAAATGATGCTGGAGTTTGTTTGCCTTGACGCCGAGCATCATGTGATGCTGTTTCTTCATCCGTTGAACATGGCTGATATCTTTCGCTCTTTTCCTCGCATCCATACCTGAAAACATTCATATGACCACTCCTAAGAATGTTAACATATACGGCATACAGGCATTACATAAACACGGAAAACTTTCTTCGCATTACGTTTCTGTTCAGATTTCATGATGGCCACCTGGAATCCGAAATGAAATTCCCTGTGTTTCCCTGAGTTTTCCAGACATTTTCCTTACAATGAATTTTGACAGCGCAGGTTTTCAGAATTCCAACACTTACATGTTTTGGTTGAAAAACAATAATCATTGACTACATATGCCACTTTTTCTCTTAAATGCTTAGAAAAATACAACGTTCAACAAATTCTAACTAAATCTATCCATGCTTGTAACAGAAAAGTTTACGCGGAAATACCCTGGTAAACCTGGAATTTTCCAAAAATTAAATTCCCTGAGTTTTCCCTGAGATTGCCGGAATTACCAAATTCCCTGTTTTCCCTGACTGGAAAATGTCGATTCATTTTTCCCTGAATTCCCTGATTTCCAGGGTCGTAGCCACCCTGGATTTCTTCATTCTGTCCTCAATTTACCCATAAATACTGTCTTTTTTTATCTTGCAATCCATTGCAGTGTCACATACGAACAATTCTAATTTCATTTTACATGTAATAAGCATGACTTGACACAAATTTTCATGCTCAGAACTTCCCTTTCCCCACTTTTATTCCGATGTTATAGTTTGTATTAGAACAATATGTATTGCCTGAAACTCAGCTTAAAAAGCAAATATTTAGCTGTTACTCCTGTAACTGAGCAACACGTTGATTGACAGCGCACCTGTTGTTCCCGTCCAGCCCAAAGCCTTATACTGCGCTAACGCCCGCGTCAATGCTGACGTCCTCTGCCCCTTCTCTGGTCTGACGTTCTGCCTGTAGTAACGTAGCAGCGTTCTGTGGCCAATTGTAGCCCCTGCACAAGAAGAAAATTACACCAACCCTTTCATCTCATGGAAGATATAGAATTCTCGCGGTAAAAAAGTTAAATGCCGAAGTTTTGTATCAAAGGCGTTTGACTTCAATATTGTCTGCCATCAAATTCTCAGTTTATGGTCAGCATAGCTTTCATCTTTTCAACTTGTCTTTCCTGAATGTAAAATCTTGACAACTGTTTTAATATTCTATGCAAAACAAACTCCATATTACGTTTTCACTCAACTTTGACTGCTCATGAGATTTTGTCAATTGCGCATGCGTGTTACTGTTACAGACATACCTGAAGGCAAGACTAACTCATAACCACTGTCATCCAAGGAAACGGACTCTACTTCTTCCTCCTCACCGTCTGTCTCCATCTGTCTATCCCTGCCCGGCTCAAAGTCCGGGTAACTCGACCTGATAAGATGTCCAAACATATTAGAAACTCTGTTTCTTAAACGAATATAATGGTCCTTTTGTTAGTCCATTTCACCTTTTTAAAATGTTTAATATGTTAAAAGGTAGATATAAAAGCTTCTTTTTTCAACTTTTAAAAATTTCGCAGGACATTAATTCTGGGTAAAGGAATTTTCATCTTAAAAGTTGATGCAACTCTTAAAATACAATTTTCTTCCTGTGTTTTCCTTGAGTAAATTTGAGCCATCCTAACACATTTAGCACGTATTGCTTAATGCCCCACACCTGTAATCATAATAATCTGAATATTCATAGATGGCATCGCCCTCAAACAACAGCTTGCAATGACCCTTGTCCACCATGTGTCTCTGTACCGCCTGCGTGCTCAGGAAAGTCTTGCTCTTCTCGTTGCACCACAAACAAATGTGCCCCTCGCCAACCTTCTCTCCTGTATTGTTCAAGCATCCGAACTTGTGATATGCCCTACATGTTCGTGTTACAAGTTCCGGTGAAAGAAAGCAAGGCTGGAGGTTCTTTATAGGCAAATGGGAAGGTTAGGGTGTTCATACGAGTTGCTCGAGCTAATTGGTTGTTTTTAAGCATTACACTTCGATTTTAAATTTGAATAAATTTGCCCAGGTTGCGACAAAACGGCATCTTTAGAAACAAGTACAAAGACGAATGCTTAGTGGCAACGACAGTTGGGATTCAAACCTCGTCCCCATAGACTAGCGTACTTGTCCCTATCCTCACAACTGTTAACGCGCAGTTCAGTTTATTTCACCAGGCGAAAATCTCATGCCTGTACACACACTCCCTGGTACGTAACTCCAGTTATATTCCAGCCCCACTGCATCATGCTGTACAGCAACTTTTCTCACCTAAATAAGACATAAGTCCCTCAAAATTGCTGACATACTCCAGATCCGGTACAAAGAAGCTGTGTATCTTCATCATGTGGTCCACGTTATTCTCCAGGGAACTGCACACTTTCGAACAAAACAAACACTCCTCCAGACCCAGCGCCTCGCCATCCCATTCCTCGCACGATTCGGAATCCGAGTCCATTCCTACGAATAACAGACAAAAACAAAAACCGCATTCCTATAAACGCATATAACACAGAATTTCACGGAAGAAGTAAGTACATTCTTGGTTAAAAATGACAGAACCTTGTTGAAACGACATCGATTAAAACGACATAACATTAATGTCTCTGGCGAGTTTTTCGCGTTTTTGCACATTAAAACTAGAACAACAAGTTTTCGTCGCCGGTACAGCCCCCAACTGGAGACGGCGAAGAGTAGATTTAAAAATAATTCGATGCAGTACAAAGAGACGGACCGACAGATGGACAGGGCCTAATCCATAAGCACCATAAAACCCCGGTCGGGGTTTAATGTTTTGCTAACACAAGAACGGCTATGCCCCCCCCCCCCACCTTCGCCCCAATCAGTCACCTCAAACAGAACCAGTACTTTAGTGACCATCTACACTATAGGGTCTTTCTTAATGCTAGATTTAATCAAAATCGAATTGGCCGTCTCTGAGATACCTTTTGCACACATTCAAAAACACACCAAAGTAAAAATTAAAAAAAAAATCGTCCAAAATGCAATAATTATTATGTATGATCCGAATCAAACTTTGTGATGATGTGCACTATCTATTCTTTCTAACTGCACGGTTTGGTGAAGATCTGATCAACTGTTTTAGAGATATTGCGTAAATCAAGTCCAAAACAGCTAAAAACAAACCAAAATGAAAATATCAAAAGGTCGTCAAAAATTCAATTTTTGACAAAATTAAAAAAAATAACCCTTTAGTTGATGATTGTCACTGTATGGTCTTTCTTTCTAAAAGGTTTGATGAAGATCTGATGAACTGTTTTAGAGATATCGCGTGAGCAAAGTCCAAAACAGTTAAAAAAAACCTAAGTAAAAATTACAAAAATTCCTCGAAAATTCAATTTTTGACAAAAATCAAAATAATTCCTCAGTGCAAATCTGCACTATATGACCTGTCTTCCTGCAAGGTATGGCGAAGAGCTGATGAGCTTTTTTGAGATATCGCGTAAATGAAGTCTAAAAACACCACTCAAAATACCAAAATTAAAAAAAAAAAATCGCCAAAAATTAAATTTTTATCGGACCGCCAAAAAGTTTGACGTTTTGCAAAATATTAGACCAAAGCACTTACGCATCTAAGAGGAATGAGTGGTAGCGGACAGACAGACGGACAGAGTCCAATCGATGAGCCACCATCCGGGGTATAAAGCCCCGTTTGGGGGCTAATGAAGAGTCAAGAAGAGACTACCTGCATCTTCTACTTGTGGGGGACCTCGACTTGTAGACGCCTGTGCACCTGCCGTATCGCCTGATGACGTGGCAGCCTCGTTTTCAAGTTGCTGTTTCAGGGCTTTATTCATCTCGTTCTTTTCCACAGTTTTGTCGTTGACGTCTGAAGCGCCTTCCAAACTCATTTCTTTATTTTTCTCATTCATTCTCTCAACTTCAGACTACAATCCGAAAAAAAAAAACAAATTGTAAACTTTTAAATCCGCTTTTAAAAAACGGCTCGCTAGTAATTAGTCTGAAAGGGGAAACAAATTATGTGATAGCTCACAAAGTCACGCATCTTCTCATTTTATAATTCGACGTAACTTCCACGGTTCATCGATATAATTGTAAATTTATGTAATGTAATGTAATTCAATGCGTGAGTAAGCCCACTTAGAGGGAGCAGGAGACGCTCGCCTGGGAGCTGCGCTGGTGCCTCGCCTCGGCCTCCTTGTGTTTCCGTGACTTGACGTGGTTCTCGTACTGGTTACGCGTGCTGAACTGCTTGTTACAAGCCGCACAATGACACGACGTCTCCGCTTTTCCCGCCTCACTCGCCTATAAATCAAGCGCTACTCATGTCCACTGGACAGGCCCTGGACTTATAATGTGTTTCATGGTTTTTCTATGGTGGTCGAATTTATTATGTAATATTATAAAGTGCTATATAATATGATAGGCATAAAATTAATACATCCTTGTCGATTTTACTATTTCTTTCGTTCTAAATTAATGTTGTAACTGGACATTTGAAGGGTACAAATGAAATTTTCTAAGTTGGTGGCATGAAATTTGGACGCCTCCCCCCCCCCCCCCCCCCGAAAAGTGGACTCCTGTTTTAGATTTCAGGACTCCTGTTTTTGATTTCGTAAACACTTTGAATTTTGAATTCTGTTCAAAATCTTAAGAAATGCAGACCCGTGTCAAAGTTCCCTCATACGTGTGTCATGAAAATTTCTGCAAAAATTAACCCGACGACAGCGACCTTTTTACTGTTCCTCGTTCAAAAACTAGACTCTGTCATTGGATTTTATTAAGCCAGGTATTGACTAATTCTAGTTTGTCTGAAAGGTTTGCTAGATAAATGCTACCATAACATTAACTATCATTCAATTTTTTCTTTATATTTATTCTTTATTTATTTATTTTTATTTGTTTTTTTGCAGTTTGTGAAGGCTGACAGAAGGCGGAAGGTGGTAGCACACCATTTGACAGTAAATTTGATCTGAGAAAAAACGCATTTGGCACCGTTTTTTTAAGTGGTTACACTTCTTCACACTCCCTCCCCCCCCCCCCCCCCCCCTAGGCGATTACTTCCCTTTGACTCGCCACGTTCTGTGCCACGAACTATTAAAACTAAATAGGAAAATTTATAGCGCTTTCTATCACACAAATAGTTAGCTTATAGCATTGCTGTTTCCACTTATATCACCTCAAGAAACCTAAGCTACAGGCAGAACTGACCTGAGCCCGCTGAGTCATAACACGCTGCAGGAAGTTCTCAGCGGTCACCGGCGGCATATCGGCCACTTTTCGCTTCAAGTTATAGCGGTGCCAGTCTGTCTTATAGTGGGCCCGCTGCATGTCGGCATCGTTAAACAGGACCCGACACGTGATGCAAGTAAATGCTGCTATTGGCTGAGACATCCCGGAAGTGCTGGTGGAGCAAAACGTTCACTTGTTTACAAACAAAATAATTTCACCACTGAAAAGAAATATCTCAAGTTTCAGCGAAGTTTTCAGCAAGCTTCCAAAATATTACAATGCTGCACTGTAAAATCTCAAGACATTCCTTAACCGGTTTGTAAGAACTTGAGTACACAAAATGCCTGATGTGCAAAAGTTAATACAAAGTCTGGCTTTGTCAGTTTTCGGTTAATTCAAATGTGTTACCAGGCATCGTTTTTCAGTCTTGGTGAAACTTATGAAAAAATCAGAGTTGTAAATTTGGTTATGATAAGCGAATGAACTGAGCCATAGTTGCATATGGGACGAGAACTCGGAGATTTAATTCTCAGAGAAGCTTTCTGAAAGACTTTAGCACACAGCTAGCCTCAACCACCCACCCCCATAAAGTTTTATCAAATTTCAAAATACCCTCATTTTGACAATTTTTTTTACGAATCCAAGCAAAAAATGCGACACAGCACACCTACAATATGTACTCTATCCGTGTGTGAAATTTTTCAATAAAAAATCATTTTATCATTATTTCATGAAACCGAATAATAACATGTCGTTGCGAACTTTCAATATGTGTTTAATGCGGTAAACGGTCATCTGCCCCCCCCTTTTTGCAACCCGGTCGACTGCCCCCCCCCCCCCCTGCAATTTGACGGGGTCGTCATCTGCCCTCCTCTTTTTAGTGGAATTTTTTTTTTAAAATTAGGCAATTGTGATGTCCCCGTCTACTTCGTCTCTGAAACAATTGATCTTCATTGATCTAGTCACCAATATTGATCTTATGAGAGACTGATCCTTAAACTAATTGCAATTCTAATTGCAATTAATTTTCTATTAGTGAATTGTTATTTACCGAGGTGCAATACATTCAATAAAATAAATATAATTTTATTTATTGTGTCTTTGTAAGCGAAGAACCTAAGAAAAAATAGTATATGGAGGGGACAAGCGACCACCCCTCCACTTTGAAGGGGGGGGGGGGGGGCAGTCGACCGGGTTGCAAAAAAGGGGGCAGATGACAGGGGGGAGGGCAGTTGCCCGGGAGGAGCAGATGACCTGGATTCGTTTTATGCGTAAGATTTCAAAACAATCCGAACCATAGTTTCGGCACATAACCCGGACAAAACGTTCCATTACGCGGACAAAAAGTTCCATTACGCGGACAAAATTACATAAACGATGAGTTTTACCAAGTTTAAAATAGTGTCATTTTGACAATTTTTGATGAATCATAATTAAATTATTAGGTTTTGCACACCTTCAATATATACCGCTTTGTGAATTCTCAAAACAATCCAAGTAGTAGTTTTGGAGCTCTAGCCTGGACACGACGTCAAAAATATGCCAAGTTCCAATAATCGAACAAATACTAATTTTGACAACTTTTCATGAATCCGAACAAAAAGACGACGTTGTACACCTTCAGTATATGCCCCGGTGTGTGAAATTTCAAAACAGTTCGAAATTTTATTTTCGGGAGACACAGTCCAGACGAATCCGGGACAAAATGACTCCGCCCAAAATGACTCCGTCCAAAATGCCTCCAAAAACTGCAAGGGGGGACAAAATGACTCCGCCCAAAATGCCCCGAAATATTATTTCGAATTTTTTTTAACTATTTCTGGCAAAGTGCCAGAAAATATGTTTTGAGTAGACGGGCTTAATCCTGATCACGGGGAGTGTGAGAGGTGTGGCTTCGTTTCCGCAAAGCTGCCAGTAACGGTGTTTTGAGTAGACGCACTTAATCCCCCTGCAGTGCACTGCCGGCCTGAAACGCATGTTAATCCCACTCCGGAGGACTTTGATAAGCGTGGTTTTGTTTCCACAAAGCTGCCAGAAACTGTTTTGATGATGAGCCGAGGACCAACAACCAATGTGAGGGATTTAACAATAGATTCTTCCACCTGGTTGGCCACCATCATCCAACCATCTGGACGTTCATCACGGCTATTCGGCAGGAAGACTGTGCCGTCCGTGCAGCTATTGAGCAAGATTTGCGCGGAGAACCACCGAAAAAACGAATTCGCAAGGAGTATGTGGCACTTCAAAGACGACTCAAGACCCTGTGCACAGATCGCGCCGAAGGACGGAGAACTATGGCAGACTTCATCGACGGTATCGGTTACAACGTGCGTTGGATGCCAGTGAACTTGGAAAACCAAGAACTCCAGGGTTGATTTGCCAGCGAGTTAAGAGACACTGTGATTTTTAACTGAGTTGATGAGTAAAGTGAGCCACTGAGTGAGTGAGTTAGAGACACTGTGATTGCTAACTGAGTTGATTAGCTAAATGCGCCAGTGAACTTGGAAAACCAAGAACTCCAGGGTTGATTTGCCAGCGAGTTAAGAGACACTGTGATTTTTAACTGAGTTGATGAGTAAAGTGAGCCACTGAGTGAGTGAGTTAGAGACACTGTGATTGCTAACTGAGTTGATTAGCTAAATGCGCCAGTGAACTTGGAGAAACAAGAACTCTGATTATCAGTTTTGATAAAATGTGAATTAACAAGAGTTGTCTTTTTCATTTATTAAAATAAACCATTCTTCCCTTCACTTTGAAAAAATAAGATTTCGAGGTATTTTGGGCGGAGTCATTTTGTCCCCCCTTGCAGTTTTTGGAGGCATTTTGGGCGGAGTCATTTTGGGCGGAGTCATTTTGGGCGGATACCAGTCCAGACATGCTATGCGGACGGACAAGTCTCATTTCAGGGGCCCCTCTTTAATTCGTCCACAGTTAATTCGGTCCCTCGGCTAATTCGTACCAATTCCGTCGGTTCCAATTATAGGACCCATTCACTTCTATGTAAACGTACGAACTAGAACCTCACTTCGCTAGCGAAATGTTAAACACTTGACAAAAATTAAAACGCAAAAATACTTCCTTCAATGGGTTATTTCTTGAATAATATATTGCAAACAGCACAGCTTGAATACACCTTATAAGCCGAGTAGTGTTTGCTTTCTGTTGACTTAAGGTTTTATTGACTGATCTGGCATACGCCGTGTTATCTATTTACGCAGTGAGAGCTCACACAAAGCTCACTGTGCAACTGTGTGTGATGTGGGTTAAATGCTATGCATTTACTTGCAAAACACACTCTTTTCACATGGCGTTTATAACAAAGAAAACGAAATCAAAGACGAAAATAAAAAGTGACATGCACATGTTCAGATCAAGCTCTTCATAAGTCCCAAGTTTCATGGTCGTAGGGCCAATAGTGTCAGAGAAGAAGAAGACACAAAAAATCGGAAAAAGTGTCAAGAAGAAAAAAAAAAAGGACGAATTTTGCTCGCACAAATTCATTTAACTCTTGCAAGCCAAAGGCTTGTCAAGTGTTAATTAACGAGGACTCGGATAATTGGTCCCAAAATTTACCCTCAATTTTTTTCTATTCCGGTCTTTTATCAATGCAGAGCCATACAGATTAGGCATGCCACACAGTTAAAACAACACGTTACTCAGGCATCATGTGTAGCGAGATGAAGTGGTTGCATAATTGTGGGCAGTAATGATGGGGGTTTAGGGATTATGACTGACATTGTCTACTCAATACACTGAGTGTCTTAGTGTGCACAGCGTTTTGACTGGCCACGAATCCGGAGCATCGCCTGTCACATACTATGCAGCAGCTTAAGATACCGTTGGTCTTCTATGGACACTTCGCGCTCAGGAGCGTGTATATAAATTGTGAACGGTGTATTTCAACTTGCATGACGGGGCACCTAAAAATACACTTTCTTCATAGATAAAGAATAAGGATAAAATAATCAATGGTGTTGAAACAAGCCAATTTGAGCCTGCTCGAAAGCGCGCAAGGCTTGAAGGTTCATTGTTGTTTTTGTCTATTCGAAAATTTGACCCCCGGTTAATTGGTACTCTCAGTTAATTCGTACTTTTTCCCTTGGTCCCGAGGAGTACGAATTAACGAGGGGCCCCTGTACTACCTCCCTCCGTTACAGGGGTTATAAAAAGGTACATTATATGTGAACTTCCGTTATATATTGACTGCTCGCCCGTAAATGTACGTGGAGATAAAACTGGTTACAGTTAATCACAATTAATGAAAAAAGTACCGACTACACTAAACAAGAGCACCGGAACGCTGCAAATCCCTCGCCCTTCGCACGTTTTGTAACATAAACATAGTATGACATATTTAACAAGTTCAGTTTGTATGCATGCATTATTTTTAATTATAACACGCACCAACTGAGTAATGCACTCCCGAAAAAAGAAATGATAAGAAACCGTGCTCTAATCGCGTACAAAAACCACAAAGCCAATTCACAGAAAAACAATCAGCATGACTCCGAGATACTATGACGATGGCTATGTGACGTAAAACGTTTTCCTTTGCACTGTGCAACTTGCAATGTGCAACCTGCAACACTCGTGTTGCAGGACAATACCATGAACAATTTTCGAGCAAAATCTCGAGTTTTTGGATTTTTTCCGCTATCTATGAATCGATTTTGCTTGTCTGTGTTATAATGGGGATCCTGGTGCAGTCGTGCTTTGTATGGGATTAGAGCACTTGTGGAAGGTCAATGAACTCACCGCTGCACGGTTCGTTCACAGGCCTTCCACGCGTGCTCGAATCCCATACAAAGCACTCAACCACATGATCTATCCCTATAATGAAATGGCTAAATTTTGACATCAACTTTGGTCAATTAAATGAAAAGTCGGACAAACTGAATACGAGGTGCACAACTACAATATATGAGGAGAACATCTGTATAGGATTTGAAAAGTGTGCTTACCCGTTCGAAGGAGTTGTGCATACAAAACGACTGCCCAAAAGCGTGACGGACGGACGAACCAAATCCTATATCCCCTTCGCCAACAAAGTTGGGCGAGGGGATAATAAGCCAGCTGCAAATCTGACAAACCATTCGACTCAAGTATTCCTTATTTTGTCATATTTGACAAAAGAAACTTGTTTACAAACAGGAGAAGATACAATTGGTTAGAGTAGAGTAGTAATTGGTGACAACAAAATGTTTATTTCTAACTAAACTTAATAAGCCAGATGCAAATTTGTTAACCCTTTTTTTGTCCACTCACATATTTCTTATTTTGCCATACTTGACAAATAAAAGTTTGTTTCCAGCTACGGAAGATGGTCTTCTCAATTTCACCAATTTGGAGCTTCTGCAACCATTCGATCACCTCCCCCTCGTATAGTCTACATGCGACTCCACCGAAACATCAGACCACAAGGTTTAAAGCAGTGCCTCATGTTTTCCACATACTGATACAGTGATTGATTGGACAGAAATGCTGACAATCGTTACACAAGTATCCGCAACCAGACCGGAAAAATCAATCAGCTGATTACGCTTTTCTTGATACATTATTTATTACAATGAAACAGAAGAAATATCTTGTTTTTACCAATGAATACTATTAAGATTGCCCTAATAAATACATACCGTAATTTCCGGTGTATAAGCCGCGGCTTATACACCGATTTTACATACAAAACCCCTTGGTGCGGCTTATACACCGTTTCATTTACAAATTTGGGACGTTTTTTCATTTTTTTATAATGTGTATTCAGTGTTATATAAATGAGTATGGCTAAATTTAAGGTCAGAAATAAAAAAGAACTAGTATATTTCTGATTTTATTCTACCTAACCTATCTATTTCTCAACAGTATTATTTACAACTTGTTCTACAATAGTTACAAACTCGGCTCAACAAATAAGACTGTTTAGCACTGATGGATAAATGAGTGGCATTGATTAAAAATGGAGTGACATTGATAGGCATTGATGAGTTTTTACTTTGAACTTCCTTAAACACAAGACATGTATATAGATATATGACAGTTAACAGTGTAAACTGGGTATGTATAAGCAGATATTCGGTAAATCATTAGTAAAAAAAATGATTTTAATATTTTATATATTTTTTATTTTTTTAATTATTTTTTAATATGTTGAAAATGTATGTTTTTATGTTTATTTTAAATTGAAAAAATGAATAATGTAAAAATATACACATATACATGGTACTGTAATATAAGGATGTAGATATACAGACGAAACCGGTTAATCGCATAGCCAATTTGACAAGCCCTGCTATGCGTTTATCCGATATATGCGTTTATCCGGAGTACTCTCGCCGTGCCTATTTTTTTCATTTGCAGTAGTTTTGAGACGTGCAACCCGCCCCTCCTCGTCCCCGAATTTAAGAAACTTTGTTATCCAGTTCTTTTATTACTAGTGTTTTATCGGAAAGACTTAGGTCTTTTCGTTTCAATTTACTTTCTGCTATTTTGACGGAATAGCCATAACCGACACAGTTTCGAACCATAAATGGTAAAATTTCTTGGCTGCGTATTTAAATGATTACTTTGCGCTCACGGTTATCCGAGGCAACGTAGGGATTAAGGGTCTCAGGCCATTATTTAGTGAGACCTCAGGCAGCGCGTGGATTAGAAGTTGCAGGCCATTATCTAGCGTCAACTAAGGCAGTGCGGGGATTAAGGATAAATGACATTATCTAGTGAGAGCTGAGAGAGTGCGGTGATTAAGAGTTCGAGACTCACTGTTAACAGCCGCGAGTGGGGTTGGTACATGTACACAATGGGTCAAGCAAACAAAAGACAATGCATTAGATAAATAAACAGGAGCAGCTCACTCCCTTAGCTTGCTTTAAGTGCATTGGAAATAGTTTGGGATTTGCGAATAATATGCAGTTAACCGATTTATGCGTTTATCCGGTATGCGATTAAGTGATTTCATCTGTATACGTATATTAAGATAAATCATGGGTGCGGCTTATACACCGGTGCGGCTTATAGACCGATTTCAAAAACATTTAGCGCCATTTTCAGGGGGTGCGGCTTATACATCGGTGCGGCTTATACACCGGAAATTACGGTACACTTGTCTATTACTCATGAAATGTTACATTACCTAGTGTTTGCTCTATCTATACCGTGCTATCGCCCAAAAGTCCAATTTTACCTTGTGACAGATTTTACCTTGTGGATCTCGAAGTTAGCATCAATAAGCGGACTCGTACTTAGCCTCATGCCGAGACGATTATGGGTTTCGACCGAATTCGGTCAGGATAAAGGTATAAAGAAACGATAGCAAATGAACTGGGAAAAATCAACAAAATAAGCTAAATCACACTTTGGGTGTTTCGAACAAAATGCGCAAAAATTTTGAATTTCTATTACGAAAGAACCGGGTAAAAAATGAAAGAAATGATAGAAAAGTAGAGAAGAAATATTGCAAAAACACTTCATACTCAGAACATAAAAGAAACTGAAACTTCAAACTATTTGTTAAAACTTTCAAAGAATTTTTAAAATAGCATATGAGTTGCTAAAACACGATTGCTCTTGTGTGCAAGAGAAATTTGACGTTTAGGCGAAATCTCTCTATCATTTCTTTCATTTTTACTCGGTTAGTTTGTATTCGAAACGCGGAATTTTTCGGAACACATAAAGTGTGATTTGGTTTATTCTATTTTGAAAGAAACATATACACAAGTTGGTTATTAAAGGGGCTGAATAATATGTAAAACAGTTTGTAAAAAAATCATATCATGGCTTTTTAAATTCGAAAGTGTGCTTGTTGAAAGAAAGTTAAAATTTCGATATTTTTTTCACTTGACATTTCTTTATAATTTATCCCAAAAAATTTGCAGTCGAAACGACACCTCCATCGGAAAGATCTGCAAGTACGAATTGGCTTATTGATCGTATGATGGCTTTCAAAATTCATGTTGGTGCTGATGTGCATGTGTTGTGATGTGTTGCTGCTGATGTCCATGTTGAAAGAAAATTAGAATTCTGACGATTTCTTATCATCATTTGCTTATAATTTAACCCCAAAAACTGCAGTCGAAACCACACCTCCATCAGGAAGACCCGAAATAAGCCAAATCACACTTTGACTTTTGCCGAAAAGTTTTTGCGTTTCGGCTCAATTCAGTTAGGATAAGGATATAAAGAAAGGACAGAAAAAAACTGGCAAAAATCAACAAAATTCCATTCTTGAGGACGAGTTCACGTCACAACCTTACAGCCACCAATGAGAATTAACATTTTCATAACGTGATCAAAAAGTGTCAGTGCTAGCGTCGGGGCAAAACGCATATTTTCTCACTGTTTTATACCAAATATAACAGGCTATTTTTCTTGTTCTGGGCCGATTGCATATATTTTGGCCTACTTGTCACATGCCAGGAAGTTAGTTCTTTAAACAGATTTTACCGTTTGGAAAAAAACTTTATTAACTTAAATATCGAAGAATTTGTATTGCTATAAAACAATGCGATAAACTCCAAATATCGCTCATTGAGCCCTCAGTTACCCACAATGCATTGCATGAAGGTGTCCGCAAGAATTTTGCCAGTAACATATTCACATATTGGCTATTAAAGGGACTAAATAATATGTAAAATAGTTTTTAAAAGATCATATGATGGCTTTATAAATTTGAAAGTGTGCATCAGGGTTCCCACTCAATTTTGAAAATGGGGGGTTTTGTATCCCCACTTATTGAAAACTGCGCGAATGCGAAAAAATGGGGGTTCGGTCACTTCACAAGTAAAATGTATAAAACATTCACCGATAATCTCAGGACCATTAGTAGTGGTCAACATTTACGCAAGAAAAAAAAAACAAATAAATCGATCATTTCGTGTTTATTTTAACGCTTTGTAATAGAAAGTAAACAAAACGGAAACCACTGCCATCACAAAATTAAAAAAGAAAACAAGCTATCGTCGAGGGCGCAGACCCCAACCGAACACTGATTGAATAAACGATAACAATTACTGGAATATAGGAATCAGCAACCGATAGCAATGATTGGAAGGAAAAAACATTACTTGAACTGATAGAGAAGAGAGAACAGTGAAACAGTACCGTGTTCGTTGCGTCTTTGTGAACAAAAGCTCATTGGAGTATCAGATTAGCTACTGAAGCATTTGCCTCTCTCTTTCGACGAACTCACGTAGAAAGCACCCAACTGTTATACTACAGTTATCTCAAAAATAAGAATTTTTAACAAGTCGCAATCTTGGCAATTTTTGACTGATTTGAAAAATAAAATGTATATATATACATATTTTCACTGCGCAAGGTTGCGGTTACACATAGCTAGGATAAATAGTTTCAGAGAACTTGCGTGGAAAGCCACCCAGGTCCTACATTACAGTTTTCCAAAAAAATTCACAATTTATGACAAGTCGCCATTTTGGCAATTTTTGGCAAAATAATACAACGTTGTGCAGCTTCAATATATATATATATATTCACTGTGCAAGGTTACATATGCCTACTAGCGTGGAAAGCTCCCAAGTCTTACATTGCAGTTATCTCATGAGATCACAATTTAGACAAGTCGCTATTTTAGCAATTTTTGGCCGATTTGAAAAAATAATACGACGCTGCACAACTTCAATATATACATTTTCACTGTGCTAGGTTCCATATGCCTAGGGTAAATAGTTTCGGAGAACTTGCGTGGAAACAAAAAGCATCCAAAGTGTGACACACGGACGACAGACGGACGGACAGAGGGCAATCCTATAGATCCCCCCCCGGCTCGCCCGGTTGGGGTCTAATTAATACTACTCCATTACAGCAACAGTTTAGAATTCACTGAACTAAACACATTGCAATGGTTGCAGTAAGATTACTAACTCAAAAAATTTAAATTAAGTCAATCGCCCTGTAGTAACATCTTAACTAAAGAGAAATAAATGTCATAAATTTTGTGCGAATATTAGAATTTTTCGGTACCGTACACATTTTACTTAAACTTACTTCTGCAGGTTCGCATAAATACTGCTGGTGAACGAACGAAGTTAAGACTGTTCATCAAACGTTTTTGACGATAACACTTGTTATCAACATCTTGTCTGAAACCGACTGGGAGAACAATTTGTTTGTTAATTTACCATAAATGATATTTTGTTTAGAAAACCCCCGTTCACAGGGAACACTTGTAAGAGGGTAATCTGTAGTATGCAGGCCAGTTTTGCAAAATTTGGAAACATTTCCTGATAGTCGGTCATTACTTTTAAGCAAAACACTGTTAGTTGGTCATTTCTGCTGTTATTTACCAGATATTTGAAGTTAAGAAAAGAATTTCTGGTTTCCGCAGCGCCCATTTTTGCATTTTCGCCCTGTGCAAAAGCCTTCAAAATCTTTTCCATTGCCTCGTTACCGTGATTTCTAATACCATCACTATCGACCGGCAGAAGCTTTGGATTCCAAATTAAATTGAGATTCGTCAAAATTTTCATATCGTCTTGTGGAAATTCGTCTAACAAATTTGATATGAACTCATCTTTGACTTTGACAACATTATTTAAATGTGTTTTTATCACATGAATTTATGCGCGTGACTGTACCCCCCGACTCTTCAAAAGTGTACGTGTTTATATGTGAATAACGCACAAACATTATGAGAATGATCAATGTGCGCCCGAGTCATATTCAAACACATCTGTGTCTGATCTGTGCAAACACCCTACCGGCAGTTGTCTTGGCCTAATAAATGCCCGTTCCGTCAAGTGCAAATCCGAACTGATCTCCACTATTATAGATCACCATAAACTAGATATCCTAGTAATCACGGAGACGTGGCTTTCCCAGGATGACGACTTTTGTGAGAAGGAAATAACCCCCGATGGGTACTCATGTCTGCGCAAAGACCGCCATATGGGTAGGGGCGGCGGTATCGCGGTAGTGTTTAACACCTCTATCAAACCCAAACGTTTGGAACTTGAAACTTTTTCTAGTTTTGAACATGACATCTTACGCACTGACTCGCCTACTGGCATGTTGCGTCTTATAACTATTTATAGACCACCTTCATCGCCTCAACAGCAATTCCTAGAAGAATTCACGTCGCTCCTAGAGACTCATACGCTATCCTCAGATCGCATTATAATAACAGGCGACTTTAACATACATGTGGATAATAGCCAGGATACTTTCGCTGTCAAGTTTCTGCGAACTCTAGCCATGTTTTCCCTGAAACAACACGTCACAGATTCCACTCACACTGGAGGCCATATTCTGGACTTGGTAATTGCACATGAACATGACCCCCTGATTATTGGAAAACCAGTTGTGCGTGATCTTGTATCTGATCATTTTCTAATCACCTGTGGTTTGGATAAGGAATCTTCTGAATTCAAGTCAACATGTATCAAATATCGCAAATTCAAAGACATCGATATTGAGCAATTAAAAAAGGATATACGTGAATCAGTTTTATGCAATCCTGAGGATATGTCGACTGAATCTCTAGTAGACACATACAACGCTACACTCACAAATCTGATAGATAAGCATGCCCCATTACTTGAGCGCAAGATCACAGTACGACCACGCCATCCTTGGTATGGGAACGAGCTGAGATCGCTAAAACGACAGTGCAGCACTAGCGAACGAAAATGGCGTAAGAGCAGGCTTCATAAAGACTATGTGGAATTAAGCAATACCCAAAAACGCTACTTTGGATTAATCAAGGACGCAAAGAAGAATTACTATCACAACTTAGTGTCACAAAATCAACATGACCAGGGTAAACTCTACAGAATCCTTAACAAGCTTCTCTGTCGCAATAACTCGTGTTGTCTACCGGATCACACGTCCAAATTAGATCTTGCCAATACATTTGGAAATTTTTTCAAATCCAAAATTGAAAAAATAAGAGAAAACTTTACTGATAGTAGCCAGTGTTTTGAACTTGATAATGTAGAACCCCCACAGACTTTATCTAGCTTTGCTAAACTATCGTCGGATAAAGTACACTCTATCATCTCAGCTTCGCGCCCAAAATCGTGCGGGTTGGATCCCATACCGACATGGCTAGTGAAAGAGTGTTCGTTAGAATTGGCGCCAGTCATCACGAAAATTATTAATACATCGCTCCGTAGCACGTTCCCGAACAACCTAAAACAAGCAATAGTGACACCAATAATAAAAAAACCTACTTTGAAAAAAATTCCTAAAAACTATCGCCCTGTGTCAAACTTGTCGTATGTGTCAAAATTGATAGAAAAAGCAGCTTCACTTCAGATTCGAGATCACATTTCAACCCATGCACTGAGCGAGCCCATGCAATCTGCGTATAAGAAAGGCCACAGCACGGAAACCGCTCTCGTACGTATTTTTGATGAAATTTTGATGGCTATGGATAAGCGACGTGTTGTGTTTCTGTGCCTACTGGACCTATCAGCCGCATTTGATACGGTCGACTATTCCATACTTATAAAAAGATTGAAGCTAACTTTTGGTATCGATGAACAGGCTCTACACTGGCTCGAATCCTACTTTCAAAATCGGCAGCAGAGAGTGAAAATAGATGATGTACTGTCGGATATCATTGAATTAACATGTGGTGCCCCCCAAGGATCTATCTACGGTCCAGAAGCATACGAACAATACACGCGACCGGTTGCACGAGCAATCAGTCCCTTTGATATCTTCTACAGTTTTTACGCAGATGATAGTCAGCTACTAGACTCTGCTGATCCAAAGTCAATAAACGACCAAAAAGCCAAACTAGAAAATATTTCGAACGCAATATCATCAGTCAGCTCGTGGATGTTCCAAAACAAACTGAAACTGAATGAAACGAAAACAGAATTTATGGTTCTCGGCGCACAGAAATACGTAGACCTCTGTCAAATCGACAATTTGGTATTGGGCAATGAGATTATACCTAAGTCATCATCGGCAAAAAACTTAGGAGTTACCATGGACCAAACCCTGAGCCTTTCAGAACACATCGACAATATCTGTCGATCATGCTACAACAGCCTACGCATTATTTTCCGTATAAGAAAGTATTTAACTGAGGACGCGACAAAGTCTTTGGTGCACTCATTGGTTATGTCAAAACTGGACTATTGCAATGCGTTATATTTTGGTATAAATACAAAAGAACTGAACAAACTTCAAAGGGTTATGAACTCAGCCGCTAGGATTATTACCTATACCCATCCTCAGAAACATATTACCCCGGCCCTAGTCTCCCTACATTGGCTTCGAATAAAAGAACGCTGTGAATTCAAGATTGCAACTCTAACTTTCAAAGCTCTGCATGGAATGGCACCGTCATACCTGTGTAACCTTATAACACCGTATACACCGACCCGCACACTCCGCTCTGAGAACCTTTTCCTATTGAGGCAACCTAAGTATAATTTAAAAAGATGTGGATACCGTGCTTTTACAGTTTCTGCTCCAACAGTATGGAACTCTCTGCCATTAGAAATAAGATGTACAGAAAACTTTCAAAGATTCAAGAAATCTCTAAAGACACACCTTTTCAAGAAATCGTATGGCGAACATTTCGATGTACAGCGCTGGGATACTTCAGTGTGACCACGCGCTATATAAGAACTGTATATGTAATGTAATGTAATGTAATGTAAACGCACGGAAATGGGAACCCTGGTGCATGTTTAAAGATTGGGATTTTGATGTTTTCCCCTCATCATTTCTTTATAATTTATCCCAAAAAATTGCAGCCGAAACAACACCTCCACCGGAAAGTGCGAATTGACTTATTGGCTCTTGAGAAACTGAACCGTTGGCTTCACAAGAAACAATATTGGCCAAATCACACTTTGTGTGTTTCGAATAAAATGCCTAAGAAATTGGAATTTCGACTGCGAGGGAACCGGGTAAAAAAAATTAAACAAATGATAGAAAAATATAGAAGAAATATCGCAAAAACAGCTCATACATTGAACATAAAAGAAATCGAAACTTGAAACTGTTTGTTAAAACTTTCAATTAATTTTTGAAACAGCATTTGTTAAAAACCAGATTGCCCTTTGGTGCAAGAGAAATCTCATATTTAGGCGAAATCTCTCTATCATTTCTTTCACTTTTTACCCGGTTATTTTTATTCGAAACTCAAAATTTTTGCGCATTTCTCTTGGGAACGCCCGAAGTGTGATTTGGCTTATTATCACTCATATTCTAGTACTTTGCGTACTAAACCTTAAGTTCGATGCCAAACAACAAAACCACTAAGTAATATCACTTAAATGGTTTATTACTCATAGAGTGAAACACCAAATATACTTGCAGGCAAGTTGAAATATCCAAGTTTTATATCTTGCACAATCCCTTCCCTATTGCAGAAAACACTATTTGCACATGCGATGTAATGTAGTTGAACCGGCCGCCATGAACACATGAAACGAATCAAACGCTATTTTCTCAGAAACGATAATTTCATCGTTGTTCGCTATAGGCTCTTGTTAGTTAGCGAGATCATTAAGGAATAAATTGTATTACCTGAGAATTTTTGGTCGAAAGTTCTTCAACATCGACAAGAAAATTTTCGATTTCAAAGACAGAATCGAAAGATTTCCTGATATTTTAATAAACAGCTCACATAGTTAGAAATATGCATTACAGATACCTTTTGGCCAGGATATACTCTATCCATGTAATTCTTGCCTAGATACTGCCTTTTCTGGGTGCGTTCTTGCACAGATACGCTTTAAAACAGCGGATCTCTGAGAGCATCAATCTATTATGTATAAACACAGAGTGAATAGATATTTTAAAAAGTAGTTTCTTTCTTTTATGAGTACTATAAGCGCGGAATCCCCAATAGGTTCGCCCCAGATAGCAGTCCCACATGGGGACTATGCATAATATATGTGGGTATTCCCACGTACCCACGCATAAATAATGTGTGTTTTGTTGGGGAAATTCCCATGTAGTTACGTGGGATTTAGGAGAGTTTGAGACTCTTTCCGATGTGTATTATGCGCAAGTGAACCCATGCATTTTATACGCATATATTTCCATTTTTTATGTGTGTGAATTCCCAAGCATGGAATTTTAAAGGAACGACCCACCCTGGGCATACACGATAACTCCATCGAATACACAGACATGAACCTCTATAACCATTGTGCAGTTGTAAAGTACTCCTTAAAAGAATTTTAAGCATAAAAATTTTTAGTGAAATTGGTATTTCCATGTCTAACTTTCTATTATACTTAGAAAAAAGGCAGCCCTCCACCAAAATATGCTGAATTTATCAAAATATAAATATATTATCGCTCAATGACGGCTATTTCCGGTCTGCGATAATAGGCGTTCATTGCCAGACTGCGCATAATTTGCGTATATTTTCTCATGCATTTACTAAGTGGAAATTTTCACGCATTATATACATGTATTTCACATGGGAATGCCCATATGGGAAATCCCACGCAAAATATACGTGTAATATACAAATGACCTTTATTGAAATTTTACGTGGGAATTCAAAAGTATAATATACATTTAATATGCGTTGATTACCCATGCATTTTATAAGTGGGGAATTCTACGTATATTATACAGGGAAATGCCAACGGTGGACGTTACGAGGGAAAAACCATGCAGTTTACGCGTGTATATATCCGTGGATTTTATACGTGGGAAAGCCTATGTATATTATATGTAGAGTTCGCACGGAAATCACACCGTGGGAATGTCCACGTATATTACACAAGTTTTCTATGTGGCCATGCCAACGTCCCACGTTCCCACGTAAATCCCACCTAAATACAACGCGTTTTAGAGGTGGGGCGGAGTAAAAAGGTGTTATACACAATAGAGCGAACCACTGGATAATAACGGGTAACATTCTGTTCCACTCTCGTTTGTAGACCGGCAAGCGTCGTTAATACTACTCTAGAGTTGCTTGTGGGAACCAATTTATGTGGATAACAGCATCAACAACTTCCTTTTCCGGTTTGTGAATTCCAAAACAAAATGGTAGGTTACGAAGTTAAGAAAAATCGCTGTACAGCGGCAGTGGAATCGATGCTGTAGCAAAACCATGAAGCTGTAATGGATGAAACATAAACATTCTGTCATATTTAATATAAATTTTGTATGTGTATTGTTGGCATTTCGGATATTCAACAATTATGAATTATCGCCCGTTCAAGACTAGTCCTGGATGACAGTTGCGGTCTTCCTATGACAGCAAGAGTCATAGTTCCTATAAAAAAAATGGCCATTGATATCAATTTTGCTAATCTCAGCTCACGACTCTGGCCAGTAGTGTTATTTTAGTAAAGCAAAACTGTTTCACTTTTGGGATATAATGGCGCACAGGTGCGCAGAAAAGGATTATGGGACGATTATCTGAATGTAAAGCTTGATACACTTGAGAATGTTTCGAGACATTATCGAAAAACCAAGAAACATTATCTGATTTCCGAAACATTTTCGAAACATTATCCTTGCCCAATAAAACGCAGGTATAAATGGCCCAATTATAAATTGCGGCGCATAATTTTTATGGTCAGATAGCAATTTTGTGCTGAGAAAAATGGATTTTTTTCTTGAGATCAGGCTAGAGAAACCCCCATTACTTCCCCTATCGCAACAAAAACAATGATCACGGTTTACTCAAGTTTGGTGGTTTCGCTGTGGTCGAAAATAATTCGCCAGGATACTTCTCGGTGTTCTTTTCAAGAAGAGCATGTTACCCCATCCCTGGGGGTCCTGAAACGTTAGTCCTAGATGACTCTTGTGGTCTTCCTATGACAGCAAGAGTCATAGTTCCTACAATAGGAAATGTCATTTATGTCAATTTTCAAATCTCGGCGCACAACTGGGGCCAACGACGTTATTTTAGAAAGGGTGCATCACATAAATGGCCCAATTATAAATTATGGAGCACAATTTTATGGTCAGATAACAATTTTTTACTGAGAAAAATATGTGTTTTCTTGAGATCAGGGTGTCGAATCCCTCATTATCGCCAACAACAACAGTGAATCCACAGTTGAAAAACCACGCTTTACTCTAGTTTGGGAGTTTCGCTGAGGTCAAAAATAATGCGCAAGGGTACTCCTCAGTGTGATTTTTTTAAAAAAAGCCTGCCAGTTCGAGCCTCGGTGTCCTTGAACGTGCGCCGAAAGATCCAGAGCCTCGAAAATTGAGACCAATGGCCATTTCTATTGAAGGAACTTTGACCCTTTCTGTCCTAGGAAAATAGAAAGGGTCCGCTGGGACTACTGAAACGTGCGCCGAAAGATCCAGAGCCTCGAAAGTTGCGATTATTGGCCATTTCTATCACAAGAACTGTCCTAGGAAGATGGAAAGGGTTCGCTAGGACTAGTTCAGGACTGGTGTAAGTCCACGGTTTTGACTGCATGCTCAGTAGAAGAGCGACATCCTTAAGTGAAACACATAAGGAAACTGCAGGCATTCCAGCGGAAGCTATAAAACCTGCTAAAACGTATTAAACCTATTTTTTCAAAATGGACCTATTTTTTTGTGGAAATTACCTATTAAAATCTATTTTAAACTGCTACTTAATTTTTTTTAGCTATTTATTTTTCTTAATATTATTCATTTCATACACAAAATTATATCAAAAACTCACATTTTTAGAATGTCTGTATTGTTTAAATTAATATCTTTAGTGTATATAAATTATAACTATTAAAATCGAAAAATTATTTTGAAGCGGGTCGGCGAATCCAAGCAGCGGATCGCTTTTTTGAGCTAAATACACTCCTGTGCTTGTGGATAATCTCGCCAGTGCCTACATTCAAAGCACGAACGACCGGTTAAGTAGAAACCAACATCCGATCATCAAAGGCCTGGCAATAAAAACTGGGGCAGAGGGACGAGATGCAAAATTGGTTACAATATATATCTGTTATAACAAAGTATAACATCCCGACTTAGAAGTACGAGGGTTGCTAACGTATCGGTACGATCACCGACCGATATTTCCTTGCGTATTTCATGAGTAGATTATGAAGTTTCCCCGACATACTGAACGAGTGATAATTGTTTGGCTTGAATGTAAATATCAGTTGTACGCGCTCGTTCGGGTCCCGGTAATAAAGATCTTTATTAACTGGCTCATCATCCAGGGATTTTATTTTAGAAGGTTTTTACGTTATTTTGTAATATTGCTGAGTATTTTTTGGTTCATCTGCATTGCATTTAAGAGAAGATATCTTTCGAGATAGATACTTCTATCACTGGGCCCCGAATGAACGCATGACTCGAACAATACGAAGTTCTTTATTTTGAATCTAATGAATCTAATGAAGACTTAAATTTGATTAACCGGTGGGGTGGCAACCCTCGGATACGGTAAATGACCGCCTGCACTCATCACGGGCCTAATAGTAAAGTCATTTACAAACAGGTGTCCGATTGTAAATCTTTGAAGTAAATGAGTGGCATAAACTCTGCATGGCGGGTTTAAGAAAAATGCACCACTGAGATGCTCATGCACGCTTCTAAGGAGAACATAGCAAATATGCAGTTCAAGAAAACAAAGTGCATTTATTGTAAAGGGGTCATAGGGCACCAAAATGCAATGCATATTAATCAAAAACACTTAAACTCTTACAAATCAATTCAGAAATGTAAAAGTATAAATATAGAAAAGGGGCATCACGTAAATGACTTGGTTCTAAGTTATGGCGCACAGTTTTTAGCCCGGCCGACTATCATCGGCGGGCTATACTCCTCGCTTGTGGGGAATTTATTGTCCGTTATGTGTGTAAACAATTTTTTTAAAGTGCCTCTCTTCCTACCTTTCTGGTTCGATTGTGTTGTAATTTGGCAGGATTGATCCCTAGGTGATCCTCAATACAGCTTGTATTTTTTGGCGATTTGGCTAAAACTGGCAAAAGTAATGACTGAATATGGGAGAACCAAAAATGCTTCTCTTCCTATAAATCTGCTTCCCATAGAAGAGGTGACCAAACAAACGGATAGTTTGAAGAGAAACACAGAAAATGCTGTTTATCCCACAGATCCTGTCCGATTACTTTTGATAGCAGTGTTGCCCATGACGCCTTCTACCAAATCTACATTTTGCCACATTCAGCGCTTTCTCCTTTCACCTTTGCAATGTCTTCGCTCATAAGGCTGGGCACAATGTCCACAGACATCCATTTTTATGGCAATTATTGATTTACTAAATTCGTATGTGTTTTAAAACATTGCAGGCCAAAAGAACGAAGAAGGTTGGCATCGTGGGCAAGTACGGTACCCGTTATGGCGCATCACTCAGGAAGACGATCAAGCGCATGGAAGTCTCACAGCATGGCAAATACACGTGCTCGTTCTGTGGAAAGGTGACCCCCTGTCGTGCCATGACCCTTTACGGTTAACGCGTAAACGTTCTTTTTTCCGGCAATATATCGTAAGTTAGAGTGAACGCATGAATAAAATGAGATAAAAAAAATCGAGGCCAGTTTTGTTAATTTTCGTCCAGGGTATAAATCTTTTCATCAGTTGTTTTCTCCTTGATAATGGCAGGAGAACATGAAGCGCAAGTGTGTTGGAATCTGGTGGTGCAAGTCGTGTAGGAAGACCGTGGCCGGGGGCGCTTATGTGTACAGGTAATTACTTCTCGTCTACGGGGTGACGGTGGGTTGGGGGGTGGGGGCGGCAGAGTTGGATTCTCTCGTCTTTTAACGGCAAAAAATGGCTTATTAGTTTCTGCTTGGAGTGGACTTAGTTTGATCAGCAATTTTGTAAAGAGAAATGGGAAATAGTGGGGAGGGGGGGGGGGGGGGGGGTTAGTGCATTTATTGTGAATTCTCAGCCTAAGTTTTAACCTTGTTCCGCAAGCTTAACTGGGAAACCGGGTTGAGAGATTCACCCATGGAGTGGCCATTGTGTGAAGGGTTTATGATAGAGTAGCTGTAACCATGTGTTGTTTCGTTGCAGCACAACGGCGGCAGCAACAGTGAGGAGTGCGGTGAGGAGGCTGCGAGAAACACGCGAGACCGCTTAAATCATTGCGCCCTCGTGTGTTCGTGCGGGGAGTTCCAACAGAGACCCATGAAAAAAACACTGCTAATTTGTGAGCGATGTGACGAAGGAATAAAGTCATCAGCAACTCGTACAAAGATGTCTTGTTATTGGTGTGATTACAGGGGCTCGTTTTGTGTCTTTCTGCCTGTCGGTTACTTTCTTGTGCGTCAGAGAATAGTTAAAGCGTTGGTTATGGTGAATATCATGTGTAATTAACATGCCAACTGGGTTGTCTCTTTTACCGCAAAAAAGGGTAAACATGACGTTTCTATTATGGGAAGGCATCACTGCTCGAGATGGGGGGTGGGGGGGGGGTGGTATGGACAAGTCACCATACTTTTGAAAATGCCACCAACTCACCATACTTTTTAGGCCCCAACCGTTCGGATTGGGGCCTATAGGGGTGTAGTGTCCGTCTGTCCGTCATCACTTTATACCCCTATGAATTTGGGGGCAGTTGGGGCCTGCTTGTGTTTCACAAATACTTACTTGTTTAACCCCATTTTACACACCATATTTCAATGGTGACGAAGTTACATGAATTAGAGCCGCTGCAGTTTAATAGTGAAATTGGTTACTACTGGAAAATGGTGCAACATACTCGCAACACTCACAATTGGTTAATCTAGCAAAATCTTGTCTTCTCCGTATCAGCGATGGGCACGTCACACAAGACGAATCGGGCATGTCCCTTTCACATTGCATTTACTTAGATGATTTGTTGAATTGATTACTGGAAAATACGGACGCTTTGTGTACAGGAAAGTTATACTGTGTTATATCGGATTGGTTACTCGAGTTGTCCCATGACAAGTTTTTCTACACATTCTGCTAGTCTCATTGGCAGTCTGTCAATTAATTGCATTTTTGTGGATTACAATATTAAGAGTAACTGCAATCTCTCCCACTTGTCCCGACCCCCTTTGGGAGATATGTCGCTAGGGGAACAGGCGTGCATTGAAAAGGTCTTCAAGTATTGTACAGTCCAAAAATCTGATCTTCGGATTTCTAGCCCAACCAGTTATCGTTGCTGGGCTACACTACCCGCTTGTTCGTTATGTGTTGGTGTGAACATTTTTTCAAAATCATGCTACTCTTACATTTCTGGTCTGATTCTTTTGAAATTTGACAGGAGTGTTCCCTGGGCACTCACTCCTGCTTACAGCTTGCATTTTTTGGCGGTTGGGCCAAAATGTTGGGTTATTTGACCAAAATTGGCCAAAATATTGGCTAAAAACGGTGAAATTGGAATAAAAAAAATCACAATGTGTTCCTTGATGCACCTTCACCTGTCGGCTGACCACTTGCCTCGATAGCTCAGTTGGTATGGTTCTGAGCTCATAATCAGGAGTTTTCGGTTATCGGTTCGCCAAAAGTGGTCAAATAAACGAATAGCTTTAAGAGAAACAAAAATGCGCGTCCCACAGATCCTGTCCGATTACTTTTGATGGCATTGTTGCCCATAAGGCCTACCAAATCTAAAATTGATCAAAATTGATCGGTTTCCCCTTCCATCTTTGTCATCTCTTCGCTTTTACGGCTCAGCACAATTGGGAGGGGGTTTAGATAGCAAAAAAAGGTTATGTTAAAGTCCATCATTCTATTTATCGTTAAAAAAAGGCATGTAATACAACATTGAGAAATAGTATGGTACAAGAAAAATATTGCCTGGAGAGGTAGGAATTATCGCCATCTCGTAAATATTCCTCCCTAACCAGTCCGGGGGTTTTGCCTGTCCCACACCAGTGTGGTCAATAGACTACTTCATTATTATGTGGAAGTTTATCCAGTTTCTTTTATTCAAGACATGGCAAGCACGGTCGAACTCGGAAAATAATTTGAGGCGCGTATGTCGCGTACTGTACGCGCTTTTGACCACCAGGTGCGCACAGGGACAACGGGTAACTTTTGCACGCGGTCTTGACTTTATGCTCTAGGTACCCGTTGTTCGACAGTACCCAGATTAGTATTGGATGAGTATTCAAGCAAAAATTACAGAGAAGCTATTTCATATCACAAAGCAGTCGACACAGATTTATGAATTTGTAGAGAATTCGGGCTTGTAGTCCCTGTTTCTGATCCGTGCTCACATTTTATTTCGTGATTGCCGATGTGTGTACGGAGGACAAATAGTATTTTTGCAGTACTTGTGACGTCACGAGCATCCTCGCTCTTTCAGTATCGAAAACAATGTTGTGTTTTACATTGCCATAACAACAGAACAAAGCAGAAAACATCACAGGGGAAAGACCTATTTTATAACACATAGGCGTAGCCACCCAGGGGGCCTCAGCCCCCTCACTTTTCAGAGTGGGGGCCATAGTACAATTATCGTTACGAAAGTTTGCCCCCCCCCCCAGTTGTGAAAACGTGGGTAATCCTTTGTAACGCCATTTTATTTGATCCAACAAATATAAAACGAAATAATTTTAAAACCAAGACTGTAGCCTGGCAGCCATCTGCATTTCTTAAACTGGCCGGATTCGAGGGCCATGCTGCCTGAGGGCTTTCGGATCGATCAACCTGCTCGTTTGTTTTATACTTCTTGCTCACAATCCGTTGATGGAATCTCTCTGGCGACGTTTTTTTATTACAGAAGACACTTAAAAAGCAGTATATTTGATATTTTCTGCACCCACCGTGCCCTCAAATTCCACGGGACAATAATACTTCCCGTGTGTTAAAACATCCTGCATATGCGCAACCCATTTAACGTGTTACTGTGCGTGCCCACGCTTTTGTGGCTACCCCCGGGGTGTGGGGGGAGGGAAGGGGGTCCATCGGCACCGAACAAGTCCCGACATTTCAGTCATTTTCCTTTTCACAGTGAATGATTTTCGATACGCGACGTCGTACTTGCTATGCTCTATTTGGACAATGTGACAGTCGCATATCCGTAGCCCTGCCCTCCCCCTCCAGCAACGCCAAAGCGAGTTACGTTCGGTAATATTGCCACTCGTGTGGCAAGACCCAGGAGAAACCGCCTTTAAAAGAGCAAACAACTTCACAGTTTCGTCTACGTCCACGAAGAGAGAATACAGGACAGCGATTTAAGGGATTAAAATACATTGCTTTCATTAAGGAAAGATAAAAAATCACTTCGCAGCAAGTCTTTTGTGACATTTTTCATGGATAATCCGAAAAATAAATATTGAGTGAAATAAGTTTTAGTGGATTTTTCTTTCATTTTTTATCCTGAAAAGCCGGCTTGGGAGCAAGCGCAGTCAAAACTGTGAAATTGTTACATGTTTTAATGCTGAAACGCCTGTGAGATTTGAATATACTATTAACAAAAAATCAAACAAACAAGCAAAACAAAACCGCAATGAGTTTTCCCAAAAAAAAAAGTCAGACAATAACTATAAAATCAAAATGTGAACAAGATTTCACACTGTCACTCTCAAGATCCAAGAGACATTGTCCGACTGTCCCCCTCAAGATTCTTAAGTCATCTCATATTGAGCAATAAAATATCACTTCGCTCTTCATCCATAGGCTGACAGCTCTTCTTGCGTCACATGTTATTCAACCAGCAACACGTGCCTGTAATGTCTAGTTATGACGTCTGTGTGTACGTATGACGTTTACACTTGTGTGTGGGCGTTGGCGTCAGTGTAGCCATCCAAGCTGACCAGCTGTGCCGCTGGTGCATAGGTGTACTGAAACAAAAAAAACAAAAAAACATACATGATAACACCACCACACCCGCTTTTATTTACGGACTTGTGTCGCATATTGTGGGCTCTTTTGGAAAACACGTATTCTGTCTTGGTCTCAAAATAGCAAGCATTTTTTTCCGTTTGTAAAATTCACTGACACTATTGAAGAAATAGTCATAAACCATTAAAACACGAGATGTTTTGGGTAAATTTGAATAAATTCATAGTCGGTTTCGTTCCTTTACCTTGTGTTGTAAAACCCTCTAATGGAGAAATATGGGTAAATTGAGAGAGTTGACCGGAATTGAAACGATAGGGCATGAATGTCCCTTGTCAACAAGTGAAGGTTATCACGAAGCGACTGCGTTATAGGGATATATAATGGGGGGTAAGTACTTGGTACAGGATTCGAACACGCGACCCATCGTCTGGCAAGGGAGCCCTCTCAACCTCATTCCAACAGTCCGTTCACCATCAGATAAAATTCAGTTACAAAGCTGTCACACGTGAGAGCCAACCACTCCCATGATTTCCCGGGGGGGGGGGGGGTGAACCCTCGTTAGCAATGGCGTAATCGAATAATATCAGTTCTAGCCTTTAATGTGGGATATCTCGTATCTTTATTTGCTTATATTGAAGTCTCATATATCCCTCGCAATACCCGGATATAAATAACTGTTGCGGAACCCATTTTCCAACACAGAATTTAAACAGGACATACAACTACATAGGCTTTGTATTACCATGACCAGTAACTTTCCTTACCCTAACAGCTTGTTTACAGCTGTCTGGTTTTCCTTTGATGGACAGTCGAGCCTTAGACCGTAGTGCATTGAAAAAAGTTGTCTGAAATCGAAAATTATATAAATACACAAGTGGTTTTTTCTTTTTGTGGTGTCATAAGGTTGCCTAATCATTTAGCAAAATATGTAAAAAATATAGTTAATAAAGAGCCATGGCATAAATTTTATTCTTTCAATTTAATGCAAAGCCATATATTCTATGAGGTTTAAGATGAGAACAATAGGTTCGCTTGTCACTTGGTTTTTCAATATAATCATAAAATTCCTTTAATTTATAAACATTTCATATGCGTATCAAAACAAGGAAACATTCAGTTTAGTTAGTGAAATTAGTATAGCTTACACACAAGGCATACTCAGCTAATTACACTACATTCATCAGAAAAATCACGTTGCTAAAAAAACTTGCTAGCTGCGCGATTAAATGCCCCTGTCAAAACTACCGGGAGTTTCCCAAAAGAAGCCCCCCCCCCCCCCCCCACCGTATAGAAGCCCCCGGAGCTTTTATTTGGTTTGAAAGTGGCCACAATAAAAAATCCTTTCCAAATTAAAGCCCCCTTGATATCTGCAGTGCTACTCAATATTTACTTGCGCTACTGCTACGCTCATCATCCCCCCCCCCCCCCCGAGTACACAACATACCCCTAATCCTCTCCCTTTTGTCACCACAATACAACCCCTTACTCGCGCCTGCACTCCGGAAGGGAAGGTATTCGCAATGTAGCCAGCTTTTCGCTTGGTGAAATCCACTATGTCACGAAAAGGACCTTAGAATTTTTTAATTTGTTTTTTTTACTCCGCTGCCAACTTTCGTGTCACAAAATGCCTTTAACAGGGTCAGTGAGTGTCATGAACCGCAGGATGCGCGAACTGTTAGAGAAAAACCTGGAAGCCGTCACCAGACCAGTGGTCACCGAGGGCATGGACGTTGAGCTCGGGTCGGATGACGAGCTTGTTTTTTTATTAGAGCCATGTTTGTGATTTGTTACTGTTTTTTATTGATGTACCCATTCGCATTTAGCCGGTTTGAGAGCCTCAATAAAAGCGTGGTTTGAAAATTGTTTGTTTTTGTTTTTGTTGAATGAATGGCCGAAATAATAATAGACGCCCCGGGGTTTCTATTTGGAAACTGTTCCCGAATAGAAGTCCCCAAGCTTCTATTTGCTTTCAATACGAGAAGCTCAAAATGTCGAGTTTCCGTTTACAAACCCAGGGCTTCTTTTCGGAAACTCCCGGTATTATGCTTGTAAAGTTTGCATAGTGGGTTGATGGATGGTACTTTATAAAACAATTATAGTACTAGTAAGTACCGATAATTTATATTAAAAAGTCTAGTTTAATTTATCTATCAAACTTCAATACCATTGAAATTCATGTTAAGAAGAGTCACCTGACTAATTTGCAGAAATAGTAATATGGTTCATTTCTCTTTAGTTTTGTATCGCAAACAGATTCAAAACAGGAACATAAAATACATTTCTCAGGTACACATGAACTTCTTTCTTTCTCAACGGAAGATCTACGATCTAGGTCACCGATGATGGTTGGAAATGCATTCCACGCTGGAAAACGTTTTATTCGAAGCAGAAGCAAATACATAAAATAAAAATGCTACATCGGCAGTGCTACTGCAAAAGATCGTTTTTTTCACTTCGGTACTCTTGCAGTACCTTTTAGGCACACTGGAATTTGGTACGGGACTTTGGAAAAGTTGCTAGGTTTTTATGCATACACCAAATATAATCTATTCCCCATGTTGTGTTCGAGCTCTAAGTGGTATAAAGGATATATAATTGCTACGACAATCACATTCAAAGTGGTTTATCAACTGACTAATTAACATGACAAAAAATAATTAGCTGCTGATGGGCCAACTGAAACATTGTTGAAAAAGACCAAAGTAATAACTGGATACATTTAGAACGTAAACGTAAAAACTTCTTATGAATAAGGCAGGCCATGCATTGTAAAAGTAGATCTGAACTAAAAACTAAGGATAATATATACAGTACCAAATGAAAACTGAAATGATGATTGTGTAACATATAAGTTTGTATGATGTTTCAATTGCCAACTCATAAAAAAAATCTAGTTTCTATCTGTATAACCAAAATTAACACAACAATGTCATAATATCGTTAGAAAAGTATAGGGCATAAATGATGATATGAACACCCATTCAGATCCACAGATTTAGTCCCTCCCAGTCGTGCACTAATTATTACCGATTTATAAATGTAATATCGCCAAGATATGCTTATTGGCAATGTCTGCAAAATACAAAGAATTAAAAACCAAAACTAGTAAAACTCTCCAAAGTTCAGAATATTCTTATTAGAATTAGTGCGGAATTTGAGAAATTAGATATTATGCAAAGCAAGATGCATAGCGAAACTTATGACATTGTTAGTTGAAGGCTACAACATGGACAGGCATGATTGATCGCTCACATTACGCCTTCGGGCTTCCATTTGGCTTTTGTAGATAAATTCTAAGGCGGCCATGATAACTGCGAGAGCCAAACCGGCCAACAAAATGTAAAACAGCCCTGCAACGTTCACGAGTTTCAGGGAATTTGCCGTATCGTCCTGGAAGGGAAATTTGATGCAAAAAGGTAAATATTCTATTTAAGAAGCATTCCAAATGTTAAAAACCACAGGCAAGGGAGGGTATTGGCAGCAATTGCTATCACAGTTTTTTTCCAAGTGTAATTTTGAAATGAGACTGCAATAACCTCCCTTGTTAATGGTTACAAATTCAAATATCTGTACAATAAGCGAATAAAGAAATATTCAAAAATATGGAAAAATCTCTATGCTACCTAACATAAAATTAATTATATCTATACTCATTTACTACTGAGATACCTGAGCTCTTTCGGCCTCTTTGTGGCTAGCATATAAAAACTCGATGGCCGCACATATTGAACCCAGTATGAGACCAGCAATTAAGATGTAGAAGATACCAGCCACGCCAGGCCACTCCAAGGCACTGGTCGTCACGGGCTGGACATGTTAGTAAAACAACTATTACATTCTTAGTTTACACTAACAGTTAGTCTGAAGGCACGAGAACGTTTTTAAGAAGTATCTCTTTACAGCGTTAGTGAACTACAATACACACAATTTTTCGTTATGATTTCTGTAAAATTGCTTTGATTTTCTTTGTTTATATATTAATATAAACGTAGGAATACAACACGCTCTACAACGTCTTAACAACACAAAGTATACTTGAAATAACAACAAAAGGAAGTTACACCAATTTAATTGATTAATAGAGCTTTATTTGAAAGGTAGAAATACAAAAAATATTTTTCTATAACCAGCAGTGATATTACAAATGACATTGAACTTTATAAATTTTATGAATAAGATAGTACTGAAAAACATATTAAATATATCAATAGATAAATCATAGACATTTACGGTTGAAATAATAGAAATAAAGAAAACAACATTGGCAAAATTCCTTTCCAAATTTTTGTTCTTGCTTTTTTAGTAGCATATTTTGCCCAGTTCAAAGCATTGACTGAAGTAAAGGGTTTTAAGCCAAATGCCTCATTCATACCTCGCCACTAGATACCTCGCTTCCACACTGCCCCATGTCGAACCACCATTTTGTCTTTAAGCGTTCTAAGTAGCCGCTTTCTCTGAGCTCTAACACTCGAAGTGTAACGTTGTCTCTGAAATGAACTGTTCTCATGCAGGGGGTATAGGAACAGCAGCAAGAAAGACAGGCGTACCATGCGCTGTCGCTATACAAGTACAGTCAATTAATCAAGAAGCTTCTTTTCATATAGGTGTTAGATGGGAATAGCCAAGGGAATAGCCAAGGGAATATTGAAGACAGCTAATATACGACCAAAACCAAAAAGAAAGCGTTTGTGTTGTAACGACAATTAATCACATTTCAAACTAAAAAGTATCTCAGGTCCGCCAGATAATACGTAATTTAAAAGGTCCGTGCGCAGTCTGACGTCGGGATTTATATGATTTAGAAACCCGTTAAAGGGTATCATGTGCAAGTGCACAATGGTAAAAGGGATCACGTGAATTTTAAAATGTATTTAGAGCACAGATTGTACGCACATTGAGAACTGTTGTAACTTTAATAATTGGTTAGGTGGTTCATTACCACACGAAGCAGTTCGATAAAGAACTACTTGATGCAAAGCTAGCTATCAATACTATCTGTGCTTTACATACATAAACTGCATACTGATGGTTCTAGGAAATATTCAATCCCAGGAAGTTTGCTTTTTAAAATGAAATGACGATCTCTGAATAAGTCTAAGAACAGATTTATCGCGGAGTTGTTTTTTTTCTTTTGAGAAAGCGGCATTCCGGGATCTGCAGAAACAGAAAATGCGAGGATCATTTAGACTGTACGCTTTCACATGTACTGCAAACAACAAAGACTTGACTACAGTACAAAACTCTGACATAATATAACATTTCAGCTATCAAACATTACGGATACACACAATACCTCTCAAACATGTCATTCGCGCTGTACGCGGGCGCCAAAAGGATGCTAAATACTATCAATTGTAATTTTATTAATCTCTGTAATCATTAAGGAAAGATGTAAATCGGGACGAAACCGAAAATAGATTTATGAAATTTAAGAGATCAGAGAATGTGATTCACCCAAGTGAAAGGAATTTGATCATTTCCGAGTTAAAAACGAAGTGTTGCATCTTTTAGAAGTATGAGTTTGAAACCTTAAAGTATATTGCAACATTAATAATTCGTGGCTTTTTGTGCAAGATATCAGAGCTCCGACCGAGTCACCCCTTGCCATAATTTGATCATCTAATGGTGTAAACCAGGTCAATTGTGTAGGTAGTGTTGCAGTGCAAAACGACTCCTGCAAGGCTACACAAGTTTTGAAAGACAAAAGCTTGGGATTAACTACAGGTCAAACAAGTGAGAACATTGACCAAGGACCTCAGCAACTTTTTATTCCAAGGTAAAAATGTGCTATGTTAACTGTGAGTAGCTGATATTGATTTAAAAGGTATCCTGAAAACTAGTTCAGGTCCGCAAAATACTCCGCAATGAGAAAGTTTCGTATTTCAAGGTCAGAATTTATATATGACTTCAGATTTACAAAAAAACCATGACTGAAAGAGTATCACGTAAAAGTACACAAAAAAACCAAAAGGGTCATGTGATTTTTAAATTATGTAGAGTGCAGACTGAAAAGTGTAGTAATTGTAATAGTGTTCATCATAGGCAAGGAGACGAGGAGATGCACGTAGAAAGGTTGCTGTTTGTAAAAAGATCTGCAGAAACAGAAAATATCAGGATCATCAACACCATACGATTCCACATGTACTGCAAACAACAACCAACTGGCTACAGTACAAAACTGACATGATATGAACATTTCAGCTGTATTGTGGTTGCGAACACAATACCTCTCAGGGAGTCGGGTCATCGTCTCTGGAGTCGGGCGCAAAGAAAATCACACTAATAACTATAAATTGTTAATTTTGTAAATAACGTTAATGAAATAAGTAATCCGGATCAAGATCGAAGCTAAGTTTGTCAAATACAGGCCTTAATAAATGCCATCAAGTTAAGTGAACGTAATTTTATGATTTTTCAATTAGAAAAAAAGTAGAGACGTTGCAGCCTTAGAAAAAGAGTTTCTTGCGCCAGATGTCAGAACTCTGACCTAGTCACCCCTCGCCATAATACGATCGTAGTGTAAACCAGGTCAAAAGACGTTGATAGTGTTACAGTGCAAACTGTGCACTGCCCAGGCTTAGATAATACAGAGATTTGCAGATGACAGAACAATGGACATGCACAACGAACAGAATGACATGATTCTCTACACTAACACCGACCATGACGGACAAGTAAATGGCTCTGCGTCAGTCACATGCACAGTGCGTGACTGACCTTCTTGCCAGAGTGTGGATTACCCCCACACTCTCCCTTGTCATACCACCACTTGTTTTCGAGCGTGCGCAGTTCGCCTGATTCGCGCAATTCGAGCACCTTTAGATTAATTCGAGTCCTGTATAGTTACATAAGTAAAATAATTTGTTTTAAAAGACGCATACTTGAAAATAAAAGCAGGTCAATAAATGGTAAACACCCACAAAGGAATCGAATAACCCCACTCTTCTTTTCAAGCTGAAAAGACACTGTGCCAGCTTCAACCAGTTGCTGTTAATGTAAACGGAATCCTGAAAACTTGCTTTACCAAAATGCCCAAAATTTTAATGTATAAACTGGTAGATTTGTTGGGGTTATGGGAAACTGTGCAGTACTTTTCTAGTGGCTCTTATCAAAACAGACCATAGGAAAACATGTATAATCTTGCTGAAACAATTGGAAGTTACTGGTGCTGGATCTAAAACAATTGAAAATGAATGTCCCAGTTTATGTAATAACCAAAGTATTTAGAGACATTTTATTCAATGAAAAAATAATCTAAACGGTACGAAATAAAACAATTTTTTCGTGTTTCTTTTCTCCGAATACATCTAAATTTTTTAAAATGATCATCTTACTCTCAACTTCCCTGGAAAATTACTTACTTGAATTAACAAGATTTCTGGAAAAATATCTTGCCGGAAGATTTGTCTGCTCTCTTACTTGTTTACTTACATGGCTTAACAAAAAGTGCTAAGTATTCACGCTACTTACGTCCAAATATTGAGAGATGACACTTAAAATAAAGAGTTAAATGTGTCATTCACTCCTCTCATTTATGTACTTGATGCATGTACAACAAAACTGACACAAACTTATTTGCAAGGCAATCACTATGTAGAAACAATTTATATTAACTAAGTGTTGGGCATGATTTTTGTTTTCCTCAGCAGTTCCTTCTGGTGAGAGAGAAATTTGCAACTACTTGCGAAGTGTTGCATCGATTTATCTTACATTATATTTATTTCAAATGTCTGGCGTTCTGCAAAACATGGTCTACAAAAATTTTAGCAATGAAATGCCTCTCACGATGTTTTAAAGTAAAGACAAAAGGTGCCCCTGTTCTTGTTGTTTTGCACCAATGACCTTCTGGTGCTAATAATGAATGTGTTCGAATTTCGAGTTACACATACACGCCAGACAATGCATTTTTCGACACATTTAAAATATCAGAGTAGAATGACGTTTTGCATTATAATTCTAATCACTTTTGAAGTTTCATAAAATGTGAATGCTTTTTACATTTAGTAGGTAGTTATCTGAAAAGGTGCCGTAACCATTACCTTATAGCGGATCCTATAGGAGTCCCTATTCCATAACCCTTAGAATCGAGGTTCCCTCCCACTTTCATTGTGTCACAGGGTCGTTGTTGATTTTGATATTCGATCGTTGTTGATTCAGCAAGAAATGCATATCTACAAAGAAAAAACAGATAACTTTTTACTTATTTATTTTAGATCGAGCGAGTTTACACGTTTTATGTCAGAAACGCATCATTGGCAACAGATTAGTCCTTAGAAAGCGGACGCTTGAAGTCTTCATTTTTAAGTTTGATTTTCTGAAGGATCTGTTGGGGTGGCAATATGTTGATTTTAAAGGGGTCGTGATGTTGTCCCTAAATGACGCATGAGGGAGTTAAAAATGGGGGTACTTTGTAGTGGAATGAAGGGGGTAAACCCTGCACTTCCATTGTACGAACCTTCCTGCAGATTCTCTAACTCTGCGAATGCCCTCTTCATTTGACGCCACAAACACATTGGGTTCAGCTGAGCTCATGAAGGACCACATTCTTTCGTAGACAGGAATCGAAGACGTCTGAAATAATTAAAGTTTCTGAATTAATAACTTCATTCATAATAGCATAAGTTTACTTCAAATAATCGCAATACACAAATAACAGATTTTTTGTAGTTACTTTCTTATACTGTTGCAATCACAGCGGCTTCCATTTTCAATGAAACAGTGGCCAACAGATTTCAAAAGCCATAGTTCAATATTAAGTTATCCAAGCTAAAACCAACCAAGCACAGTTTATTTGAAAATGCAAGTCATTACGAGTCACTCAAGAAGTAGGGACGTTAAATGCATTGAAGCATTACCCTTTAGGTCCAAAATGTTTGAAGTCCCACAACCCCCCCCCCCCGCCTCGTGCGTATGTACCTTAGGGATGTCCCATGGATATTTTCTTATATATACGTTTGCAATCGGACACCTCATTTTGGAAGATGTAGGATTTAGATCGGATTTAGAGTCAGTATCAATGGGCACAGAGAGTCTTCAATACCGTTACACAAAAACCCTTTTCGACTTTAGTTAAGAATTTTCCAGACTATTTTTGTGTTATGACAAAGTATTCACTATTATTTTATAAAATGATGGGAGCTGGGGGAAGACAGGAAGAAAAGGAATCTTTTCTTATTTTTATATTTGAATAACATCAGTGTATCACGTTAAGGGCAAACCGTAAAATCTATTTTTTCTCAACGCTCCGCAAGTTAATTATTCTGTGATAGCACCCCCTGGATATAATAATAGAAACGCAAATACAATCCCCAAACCCATCTCTCAACCCTCTCCCAATCATGCGACTTGCTAACTAAGCATTTCCTCACTCGGAAAAATGTTGTGGTCGACCCCGAATGGACCGAACCATATTTGATTTCTGTTTGTTTTGCGAGATCTTCCGCCGATTCTATGGGTGACTGCATGCGTTCCACAGTGAGGAAAGCTGCCAGGTTGGCTGTGTAGGAGGAGATGACGATCAGTGTGAAGAACCACCACACACTGCCTACTATACGCCCCGACATAGATCTGTTAACAGCAAGCACATAGATATGTTAACAGCAAGCACATAGATCTGCTAACAGCAAGCACATTGATCTATTAACAGCAAGCAATTCAATTTGTAATTCAATTACTAAATCTAAAACGACAAAATCAAAGGGAAAATGAAATTTATTCTAATTGACAACAATAGTAACATGGGTGTCTAAAGCTTTCAACAGCTGGAAATGTTCTGTTTCCCAGTTCTACCGGACAGACTGTTGATATTTCCTCAATTAAAATAATAAAAATCGCAGATAATTAAATTTTGTTTATCGATTTTGCATTGCTGAAGATACAAAAAGTATTTCTTGGCAATGATTTCAACTTTTGTGGTATTGTAGTGAAAATCTGCCAATGGATCTTACTTAAACATATTCAAAAATATTTGTAAATATTTATAATAATATGCATTTTAATATTTATTAACGTTTTTGGCACCACATAAATTTCTAAATCGTTCAAAGTGAATTAAGTGTTAAATAGTGAAATATTTCCATTAAAATATTGCAGTTATTAAACAGAAATTCAGCAGTGTCACACCCTATAAGGGAGTATATTTGCAATGTGGGTCGTTTGTTCGGAATAGTAAGTCCCATATTCACAAAGGAAAGTAATACAACCAGCAAAAATTAGCCAATACAGCTCAATCGCACCAGCTAATTTTACATGTACTTTTTTTATTGCAAGTCAAAATTTATTGATTGATTTCGAAAAATTCTGTATGCTAGTGCAGCAGTAAACGGAATATGATATTTGCATAGTTAACTTTTGTGAATACGGTCGCAGAGGGATATGAGGTATGCCAAGATTTGACAACAATCCTGGAAATACCAGTTATCCGAACTTGATCTTGTAGCAATACGACACAGTTCTTCAACGTTCCAGCTTCTAATCAATGAGATTGGAACGGGACTGAAAGTTGCCTTATTTCCATGGGTTTTAATTTTCAGAGTATCATCCAGGCACCCGTTTTACAAATTGCACGGCTTAGAATTACGCAAAATTCATTAAATTGGTACGTGTAATGCTATATTGTACTGTATTTTTGTGAAAAATAACCACAAATTTCAGTAAACTAATTGCTCCACGATTTTTTTTTGTAAAAACATACCATTTTGCTGCCCTGACAAAATGTTATATTATTTCTAAGACTTTTTTCTGAGGATTTTTCTTGATCATAGGTTCGAGAAATAAATGAATACGAAATCAAACCTTATGCACCCTAACTCATGATAAAACCACTACACAAATAAGAAAAAAATGGGGATAACCCTTAGTTTTGCTAAAGGCAAATTTCTGCCATTCAACTGTATTATTATTAAATAATAAATCCCTAAAATAAGACTTCACAAATAAGACCATTTAAAAGCAGTGAAACAGGCTGCCTTATCTGTGGGATTCTGGTGTAGCTATACCTTGGTTCGATGTCACAGCCTTGTTGCATGAATGCCCCGAGGGAGAACCAAAGGCTGTTAAAGATCGTGAAGTTATTGGTGATGGAAGGTCCGTCTGTATTGTCCTCAACGTGCCACTCAAACGGACTAAAGCGACTCACCAGGAAGAGAACGACGCTCACCTATAAAGATTCACATTATGTCGCGTCATTAGTATCAGCGTTGCCTCTAGATTTAATGCACTCCATATAGCTTAGGCACTTTGAATGTTTAATTATTGGTGTGCTGTGCCGTTGTCGTTTCTTAAATTTACTAGTTAAAAATTCTGTTCTCATTTGTTTGAACATTCATTCTACCGCTATCCTATGCGGTTTCTATGGTCTAGAAGGAGACACTCATTATATGCAATAATTAGTGTTTATTGCAATATGTAATATTTAAATATTATAATAAATTGCCTCATGATGGAGGAACATTTAAAAGAGGTCGCTGTGTATAATATAAACGTTTGAATATTTCAAACATTTGACATAAAAGCCTTTGACGATGCACCAAAATGTTAGAAATGGCTTAGAAGAATTACAAATCACACAGATAACCATTTGAGGTGACAATTTATGCATCCTTACTCCTATGTACGCGAAGATAACGCACATCCAGATCTCATACGAGAGTGGGTACATGAACGAGAAGACTCCTGGCGACGCTTTCTTTGGTTTCTGAATCATAATACTTATGCCCAGACCCATAAACGGCTTGGAGAAATCTATGACCTCTTCTCTCTCTGCGGTAATCGTGAGCGGAGCAATGCACAGGTCCGCTTCCTGTAAATACGTTAAAATGTGTGGAAAATTGAAAAGAAAAACAGCTGTTACAGATCTCGATGCTAAAGAATTCATTTGAGATTTATATATACATATGTATATGGTTTAATCTTTTAATATTTGACGACTCATAGATTTTTAGTGTATGGTATCACAATTTATGTTACATTTATTTCATGTTAAGTTCAATGACCATTATGCAAGATATCGTAAAGACGTTGTAAAGAGCTAATATTCATTCACGTAAAAGTACAAAATTACACTTCAGCACAAATTAAAAGTAGACATATTCTATTAGAAGTTAGAAATACGTGGTTGCTACGCGTTTTGACGTGCAGTCACTATGTTGAAATAGTTACTGACACTTACTACTGATATGTAAGTGAATCATTTACCACTCAGATGGACTGCCAGTATAAGATGTGAATCAAAATATTTAAGCTCATTAAGTTACTTTTGCCCTGACGGTAGCAAAACTTTATTAAACTGCAATAGAAATAAACATATTTTTGCTGCTTAAAATTTAAAAGCAGTAACGCGATACAATTTATAAGCAGTTTTGCACTTTGCATTCCAATAAACAGAAGATTAATAAAGAGCATAGACATGCTTAGATCGCATGCAAATACAGTGAAAACCTGATCAGTCTGGGCAATATTTTACTTAAGAGTCTAATGTACTCAAATTATTTGTATCGACATGCAACAAAGGGAAGGTAGTTTCAAAAGGTAAAATGTGATATCCTAAAAAATGTACATACATCTAACGAGGAACTTACTTTTCGTAGCACCTCAGCAACCATTCCATTCCACTGACCGTACTCATCCTTCGTTCCAAATTTTCCGTCCCTTACAAGTCTTATTTGATATTTAAACCCCATGAGTTGAGATAGTTTTTCCGCCAGTTCAACAACATATCCTTCATATTTTACTGGGTGCAATGCTTTACCTTTCCCCATGTACCTCTTGTAATGAGGTCTTACCATGAGAAATGGTGGACTCTGAAATTCAATTACTTCTACTAGAAAATTTCAATTTAAAACGCGCGTTATTCTGGCATTTGACTACACTCAGCAGTCACAGAGCTTTTACAAGTAATCTAATTAATCCGCTTGACTGACACCGCATGCAGACACCGGATTCTTAGTAATTTTATTACGGCTGAGTAGTGCTAAAGGGACATCGCAATATTTCAGTGTTGATCATTTTGCGCCTGTTTCGCGGGCACGTGTAGGTGAAACAACATCGCATGCGCTTGGCTACAATAGGCTACAATGAAATCCTTAAGAAACGACCACCCAAGCAAAATGTTAGCCAAACATAAGACGACTTTCTATCGTCTTTTTATAGGTATTTGCTACACACCAAGATATCCGCAGTTATAATTATTTCCCAAATGGTGGTGCTTTTCAGGGATTTCACTGTAATCTCACAACAACTCATGATGACTGGGAATTGCTACCCCACCAAAACAATCCGACTGCGAGCAAACTTGTTACATTCAGCAATACAGAAACAGTTGCTTTTGTGCTGCAGGGATTCAAGTTCATCCGCGGCATAGACAGTAATTTTTCTATAAAGAGCGTCATCGGAAGTGCCAAATTAAACATTGTCCACAAAACTTTATTTCAGTGTGGAATAATCGTTTGGACTGTACAAAGTGTACATTGACAATAAACCGCGCTGCATCCTTTAGTTCGTTAAACACTCTCCTAATGTTTTGATACGAGAGAGGTCAACTGTTTACAAAGCTGCATATTAAAAATTTGCTCGTTATTAGTATTTACATAAAATAAATAGGTTCAAGTTACCACAGAAGAGAAAACCACTACATACACAGCGTGTGTACGCAATAATAGAGTTTATTTCAGCTGACGTTGGGATGACGTCAATAAACAATCCATATACACTTATCACAGTGCCTTTATAATATTAAATATTCTGCGGTTTGTTCTAAAATATAAATTCTAGACAGTGGTGATGATAACGTGTTGAATTCGCCTTATGTTTCAAGTGTCATCCCAACTCAAATAGAAATAAACAAGATGGCTGATCTATTAAATAAAGATCTACGAGGATCACAGTGAAACATCTTCTGATAGGTTCAAGTACATCACGTGACAAGGCAATCCTGCGATACATTAAGATATACCATTCATTATTATCAGTGATGAAAAAAATGAAAATGGTCGAATAAATTTATTTTCAAAATCAATGATTTTGTTAATAGGAAAATTTAATACTTTAGGTGAGTGTTGATTTTTTCTCATCACGGACAATATCTTTAAAACCAAGACACAACATTATGTCTTCTAACAATATTCCGAAATTATGACAGCTGCAATCAACTGAACATTTCGGATAGATTTTATGACTAATACACTCACAAATTCACACACATTTTAGGGATACCCCCACTCACTTTTCTTATTAACTCTCCGACCATACCGTTCCATGTACCGTTGCTATCACGTGCGCCATAGCTTTCATCTTTAACGGGTCTAATTTCATATTTCGATATCCCAACGTTTGCGGCAATTTTAGCCGCCAACTCGGCGCAAAAACCTTCATATCTCTCATTGCCACAGTCATCACTCTTGTCTGGGCAGCCACGATCCATCAAGTAAGGAGCACTCTACAGAAAAGAATAAACTCTTTATACGTAGAAAAAGTTAAAAAATGTAAAGGTTCTCGAGCTGGCAAATGAAATCAAGACTTGCTGTTGCGGGGTTAATTCTGAAATTAAGAGATTAAACATATAATTGTTACTATCTCATTGAAACTGTTGGTAAGACAACTGGTACAATTATAAGACAGAGCATGAATAAATAAAAACTAGCTAGATTTTGATGGATGTTCAAGTTTCTAAGCCAAGCATTCCAACATTCTCAGTTAAGTGATTAATTTAGTACAGCCTAAAACAGAAATTATTTGTAGTTTTCTATCTACCATAAAACCTGGACACTAACTGGAAACAATGATTGCAGTGGGAAGGACTTATTCATGAAGTATACTGAACTGAAAGTTAAAACTTTAAAAGTTCCCTCAAATAATGCTGAAATAAAATCCAATCTTTGGTGTTTGCACTTTTGAATTACACCTTTAATTCACTGATGCATAATTACGCGAGAACCATGAAGTCAAAGGTGTCTGCAGACAAACCTGTATCGCACAGAGAACTCCCTATTTCGGACAAAATATTCCAGGTCCTTTCAATACCCACTCGTTACTATATAGTAACAGTCTGGATCATTCGGACACCTCTCTATTCCGCAAAATCAGACACATCTTTCGGACTCTGAATTTTGTGTTTTGCTGTTTGAGCAGGGCATATGATTCGGATAAAGTTATTGCTCGATGCCAATGAGAATGTCTGGTCTCGAAAGGGATGTCAAAGCTCACGTGGGTTATGTATGAACAAGTGTCTTATATTGCTCATTTAAAGTGCCAGAGAGATTAACTGTATGATTTCGTGAACTGAAATTGAAAATGACGATAAAACAGAAGCGAAATTATTCAAATCTTAATGAAAAATATGCCAGGAAACTGACTCTGTGGCGTTCCGAATATCAGGCGTCTGCATTCCCTTATATTCTTCACTTTAAGCCGTGGACAGTTTAGGTAGTATTTTTTAGTGTCAGAAAAATAACGAAATAAAACATCTTGTTTTTTTTTTTTACACCGAGTCAGTGGCACATCCAGTTCAGCGACACGTGTGGCACATTGCAATCTGTGATGAATCATTATTATCGGTTTACGAATAATTGTTTTATTGAAATCCACCACCCAGTTAGCATAATTTTTCGTCCCACGTATAAAGCGCGTTGTTTTTAGGTGGGATTTACGTGGGAATGTGGGACGTTGGCAGGGCCACATAGAAAACATGTGTAATATACGTGGACATTCCCACTGTGTGATTTCCGTGTAAACTCTACATATAATATACATAGGCTTTCCCACGTATAAAATGCACGGGTAGTTACACGCGTAAACTGCATGTTTTTTCCCGCGTAATGCCCACCGTGGGCAATCCACTCTATAATATACGTAGAATTGCCCACTTCTAAAATGCATGTGAAATTAACGCATATTATATGTATATTATACTTTTGAATTCCCACGTCAAATTTCATTAGAAGTCATTTGTATATTACACGTATATTTTACGTGGGATTTCCCATATGGGCATTCCCATGTAAAATACACGTATATTATGCGCTGTCTGGCAATGTGGGCTTATTATCGCAGACCGGAAACAGCCGCCATTGAGCGATAATATATTTAAATTTTGCTACATTCTGCATATTTTGGTGGAGGGCTGCCTTTTTTCTAAGTATAATAGAAAGTTAGACATGGAAATACCAATTTCACTAAAATTTTTATGCTTAAAATTCCTTTAAGGAGCACTTTGTAAATGAGCTATAGTTATAAAGGTACATGTCTGTGTATTCGATGGAGTTATCGAGTATGTCCAGGGTGGGTCGTCCCTTTAAAATTCCATGCTTAATATGCGTGGGAATTCCCACATATAAAATGCATGGAAATATATGCGTATAAAATGCATGGGTTCACATGTGCATAATACACATCGGAAAGAGTCTCAAATTCTCCTAAATCCCACGTAACTACGTGGGAATTCCCCAACAAAATACACATTATTTATGCGTGGGTACGTGGGAATACCCACATATATTATGCATAGTCCCCACGTGGGACTGCTATCTGGGCAGTTGCGACTCCATGCAATTTATCATTCAGTTCAGTTAGCTTTTCCATGATTGGATAAAATAATAATATCACAGCAAATTCGAAATCTGAGGTGGGGGGTGGGGGGGGGGTGGGGGCTGAGTGGGCTCTTCTGGGGCATGGTCCTCAAATACCCTCACTTGCAGGGAAACCATTACTGGAGATGCACAAGTAAGCAAACGTGTAGGCGAAGTAAAAATTAGGTGCTTTTGATTCAAGGATTTCCTTGGCAATATATTATTAGTGAGGAAGAATTTGCAACGGAATTTACGAGGTGCCTTAAAATATTTCTTACTTGTGTATAATAAAAACTCAGTATGGTTTTAAAGTTTATTTGATTTAAATCAATATTAAAACGGTCAAAGAGTTAGAGTATTGTTTACTTTCTTATGTGAGAAGAATCTTGAAGTGATTTTCTTCCAAGGAATTCCTTGTCAGCAAGCTTACTTGGGAATAGCCGAGATACTAAACATGTGTAATGATTTAAAGTACCAGACAGGGGTGTGCTTTAATGAGAGTTTGAACTATAACAAAACCAAAAAAGAAAGAAAAAAAGAAGAATATGTTTTACAGGACTTTAGGAGAAAAACTATCATCCAAACTATCATCCTATTCACCTGGTCCTCGGAATACTTGGAAACACCTGCAAATATTCGAATATTTACCGCTTGATTGGGATTCGTGAATGGGACAGAAATAACAAAAGAAACGTTAATCGAATACGCAATCTTGGTATAATGAGTGCTCTTAGTGTTTTTTACCTTACAATGGTAAAAAAAAAAATGAAAAAATAAAAAAGAAGGCTTTCTCACGTTATGAACGGCCAAAATGGACATTTAGTTTTGGGTGATAATTCTAAACAAAATCCCGAGGTTTTCGTTGTAAATTTTCAAAGCGAAAAGTCAATCTATACATTATGCTTTAGCACTGCCCATACTGCTAATGCTCTGTAGGTTGTAACAATGCTTCTATTATATTTCTGCCGCATAATGCTGGAGTGGGGTAAAATGGACAGTTCGAAAACAGGAAGTGACGTCATACTGACGTCATAGGGTGTTTTCGGACTGTCATGGGGATTCGAAAACAGGAAGTGACGTCATAATGACGTCATAGGGTGTTTTCGGACTGTCATGCTTATTCTAAAACAGGAAATGGCGTCATAATGACGTCATAAGGTGTTTTCGGACTGTCATGGGTGTTCTGGAACAGGAAGTGACGTCATACTGTCATAGGTGGCGCAGAACTGTCATGGGGTTTCTGTGCTAGTTTTTAGGATAGAGCCCGCGCCTGTTCGGATGACGCCATGATGACGTGATGATGACGTGATGATGACGCCATAACATGCTGACGTCATGATGACATCATGATGATATCTGACTGTTTGACAGAACCCTAGGCCATAGAGTGCGTTTTGAATGTGTATGTCCATTACGAATGAGGACATTATGAATGTGCATTATGCATGTGTTCTGGATGGGTATATTATGGATGTGTACATTATGAATGTGTATTATGCATGTGTTATAAATGAGTACATTATGAATTTATACTATGAATGAGTACATTATGAATGTATGCGTTATAAGGTTATATGGGATGTTTTCACAAACATTATACAACAGCGAAGAAGCTTTGTTCAAACATGTGGAGCAGTGTGATGAGGATGGTGATGACAGGAGTTCTGAAAGTGAGTCAGAAACAGACTCTGAAAGTGAGTCGGAAATAGACTCTGTTTAGTATGATATGGTTCAAGAAGTCTACGATGACTATGATGCCAAATTTCAAGAAAAGGTTTCAGAATATGGAGAACAAGGGCTTGAAGATGCGCGTGAAATAGCAAGTGATGACCTTCGACCCATTTATAGGCATGGACTAAAACAACTGTTTATTAGACTATTCAACTACACCCAGTATCTAGAACAAAGCCACCATTATCAAACCATTTTAGAGGACTTTAATTACTTTGTTGATGAAAAAAATTACAAGTATTTAAACGCACTAAAAGCGGCTATAAGAAGAAACGATGCATTCTTTGAACAGCTACTAGATAAGGAGGAGAAGGAGGAGGATGACAGCAGTGACGAAGAAAGTGATATGGACAGTGAACAGAGTGAAACAGATGAAGAAAAATAGACTTATTTGACAAAACTTTATAATAAAGACTGTATAAATGTTGTAATATTTTATTGACATAAGCGTTGTGTAATATGTCTTGCTTTGCAACATATGAAGTCGTAAGAGGTTCTTCGGGGCGGTGTTAATGCACTTGTACACCATATATTAGAATGAAGTATTGTAGTATATTGTATGAGAAAAATAAAAAGTTGAAAAGCATCATATGTGTTTTTATTGAATATTACAAGTATTTACAATTATGATAAAAACAATATTTCAAATCCATATTATGTTAATACATGTGTCTTGAACTTTTAAGTTTGCAAATGTTATAAAAACTAACTTCACATAGATAATGTTAATTCATTTCATATTTTCAGGATAAAGACAATTTTATTTGAACTACATATTAAATGTACATGTCCATTTGGGTCAAAGCTGGGTCAAGCTTTAAAACGTCGCTCCAGTCTTCAGCACTGAGGATGATGAAATCATAGCATCCACTAAGCTCGTCATACTGTATACAGTCGTCTTGCTGTCTACTCAACCATCTTCTGACAGTCACTGCATTTATACACATCCATTTTCTGAAGCATGAGATCCACTGACGTCATTTGCTTCTTCAGCATTTGCCAATCTTTCAATGACAACAAAATTCCCTTCTTGGTAGGATGTAACCTTCGTAATGTATGATTCGTATGATTCGTAATATATTCACGAATGTTAACCATCACTTTCTGTTGATATTTCGCCAATTTGATATACATTTCTCCATTAATGCGTATCATAACCGGTCAATCATCTACACTCATCTTCTTCATGGTAGTAGCAGCTTTACGCTCCGGTTTTCGCTTCATTTTAGGTTCTGTCTTAATTTTTCGCTTTTTACACGGCGACGTCGTAGCAGGTAACTCATATCTTTTCATCTTTCTAAGATGTGGTCGCCTTTGACGTGACTTCACCTTAGAATTTACCATGGGCATTGCCTTAGACTTTGCTGTAGGTATGGTCTCAGGCTTTGCTATAAAATTTTCCGCTGGCATTGTCTCAGACTTTTCTTCAGACATTGTCATAGATGGTTGTTTACTCTTCAGTATCTTGACACAGAATGAGGGCGGCTGCCTTTTATACTCTATAGGGAGATGTCACACTCGACACACTATATCCTAATGTTTAGAAATAACTTTACCGAGAAAGTCTTTAAACACAGCTTTATATACAACAACTTGTTGAACAGCATGTTAAACAAGTTGAACATGTTCAACTCACCCAACAACATCTTGAACAACAGTTGAACATGTTGAACAACATGTTGGCTGAACATATTCAACAACATGTTGAACATGTTAAACAACATGTTAAACAACATGTTAAACAACATGTTGAACAACATGTTGAACAACATGTTGAACAACATAATGAACATGTTGAACAACATGTTGAACATGTTGAACATGTTAATCATGTTGGGTGAACATGTTGAACAACACAATGAACATGTTGAACATGTCGTTCAACATGTTGTTGAACATGTTGAACAAGTTGAACATGTTGTTGAACATGTTGAACGTGTTGTTGAACATGTTGAACAACATGTTGAACAACATGTTGAACAACTTATTAAACAATTTGTTGAACAATTGTTAAACAACTTGCTAAGCAATACCATGACGTAATATGTTCCAAAAAATAATTCCAACACGTCTTCGGAATGGACTTGCCATTCGAAAACATGTCTGAATGGTGTGCTCTTCTCACCTGTGCAAATAGCCTATGATCACTGTAAACTAGAAATAAAACTGGATCAAACGGTAAACTTTTCATTCAAATCGGTTGAACATGGTGAAAATTATCTACTTTTTTTCAAAAGTTACTAAATAAACATTATGCATACAGCCACGTGTGCAAATAGCCTGTGACTACTTGATGTCAAAACTGGAAATAAAACTGGATCAAACGGTAAAATTTTCATTCCAATCGGTTGAACATGCTGAAAATTAACTACTTTTTTCAAAAGCTACCTACTAAAATAAACATTATACTTACAGCCACATGTGCAAAAAGCCTGTGACTATTTTATGTTAAAATTAGAAGTAAAACTGGATCAAACGGTAAAATTTTCATTCAAATCGGTTTAATATGACGAAAGTTATCAATGTAAAATAGCATGACCGGACTGACTGCCGTTGTTGAACTGGCTGGACACTGGTTTTTTCTTTTCTTGCTGAATCGGCTGAATTTTGCTTTTTTTTTGGGGGGGGGGGGCGGTTCGGCACATAGTATGTCCTGGGGGGGGGGGGGTCGGCACATAGTATGTCCTGGGGGTCACGTTACTTGGTCATGTTATTTGGTCACATGGTCATATACCATGGTTGCCCATACCTGGGCTTGAACCACCAACCATCCAGCCAGGAGTCGACGCTCTTACCAACTGAGCTATTCCGGACTTGTTTGTGAAAACATCCCATATAAGCTTATAACGCATACATTCATAATGTACTCATTTATAACACATGCATAATACACATGCATAATACACATTCATAATGTACTCATCCATAATGTACCCATTCATAACACATGCACAATACACATTCATAATGTACTCATTCATAATGGACATACGCATTCAAAACGCACCCTATGGCCTGGGGTTCTGCCAGACAGTCTAACGTTGTTATATCATCATGACGTCATCAGGACGTCAGCATGTTATGACGCCATCATGACGTCATCATGAGTTAAGCGTAGTTTTGCAACTGTGGATTCACTGTTGTTGTGGGCGATAATGAGGGATTCGATATCTTGATCTCAAGAAAACATTTATTTTTCTCAGTAAAAAATTGTTATCTGACCAAAAACTTGTGCGCCATAATTTATAATTGGGCCATTTATGTGATGCACCCTTTCTAAAATAACGCCGTTGACCCGAGTCGAGCGCCGAGATTTGAAAATTGACATCAATGACATTCCATGAACACATGCAACTGCACCAAGAACAATGAGAGAAACATGAAATTGAACAGCACATCAGAATTAACAATACTGAAAATGTTATGATATACTGTTTAATACGAATGTTACTTGCCTTGGAAAATTAAGAAGGGAGTGACTTAGAGCTTACAAATACGAGTAGAACAACTGGCGCAGAAACCCCATGACAGTTCTGCGCCACCTATGACGTCACTTTCTGTTCCAGAACACCCATGACAGTCCGAAAACAACTTATGACGTCATTATGACGCCACTTTCTGTTTTCGAATACCCATGACAGTCCGAAAACACCATATGACGTCATTATGACGTCACTTCCTGTTTTCGAATACCCATGACAGCCCGAAAACACCATATAACGTCATTATGACGTAACTTCCTGTTTTCGAATCCCCATGATAGTCCGGAAAAACCCTATGACGTCAGAATGACGTCACTTCCTGTTTTCGAACTGTCCTTTTTACCCTACTTGCTGGGAAGTACGTTTATTGATGCTGGGAAGTACCTTTATTAAAACAAAAAAGTTACAAGTAGTTTTATTAACAGTAAGTGGCTGATTTGAAAAACAGGATATCAGATAAAACACTAAATTTTATAGTAATTCGGACAAGTGTCTACAGTGGACCTTTCTGGGAAAACGTGATTGTAACAAAATACATCAGTTTATCCATTGGAAGGTCAGTTTTAGTGATTTTCTGCCTCTCTAGTAACATTTAAAAATTCTATTATTTTATACTTGGGTGACCGGTCCTTTTGCTTTGTCTTGCAGTCACTTCTTTTCCGTGATGATTTTATTCATCAGTCGGATTGAGTTGCAATGGTTTTTTCACACTGTGATTAAAACCCAGGATAGTATGAAATGTGTTACCATGCGTGTTCAATAAAAACGCGTAGAAAGAGAGGTAATTTTGAGGTCAGACGCGGTCCGCGCGGAGTGCCAATTTCGTTAACAAGGGGGTAATTTTCATTCAGTACTCGTTTCCTCCCAAAAGGGAGAGGTGGGGGGTCATTTCGAAATTTTTCTATGCATTTTGGTAAAAAAGAGGATGTCATTTCAAAATCAATAGTCCGCGTATAGGGGTGGTTTTAAAAATTCGTGAACATGCGTGGTAACCAGTTGGAACACCAGTGACCCCAACCCCCGGCTTTAAACCCGGCTTAACCAACCTTGATGGGCTTAATCGCGAATCTGCATTTTATACTGCAGATCTGATCAAGACTAGTTAATCTACTCACAAACAAATTCTCATCATGAAAAGGGCATACAGCTAACTAGGGTTCAAATTATAAAGAAAAAATCGCTTACCAGGATTGAAGTGATTATGTACGTTTTATTCTCCGGAGCACTTGTACCTCGGACTATGGTAACTTCGCTTTCTAAGAATCCACTTTCGTTTGACCAGTCTCCGATCTGAACAAAAACATAGTAGTGGACGGTCTGTTCTGCATACCCCCCCCCCCCCCCCCACACACACACATACAGAACAGACAGTCTATTCTGGATGCTGCTGGTAGAGTCATAGTGCACCCGTGTATGTCGTCATAATGTGCGCGGGTTGTAAAAGCGTCAGAGTTTCGTCATAGAGTGTCGTCATAGAATTTCATTCTAAAAGAACATTTCCGTTTCTTCTCAAGCTTGCAAGTACAGGTTTTTTAATGGCAAGCATGACAAGATCAAATGATCATCATTTCAAAACTACTGGGTCCATTTCAACAATTATTTCACCGTGCTGTTCAGCATGACTTCATCTTTTTAGCTGCAAGGAAAAATATTATTTCCAGAAGTGAGAGTCGAACCCTCGCGCAACACCTTAGTATGGCGGTATATTTGAACAAAAAAATCAAAACGTACATGTTGTATATTTTATTTTTTTCGCGCGTTCATTTGAATGGCCTCGCGGCAATTTTCTCAGCCGCGCAACATTTACATTTCATATGTTATTTGACTATTTATTTAGCGCTCTTTAATTTCGCCATAATTTTATCCCGCGCCATAAACGTCCTGGGTTTTAAAGAACGTTTTTCTGACCATGCGTTTTATCACCTAATTTAAGTTTTTAATTTTGGAACGCGAAAAGTTCATTATAGGGCGCGATAAATTGAATTCATTCTATCATTTATTTTTTTAATAATAAAAAAAACCACGTAAAGAAATTAATAGTGACTTGAATAACATAAAAAGTGGTTCGCGAAAGAATTAAATGTTCTCTCATCAATTAATTGCACATAAATACCATTGCGATCAAAAATAAATGTTGGAGCGCGAACGCCATGAAATTTTTGTACAAATATACCGCCATACCTTAGACCACTCGGCCGTCCTGGCTGATACACAGACTCAACCATCTTGTCATCGCCTGTTTTAAAAACTTAATTGGAGAAACGTTTTTACCTACCCTCACTCTGCATCCGCAACATACAGTCTGTCCTGGAAAATCCCTCTCCAGCCATGTAGGACATCAGGCATTGAATGGGTTCACAAACATAAAAACTTCATAACTGCATTGTTTCAAAACTACTTGGTCGATTTCAGCAATTTGTTCTGCATATTGTTCAGCATGACTGAGTCTTTTACATTACATTTCAATCATAAGTAGGTCACTTTCCATTGTTGTAACAGGTTTTGTTTTCTAAGTCAAAACCTGTTCGAAATCGAGGCTGCAAAAAAGAAAACCTTTTGATTTTGATTTACACATGCTTCTTTCTCAGACACGAAACGAAATCTTGTATTTTCCTCACAGTCACTGTTGTCTTCAAAGTTTGGATGCTCATTTTCCGTGTCATTTTCAAATATATTTGTGTCGATCTGTGACAAAATCAAGTCAAGAGAGCGGTCACTCTTGGGTTTATCATTAATCCCCTTGGTATCGGTTTGTGACAGAATTTTGTAAAGTGAATCGTCACATTTTCTTGATTTGTTTCGATTTGTGATATAAAAATGTCCGTGGAATCATCACTATCACTTTGATTTAGAACCTGTGTTAAGTCGCCATAAAAACTGACAAAATGCGTAAGCACCATTTTCAATATCTTATGTATTATAAATTTTGTTGACCCTGTGTTAGAAAAGTCGATGACATTGATTCTACGTCAACTATTTTTAACGTGAAAGCAGGTTTTGATTTATTTCACACTTTTATTAATTGAATTAGCATGTGTCCAAAGTTTCGCACTCGAACAAAGGGAGGTTTTGAATAACCAAACAAAACTACTTCTTGCTTGCAGAAAGTTCCCTACTAATGATTGAAAAACGGTAAATAATTCGAACACAGGTTTTGACTGGATTTTCAAAACCTGCGGGCTTCGCCCTTAGGTTTTGAAAAACCAGTCAAAACCTGGTTCTCATTATTTACCTTATTCCTAAAGGAAGTACGTATGTGGATTCGACAGAGAACAACTTCAAAACTGCTGGATCGATTTCACCCATTTTTTCACCATACTGTTTAGCATTACTTCATCTTTTTAACTAAGAAGGAATAAAGAAATGAAGAAAACAATATTATTGTCAGAACTTGGATTCGAACCCACGTCGAGAAAACCCGACTCTGACCTGAATGCAGCGTCTTAGACCACTTGGCCATCCTGGGCTGATATAATAAGCGTCAAACATCTTTTCACCATAGTGTTTAACATGATTTCGTCTTTTTAAAAACTAAATTGGAGTCCCCGCAGAAGGAGTAATAAACCATATTTGTGGGCTTGTTCCATATAAACCTTAGAATTACAGTTGTAGGCTTGTTAATACAGGACGAGAACCACGTATATAGGCTTGTTGCATATAAGAGGTTATGAACCATATTTGTATGCTTATTCCATATCAACCTTAGTGCCATTGCTGTGAGCTTGTTGCATATAAGACGAGAACCACATATGTGGGTTTGTTCCATACAAGAATTTTGGAGCCATAGTTGTGGGCTTGTTGCATATAAGTCATGAACTATATTTGTGGGCTCGTTGAATATAAGACTTATTAGCACTTTTTTGGTCTTGTTGCATATAAGAAATTTCGAACCATAGTTGTGGGCTTGTTTTACATAAGACGAGAACTACGTATGTAGACTTGTTCAATATAAGAAGTTTGAAACTATAGTAACTGTATATAAATATAAGAAGTAAAGACGTACATGACAAGTTACTGTGTAGAAATATAAGAAGAACGAACATTTATGACCAGTACCAACAGAGAAATAGAAGTAAGACCGTACATAACCAGTGACCGCGTAGAAGTAGAAATATGTAAATATGTGTAAATATAAGCAGCAAAGACATACATGACCATTAACTGCGTAGAAATATAGAAAGTAAAGACGTATTTGAGCAGAAACTGCGTATTACTACAAGAATTAAAGACGTACATGAAGAGAAACTGCGTGTAAATGTAAGACGTAATGGTGTACATGACCAGTAACTGCGTTTTAGTATAAGAGTAACATACACAGTATTATATGCAACAAGCTTACAAATACAGGTCTTGACTTCTAAAATGCCACAAGCCCGCATTTATGGTTCCAAGCGTCTTATACGCAAGAAACCCAAATACTTGACCAGTTACCGCAGAAATATAAGAAAAAAGCCGTACATAACCAGTAACCGTGTGCAAGAACATAAACGTACATAACCAGAAACTGCGTGAAAATATAAGAAGTAAACACGTACATAACCAGTAACGGCATGTAAGTATGAGAAATTAGGACCACCTAACCAGTAACAACGTAGAAATATAAGAAGTAAAGATGTACAGGACCTTTAAAGGCATGCAAATATAAGAAGAACGTACGTGATCAGTAACCGCGTAGAAATATAAGAAGGAAAGGCGTACACGACCAGTTACTTCGTGTAAATATAAAAGTACCGTGCTCAGTTTTATATGCAACAAGCCATCAATTACGGTTCCAGACGTCTTACATGTAACAAACACACAGCAGTGGCCCAACTGCGTGCAAATATAAGAAGTAATAACGGACATGACCACTAACTGCGTAGAAATATTAGAATTGAAGACGCACATGAACAGTGACGGCGCATAAACATAAGCAGTAAGGACGTACATGATCAGTAACTGCGTAGAAATATAAGAAGAAAGAACATTCGTGACCAGTACCAACAGAGCAATAGAAGTAAGAACGTACATAACCAGTGACCGCGTAGAAGTTGAAATATTAGAAGTAAAGATATACATGATCAGTAACTGTGTAGAACCAAAGTTTTATCAGTCTTTTATTTATTTTTTATCACATGATAGCTATTATTTTTTCTTTAAGGAAGTCTTATCCAAGACAAAAAGTTTTAATTTATTTCACTGAATGCAATGTGGTTAAGTTTGTATGAAAGAAAACTAATTTTAAACTTGTTTCATTTTTTTGTTCAATGTAATTTAGTAACGTTGAAGGTTACCTGTTTAATTTATAGTTAAGTTTGTTTGAAAAACTTTTTCGTTAAATGTAATTTAAAAGAAAGTTACCCAAAATATGATCTGAAACGCAAAGAAATGCAAAACTCTGAAAAGATGAAGTTTTGCTGAGCAATATGCTGAAAAGATGGTTGAAACTGACCGAGTAGTTTTGAAGTGAGGCTCTTTTGAAGTTGTCATGTCTGAACCAACAAACTCTCTTATATGCTGCATAGCTTAAGAGGAAGGGGGGGGGGGGGTCCAAATTAGTTAAAATAAGACATAAAGAAGCCATGCAGAACACTATGGGAAAAGATGGTTAACTCTTTATATCAGTCAGGCTGGCCGAGTGATCTGAGGCGCTGCGTTCAGGTTGCCGTCGGATTCTGCCGACGTGGATTGGATTCAACTTCTGACAATAATTATTTTTGTATTTCTCTTCATGTTAGTTAAAAGGACGAGGTCTTGCTGAGCACTAAGGTGAAAAATGGTCGAAATCGGTCCAGCAGTTTTGAAGTTATGCGCTGTCAAATCCACCAACTTCCTCTGCATACAATGTAAAAGACACAGCCATGCTGAACAACATGCCGAAAACATCGCTGAAATCGGTAGAGTAGTTTTGAAGTAATGCGCTTATGAAGTTTTTATGTTTGTGAACCCATTCACTGCCTGATGTACTACATAGGTGGGGGATTATCCAGAAGAGACTGCATGTTCTTGATACAGGGTGGGGTCGGGGGTAGGTAAAAAAGCTCAAACATATTAATTAAATTTAGTTTAAAAAAAGATGATGAAAAGATGGTGGACTCTTTGTATCAGTTAGGATGGCCGGGTGGTCTTAGGCGCTGCGTCGTTGGGCGTGGGTTCGAATCCCACTTCTGACAATAATATATTTTTTCTTCATTTTAGTCATGCTGAGCACTATGGTAAAAATCACTTCTGGAAATAATATATTTTTACCTTCACTGTAGTTAAAAAGACGAAGTCATTCTGAACACTACGGTGAAAAAATCATTGAATGGTTGAAATCGACCCAGTAGTTTTGAAGTGATGATTTGAAGCTGCCTTGTTTGCCTTACAAAAATCTGTACTGGCAAGCTTGAGAAGCGCAAAACTCTGTGATGCCACTCTATGACGTTTTTAGAGCGCGCGCACATTATGACACCACGGGGGGGGGGGGGTATCCAGAACCGATCGCCTACCCCTACTCATATCCATATGTATATGTGCACAGTTGACGATCCAAAGCCAAGCAGAGCTTATAAAATACATAAATAGTATTAAAAACATAAAGAAAATAGTGAAATCATGTGGCTTGATGATTTTCCGATACTTTATGAAGGTCTGATATCATATACGAAGATACTGATATTCTACAGAACTAATGAATATAAGCTAAGATCTGTGAATGTCTGATATCACACACAGAAATATTGATATTCTACAGAACTAACGAATACAAGCCAAGATTTCAGCTTGAAAAAACTTGCTGTAAAAATATATAGATATTTGCATTGTATTTACCATTCAAAAATATTTTTAGATAGAAAATCAGAATCAGAGAAGAGTCATAAATGTTACACATAAACTCGCATTTGGTATTTTATCTTAGTTTCTTAATACATGCAGCTTAAAATGAATAACAATTAAAATTTTACGCCTTTTTATGTTCAATGCAGTCTGATAAGTTTTCGCAGGTCTTTCACTGTTTTTTTCTCTCGTTAGCATGAGTTCTTTTAGTAAACTGGGCCAGATTGGCAATCATACCTCGGCTAATGGATTGCGTCTTGTGATTTCCATGACTTTCAAACTAAAACCTTTCCGCAACCCAAGCTTGTCGAAAGCAACGGGTCCAGTCAAACCATCGAACTCGATCTGCAGAAGCACAAAAACTTCATAATTGCCAACCTTAAGGCAAAACAATGCAGTTTTGCATGTGATAGCGACTTGAGCAGTTTGCATATTGCACGATTCGCTTGTTGATGACTTTGAAACAATGATTAGTAAATTTTAGTTTAAAAGATTTAGTTTAAAAGATTTAGTCAAAAATTTCTGATCAACAGCGAAAAATGATTGACTTGGTTATCGGAGTCTAGGACAACTCCAACCCGCAAACTCCCACCCGGACAACCCCCACCCGGACCACTGCCACCCAGAAAACTGCCACCCGAGCCAACTGCCACCAAGACAACTGCCACCCGTGCCAACTCTCACCCGTGCAAACTCCCACCCGACCAACTCCCACCCGGCCAACTCCCACCCGTATAATATTCGACAAGTTAGGGTACCATTTTTTCAATTAGCCATCGACTCTGGTGTGTGATGGATTACAGCCTGGATTAGAAGGATTTGCCCGGAGTCGCCCTGTAAGAGGTATAAATTTTGCCCTAGATTTGACATGGAACATACACCATTCCAACATGGAATTCATTGCATCACAACGAGGAAATCCGAAAATATTGCTCGATGGCTATGTGTATGTGAGACTGAAAGAATCGGCGAATGGCTATGTGTCATGCGAGAATCGCAGGAAGGGGCAATGTCGAGCGAAATTCAAAGTTCGGGGGGACGAATTTACTAAGGGTGCTGTTGGACACACCCATGGGCCAGAAACGGGGAGGCCTGAAAAAATAAGGGCTGAACAAGGCATAAAGCGTCGTGCCATCGACACTCAGGAAACCCCTCAGCAAATTCTTTCAAATGCTTTTGAAAATTTGTCTGAAGGTATTATTATGTTATTATTATTATTATTATTATTATTATTATTATTATTAAAGATTTCAGAATTGCTGATGTAAATGGGCGTAAATGATGAAAGCGGTTATTAAAAAACGTAACAACAATAACAAACTGAATATTGGAAAATAGACAAAAGCAAGTAGAATAAATAATAACAATAAATGTTACATTTTTGTCTGATTGCAGTGGCCGCGGTGGGAGTTGTGCGGGTGGGAGTTGTCCTGTTTCCTGGTTATCGACCAGTCAAATAGCAGCATTTACCCAAGTTATGTGACGATACGAATCCGGGACAGAAGGGCCCTGGCCAAAAGGGCCTTGGACATAAGGGCCTTTTGTCCAGGGCCGTTTTGGGAAAGGCCTTTTTGGGAAAGGCCGTTTTGGGAAAGGCCCTTATGTCCAAGGCCCTTTTGTCCAAGGCCCTTCTGTCTGGATACCGACGATACACTTTGTTTGACGCCATGTTACTTACACCTCTCATTGTTTTCATGATGTTGTAGCCGTGCTTGAAGGCAATGATATTCTGCGCCTGACAATCTACTCGATCACTGCTGCTGGAACCTTTGAAGATGTTGCCATTTTCTTCTCGTACTTCCTCTAGTGCTTTCTGGATCAATGTCACCGAATCCACGGCCAAAGCGGCTTCATGCTGTTGGCGAGAAATGTTCAGTAAGTGACCAGTGGCCAGTGCCATTGTCACCGATGAAGAAAATTACCACTCAAAATGTGTTCAAAATGTGTTTAAGATATATTCCAAGATATCGAGGCCGCTATACTCTGACTTCAATAAGTGGTTTTGAATTCAGACCGATACTAAATGGAAATTAATGTCAAAAATTAAGTGAGTCCAATCTGCGACAGACGTTTCTATATGCAAATAAATTCTCACCATCGTTTGTTCTTTCCAGTTTTTTGTTATTTTTTGTTTTCATTATAAAGAACAATTTTCTCAAAGAAGCATTTTTGGATCAGAAAGTTGGCTAACCTTGGGATCCCCCAAAATAACTCCATTTTGTGATTTAGTACCGTTTTTTTAACAATAAAAACATGAATGAAAATTTGAAATGTTAAAATGTATCTACTCCTTTAATTGAATCATTTTGAAACTTCACATGTAAATGTAAACCCCAAGGGAGGGGAGCACTTACGTACTAACTGGTTACCATGCGTGACCATTACGTTTTAAAACAACCCCTAAACGCCCTAATTTTGAACTAATGCCCCCTTTTAACCAAACATAGAATGAAATTCGAAATAACCTCCCTTTTTGTACGAAACTCGGAGTACTGGATGCAAAATTCCCCTCTTTTTGACGAAATTGGCACTCTTCGCGGACCGCGTCTGGTCTCAAAATTACCGACTCTCTTTCTCCGCAATTTTGAACACGTATAGCAAAAATATAAGGTACCGAAAAAGCCCCCACCAGATATAAACAAGAATATGTATTGTCTTTATATCGAAACTGATCGATGTCGAAATGTTTGATATTTGCTCTTAAGCCGTGAAAAATGTTGTTATTATGTTAGCAATGTATCTCATCATTCAGGTTTTAACGGTTCGTTTCCAAAGTTGGTGGGATGTTGACCAAGGGTTGTCCCAACCCAGCTTGTGTCTTTAAGAATGTTTTTCATTGTTTCGGCTTGTCCCAATGTCCTTGGACACTTCTGTTTACATGCACACATTTATATGGTTCTCAGAGTTCTGAATAAGTAAATCCATTCAAGTGAAGTTTTTTCATCTTTGCGCAAGAAGTTACTAAAGTTGAAATGTGAGGGGTTGAAAGCTTTTCAGTTTAATAGATGACAATATTTGGGTGTAAAAGTCACTTAAAACATTGAGAGAAGCTTTGTTTCTGCTGCTTATCTTACGTGTTACCACCGAGCAGGGAGGAAACGCTGATTCTACCGAAGTCGCATTTCTTTTGCTTAACATTTGCAATGAACAGGGCAAGTCTTACTGAAATGCTGCTTTTCCCAGCTCCAGGATAGTGCATCCCATTCTCATCCCGCCAGTGTGAAATAAATTCCTGGTATTGTTCATTCTCTATATTGTACCGCAAACCGGTAATGTTAATGCCGCCATTTGGGTAGCTGTCCAAGTCTACGTCTTCTATGCCCTAGGTAAAACATGAAGTGTTAAAATCTTGACCAATCGTTGCCAAACGTGCAATCACGTGGTAATGGGTACAAATCATAGTGATGAGCACGTGATGCGGAAATCGCGATCTTTGACTATGTAACTATGACTATGTGACTACAGCATTTTTACCGAAGGACAACATGACCATGTTATGGTTACATGGTCAAATCAATTTCTCCCATTATGTAATACGGTGACAATTTTTTAGGCCACACCAACAACCCTCGTTTATATCGAGTTATAAAATTTTGTCGCATGGATATAGATTTCAGGTTGCGTTGACTGCGACACTATTATTTTTACACATGCCTGCAGCACTTAACAACACTGATCTGGAGCAAGGTTTCTTCAGAAATAAGGTGTTAAGCGATTCCTGATTATTGTTATATGTATTAAAAGCAGCAAGAGAAACGTTTGCTTGTATTAGCGCATACCCAATCTTTGCCGCGTACTTACAAAGTCTCCCATGAGGTAGTGGAATCGGCTGATCCACGCTTCGCCTTCCTGTAATCACAACAAAATCTTTGATCTTCAACAACACACAGTTTTTACAACGGTGTTTCTCAACGGATTCTTTTTAAAGTCTTTTTACAGCTCTGTGTTAAAATTTGTGTATGGACTTTTTTAAAAATTTCATCTCGGCCACAAAGTCTGGGCCGCTTTTATCTTGGCAGTAAAATACATAAGCAGAGTAACAGTTCCTATGACAACAGGATGAAAGTGTTTCATTGCTGTTTCAACGAATGCAGTTAGCATTTACTTATGCGTTACAATACTAGAGATGAATTCCACCGCCCATATCACACCTGCTTCCTTTCACCTCCCCCCCCCCCCCCTACCCGGCTATTGTGCAGCCCAATGGGAAAATTTAAAAAAAATGCATGGGGAATACACTAATGCTGCGCCGGTGATTGTACTGCATTACACAATATCAGTGACTACCCAGTTCGCCACTACAGATAGAGGTAGCACTAACCATGCCGTCGATAAGAAGATTCACTTCGTGTGCTGCGAGATCGAGCACCACATAATGGTTAGCCTTGCTGTCCTGTTCGTACAGTTCCGCGAACACCTGTGCCGCTTCTGTACCGCCCGTCACGTGCCGCAGAGCCGTCTTGATTTTCATCCCGTTGTAAACTATAATGTCCCGTAATTGCTGCATCCTGTGTAAGCCTGAAGTAACACGCAAACAGCTTTTAAATTGGAGCCATAATATTTTGCTTAAAAAGGGTCTTGTTGTCACAAGCAAGACAAACAGATATATTTTAGGAATCCCGGACAAAACGGCGACGGCCAAAACGACGACGGCCAAAACGGCAACGGCCAAAACAGCGATGGCCAAAACGGCGACAAGTGCAACCCTGGACAAAACGGCGACGAAGATTAATAATTTAATGTTGAAAATCAAAATACAAAGAATAGTGTTGCCAGATAAATCAGTTCATTTCTACTTGAAGATAAGTATAATTTGAACCAATGTTTAAATTTTAACTGTAAAATAAAATGGATAATTTAACACCTATTTTCCCATATATTCCTAATTGCAATTATACGATAATCCATCGTGTGGGGGGGGGGGGGGGGGAGGTAAATAAGTACATTTTGAAAGACAATTGTATTTAGCGACTTTGCCCACAAATCCGTTATTGCACGTGAATCCACATCAATATAAAATGCCTTTAAAAGGACTTCGGATTATCAGCAATGAAAGACTGATGAAATTTAATCGCCTCAGTAAGCTAACCCTTATCTATATCCGTTATGTGAAATGCTGTTATTATATACTAATCCACACCAATGAAAGAGAAGATTAAATTTTATTTTACCCAAGAAAATAATTTTCAGTTTTACCTGAGAAAAGGTAAGTGAGTAAGCCATTCCTTGAGCAGATTACTGAGACAGTGACTGGTGACAGGAAGGAGGTGGTTAGAGAGGGCATGAAGGACGAGTTGGGAGAAATGCAGCACTGTGTTCAAATTTATTCATCTCTGATGGTTAAATAAACTGTGTTGGCAACGTTGTTACTTTTTATTTTTTTAATAAGCGTTTTAAAGCATAAACTTAAAAAAACTCCGTCGCCGTTTTGTCCGGGGTTGCACTTGTCGCCGTTTTGGCTATCCGTTTTGGCCGTTGCCGTTTTGGTCTTCTCCGTTATGGCCGTCGCTGTTATGTCTGGATACCATATTTAAGCATTGCGCGGGACGTTCTAAAACCATTCTATAAAGGTGCGTACAATCTTAACAATTTTAATACAATAAAGAAGCACGAAAAAAGTTTTCTTTCATAGAATTAGAACTCAAACCACAACTTTTTGTAAAATTTCATTCAAATAAACTTACAGCAATGAATATATTTGCTGTCTGTGTATGTTCCCTTTTAGAGATAAAATTTGTGCTGCACTGAGTTTAATAATACAAACGAGAAATTTAATGGCACAGGGGACAACAAATTTGCAAAATTAAATTATGGGTCAGTTATAAATGAAATGAAAAAGTGTTTGCATGGTCTGGTGAAAAGGCATTTCAGTGCATGATAGCTCTGTCAACAAAAAGGGGTACGGATATAATTAAGATCGCTCAGAATCCTGCATGGACCAATAACAACCAGAACCTTATTTCGCTAGCGGCTTGCAAAAGTTACATGAATTTGTGCGAGCAGCCGTTCGTCCTTTTTTTCTTCTTGACACTTTTTCCGATTTTTTGTGTCTTCTTCTCTGACACTATGGGCCCTAGGACCATGAAACTTGGGACCTATGAAGAACTTGATCTGAACGTGTGCATGTCACTTTTTATTTTCGTCTTCGATTTCGTTTTCTATGTTAAAACGCCATGTGAAAAAAGTGTATTTTTGCAAGTAAATACAGAGCATTTAACGTACATCGCAGAACACATTTGCTGAGCTTTGTGCGAGCTCTCACTGCGTAAGTAGATAACACGGCGTATCCCTGCTCAGTCAATAAAACCTTTAGCCAACAAAAACCAAACACTACTCGGCTTATAAGACGTATTCATGCTGTGTTGTTTGCAATATATTATTTAAGAAATAACCCATTTAAGGAAGTTTTTTTGCGTTTAATTTTTGTCAAGTGTTTAACATTTGGCTAGTGAAATAAGGATCTAGTCTTCACATTAGATTTAGTCCTCTGTTTTTTTTTTTCACAAATGAGTTAAGTGTTTAATCACTTGCAGTGCCATTAATGTTGCATTTGTTCTGTTAACCTTTCTAGTGGTTCTAAAACTTAATGGAAACCGCAAATTTGTGCTTGGGATAGAAGAAAAAACAAAGAAAAATGCACAAGGATACACCAGAGAAACCTGTCCACATTCAGTTTGTTGGTAGTTACTGTTGTTTACTGAGATCCCACTACGTTTGAAACATCGCCCCCCCCCCCTTCGAGGGACGCCAATGAAGGAGGAAAAAAAAGTCATGTATGTAACATATGGCTTTGCTTCACCAAATCGAACCAATTGTCTTATGCTTTGTCTTACGTGTATTGAAACATTAGTATTATATAAAAATATTTATTTTGCGACTGACCCCCAATTTAATTTTGAAAACAGCGGACCACTGCCTCATCAAAAGCCACTTCTTCTGATTTTATGGGGTACTGCTGAATCATTCCATTTTTTACAAATAATAAATTCCATACTACTGTAGGAAACACCTTTAGTTTAATACTACATCTTTTGAAGCAAGGTGAAAATCAAATAAGTCAAATTCGAAAAATACTAATTTGTGACCCATAATTGAATATTCGATTACTGTTAATACTTGCCTTCTAAGGTGTTATAGACGTACAGGATTTTGTTCCAAGACTTTTTCTCAATGACATCAAAGAGCGCCTGGGCATACATTGGCCTCATATATAATTCATATCCCAGTTCCTGTCCCGACTCATTCACCGCCATCCCAGTGGTAACAAATGGCATCTTGTACTCCCTGGCATAGGATTTAATGGTGTTGATCGTATAAATTCTGTGTGTGCCAAACAAGGCGAAAATCCCTTCCTTCATTTTTCGACACACTAAAAAAAAAAAAAAAACTAAAGTAACGAACATTTGCAAACATAAATTTGCTTTGCTCATTGGAACCAAAATGGCCAGAACTAGACAAACCCGGATATTGTAGCTTCGCCCTTGGACTGGAGAGGATTGTCACCTGTTAAGTTTAGCATGTTTTCGCCTCGATTTTAGATGCGACAACGGTAGTTTGGTACCACAATTGACGCCGTCGGCGGGCTTTCAACAGCCATTTTGCACCGGATTGCTATTGATAGCGTCATCAGAAAATTGTGTGCAGTGACTGTTTCCCACGAAGCTTATTTTGAGACGCACCTGCTCTACTGTTCAGTGTCATATAAGGCAAAGCGTATATAATATCATAAATAACATCACGAAATGCCATAAACCTTGTTTGGTTGGGTTACAGTGTTGTTGAGGGCGGGAAGGAGGGGGTGGGTGAGAGGTGGGGGGGGGGGGGGAAGGGTGAAGTCAAAGTCAGAGTGGTGTTTGGGAAAAAGCTGGAAAGGTTCACCAGGCAGGCGTTTTCGAGTTTCTACTGTCATCTTTAGAATAGCACAACAATCCACGCGTCATTATCTTTTCTCTCATTTCACCAGTCGACGTCTTATTAGCCATGACCGTTGATTCAGTTTTCGCATTTTCTCTACGTTCTGTTTCAGTCTCGCAAGAACGAAAAGATGAAGAAGTTGAAAGGGCATATTTAAGGATGGGTAGGGAAATATAGGCCTTGAGGTACTCCCAGTCGCGAAGATCGGTCCTAAAAATTGCTTAATTTGACAGAGCGTTCTTAGAAATTAGTGTGATAGAAAAGATCACAATTATTGAAGCTTCGGAAATGCGAAACGATCACAATTATATTTTGCTTAATTCGATTAATTAATTAAGATCGTTAAACATTATATGGATAGTTCAAAAATATTACGATTTGACAAAAGGGGGAGTTTTTACGCGGCGAAGAATCTCATGACTCATCTATGGAAATACCCAGTTTGATTAGGGTGTGGGGAGGGATGTGGGAGAGGAGGGGGATGGAGGGGGGGGGGGTACGGGGCTGGGACTCCAAACCATCTCCACATTCCCACCGGAGAAGAAGAAGAAGAAACAAGCATTACTTGTAGTGATGATACTGTAGGCGTCATTCATATTGATGTCATCAATGAGAGGTTCAAGGTCAACCAAATTGTGCTCCTTGTTGAGCTGTAGGCTCTGATAGGTCAGGGCTGAGCGCACCTCCGCGGTGCCGTTATCCAGAAGTGCCCCTGTAAACAATGATAGCACAATGAAGCCAACTTTATTTGCTTTCTTAGCATTATTTTATTTTCTGAAAGTTGAAATGTAATGAGTTTTTGTTTTAAAAAGAGACCCAGTTCTTTTTAAAACCTAAGGAGTAGGGCTCTAGAGCACCTTTATTTTATCAATAGTACATGAATTTCTTACCTGTTTGAACCAAGACACTTTCCAGTTGGACAGTTTCCTACCGACAATTGCCAGCTGGGCATCTTACAATCCGTTTTCCATTAAAAATGTGACATGATTAGTATACTTATTTCTGTTATTTACCGGCCAAATCGATTATTCAAGTGCGCACAACACTGCTATTAGTGAGTTAACCAATCGTTCTCCTGATTCTGTCCATGTACAGCCTGCCATGTTATGGCCCACTCCAAACCCTTTACATATAATAATTGACAGGGAGTGTGGATTCATCTTCACCAGTAAACATTGCAACATCTATCCAACGTCTATCTGGACTTCGCCGCATCGATCGACCAATATTCAAACTCCAAATTTTTTTAAAAAGTTCCAATTGGTTGTATTTTCGTCGCGGCCAAACAGCAACACATATCTCCGAAAGATCGAAAGTGCCAGAGGGATACATCCCCACCCCCACCCCGCCCCCCCCCCCCAAAAAAAAACAGAGAAAAAACACATACACAAACAAAACAAAACCAAAAAAAAAAAAAAGACACAAAAAACCAGTATCATATTATAGCTCACCAGAAATGGCAGGCAGGACAGGGCTTTAGAAAAGAAGCAAAAAAAACAAAAAAAAAAAAAAACAAAAAAAAAAACCATCTGGAACACCGCGTTCCTCCGCGTTGTGACACTGTCCTCCGCGTCCTCCGCGTTGTGACACTGTCCTCCGTGTTGTATGAAAGACGAGTGGGGTTACTTCTCAAGTACTGGGGTTTTCGACTTTTGATTCTATGTTTGCAGTAAAAAGCGATTCTTGGATGCATCTGTGCTCATGAATATATATATTATTTCACTGAGCAGTGAGTAGTTTGGTAGCCCGCCTTTCGTTGAAAAGGGGTATTAATGGATAGCCCGTTTAGGATTCGACTCGTAAAATTGAATTCACTATGAAAAGCCATGGACAACCATTATCTTAGTGAGCACCTCCCCAGCCCCATGCCCTACCTCCATTTTAAAATTCTGAGCTCAAAGTGATCCTGCAGTGGTTATGTCCACAAATATATTCAAAATACACAAGTTTTAGAAAGATATTATTTAAAGTAGGTGAGGATTATTTCATTTTGTTGTTCAGTACGGTTGCTGCGAATTAGTAACCCCCTCCCCCCCCCTCTGTCTGGCACTGCTGTGCTTCTGTTTTTTCGTTACTTCCTCACAAGATGGCGTTTCGATTAGTGTCCAAATTTGTCAACATTTCAGTACCACAAGGGGACATTATGCTCTTGGAGTTGTCCACTAATTATTTTTAGATTTTTTTGTTGCATGCTTTGGAATATCACAACTAAACATAATAAATTTTACTTTTTTTTGACGTGAAGATTACCTACTACAAAGTTACTGTATTTTTAAATATGACATTTCGTATGAATGTAAATGAACCATTACAATAGGTGAGGAATTGAACATTAGAGCATTGGTTTAGTTCTGAATGTTACATGTTAATTTTATTATAATTTCAAACAAAAATTATTAAGAAAATTATGAACCACTGAAAAAAATGCAATTAAAGCAGGTATAGCTTTTCAGCTTACTCACCGTATCGGAGCGTTTCGGTGCGTTGTGCCTCAGTTTGGAGGTTGCCAAGTACGACAATAAATCCAATTAGAAGAATATTTTCTAGAAGCGTCATATTTACAGTCATTCTTTAAGGTCTCAAACAGACCGCAAATTCACGAGCTCACTCTGAATACGGTGCATTTGTTTTTTTTTTCTAGAATATTAACTGCAATTTAGGCTGCTGTGTTTCCCTTTCCATTGTTGTTGCCTTGCTTTACGTTTCAGCATCCATGTTAGGAAGCGAATTTTGCTTAGTTATCAGCTCTGCGCATGCGTGAAAGTGCTGTCACTCAACACAGTGCAGCCATAACTTAGCTAAGGGGGAGACATCAAGAGTTTAAGAGGTCCTGGGCATTGTCTGTTTCTCTGCTCAGGTTGTTATGATCGTTAATGGTGGATGAGGCCCAAATTTAGACAACGCTTGGCAACAGCAATAGTTTATGTTTCTGTGTGAAAAGCATGTGGAGAAGTTTTCTCTTTTACTCTTTGCTTTTAGCGCTCATAAACAGTTTCTCAAAGTCTTAAATAACAGCTATCTATCCTTCTCATTGCCTCCGCCTTTTACGTCAAAGGATTTGGACAATAACCCCGGGTTGGGAGAGTTCTTATACTTAGGTTGGCTCTGTACGTGCAGCGGGAAAAGTCCTTTTTCAAACTCAGTCGGCGTTCGTTTCGATTTAATCAATGTTGTTCAGCGACTTTTATAAGAACAGCGATCTTTCCAACATAAGCAAATGTCAGCAAATGATCGTTTCGAATGTAATCGTTTTTCTCCGGAGTGATGTTTTCGCATTCGTCCAGTCATCAGCCGATCAGCCCCCCCCCCCCCCCCCCCCCATCTTTCCTGTCCCTCACAGCTCAATTTATGTTGTGAGAAAACTGTAATAAAAATAACCTATACATTAAGGAACGCATCTGGGATGACAGGTCAAAAGTGCCACTGCAGAAAATTGCCTAAGTAGCTGAAGTCCCAACGGTACGGCAGTACTATTTGTACCCTCGCCGGACAGCAGTCAATGCCCTCAAATTCAGTGCATCCAAGGCAACCTGAGCATTTTGGATAAAAGTATTTGACTCACTTTAGTTTGGCATATTTCTTTAGTATTCATTGCATATATTTTGAAAAAAATATGTATTAAAACAGCCACTGAGGTGAGGGCTCAGCATCTTCGATGGCTAGGTGACATCAGTCTGTTGTTTAAACGAGACCCTCGGTTCCCTTTTGTGGAGAAGGAAGTATGTACTTTATAATAGCTGCTCCAACGAGCTAGAAAATATCAGTTTGAATATGTCTAGTGCAGCGTCACTGTCTAAAATTAGATATTCAATATTTTGCAATAAAGTGAAGGGAAATGGGTCGATGTGAAAACAAGCATCTTTTTTTTTTTTCGTTTTTCGTTGTAGCTTTGTAATGCAATTAAAACCCAGTAAAATTAAAAGAAATGCCCTGATCCCATTGCCGTGGCGGCCCAAATGCTGTTACAGTGTGTAATTATTTTTAATGTGTATACTGGCTCTGGAATTTCTTTTTTTTAATGGTAACGAAATGAGACTATTTTGCTACAAAAAAAACTACCACAAAATTCTCACAGCAGCATATAAAAATGGAAGCTATAAAAAAAGACCGTGTATAAATGCATTTGTTGTTACCCGGCAGGAAAGCCATCACACTGTTATGGTGCGAAAGGCAATTTATTTACAACGACAAACCCTGTTCATGTACAGTGCATTTCCTAAGTCTTGAATATTTTAAGGGAGGGGGGATTTATGCAGAAAAAAATTCGATAATGTTCTCAATAACATGGGTCGAAGTTTGTTTTTTTTAGCTTCACTTTGAGACCATAAATAAAGATTTCCACTGTCAAACAAATTTGTGTCACTTTTCCAAACATGAGGAGAGGAGGGGGGGGGGGGATGTGGAATATCGTAAAAAATCTCGTAAAATGATAGGATTGTCGAAGTGTTTTATTTTAACAACATTGAATCTTGAAAGTTGTAAATAACATGACTACAGGTGAAATGTTGCATAAACTCTTTTTTGGCTGAAGCCCCCCTCCCCCCCCCCCGATATCTCCAAAAACCTCGGTATTTTGTGTGTCCACTTCTGGCATCAATAAGATCGAACGCATGGTGTTCATGGAAATGTCATGCATTCTTCAGTGACCGTTCGCTCGAGACTCCTGATTAGCCTGCGGCTAATGCGCCTTTTCGTTACTCCCCGCACATCTTCAATTGGATTCATATCAGGTGATTTTTTTCTGGCCAATCCATGCGCATTATTGCATTGTCGTCAAGGTAACCAGTCATTATGCGGGCGCGATGTGGACGAAGCATTGGTATTCACCAAGATGATGTTTAGACGATCCATGGTTGGCGGCGAACGGTCGCACGTGACTGTCCAAAATGTCATCGCCATATCGTACAGCGTTAATGTCACCACGGACTATAACAACGTGTGAAATTGATAAGGCTGTTATTGAGAAGTCGACAAATATGTTTACATGTTTATTTGTTTCTCACAATCCTCAGGTTTCGAAAGGTGACACAAGTTTGTTTCACAGTGGTCTCAAACCGCACTTATGAAACAAAACTTGGACACATATAATGTAAAACATTATCGAGATTTTTTTTTTTTGCCCATCTCCCCTCTCCATCCCCAACCCAAATAGTCCACATTTATGAAACGCACTGTACATTTTATTGCATGAAATTGTTAAAATTATACGAGACAAATTAACAAAAGTGGATAAGAAGCAAGCTTGATATAGATCCCACATTGAAACCCTGACAACAGCTTAGCAACTAAGGATGTTCCTTAACTCTCAATGATACTAACTGAATAAGTCCAGAGTGGCTGATGTTTTGTTCCTATGACCACCCGTCAGGAGAGGAAACTGTTGTATTGCGATTTATTTAATATATATTAGATAAAGATATGTTATATATAACTGTAAGAATTACAGAGTGTACAAGAGGTGTATGAAAAAAGCATGTCACTAGCTGTTTCCGGTCTCAGACTGCATTCATCTGAAATGATGACGTCATGGAAAATGTCTCAGATAGTTTTAGCACAACATCTGGCGTAAAACAGATCATAATTTTACACGGGCGGCCGATCGTAAGCAAGTGGGAACTAGACCGTTTTCGCTACCGAGTACCTAAAATTACACTTGGGGGTCACAAAAATACGATTCTGAACCCTTAACTTAGACCCAAAGAATCGAAAATAAGCTCGAAATCGTTCTATCTCTTACCCTTTTCACGATAATGGTCCACTTCCGGTTTTTGGCTTTGACCATGGCTGAGGAGGTCAAGGTTACCGAGGTATCTCTTATATATCATCTTTTAGGCCCAAAGGGTAGAAAATAAGTTCAGAATCGCTCTATCTCTTACCTCTAAGGAGGTCAAAGTTACCGAGGTACCTCTTACATATCGTCTCTTAGACATAAAGGATCAAGAGAATAAGCTCAAAATTGTTCTAATTTAACCGCTTTCGAGATAATGGTCAACTTCAAATTTCTGACTTTGACCATGGCCGAGGAGGTCAAGGTTACCGAGGTCCTTTTACATATCGTCTTTTAGGCCAAAAGGGTCGAAAATAAGCTCAAAATGGCTCTATCTCTAACCATTTTCGAGATAACGGCCCACTTCTGGTTTTGACTTTGACCATAGCCGGGGAGGTCAAGGTCACCGAGCTACCCCTTACGTATAATCTTTTGGGCCCAAAGGGTCGAAAATAAGCTCAAAATTGTTCTAATTTATCCATTTTCGAGATAATGGTCAACTTCAAGTTTCTGACTTTGACCATGGCCGAGGAGGTCAAGGTTACCGGGGTCATTTTACATATCGTCTTTAAGGCCCAAAGGGTCGAAAATAAGCTCAAAATCGCTCTATCTCTAACCATTTTCAAGATAACGGCCCACTTCTGGTTTTGACTTTGACCATAGCCGAGGAGGTCAAGGTCACCGAGCTACCTCTCACATATAATCATTTGGGCCCAAAGGATCGAAAGTAAGCTCAAAATCGTTCTAATTTCGAGATAATGGTCAACTTCAAGTTTCTGACTTTGACCATCGCCGAGGAGGTCAAGGTTACCGAGGTCCTTTTACATATCGTATTTTAGGCCCAAAGGGTCGAAAATAAGTTCAAAATCGCTCTATCTCTAACCGTTTTCCAGATACTGGCCAACTTCCGGTTTTTGACATTGACCAATTGTTTTCTAAGATCATGGCTAAAAAATGCGAATTTTACGGCGTCTAATCACCCTCAATCAGTGAGCCAAATTTCATCACTCTTTAGCAATTGGGAAAAACTCAAACACTGCAGCGAACTTAAACTTGCCCGTGCATGCTTTGATGGCTTTCATCGAGAGTTGGGCGATCAATACACCGAGGCTGATATCATGCCATTTAAAACGAGAAGCTTATTCCGCTAGCGAAATGTTAAACACTTGACAAAAATTAAAACGCAAAAATACTTCCTTCAGTGGGTTATTTCTTGAATAATATATTGCAAACAACACAGCTTGAATACGTCTTATAAGCCGAGTAGTGTTTGGTTGTTGTTGGCTTAAGGTTTTATTGACTGAGCAGGGATACGCCGTGTTACCTATTTACGCAGTGAGAGCTCGCATAAAGCTCACTGAGCAAATGTATATTCTGTGCTGTCGTTAAATGCTACGCATTTACTTGCAAAAAATACACTCTTTTCACATGGCGTTTTAACAAAGAAAAGAAATCAAAGACGAAAATAAAAAGTGACATGCATATGTTCAGATCAAGCTCTTCATAAGTCCCAAGTTTCATGGTTGTAGGGCCCATAGTGTCAGAGAAGAAGACACAAAAAATCGGAAAAACTGTCAAGAAGAAAAAAAGGACGAATTTTGCTCGCACAAATTCATATAACCCTTGCAAGCCAAAGGCTTGTCAAGTGTTAACTAGAACCTTATTTCGCTAGCGAAATGTTAAACACTTGACAAAAATTAAAACGCAAAAATATTTCCTTCAATGGGTCATTCTTGAATAATATATTGCAAACAACACAGCTTGAATACGTCTTATAAGCCGAGTAGTGTTTGGTTTTGGCTTAAGGTTTTATTGACTGAGCAGGCATACGCCGTGTTACCTATTTACGCAGAGATAGCTCGCACAAAGCTCAGCAACTGTGTCCTGTGATGTAAGTTAAATGCACTGCATTTCCTTGCAAAAATACACTCTTTTCATATGCCGTTTTAACATAGAAAAAGAAATCGAAGACGAAAATAAAAAGTGACATGCACACGTTCAGATCAAGCTCTTCATAAGACCCAAGTTTCATGGTCCTAGGGCCCATAGTGTCGGAGAAGAAGAAGACACAAAAAATCGGAAAAACTGTCAAGAAGAAAAAAAGGAGGAAAGGCTGCTCGCACAAATTCATATAACTCTTGCAAGCCAAAGGCTTGTCAAGTGGTAACTACTGCTCTCAGTTTCTTGCCGCCTGTTTCGCAAATTTGTTTTGTCGTTTGTTAATTGAAAAATTAAGCGAATTTGAAAAAAATATAGGAGGATCAACTAGGCATACTGAAGGATATCATATCCAAATTTCATCTTTCTCGTCCTAACGGTCTCTGACTAGTTCCACGGACAAACTAAAAAAAACGTACAAACATACCACAATTGCGGCTAAAATTTTCGTACAAATTCAATACACTAAAGATTTTGGCAAATCCCCAAGTGTAATCAACATGTTGTCAGAATGGAGCGGAGATCGCACACCCTTAATACAGGCTTCTTTTTGATCATATTGAACTGCACTAAAGTGGCATTTAACGAGATGTAAGCATTAACACGTCGTCATATTACAATGTAAAAATCCACACGGAGACAAAAACGTCCAAACTGAGCGCATTGTTCACATATGTATTACACCACGCCCCGGTACGTGAAACTTGAAATAAACTTTTTTTTAACCATCATTCGTATGGTACTAGCAAAATCCGTACTGAGAACTTTATTTTGGGATTGAAGTTACAACAACGCCACAACTAACTTCTCGAAAAATCAGAATCAAAGATATCATAAGGTTTTGTCAAAAACCGACAGGCAGTAGAACTTCTCTGAAACGTTAAGCTGAAGAAACATAATGACTGACGACAACGTTTTTCGGAAACCACATCAGCCGTGGAAAGTGGTTAAATCATTCTTCATCCTAGTGGTGCACTATGGTACATATTTTGTCGACTCACAATGAAAGTATTGCGTGCAATTTAAAACATGATAGCTTTCATTCTTATCAATTACCACATTAAATGGCGGCAGTTATATATCATAGCAATCGTTATTGCAACAAGATGATGGCAGTAATAAACAACTAAAGAGGATACAACGACCATCAAATACTAATAGTGAAGTTGAAATAACAGGCAATTTAAGAATTTGACGTCAAATTTACTCGGCCAAATATGTAAAAAATGCTCTTTGTAGGACACAAAAATACAGGTTTGATCTACATAAATAACAGAAATTTTATGTCCTGTTTAAATGAAAGAAAATGTTCCCCATATCAATGCGTGTTTAGCTTAACTACCGAACTTTCTGCTCATGACTTAGGCGCAGGAGTGCTAAGCGCATGTTGTCGTTGGTTTACTGCCTATTTCACAGTAATATTCACCATTTTTTCACATTCAGAAATATCAAACATGAAGCGAATTTGATTTTACGTGAGGAGAAATTCGATTTTACGTGAGGAGAAAGAATAAGAAAGGAAACGAAAATATATCTAAGACAAATTAAGGTCATAACTACTTAATTCTTTAATTTCCGAATAGCTTTTTTTCAAGAGGAAATGGTTGGATTGGATGGGCATGTAAGGCGAAAGCAAGCACTGCGAAAGCAGTCACTAAATTTCACAGAAATGTCTCAGAAAGCTGTACTTGGTGTGAGAAAACAAGAGATATAATACACGCCTTCACACATGCAAAAAGTAATAGTTATTAGAACCAAACCAACATTAATATTAGAATGATTCCCATTCAGGCCATAATTATGTATTATTCATAAATGTAATATCAAAAATTTTTATATTCCTCAGACATTTCAAAAATAGAACTATTGTAGAGTAGTTGCTTTACAATATAGAACACAAAAATTTCCTAAATTTAGATAATCTAGACTGTATAATATAAACATTAACAGAAAATAATAAGTATTAGATCTCAGAGAACCACAGTATATAATCTATTATTTAAAGAAGCAAAAAAGAAATTTATCTTTTGATTACATGTATATGTTATAGTTAGGATATATGAAAAAAGTGAAAAAAAATCAGTAAGAAAGTGTTTTGGGGGTGATCGTTTTGTGTTCGCGCGGTCTTCGACCACACAGCCCTATGGTCATATATGTCTAGATCTGTGGTGCGTTCTAGGTAGTTTTCTATGTACCATGATTGCAAAGCCCTTGCTCTATTATTAAGAAGCCCAACTAGAATCCACGATTGCGGCTTTTGTGACCCTGAAATATGATGAAGGTCAAAATAAAAATAACACACCTACTCACTATGGTAGGTCATCTGTGTACCAAATATCACAGGAAAAGGATTATTAGGTCAACAGTATTAGCTTGCGACGAAAGAACGGAGAGATAGACGGACGGACAACACCAAAACCTGTGCACCCCCTGAGGCTGAAGCTCTGGCTTGGGGCTAATAAACAATATGCCAATGTGTCTTGTAACCCAGACTATGGAACAAGTGAAACGTCAGCGCGTGCATTAGAAGAAAAACACAATACTTCTTCTGTGAAGGTTTAAGTAATTTTTGTATTTAAAGCTTGTTCAGTTAATTGTTTTCTTTTGTTAAAGAATGGCGTATTGCATGCCTCACTGACGTGCTTCTCATGTGCTCTAATTTGATGATTTTAATCCCGTTCTTATTTGACATAAAAAAGATCCATAGGTAAAAGTATTGATTTGTGCTTCAGAAGGTTTTACACTGGTGTATTTTGTACAGTCTTACACAGTTCTAATAGCAGATATAAAACTAAATCATCTATTGACAACACCACTTACAGCGGTCTTCGTCGAAGGCCCGGCCCCTAACGGTCCTATTGCAAAGGGCATAAGGCCTTGTAAACGAAAGTTGAGCAATAGCAGGACTTTAATATTACCTGTTAATTGATAAGTAGAAGTTGTCATGTAGTGGATGTGTTACTCTCTTTACTAGAAATTACGGATAAAATATAAAATGGCAAGTCATTTCATCTTTGCGATGGAAAGCGAACGTGTTTTGTTTTTGGCTAAGCTGTGTCTAAAATTTGGTAATGATCGGTCATTTAGGTTTTGTGTCTAGAGTCCCGGATGGGGGCTAAATAATATTTCAGGATAGAGGTGTAAACTAAATGCCAGATATAATGTATAAAACTAGACAAAACAAGAATTTCATTCTAGGAGAGTGCAAAATGACATTTAAAATTAGATGTGTTTTTATTTTCTTATCAGTTCAATTAGCCGGAGCGGGGAACTATAGTTTCGAATATGTATTTTCTTTTTTCGGTCCATCTAGCGACACTTTTTTCTCAATGCGCTTAAGCCTGCATATCTTGATCGACTATTGAAATATTATAAACCTAGGTAGTGTGGGAAATAATAATCGTCGGTGTAGTAAATGAGCCAGGTTGGTCCAAGAAGAATGGCCAATTGAACATAACAATATTTTTGCGCAATTCTATGACACTTGAATGACTTTTTAGAAATACTCAAGCCTGCATTTTTTGATCGACTGCTGAGCTATATGGGAAATAAAATAATGGGAATTGCAAATGGGCCAAGTATTGCCAAGGACAGTGACCCCATGTAACTCTACAGATTTACGCAATTTTTGAGCACTTGACTAATTTTTGCTCCCTCAAGCCAACAATTTTGGCTTGAATGTTAACATATTTAAGCACAGGTAATCTGTAAACTCACGAGGACACAATTAGTGTGGATTTAGCAAGTTTCACTGGCAGCTTGTTTATTATATTCTTGGCAATTGCGAACTGTTAAGTAACAACTATATTTGAATGTTTTCGATTATGTGATTTATTGTGGAATCCTCTGTAAATTTTATGTTATTATAGAGCATATATGAGCAAAACAGCAAGTCTTTTATACAAACTGTTAATCAAATAATTTCCTTTCACTTAGTTATTGATTACATTAGAAAAAGAGTGACTAAACTGAGATTTCATACGAAGTTAAAAATTAAAATAACAAATAACATTTCACAAACAATATTACGGTATTATTGCACATACACAGACTCAAAATATCTTCAGAATTTATGTCAATTATCAAAGTTAATAAATTTATAATAGAAATTCTTTGAAAGCAATATATATATATATATATATGCTAATAGTCTCACATTACTGTTTCTAACAAATTACACTCTTACATTACTGTTTCTACGACATTACGAAGAGGTGTGTTGGCACCGGTTATTAACAAATCAAAAACTACGGAATATAAATTAACATATACCAAGTCACGTCTGCCAGTACTAGAGAGTTATTCAGTACTGAAGCAAACCGCAATGACGTTATCATTATAAACATTTATTAGTAGAGCCAAATCGTGCACAATTTACCTATTGTACCAGTACACTGTTCAGCCCAGATATACACAGGTAAAATAAGAATTAAAATAAAATGCATCTAAACAGTCCACATAACTACTTTAGTTTTCATTTTTAGTAAACACTTATTATGTATAACAGCGATTTTTGTTGCGATACCGGCAACAGGACAGGATATACTTTAGGTTTGCTTATGATTTTCACACATAATGCAACTGGCTTACACTCCGATCTGGTTTTCATCAAACATTACAAATTGCTTCTCTATAGTTTTCGTACATTAAGAAGTTATTGGGCATAAATAGTTACTGTAAAAATCTAACATAACGGACATAAGAAACTCTGAACTTGCTGTCTAACCAAACCCCTTGGAATTTCGAGTCTAAAAATGACCTGCACGTTGAATCTCAGAATCTATACTGAAGACTAAAAAATCAGTGGTGAGCCATATCGTCAGGGTATTTCGAATATTCAATCAATGTCAAGGAACTTTTCTGCTACGTCGATATTTTTTACTTTTTAATCACCCAGATAATAAATAGAAAAATGTCCCTCAGGCGCATATTTCCTCAACTGATTACTGAACATTAGTCATTGGCTCTCAAAACACACCAAATCGAAAACGCACTTGTGAAATTTAAACAAGTGCAGTCGAAGCATCGCTCTTCTTCAACGAAAACAGCAGAAAAACACAGTCTATGTAAAATATAATGTACATCTAAGCAGCAAACACACAAATAATGTACAAGGTGTTTTCAAATATTGTAAATACGGCTTAACTAGGAAAAGTGCACTATTTATAGTTCTTAATTTAGCTCTGAAACAAATAAAGTATTGTTTATCTTCCCTTATATCCCTTTTTCATTTCATTTCAAGCATTTCGTATTGTTCATGTGTAGCACAAGAACGCATTTTATTTATACAAATGAGTACGAGTCCTGATTTAAACTACTAGCAACACAAAGGTCACGTACGTAGACTGCGACAAAGCGCTACGTCACAAAGTAGTCAAAGAGCATTATTTTATTGGTTCTTTTTTGCCCGGTACATTCTCCACAGCAAGCGCAGAATGCACACACTGACTATGGACTCAAGTAAACAAAAATATTAACGTATTTAAACATGTCTAAGCATCTGAACTGCCTCCGTTAATGAAAAACCATGTCATAACTATGTCCATCATTCGCTTGATATGTATTTCTAACCAATTCACATCAAAACATATAATACGCTCTTTTATTTTTTAGTTGAAAAAAAGTTTAAACACAACGACAAGGTCAAAATTGAAATCCGTGGTGAAGGAGAAACCTAATTTTTAATGCTAAAAATGAAACTGTTTAGTAGTGTCAAGTAAGGAAAATCTTTCTAAAATAATCTCATGTTACAGTTGTCACATCTCCTGACCAATGGTTTATCGATGAGCAAATTTGCATAGCTCTAGCTCGTTTTTTTAATGGTAGTCTATTTATGAAACTTTTCTATACATAATTAATAGTTGAACATACAGTTTACCATACTTCAATCGGTAACTATAATGGAATTATAGAGAACAGTTTAAAAGAATTGAAAAAGGAATTATTTCCCGTGTTAATTGTTAATTATCAAATAGAAAATGAAACTTTTAACTTGATGTCTGACGACAGTTCGCTTTCGACACAAACAGTATTTAACTTCTGACGCTTCATCACTTCATAAACTCTCGAAATAATTCTGAAGCAAATGAAGTTAACGCGCACCTGTCAATGGTATATCATAGAGCTCACCTGTCATTGTTATGTCATAGAACTCACCTGTCAATGTTACGGAGTGTTCCTATAGCCTGACCTGCCATAAATTGTCAAACTTTGCATTGTAATTTTATGAGATGGCCATTTAAAGCATTACGTTTCTACTATTTTAAGAAGTCAGTCTATCAGCAGATGAGACTTTCCAATCCAGAAACGGAATCTCCTGCCGCCTGCAAAGTTCTACGCACCTTTTTGTTTAAATGAGCAGATAATTTGTAGTATTAGACTTGTAATAACACGTAGATATAAATAAACATATCTATTTTGCATACATCACTAAACATGTTAAATTTGTTCTTTAGTCAATAACTACAAATTCATAGTTTACATTAGCATCTTTCATGGATGATCGAATGCTACAGATTGTTTTCTGTGTTTCGTATTTTCTCCTTAATATTAATATTCAACACACGAAAACACCAAAATCACTGTATAATAAGTCATTGAAGTCAAATCACAAACTAAAGTACATTTTCATATCAACATTTCCATGAAACAAAAATAAAAAAGCCAACAAACAAACATCACAGTCAGTAAATTGAAAAACATTTTCAGCCTTTTGTGTCTTTGATGCATGGATATAATTGTGGTGTGATGTATTCCATTTCATACTGTGCTTATCTTATTTGATTCCCAAAAGTTGGGGTTAAAAGTTCACAAACACACATTTTTATTTCTTCATGTCTAATTACACAAAATGAAAAATGTATAATATAAGGAAGCCCCGGACAAAAGTCACAAACTTCGTCTGTCTGGCCAAATTTAGACATGCAGTTACGAGCCTTTTGACAAATTTTAGTCCAGGGAAATGAGCATTTTGTTTGGACTATTTCCTCGTGCTGTGAGAGCTGCTAGACCTGGGTGTGTGTGCTGTCGTAGTAGTCCATGTGGTCGTAATTGATGATCTGTGAAGGTGCGGTGTACGTGTACTGTAAACAGAAAACGTGCTTTTCATAGATATTCCTGTTCTTCATATAAATCTACACAGTTATTTCCAAGAAAATTTTCTTCTTTATATATATATATATATATATATATATATATATATATATATATATATATATATATATATATATATATATATATATATCTGGAACAAAAATCATATATATGTTCTCCCTCGCTCCCTCCCTCTCTCTTTCTTTCTTTCTTTCTTTCTTTCTTTCTTCGTCACTCTCATGCTGTTGTATTTATCTTAGCGGTTATAAACTCAAGAGCCATAAACTCACGAGTCATGCCAGCGCAGACTCGTAATCAGCTCGCATAATCGGGTCAATTCTTAACATAATCATATTTTTATCGCATGCTCCTTACTTATTAAGTTCATAAACAATTATTGAAGTTTAGTGGATGTCAGCTGTAAATGCACAAATTTAAGTGAACATACTAAAATAATCGGGGACTATTATCAAAGTGTTACTGTAGGACTGCGGATAATTTTGCATTAAATCCTCATAAGTTAATTTTTAAATAAACAAATATATTTAATAACTCAAATAACTGCATCAGTAATTGATGTAGTAAAACATGGTCTGTATTGTTGATGCAAAGAAAAGATATCTAAAAAATGTTTTTGGACGTAAAAATTAAAAACTAAAACATGAATGCAAATAGCATCGGGCATTTCGTGTTTGTGGAATAAATAAAAATCGCGTACTTTTTCTGCTTTGACAAGATTCTTAATTTCAATAAATACATGTGTACTGGTTTCTGAGTCAGTAACGATAATAGGAACATATATATACGCTGGTGCATATACAATCTTTCATTCGTATTTACATGTGTAGACTATATAATAAAACTAATAAAGTATATACGCAGAGAAAATCAAATATTAATACAATTCTTTGACACTCACAAATAAAAGCATTACTGTATATCCTCACAAACAAGGGTTACCTTTCGTTCTCTGACCTCCTGATATAAATTATCTTTTAAAGGGGAAAATTTAGTAATGTGTTTAGAACATGTGTTCACAATGTGTTCAATATACTGAACAATAAATTTCATAGGTGATGTAGCACAGCATGTTGCAAACGATGCATTTATCTTTATGTGTTACATAAGGATACAAAACTCACCCCTCCGTTCTCGTGATCAAGTGTTCCTTTCACTGACATTCTTGCCTTATGTCGGAAGGAATTTGCAAGCGCTTTCTAAAATCAGAAAATAAACTTGATCAACAAGACAAACAAAATATTGAGCTTTCATATTGCTTAAAACTTATTTCTCTTTACGTCTTCTTGGGTTACTCATTAAACATTATGAAGAAAACCTGTGCATATGGACATATTTTATGAACGACCAACAAATTGAGAACAGATATTTCTAATAAGACTCACTGATTATAATTACTGGTTTGGTTTGTATATGTAATAGAAAGTCCAACCATGCAAATTCACTGAATGCATATCTCAATTAAAAGTGCACTGATTTGCAGTATAGTAAACTTCAACATGTTCAAACTTAAAACTGATCCTTTTCCGCTGATCTTTCAACAGTGACAGAACAAAGCATTTTTATGGGTAAGTATTACCACTGGTCGCTTAATCTTTTCAAATAAAGTATGCAAAATTTTCACTTGCGGGCATTTACATTTTTTAGCATGACAAATACAATAATTGGACACACAGAAGCGGCATTTTCTAGACATTATTGCTTATGCGTGGATGATTGTTTTTGGTTTATTTTTGTGTCGCTTTCACATTTATCAGGTGTTCTGGAAATGATGAGAACGTCCAGTGTAGTGCTGTCCCTCATAAGTAGATACGTTAGATCGAGAATATCTTAACTCTTCTCACACTTACTTCCTGGGCCCATTCTTATTACTCCACTTTTTAAAGTCAGTCCTCCATATTTACGGCTAACCGGGAAAAGTGGCCCCAGTAAAACGATTAGGAACATTAAGATCTGATTTCCCACTGATCCGTAGAAGTTCCAAAGCTTTCATGTTAAAAAAGTAAGCTCTGAATTTATTCATACTTACTCTCGGCTAATTGTACGGTATAGCAAACAGAAAAGCCTTGAGAAGTGCGCCTATTTGAACCGTTTAAACTAAAATCTTTCAATTTTATAGTTTTGAAAATAAGGCCTCGAACACTCCAGCAATTGTTGGTGGATCATATATCATGTAAGTATGATCGAGGACTGTCCAGAAAAAATTACAGAAAAATGTCCATCCATTAAGGAATTTGCTTAGTACCAAAGCCATATAACCATCTCTCCATATGTGTACGGATGTTATTTAGCCTAAACAACAGAGTCCAGAGAAATTGTGACTAGCTCATTGATATCAAGTGCAGAGCAGATATCAATAATCCAAGTCCAGCAAATCTGGCTGATTTCCTATGAGTCAGTTGAGACATGATCAGAAATTACATGGAAAGAAAACGGCAAAGCTACTGAATGACTTCTAAAAACATTTGAAATGGAACATAATGCACAATTCTTTCGCAACATGAAGTCAGTCTAGGAGCACAACTGACCAATAAAAGCGACACTTCTGACTTCGGAAAACGAATTTGTATTTGAAAGCGGTAAGAAATTGGTAGTGTATCACAACAGCTGTTCATATTGGTACCGCCCATGCTCAGTGTTGGAATGATTGACAGAAAATGTAGATATTGCAGTTCTTTCAGATTGAAATATTCATATTTCCTCATATTCCCAAAGTACTGGTGAAACACCCACACACACCGTCCTTGCAATTTTAATAAATTTATAAAAAAGAAAAGGTTTATCATTTAATAATCTGGACGACTGAAAAAATTTAGACGACATACTCATATTTTTGAAATCACATCTAGGTTTGGCATTTGAAATCATGAAGTCCTGAAAAGCATGATGAAAATATCCATTAAATATTTCAAACAGGGTTTCAAATACACTACAAACTTGAAGGAGAAAATAACATAAATGTCGCAGAAACTGAAGACTGACTAAAACTGCATGAGCAGAGAAACACTTTTTGTGCCGGCCTATCCAAAAAAGAATAACTTTTTTTCGATGAAGCTATAACTGGGTTTAACTGTAACCCTTCAGAATTTATTTTGAGTTTTATTTCGAAAATACATGGGGTCATTAGCATAAAGATTTCAAAGGAATGTTCCCGCAAGTATCGCTTCCACGGATCTTAGTTTCGCGCAGTATTCTTCAACACACGGTAGACAATTACATATATATATATTGCGATAATGTTGACATAAACATCAATGAGGTGAGTGAAGAAATATGCCACAGTCGAAGGATGGATTGGCAGCGCATCACAACCACGCATATAGCAAAACAAATTAACCAAAAGAAATTACGCTCCACACAAAACTTATCGAAGAGAGCCTAAATGCTGATTAACCTCCTTACCTTCTGTCTCCTGGTTTCAACTTTTGATTTGTATAGGAATTCCAGCAGCGACACCAGCATGGAAAAGCCAAGACCCCCGATGAGGATGTAAAAGATACCAGCCACATTACTGAGCGTCAGCGCACTCTGAGAAGACCCCTGCAAGTATAGGTATACTTGAGTAAGTACCTGGCGCATTTTGACACTACCCCCTAAAAATGCATATTTTTGAAGTGCATTGTGAGTAAAACCCTTCAAATAGACATATCCATGTGACATTGAGTTGACTTGTTGAATTAACTTGTTCTGGACAAATTTCTAAAATTAACCACAGTAGCACTGAATTTTGTCATGAACGCTTGTCCTACTTTACTTTTCTTTTGTTCTAGACCAACCCACTGTTTGTTTTCAACAAGGTCTTATTTAAATTTGGATTCTTTCAAAGACTACTTGACTAACAATAGTGGCTACAGCAGAAGACTATAATGTATTTTGGCTAGCATGAAAGGAAACATATACGTTTTGAATAACTCTGACACCAACTGGGACAAATGTTGTGAAGACAAGATTTCTCATATGGCTAACCAGGAAAAGCATTCATTCAAAGAAGAGTGGAATAGCTCTTACATTTGCATTAACCCGGACTGCTCCATATTTTCTATATTCAGCATGTTTCATAAGATACAAGTTAACTAATCACCATAAAATACAGTTAATTCGGCAGCGACTTTTTAAGCTCAATATGAATAATCCAAAAGTTCTTGTTGGTTTTTTTTGCAGCGATAATTTCATTTGCATTTTTCTAATTTGAAGTTCTGTTCACGCTATACGTGTGTAGAAATAACAAAAGCTTTTGCATTGCAAGCGAACCGAGAATGCAACGTTGTTGCAGGACGAACTATAACGGACTTTATGTATGTTGACTTTAGAACAGTTACAACCACGAGCCTCCGAATAATTATTGAAAAACAAATATATCATTTTGTACTGTTCAACAATCATACTCGCTGACAAAGCCAATGTACAAGACAAGCAGCTAAAGATATTAATTTTCTGATAGATAGGTATAAAATGGATAGATGCAGTGATGATTTTAGATGCAACAAGACTTAGTAAAGTTCATTTCAGGCACAGCTTGAACGAAATCAGTATATATTTGCACATGCCATTGCATTATTAGGCTACACGTTGTTGTTTTTTGAGCAGTTCTGACATTATTGCAAGATACCGAAGAAAAGCAAGCAATGCTGCGCAATAGGTAGAAACACTGTGTACTGAAGAAGAAATGCTACATATAGCTTACTGTATGCTAGACGTTAGTCTTGAAATTAATTACTTGAATATGCTTTCCCCTGATGTTAGCCATAATGCATTTAATATCGCAAGCATCGATCATAGAAGATTTTGCGATTATAATATCAAATATATTTTGATATAATGATTATCAAGATATATGTCTTATTATAAAACTGATGAGCTTACAATAAAGTGAGAAACTATCTGCAATTAAAATTTTACAAGAGAGTTTATTAAAATAAATTTATCCTGATATCCTGATATCCTGCACCTCTTAAATATTATCATTTCGTTATTATATCTTGTTAGTTTAAGAACTACAACAGAGGTCTAGAAATAAGATCATTTTTCAGACTAGTCTTTTTTCATGGTTGGCCTTATTTCAAGATTTGTTTCTAAGAAGAATAAATTGTTATTAGACTAACGAAGCGATCTAATTGCCAGGCTATCTTTATATCCAGATTTTGTTGTATAATAATGACGATATTATATAACGTTGGTGTATAAATATATATCTATTTTACTTTCCGCTAAGTTAAAAATTAAAGATAAAATTTTGACTACCAGAATTCTAATTTTATAACATGTGCTGGGACTGAGCAACTCTTTTCTCTGAGAAGTAAAAAATGTTAATTTCAAAAATCGGTGATGCACTTGCCCCGCCTTCGGCTTCTCCTGCACATTCGCCCTTATCGTACCACCATTTTTTGTGAAGCTTTTGAAGAACGCCGTCTTCTTTCAGTTTTAATACAGCTAAGTTTATGCATTCTCTGAAGAAAATTAACAGTATTTCATCAGTCGCTTAAAAAGTTCAATTCAATGCCCACACAACATTCAATGCCCACACAACAGCAAAGAGCAATCATAATCTTAATGCACCAGTTAACTTCCATGAAGTTCCCCGATACTGCTTTTGTTGCTGATTATTTGTAAACTTTGAAAACACGAATAAAGGTCAAGGGCGCGCCAAAATTGTCACAGGTTTTTTCGATTGTCATGAAACTTCTAGCAGACATTAACTTATTTTCAGTCAGAATGAAATATTGCTGATTTGTAAAATATCGCTATACTTGCTCGACGCAAGTCAAATGTATGTTTTGTTACAGGACTTAAATGGCATTTTAATTTCAAATAATTGCAATATTAATCGATTGGAACCTTGAAAAATTATTGGCTTTGTAAACGATCAATCAAACTGCAGCATTTATTCATGAAAATAACAACTTCAGATTACCCAGCAAAGATACAATAACGAAAACCGCCATTCTCACTCCCAGGGCAATTTTGCAATCTGTCTTTAAATTATAATATAACACTTATGATATATTCTGAGAATCAATGTTACAGTAATTATATGTTTGGTAAGGAAATATATTTATTCTTCCTGTCAGTAAGAATTGTAGACAATAACTATTACCTGAGCGGTGAGTGAAGAGGTGTTGCGATGCCATATCCCTTTGAGTCCAAGTTTCCACCTACTTTCATGGTATTACAAGGTTTCTTCTGATTGTAATATTCATTCATTGTAGATTCAAGCAAAAATGCGTATTTTCCTTTAGAGTTGCGAACACGCTCCACACCGAATTCTGTTTTGTTTTCAAAGACAGGGGGCTGTGCCGAGCTCATAAAGTTCCACATCTTCTTGTACGTCGGGACATTAGACAACTACAAGGCAGAGGAAGGAAAAAAGTGTTGCATTAAAAATTCAAAACTGAAATAAATATATACAGCCCCACCCGTGGGTTTGGATCATTCCACAAATGGAGCCACCTCACAAATAGACCTGTTTCTAACAGTTCCACTATAGGTACCCTTTGGTTAGGAAGTATCTCAGAAATCGTACATTTGGTGGTCTAGGCCCACTGGTGGTCCTATTTGTTTTTGCATGCTATAGTATGAACAAAGGCAAACATTTAGTTGTCTCGGTAATTGTTGTAAAACTATAATATATTACATTTACTGTTTCATATAGGTGGCGCTCAGTAGTCGTACCCTAAAGAAATCTTGTGTTGATCCAGCACTCAGCGTTCCGTACTGTATCTCGGTTTGTTTGGCTAAGTCGTCCGCTGATTCTATTGGGGTGAGCATTCTCTCTACGGTTAGGAAAGCCGCCAGGTTGGCCGTGTAGGACGAAATCAGTATGAGCGTGAAGAACCACCACACGCTTCCAACGATACGCCCTGATAGCGATCTAAACATAAAGACCACACTATAGGCAGTGCATATTAATTAAACCATTTCAAAATAGGTTACCACCATTGAATTCAGGCTAAACAGTTTAAGGTGACCATGTGTCTTCAAAATTTTCTCTGCATTAAGAATGTGGTATACAACGAAAAGCCGCTCTTATTCTGCGCATTTTAACATTTTCATAAAAACTGGCTGAACACATGTTGCACGTTTAGGAGATGGGTCAGCCAAATTGTACATGGTTTAATATAATAATCGGTCAGCAGACACGAAATCTTAACAGAATACAACATCGGACTTTATAAATCGTATATTCCCTGCTTACTGCAAAATGTTAATTAAAGACCTCTCAATAACATTGGTGTAAGAAGCATTTATAGGTTAAAAATACGAAGATACAGTGGTGGGTACACCAAATATTTCATTTCGTAAAATGTGTAGAGTAATTGTGTAATTATCGTATTGATCATCTCCATAAAACATCAAAAATCTAAACTTACCTGGCAGTGATAGGCGTTGGTTACAAAACCAGCCATAGAGCAAGATGGGAATTTAAAACGTAGTGAAGTATGGGTAATTTTGAGAATGAGAAGACATTCACTTCAACATAAATACAAACAAAGACAAACATGAAAACAGACGTAAAATGCACTTTTAAACTTGGATAGGATTGATTTTGGTTCTGAGATATACCTTAATATCAGCATAGCAGTAACCTTTATTATCAGCAAGGCCAGCAACCAAAGAAAAATATTCAGATATAAACTTTCATTCTAAACAAAGGAGAATTAAGTAATAATGAAAGAATTCTTGCAGACAACGGAAGTAATGCTAGCATTGACCTATATTCTATGTATGAAGGAAACTATCAAAATTCATCGCTACTTTACTGCACCTAAAACGCTTCAAAAATACCAGTCTTTAAATGGTTACTAACTGCCATATGCAGGGGACAAGTTATGGGTGAAGCATTTAATTAAGGTATGCATTTGCTGTTTCTATTGTTTTGTGGGATGTGGTTTAGGGTTTGCTATGCGTTATGAAAAACTGCGTGGCGAGTAAATGTTGACTGATAACGAAAACCACAAAAAAAAAAAAAAAACAAATAAAAAATAACAAAACATAAATGCGCCCTAGTTATGCGCCAATGGGTGATATTTCTGCAAAATTCAGTGTATCACCGGTACGCCTTAAAGGTCTAATGGCCAAAATAGATTGCCACCTAAATGCAAAAAATAGGACAACATCAAGAATACGTGAAATTTCACTGTGTTTTTTTTATAAAGCAGTGATAGGGACTATGTACAGAGATTGTTAAGCTTAAGCCACTAAGTTTATCTAAACCACGTGTTCAGGCAAAGAAACTTTCCACTGTTCTTATTTTTAAGCGGCTCTTCCGCTCCATATTTAACTTAAAGCAAACATACAGTAATAACATAGTAACATTAATGCTCACATCTAGGAATGGAAAATAATGACAGCCATAAAGTTGCCAAGAACTGCTCTGTTTTTAACCTAAACATTTCAATGTGACCATTAAACTTTTCAAACATCTTTTTTCTTTTTGAGACTTAAATTAAATCGTTATGCTAAAAACGCGTTTCCCCTACAAGCAAAACAAGTGACGTAAGCCCACTTGACTGACATTGCATTTGCTAAGCGTTTTTAAACTGAAATTGCCACCATTCAAACAAAAGATGAACATAACAACATTTTTTTCACCAGAGAAAATTCTGCTTGATCCCATTGGGATTATACGGAACATGTTGCTCTTGGTGACAATAAACGGAATTACTTGGGATTCCGACTACTTCATTTTCAGGATCACTAATAACTTTACCCACACTTTAAAGTTTCATATTTTATATGTCTATCCATTTATAAAATACAATAAACATTTGTGCAAAAAAAGAAAGTTTAGAAAAGGCCTAAGCCATATGAGAAACTTCCCGCTACCTTTCTATTAAGAATAATAAAAAACATTCAAAAATTTTTGTTGTGTATATTATTTGTGGAAATTTACACATAATTTAATCAAAATTTTGCGAAAATCATTTTTTTTGTAAATAGCTAAAACGATACGCAGGACGCTGGCCAGTTTCAGACAAATGTGAAGAAAATCGGGCCACATTTGCAGGAGAAGAAGAAACCTATCCATAAGACAAGAGAGTGGCAGATAAGAAAAGTAGTTTGTAGGGAACTAGATGTAGTGTGTTAATTATGTTTCAAAACGCTGTATGCAATAAGTATACATAACCACAGTGCCCCTTTGAGTGGGTATGGTAACAATTCAGTTTTGATTCCTTCATAGAAATGAATAGTTTAACGATTAAAACAAAAAATAATATAAAAATTTACAACATTTAGCTCACAATTACAAAGGTAACCTTGCATTTAACTTCAGTGTGCATATAAGTTAGTTTTACGAGTGCCTCAGCCTTGCCATTTCCGCGGGTGAATTAGTCTTTCCCTTTCACTGGTACTGTATACTTGTATTTAGATGGGTGAGTCAGTCTTTTACTGTCAAGGCTGTCTTCATCTTGCATGTAAGCATCTATGTAAGTCTCTTAGTCGTTCACTTTCACGGGTGTCGTAGCCTTGGATTTACGCATTTATAGGGTTTTGTTTTACAGATATGATTGCCATGGATTCGCACGGCGCCTTAAGCTTGCACCTACACCGTACTTCAGTCTTTCAGGGATGCTTTAGCTTTGCACCTAAACAGTACTTCAGTCTTCCACAGATACCTTAGCTTTGAACCTACATGGTACTTAAGTCTTTCACAGATGTCTTACCCTTAATGGAAACACAAGCATTGCGATTATATAATTTCGCTGCCGCACTTTCGATTAAAGATCTGAAATTGCCGATGATTGGGAAATGTCATTGATTTTAGCTCAGGGTTAACAATATGATGGCAAAGATAATGCTCATCATGAGGATCAGACTGCATAAACTACAAAGGCCGTATCCTTTATTTTCTAGCTGCAGTTAAGACAACGTTGAATAAGTTGAATGAGCGGGTGAGAGTCTTGGCACTAGCGCTGATTCTATGACTAAATATAGGTAAAAGTGGTACAATGGATTTTGTTTTCGCAGCATTTTCGCAAGGTGTATGGACGCATTTAAATTTTCGTGGTAAATGAAGGCACATACACAAAAGTCATTTGAAGCACCGAATGGCGAAGTATTGTGACGCCGATATCAACACTGAAAATAGAAACTGAAAATAGAAACAAAAGCTTGTAGCTGTGCGCCAACATAAATAAGAGCTTGTCAACAACTTGTCAAAGAAAGAAAGAAAGAAAGAAAGAAAGAAAGAAAGAAAGAAAAAAAAGAGACGGCAGGAAGGAGCTAAGGCAGAAAGCTTAATCCAGTAAGCGTGTTTTCTGTGACACTAAGAAGCATTTATGGGATATTTACCGTAAGAGCACTATAGTATCATAAAGCTCCCATGAACATGCTGAAATTACATGCAATTATTTAAAATAAAATATAGAATGAAAATATTCTGGGAGTAATATGTTAGCATGCGTGTTTATTGCAATGGTAGGCAAGCCATAGATGACCTAAAATGCGTACCCTAACTTACTGTAAAGTAAGTAGGAACCACAAACCTTGGAGAAATATCACATCCTTGCTGCATAAAAGCACCTAGGGCAAACCAAAGACTATTCAACAACGTAAAGTCATTGGTAAAACTGGGACCATTTAAACTGTCCTCAATCTGCCATTCATACGGCGAAAATCGGCTGACGAGGAAAAGTACGACGCTCACTCCCAGATACGCCATGATTATACACATCCAGATTTCGGATGAAAGCGGATCCATGAAAGAAAAGACCCCGGGTTTCTGCTTTTCTGGCTTTTTGATCATGATGCTGATACCAAGATCCATGAAAGGTTTGGAGAAATCTATGGATCGCTCGCGTTGAGAGTTGATTGTCAACGGCGCTATTGCCAAATGTGCTTTCTGTAAAACAGAACATAATAGTCTACCGTTTCAATACATTCATTGAAAAAAACCTTTTACTGGAGTCACGTTTGGATACTGAATAGAGACTTGATTAAATTTGGAATTGAATTGACGTTTACTGACGTCACAATACAAACAAATGCTCACTAAGCAGAAAAAACCGGGAATAAATGCAGCAGAGCCCCCATTTGTTTAAAGCAGAATTCATGGAGGGAATTACAGCGCCAGTGGTGTGCTTTAAGTGTAGTGCTTTCGTACCAATAAATGTCTGCGACCATTTCGAAATATAAAAGATATTTCCTCTAAAGAGTTTTCAGTTAGCTACACCCTCTAATGTGTAGATGGATAGAAAGGGGAGATACTTTCCCAGAACCGGACTTGATTAGTCTCCCTACATTCTTATCACTTTCCCAAAACCTGACTTGATTTAGTCTCCCTACATTCTTATCACTTTTTTCCTAACCGGACTTGATTTAGTCTCCCTACATTCTTATCACTTTTTTCCTAACCGGACTTGATTTAGTCTCCCTACATTCTTATCACTTTTTCCCTAACCGGACTTGACTTACTCTCCATATATTCTTATCACTTTTTTCCTAATCGGACTTGATTTCATCTCCTTACATTCTTATCACTTTCATGGAACTGTACTTGATTTAGTCTCGATACATTCTTATCACTTTCTTCTTTTTAGAAAGTTTCTTCGTCTTCATTTTTGACCAGCCACTGAATTTTTCAAGCAATCCCATTTTCATGGGATATGCCTTTCATATTTTTGGGCGTAAAATATTACATCCAAACTCTTAATCATTTAACTTTATTTTGATATCAAGTCACACCATCATCAACATTTGAAAGTAACAGACTAAGTCTTGCCGTTTACTCCAACATCTCCACTATTCGGCAATTCTGCACATTTTACCTCTCACTTATTTCCCTAGGAGTGTTCAGCAACAAACCTTAGCCAGAGATTATCATGGTGTTATATTTGTCATGCGATTATGACGTCACTAAAATGACACCTTGGTGCATCGGAAGAATAACTTTGATATTTTAGCTATCACAATCTTTTTTCTTTTTGAAATTCAAAAAATAAAATGTAATAAATTAGAATGACCAACTTTTTCGGTTAATTCTCCAACCATGCCATTCCATGTGCCGTTCACGGTTTTAATGCCGTAGTTGCCATCCTCTACCTCCTTCAGGATATAGGAGAACTTGCAGCGGTCGGCCACAGCTTTGGCGAGGTCCACACAATAACCCTCGTACCTGTCGTTAGCCACCAGCGGAGCGCCATCTTCTTCTTGTTTGTTCTTTACCATCAAGTACGGCGGTGACTTGAAAGGAAAAGCAGAGAAGGTTTCAGATTGACACGAAGCTGGTCTATGCGGGTGGGGGGCAATGACAGTAATTGATCTTTTTGATGAATCCCTGGCACAGTTTTGGTGTTAAGCTCATACTACTACTACTACTTCTATTACTTTTACTTCTTCTACTACTACCACTATCACTGCTATTTTTACTGCAACAGCTACTGGTTAGTTTAAATGTCTGTTGCATTCTGAGTTCGAATTACCATTTGATACTTGATAGAAGCATAACAATACCAGTATAGTGGTAATGATGTAGGTATTGTTCTTGTTTTCTGGCGGCTTGTTCGTCGATGATTTGATATTGGTCACTGACAGGCCCGTATCATTTGACCACCTTCCCATCTAAAGACAGTATTAAAATGACAAACCTAGATTTGAAATAGTTTTGTCCTAGATAATAAACTTTTGCCCCTCTCTAGCTCAAATAAAAAAGTAATACAATAACGAATGCGTTCCAACCAAAGCTGTCTGTCAGCCTCCGTGCGTGCAAAATTGTGGTTGTAGCTTCTATACCCACCCTCACCTAAATAACGGCTGTTTTATCAGCCTCCGTGCATGCCAAATTGAGGCTATAGCTTCTATACCCATCCTCACCCCTACCACCGCTAATTTGTCAGCCTCCGTGCGTGTACAATTGTAGTTATAGCTTCCATACACGTCCTGGTCCTCACCACCGCTATTTTTCAGCCTCCGTGCGTGCAAAATTGTGGTTATAGCTTCTATACTCACCCTCACCCCCACCATCGCTGTTTTGTCAGCCTCCGTGTGTTCAAAATTGTGGTTATAGCTTCGATTCCCACCCTCGTCTCACCACCACTGTTTGTCAACCTCCGTACGTGCACAGTTGTGGTTATAGCTTTGACACCCACCTTTGTTCCCACCGCAGCCCTCTGTCAGCCTCCGCTCGTGCAAAATTATGGTTATAGCTTGCTGTGAATTCTACACTTAAACAAGCACATAGATTGTGTCATTGAGGACTGAAGGACATATTGCTATGAGGATCAGCCCGGGTCCCAATGTAAAAGAAAAGAGATCCAGACTCACTGCTGTGGGCTTGTTGTTCAAACTCATCTGCATCACATCCAGAGCGTAATTCGTCCTGAAGCCGTTCTGGTCAAACTTCACATAACCTGTCACTCCAAGAAAATTGACCTGGAACAAGTTGCTTTAATTGAGTACATGGAGATAATCGCTAATTCCGAAAAGCAAAGTTACGCAGTTACTAAAATGAAGATTTGCTGAACTTAATAAACATACGGAACAAAGAAAAACGCCAGGTGTTTTAGTGCGCATCATGGACAAAATATCACGAAAATATTGGTGGATGCGACGTGAAAATGAATAAATAACCAGATAAAAGAATAGAAGAGAACGTATCAACAAAAATAGAGCTTGTACAGGAATTAGATCACCATTATCAGCAAGCAGCATAATCGTTTATGAAGTTATTATAGAACTCACATAAGCATAGATGTCAGTGTTGTTTACGTGACACAACATATGACATCACAAGGCTATGTGTGATCGATGCGTGATCACTAATGCATTGACGTAACACAACATTATCGTACCCTCTTCATGGCCTCTATGATGCCTCTCCCATGAATCCAGGGCTTTGGTTCTCTATCGGTAAAACACTCCATTGTTTCCCCTGCATTTGTGAAGATGCTTCGAGACCAGACGTTTTTGAAAACTTCTCGATCGCTGTCCATCATACTGCTTAAGCCATCCGCCAACACTCTTACGGCGTCCAGCGTCAGTGCTGCTTCCAGCTGTAAGATCAACAGCACGCTCATATGTATGCACCACGAACGTCAACATCACGCCTACTCGTATACACCACGAGCGTCAACAGTACGCTTACGCGTAAACACAGCGAGCATAAACAGAACGCTTACACATATACACCATGAACGTAAGAAGAACGCTTACACATATTCACCACGAACGTAAACAGAACGCTTACACGTATACACCGCGAACGTCAAAAGTACGCTTACACGTATACACCATGAACGGTACGCTTACAAGCTTATGCTACAAATTTCAACAGTGTGCATATATGCTCATGCTAGAAAGAGCAACAGTACGCTTATAAGTACACACCACGAACGTCAACAGTACGCCTGTACGTACACACCACGAATATCAACAGCACGCCTACACGTATAGACCACGAACTTCAACAGTACACCTACAGGTATATACCGCGAACGTCATCAGTGCATTTGCACGTGTACACAAAAAACGTCAACAGTGCACTTATACGCTCATACTACAAACCACGTATACACCACGAACGTCAACAGTGCACTTACATGCTTATACCACAGGCATCGAAAGTGGGCTTACACGCTTACACTGCGAACGTAAACAGTGCGCTTATACGCTCATACTACAAACGCCAACGGTGCGCTTATACGCTCATACTACAAACGTCAACAGTAAGCTTGTACACATATACCACAAAAGCCAACAGTTCACTTGAAGGTAAGTAACACCAACAATCTGCTCACCTTATAACATACCCCAACCAACGTCCACAGTAAGCTCTACTGCAGCGCAACCGTCAACAGTGTGGTAACCGTCAACAGCAGTGGTTGCTATTCCGCTTTAAACCCAAGTTTTTGAAAGTTACAACCTCCACCCCAAAACACGGACCCTCTCCTTAACCATAAATAAATTCTGGATCCACGCTTGGGTTAGATGTAGCCCTGTTCCAACAGGAAATGAAGTCGTATTGATTGAGCAGGGCAAATTGTCTCACAGGGAATCGAACAACCACGCATAAGCAAAGCCAAGATAAATGGAGTGAGTAATTCGGAGTGAATTTTAATTAACCCAAACTACAGCGAAGCAGGTGCTTTATTTTGATGGATACAGCGCCAGCTGATGCTGTGTTCGAAAGGCAGTAACCTCTCGCCTGTCCCCTCCCTAACCAAGCACCATCTTGAGAAGTGAATGTCAGGCATTGCGTGGTATTTTACAACTTCGCAGTTTTTCTTTGGCTCCAACTTTATTATTTTAGGCACAAGTACACTTAGTAAACAAGTCTAATCTGTCGTTTTATAAAAATAAAGACACAGTTTGCGTTCTCTGCCTTTAGACGGGAGTTCCCTTATGTACGGTAATCAATTCTTAATTCTCTGTGTCATCTATGTTTGAAGTGAGACACATAAAGTATTTTGTTCATTAAATATTCTTAAATATTCTGATATTCCTCGAGCTTGTAGCGCTACTTTAGTGAAGGCTAGGTCGGAACATTGCCCCTCCTACTTTTAAAATGGCCATTATTAGCTGTTCTTTTGGCACTATTGCATTTCAGGAAAAATATTTCTCCATCTCAGTTGCATTTCAGCCAAAAAATTTGCTACGATTCGGCCAGGACCAGTATCAAGACATTACATCATATTCGATAACAACAGACCTACATTCGATCTCTCATGAACCATCCAGCTTGGGCCAGAAATTGCCCACTGTGACAGCCCTGATGTGAATGTCTTAGAACTTTAAATCTTCTAAAATCAACCCAAATAAAGGAAACCACCAGACCTTTCATATAAAGCTTTCTGTATCAGTTCATAGTCTATCAACTCTCCTTCAAATTTTTGGGGTGTTCACTTGAGTGTATCAAGTGTAAATCACTTGATTTCAAAACACGTTGGAATTTGGATTCATTTCAATTTTACAATAAACATGAAAATTTGACTTTGAAATTGCTAACATGGAAATAGAAATTTTAGATACAAACATAGGCAAGCCTGGAATTCTATGTGACGGTCATCGATATCGTATATGTTGCAAAAAATGGTGACATTTCATGCAGATGTTCTAATGACAAATGCAAAGCTCGCTAAAAAAACTGACAATAACAAATCAACGGTAATTGAATTGAAACCTGAGCATAACCATGAAGCTTTAGAGCGGGATTGTGAGAAAAATAAAATAAGGATGCAAGTGAAGTGCAACGCTTTGAAAGATATAAGTGCTCGATCTGTGAAACTTTTAATTCATGTATTGGAAGAATTAAAAGGAGACAAATTGCAAAAAGAACCTGAAATGCATGACACTGGCTAGTTATAGATCAAGGCGAAAGAATTTTCCCGAAATTGCCGACATCTCATGTGGGTGTTCAAAAAGTCCTCAACGACATGGATACCAAAACTAGCAACGGGGAAGCGTTTTTCATAGTAAACGAAAAAGATTTCGCAATTTTTGCTACCAAATCCAAGCTAGAATGCCCTTGTAGCGTTAGCGATATATTCAGAGATGGAACTTTTAAGTGCTGCCCGAAATTCGTTAGTCAGCTGTACACAATGCATGGATATAGAAATGGAAATTATGTACCTTTGGCGTATATGCTACTTCCTGGGAAATCAGAAGCTGTTTACAGAAGGGATTTTTCCTTTCTCAAGAAATCGTGTGAAGGTATTTGGGTTTACTCTTAACCCTTCCGTTGTACACATTGATCTTGAGGTCCCGGTGAAAACCTTTCATGTTTCGGAGCTATTCCCAGGTGTACATTTGCACTGCTGTCGATTTAATTTGGGGCAGGCATGGTGGAGGAAAATACAGTCCCTTGGATTAAGTATTGAATACAAGAAAAACACTTATACTGGCAAATGGTTTCATTTGTGCTTTGGTCTCGTTTTCTGTCTTCGGGTGAAGTAGGGGACAGCCTCGTAGAAGATGTGCTGCCTTGCATGCTAGACAACGATCAGAGTGAACTATTCGTGGATTATCTTACGAATAACTACATTGACAGCACAGGAAAATTTCCGCCATATCTCTGGGCAGAACCACCATCCTCACAGCGTAGAACAAACAACGGCGCTGAGGCTTTCAATTATAATGCAATGTTCTACCACACCAACCACAACATGGTCCTTTTTTTCGATGTTGTCGAAGTGAAACTGTACTATAATATGATTTTGTTGACTCAGTGATGTAATGCATTTGTTTTAAATTGGCTGAAATGTAATGTGCTTTATTGCTGAATTTTACTTTTTTGGCTGAAATGTAGTACCATTTGGCTGAATTGCAAAACACCGGTTCTTTTCATGTGGGGACTAAGCTGGTCAGATAGCCTGGAGGTCATGTCTAGCACTAGGCTTTCCATTACCACACTATAGACGCAAAAGCCAGCGGTGGATCATGCAAACAGCCATGGGCCAAACACTGCTTAGCTCCGTTTGAACTTCCAAGGATCTGAGCTGGTAGTTGGGGTCGACCTCGTGCTATTATAGTGAAGGGGGTCGGGTTGTGACACTGCTTATCAGGAAGCCCGAAAAGACGACCAAGGTCATATTTGGGCAACACCAAAGTTGACCTCTATAATGGACATACATCACATGATCAAGTGCATTACAGCAATCAACATCAAATGCTTGTTAGGTTGCCTTCATAAACAGATTTCATACACATAACAAAACAATTTGTTTCCAAAGTTTTTGAGATATGACCTGCAAGCTCATACCTCTCCTTCCCCACTTCCCATCCGGTTAGGGGCCCTTGGAGGTGTATGTGTTACCACGTGTGTCCACAAAAAAATAAACGGTGGCATAAATCACACTCCGCGCGGAGAGGTGACGGCAGGGGAGTATTTTCTTTCCGTACTCTGCGTTTTACACAACAACGGTTGTTCAGAACTGCACTGAGCGCCCAAAATATGCGTAAAATAAATGTCGCCATGTTTAACAAAGTCAAATTCTTTTCAGTTTGAACGCTAATGACTTGGTGACTTTGATTCCAATGTGAAAGTGTATTTTAATGCAAATTATTTTGCAGCTGCAGGAAACTTCAGGCGTCAGTTGATCAAGACAGCTTCAATATTTTTACGCACAAAGAGAATTTTTTAAAATATTTTGTCTATCTTCTTCGTATTGAACCACAGCCTGCGCACTCTGCTCTGCAGCTGTATTGTCAAATGTGAATCGGAATTCTATAATTTCTACTTCACACCTGTCATAGAAGCGTGGCAGCAAAGTCAGAATACATAGAATTACTAGACCATTAAATATGTATAAACCGCGTCCTCAAAAAAGCCATGTCTGCTCTCGGTTTTTACATGAAATAAACACAGAAATGTTGAGCAGCCTTACGAGAAGACAGACTTAAGGAAAATGTGGACGACACTGACCGCATATGTAATGATGGAACGATACGCCTAAAAATGACTGGTTTATAGGTCATCCAGGAATGTCGGGTTTAGCAATAGAAACAAGTGAGCGGGGCGGAAGGAGGAGGGAGGGAGCAAGGAAGGCAGGGAGGGAGCAAAGGTGAAAGGAATGGAGGGAGACTAGGGAAGTATTGTAGTCTTTCAAATTTCTGATATCATACATGGCATTGAGCATGTCTGTGAGTACTTAAGACAGCTCAGGTTATGCAATCATGCAGTCAAGTAACCCCACTTGTTGATTGATCTGATAATGTTAAAGAGATAATTCATGATCGAAATTATCAGTCAGTAACCAGCCTAACACCATGACAAATCGGGTACCAACTCGGTATACATATCAAGGTACTAAAATCATTTGGTGGTGGTATGGGGCCCCAACAACCTGGGGTATAGAACAGCAGATCAAGAGGTTAACAACCCTGCCTGAAGAAGCGATACGAAAGTTTGGTGGTTCTCTCTCATTCTCTCTCTCTCTCTCTCTCTCTATCTGTCTCTCTCTGTGTTTCTCTGCCTTTCCCCTATGTCTGTCTGTCTGTCTGTCTGTCTGCCTATCTGTCTGTCTCTCGTCAAAGTACCCCTCTCTTGGGTCATCTGGTAACATTGAATACGTATGAAGTCAATTTCATGAATGTTTTTGTTCAAAATTATGGCTGAAAAAAGTTGAGCGCTATTGAAATGCCCTTTTTTACGTCTTAATTTTGGGATATTCCGAAACAACCTGGCTTCCATTCCGGTGTAATGAAACGTTTTGACACCCAAACAAATCGACCCCCCCGGTCGATTTCTTTTAAAACAAACAGACCCCTCCCGGTCGATTCGTTTTGGAAAAGCCCGCCATAACAAACAGATCTCCCCTAGAATAAAATGACCCCCTCCAAATACTTATGTTTAAATATAAAATGGAAGTAAAAAAGGTGCATATGTTTTTAAAATACTATTTTAAGCATTTTCTACCTCTTGATGTAGAAAATATTGTTTTGAGCCTTTGAAATGCCATTATTGAGCTTGGACAGATTTTTTGGTGACTGTATGTTAGTGGTGTTGGAAGTGTTTGAAAATGTAGGTTTTAGTTGCTAAATAAATTGTTGTTCATGGATATAGTTTTTATTTCAATTAAAGAAACTAATAAGGTGGCCATTATTTTGGGGGTCAAAACGTTTCCTTACACCGGGTCAGCAATAATAGTGGGAGATTGTTTGTTTGCTTGTAAGCCCGATTTAATGTCCACTTCTTTTGTTTTCTCCGATGACTTATTTTGAAGAACGAGGCAAACAAAGTCGCACCTCTTTTGTGAGGCAGGGCATTCTCAAAAATAACGACCCACTACACAAGTCATTGTTTTTGAGAATGCCCTGCAAGGTGTGACTTTGTTTTCATTGTTGTTTAATTTGATTCGTTGAAAACAAAAGGCATAGTCATTTATCAAATGGAATTTTAACAGGAATCAAACATCAAGAATCTTCTCCTTAAAAAAGATTTATTTAAACTTAAAAACATATATTCCTTAACAAATATTCTAATGTCTAAATACCTGACGAATTCTTTAGTTTTTGTTGGAGTGGGGGGAGGGGGATGATGAAAGAGATATATCGACAGACGTTCGACAGCCGTCGTGATTTAGTCTCGACGAAAATGGCAAAAGACATCTCATTTTCTACGTTAAAAATGCGTCGACAGAGGTCGTGACCTCAAAAAGACGTTTGATAGACATCAGAATGATCACTTAATGAATTTTTTCTCTCGATTTCAAATCTCGAGCAAAACGGTAGAATTTTAGGACGAGTAAACAGAAGAAAGTAAAAGCTTTCAAATAAATTACCTTGTAGCTAATGTCGGAATTCATTTTCAAAAATTATGTAAGGTCCATCCGGTCTTAACATGCTTGTGGTATCGATAGATCCGGCAGGCTCGTTAACATTATATACTTGAATAAATCCATCAATGTCCAATCCAATGTCAAAATTCCCAGACTCCCTCTGCAATTCAGAAGGAGTTTGGGTAAAAGAAATCATTTTCTGAATCTTCCTCCATATTAATTTTGTACCAAAAAATGACTCTTGCATTAACTAGGTTGTTGTGAATGATCGTTCAGTTTTTTATACCTTGTCATGAGTGTTACTCTTTATTTGTCACATTAATCGCCGAACAATAGGGGGTGACGGGCCGGGGGAGGCGGGGCCGATTCGTCTGGCACATGGACATTAAGTATGAGAATGCCTTCCTTCTCGGTAAACTCTATTTTCATGGCCCTGTCTATTCACACCTCGGGTTGACGCCCTCGGTATGAATAGACAGGGCCATGAAAATAGAGAATATCTCGCAGTCAGGCATTCTCATATACATCACTTTTTTTTATATTCAGCGTTATAGCAAGGACTCTGACTGGATGTTGGAGAAGGTGAAGTTTTCCTTGCGACCAAAAGCAACGATTAAAAAACGTTGCTCATCCCTTATCTATTCATCGTTTGTTACAGTAGTTGGCTAGACGTTGATCTGTGACTGCGATCAGTCATTAGGAAATTACAGCCAAATTTAATTTTTTTGTCGATTTTCAACTCTGATCAGACGTTGGGAAAAGTTGTGACAATGTTGTTTATCAAATGTCTTTTCCAAACTGAGTCAGTGACGTCGATTGGACTTCGAAAAAATTGCCCTTTTGGTCGCGACTAACATGTAACCTTGAAAAAATGTTTTGTTTTGTCGTGACCAATCACCGTCAGATTTCAACTAGAGTCATTGCCGATTTTACGTGTAGCTTTTGTCTGGGATTCCATGAAAATGCACCAGAGGACAGCAAGTTTTTGCTGCCTTTTCTGCCTGCCTCCTTGCCTTTCTGTATATCTACCTGCCTGTCTGCCTGCTTCCTTGCCTCCCTCCCTCTCTGCCTCCCTTCTTCCTTGCCTCTCTGCCTCTTTGCCTCTCGCCTGCCTGCTTGCCTCCCTGTCTGTCTACCTCCCTCCCTTCGTTTCTCCCTAACTGCCTCTCCCTGCCTGCCTCCCTGCCTGCCTGCCTGCCTGCCTCCCTGCCTGCCTGTCTGCCTCCCTCCCTGCCTCCATCCCCCCTGCCTGCCTCCCTGCCTCCCTGCCTCCCTCCCTTCCTTGGTATGACAATTAAACCTGCCTCCCTGCCTCCCTGCCTCCCTCCTTCCCTCCCTTCCTTGGTATGACAATTAAATAATCTTATACAATCAGTATCCAATTCTGGAATTATTTTGAAGACGTTTTATGTCATTGGTGGTCAGTCGCATTTCTTGGTATGTGCATTCATTCATTCATTCCCTCTGAACGGTGAGAAGAAACAAGCAACGGGCAAAACCACAGTCCTTTGTCATTGGACATCCCCAATAAGAAATGAAGAACGAAGAAGTTTATGGATTCGAAAAACGGACAAGACCCTTCTGGCCTTTTTCAACTCCCATACGAATCTGTCAGAATGGACATTACCAATAAACCAGTAAGTACTCAAATCGCTATAAAATGAATTATGCATGACTGTGTCAGTTAAACAAAATTGAAAGGGTTCATTTTAGGAAGGATGCTATGCTTCGTGTCAGACTGTGGCTGTTACCACTTGAGTGCGGTAATGTTACAATCACAGAAGCAATATCATTTAAAAGGCAGAGAAAGGAGAAGGGCGGAGTGGCGATCAAATGTTAGAGAAAGAGATAGACAGAGAGCCAGATAGAGAGAGAGTGAGAGAGACAGAGATAGAATGAGTGAGAGAGAAGAGACAGAGAGAGAGAGAGACAGAGAGAGGAAGAGAGAGTAGAGAGAGAGAGAGAGAGGGAGAGGGAGAGAGAGAGAGAGAGAGAGAGAGAGAGAGAGAGAGAGAGAGAGAGAGAGAGAGAGAGAGAGAGAGAGAGAGAGAGAGAGAGAGAGAGAGAGATTAGGTTTATGGTTACGCGGCATTATGGACTCGCTTTTGCACCGTAGTGTTCACTTTTGCATCGGACAAAAGCACCGCAAATTTATTTCTCATAGGTGAAATATTAAACACTGACAAAAAGTAATATTTACCACGGAGCTCGGCTGCATCTCAATGTTTTTGTGCGATACGAAAGTGAAAAAAAAAATGGTGCAAAAAGTGAGTTCACATTTTTCGCAACGATTAAACCTAGAAGACTAGAATTTGCAGCATAGATAGGTCCCGCCAGTATTATTGGCCTGCCAACTTGCAGGCATATTTATAATTAAACGGGGTCACATGATTAAAATGTTCTCCATTATTTTGTTTCGTTTCCGCACATCTCCTCATAAACCACACGATTTGTGTACCTGTATCTTATAACGGCATGGAAACGCTTACTTTAAACTGGTTCAAATGTGAGTTTTTAAGGGTACAAAGTCGGAGCAGCGTATTATGAGTACCATGCCTCGTATGCCCACAGTAGTAGTATTCGTTCCTGAGCCAGTACCGCAGTCACAGTACAGTGATAGTGTAAATACAGACATCATTGTTTGTTTGTTTGTTTTTTTCTTTTTACTAAGCGTTTTGGTCATGAAAATGGAAACAAAAGCGAAAACAAAAAGCGAGGTGCACAATTTCAGATCAAGTGCTACAGATCTGAGAAATGCGGTGTGGTCGAAGAGCCAGTATGGTCAGAGGAGTAGCAAAGACAAAATGACGCAAGAGTAAAGAGAAAAAATTGTCCGAAACATTGGCCCAGTACAGCTTCAATACACTCTTTACAGGTCTTGCCAAGTGTCAATAAGATCGAGCGGAACTCCATTATAAAAAGGCTGCTGGTGCCAGGACGGACATTTTTATATTTGTGAGATTGCCTCGCATTTTGTACCATTCTTTCACGGCTACAGTGTCATCTGCGATGGTGACGTGAAAAAAAATGAGCTTGTTCTTACCCCAATTTTGCTGCCTGTTCCGGCTCCTTTATAGGTATTTGAATTAAGTGCGGACCAGTCTTTTTGAGCTGCTATCACTTGTTGCACACTGGGGATTACTGCGCGGAAACCCGTGATGTTCACACCTCCATGTTGAAAGTCTTCTAAATCCAATTCATCCATCACCTAAAGGGGTAAACGAAGCGCGTATAAATCCATTTCAAGGTAAATTACATCATTGAAGGGTTATAATCCCTTACACATTAAGTGCATGAAATGCGATAATGCCTACAGCATAATGCTAAAATATTTACATGAGGACAATGGCACCATAATCTCAGAACCAGCGAACTTTAGGGACATTTTCCTCCAAGTCCAGAGGTTCATTTCAAGGAGTCTTTCTTGTAACCTGACACCGAAGTAGCCCTTGCGTGAAGACGCAGCCATCCCAAATAACATAATGACTCACGGAATAGGCCTGAGTAACGTCCAGCAACAGTAATTACCAGGCCTGAGTAGTGTTCAGCATGAGCAACTGACACATTCAGTAACCGCCAACTAGTTCAGAATCTCTGGATACCATTTTTAAACAGTTTTCACTGGCTCTTTTTTTACAAGGAGAAAACAGGGGGCTTTTAGGGACGTACTTGCACTCCGCCTCGATCAAAATTCAATTAAAAACAGGAAGGAGTGGGGAATATGCTGGAATGGTCACCCGTGGGTAATCAGCAGTAACAGAGTGTCTGAGGGACATTGATTGGACGCCTGTAATCATGTGATCAGCCACAAGCGATGTGGGGGGGGGGGGGGGGTGGGGATTCAAGGGATTGGAGAAGTTGGTGGAGTGGTCATGCATGAGAAATCCGTAGTAGTCTGATGGGCATTGATCGGAAGCCTTTGATCATGTGATTAGCCACAAGCGAGGGGGTGGGGTGGGCAAGATTACTGCAATTGTTACCGCCTTACCACAGAAGCACCGTCTTACCGACTCTGTAATATAATAAAATATAATATAATATCTCACGGCCATGTTACATGATTTTTCTATTTATAAAAAGAAATCAGAGACGGGGGTTGCTTTATATAGAAGGAGGCTGGCTTTTGAAGTAGTTTTATCCCACGGTTGCTATGGTTTCAGCCATATAAAGGATCACATTCGGCAGCCGTATATTTACTGTAAACATTTCCCCAGTGTGTCGTATTCGTCGCTGAACAATGACGGCTGTTTCTTTTTAACAAGAAATGAAATGCTTTATATCATTGGGATACATTCCAAATGGTGAAGCAATTAGCGAAGCGCTTTTTAACATTGTGGCGATTAATGATACTCAGTACTCCTCAAGTGCTTCCACGGCTCTCTTGTTGCTTTTCTTTGTCCAAAGACAGTCCGGATCGAGTGTCGAACATTTCACGATATTTATCCGCATCTTTTCATCACGAACAGAACGCAACGGGGAAAGTTGAAAGAGTGGATCACTTGAGGATAAAATCACCTTCGTTTTGACACAGGCGGAGGTCATCTCCCCTTTTACATAATCATTTTTACACATGTTTCACTTGGTCTAATATCTGATATGTATATTCTGGCTAGTTTGAAAAGAGATATTTTACCAAAGTGAATACCATCATTATCTTGCCAATATGAAGGGTATACCCTCCGGCTCTGTCAAAATCAAGGGGATTTTAACCGTAGGGGATTTTCTCCGCAGGGGTCGTTTCGTCCCACCTGGAATAACGTCCCCTGGTTGACCCTAGTTCACAGCTTAACATACCCCCGATTTTAATTTTTATTGGACAAATACATTTCCTATTGGAATTATTAAACAGAACAAAATATTGTATTTCCAAATTCCAACTCTTGTATAAGGCTGAAAACATCTTCCAACAGAATTATTTTAAGTATCAGGTATAATAAATAGAAACTTACCAAGCCACCGATCAAGTAGTGGTAATTTCCTATGTTCATCCCCACGAGTAAAATCTGGAAAAAAAAGAACCAAAAATAAAAATCACATAATTATACAATTTCCATTCAAATATGCTGAAGTGGGGATTATAATTTTCTTAAAGATATGGCAACGAAAATTGCTCGTGATTTGCGGCTCAAGATGGAGGTGCTGTTTAAGGTGAAGGTGCTATTAAGTTGGAGGTGTTAGTTAAGGTGGAGGTGCTCTTTGAGGTGGAAATGCTGCTTAAGGTTTAGGTGCTAATTGAGTTGGAGGTGTTATTTGGCGTTAAGGTGCTATTTGAGGTGGCGGTGCTATTTTTTGAGGTGGAGGTACTGTTGAGGTAGAAGTACTATTTGAGGTGGCGGTGCTATTTGAGGTGCAGGTACTGTTAAGGTAGAAGTGCTATTTGAGGTGCAGGTACTGTTAAGGTAGAAGTGCTATTTGAGGTGCAGGTACTGTTAAGGTAGAAGTGCTATTTGAGGTGGCGGTGCTATTTGAGGTGCAGGTACTGTTAAGGTAGAAGTGCTATTTGAGGTGGCGGTGCTATTTGAGGTGCAGGTACTGTTAAGGTAGAAGTGCTATTTGAGGTGGCGGTATTTGGTGACAGCATGCTTGGCGAAGATGTCGCCACACCGACATGGACAGTGACAGTGCGGTGGGCGGGAGGGGGCGGCCATGGGGTAGTGCGGTGGGCGGGAGGGGGCGGCCATGGGGTAGTGCGGTGGGCGGGAGGGGGTGGCCATGGGGTAGTAAGGTGGGCGGGAGGGGGTGGCCATGGTGTAGTGCTGTGGGCGGGAGGGGGCGGCCCTGGGGTAGTGCTGTGGGCGGGAGGGGGTGGCCATGGTGTAGTGCTGTGGGCGGGAGGGGGCGGCCATGGGGTAGTAAGGTGGACGGGAGGGGGCGGCCATGGGGCAGTAAGGTGGGCGGGAGGGGCGGTCATGGGGTAGTAACTGGACTTTGTGTCAGTATGGTTTAATTCTTCACAAACTGCCCCTTACAACAATTCTTTTAGCGCAAGAAGGCTGTGTAGCCTTTCACTCAACTAACATATTCCATTAAAAATTCATACCTGTTTCAAAATAGACTTTAATTTTTGCTCTGTTGACAAGTCTAGGATGATGTATTTTTCCGCCTGGTGTCCGTGTGAGCGTACATAGCGTAGCGTCGTGAAGGAATCGTCTACACTTGCCAGTCGGAGTGGTGTTATTTCCATCTTATGCTGTTCCTCGTTTACTGTGCTGTACAGATGGTGTAGTCTCTGCAGACCTTTAAAGAAAAATAATCGGCTAATATAACTGGTTATTCTTGAACAACCAAAACAAACCAGAAAGTGAGTTAAATACGTGGAATAAAGGTATGTTTGTGTAATCAAAAGCACAAATATTTCCCACTTGCAAACATAGCTTGCAAATGGGTATGCTTTGCAAAGAATTCCGGCGTTTATTCCTTCCTTTTATTTTGTTTTTTTTTCCGTCACGGAGGCTATTTGACGTAGGACAATGAAATTTGGCACAGAGATAGAGGGTGATCAGATGTCGTGAAATTTGCAAAATTTTTTGACCTTGACCTTCAAGATCAAGGTCAAATTAAGGTCAAAATATTTTTTCAAAAACCTATTCCATCACGAAAAATTGCTGGAAATAGCGCTCAAATCCTTTTTTCAACACGTGTACGGTGTCAGTAGGCAGTAACATCATGGATGGAATCTCGACATTCAGTGTCAAGGTCAAGGTCATCTGACTTTTGTATATTGAATTCCGTTAGAGAAAAATTGTCCATTATCTCGAAAACGATTAGAGATAGAGCGATTTTGAGCTTATTTTCGACCCTTTGGGCCTAAAGTCGTCATATAAGAGGTACCTCGTATACTCCTACGTCATGGTCAAGGTCAAAAAGCGGAAGTTGACCATTATCTCGAAAAAGGTTAGAGATAGAGCGATTTTGAGCTTATTTTCGACCCTTTGGGCCTAAAGGACGTTATATAAGAGGTACCTCGGTGACCTTGACCTTCTCCGTCATGGTCAAGGTCAAAAACCGGAAGTCGACCATTACCTCGAAAACGGTTAGAGATAGAGCGATTTTGAGCTTATTTTCGACCCTTTGGGCCTAAAAGACGTTATATAAGAAGTACCTCGGTGACCTTGACCTTCTCCGTCATGGTCAAGGTCAAAAATCGGAAGTTGACCATTATCTTGAAAACGGTTAGAGGCAGAGCGATTTTGAGCTTATTTTCGACCCTTTTGGCCTAAAAGACATTATATAAGAGGTACTTCGGTGACCTTGACCTTCTCCGTCATGGTCAAGGTCAAAAACCGGAAGTCGACCATTACCTCGAAAACGGTTAGAGATAGAGCGATTTTGAGCTTATTTTCGACCCTTTGGGCCTAAAAGACGTTATATAAGAAGTACCTCGGTGACCTTGACCTTCTCCGTCATGGTCAAGGTCAAAAATCGGAAGTTGACCATTATCTTGAAAACGGTTAGAGGCAGAGCGATTTTGAGCTTATTTTCGACCCTTTTGGCCTAAAAGACATTATATAAGAGGTACTTCGGTGTCCTTGACCTCCTCCGTCATGGTCAAGGTGAAAAACCGGAAGTTGTCTATTATCTCAAAAACGGTTAGAAAACTGAACTTGATTATTTGAGATTACGTTATATTTACTTCGATGTCCTTGTTCTTTGACCACATAGATTGTACCATTGCAAGTGGGTGTCATTTGGCTACGTGTAGCGAAATTCGGTCTAGTTTGAGATGTAATCATTCTGTGTGTGAGTAAAAAGTGTGACATTCCTTAATGGATGGTCACTACGACAGTGAGCATCGATTTTATATTTTTAAACAAAACAAAACCTTTAATAAATATTCTATAATGTTGCATCGCAAATTATTAAATAAATGTACAAGTATACAAATGGTTCAAGATATTATGCGGCTTTTGCGTAGAGAAACGAAACGTAGGTTCGCCAACACGATATATGCGGCAGAATGTTAGGAAACAAAGTACAAAAGTCTGTTATGTGAAATACTCATGATGTTGTCTATTTCACACGACTCTATATGTACACACACACACACACACACACACACACACACACACACACACACACACACACACACACACACACACACACACACACACACACACACACACACACACACAGATATATATATATATATATGGTGCTCTCAAGTAACTTTTTCCGGATTGCATGATTGCATGTCGAATTGTTCACTTTTAAAATGCTTCTGAAGAGCACCTCTGTTACAGTTGCTTTGCAGACCCTGAAAATGACATAAGTGACCTTACTTTTGGCACTGCAGTATATTTACTCGTCTACACTTGTTACGTTAAATAATTTATTGAGTGCGGATGTATTGAGGCGGGGTTGCTTAAGGGTGCAACGACGACTGTTTCTGCTGAGAAAGAAATATGGTATTCAACTCATTTGATATTTCTGCCTTGTTACTTAATTGCTATGAATACGATATTTGTTTGTTGTTCGCTAATAAAGCGTCTTACATACTTTTTGACACCGCTAGATTCCGTCAAAGTTAAATAAGAAATATGACCAAATGACTGTAATTTAAGGTGTAGCCACGTTGTTCTGCTCCAACTGCTTATAATTATAGAACATCTTCATTCTCAGAACAGCCATACATGATTAAATACTATTTATATGGCTTGATTTTTTTCATGATTAGGTTTTATTCTTAAAATGCAATTGAGAAAAAAAGTAGATAATCAGACAAATAGGTTAATACTGCTCGTTTTGTTTTAGAGTAACTCAGATCTTTAGCCATAACGTTAGTCTTGTGAAAGTATGAAAGGCGATTTCTACGCAAATACCTGCACAATAAGTAGTTACAATTACTGAGGTTACTTCCCTAATAATAAAAAAAATCACCAGTGAGTGCTTACCCCGGGGGAGCTTCCCAATTCTTAGCTTAACTTTGCTTAAATTGTTTGGCACATCCAGATTTCAGTAAGGTTTTGTAAATCGCTGACTGCAGCCATAGATAATTCCCCACGCAGTCATTCAAACCATTATGTTGTTTTCGGACCTATTCAGCCATGTCCCCAAGCAATGAATAAAACCGATGTTGAACTACCCCTTCTCCTGCAGCCAACGCCCGATCATCACAGAACCATTTCTTAAATAAGATATTATACACAGGAAACTTTTCTCCAGATATGGCAAACAGCTGTTTGTGTTGCGTTTTCTCGGCGGCTTCCAAAGGCTGTAGGGAGGGGACGATTTTCTCACCACAAAATGACTGAAATCTAAAAGATTTCAATTACAACCTGTAAGAGACACTGCACAATTTTTGATGAAATGAGCTTACACATGGAAAGATCTCAGACCGAAATTAATTACAAGGAATTCCTTCATAGCAAAAAGATATAATATTAAGGTATCATGTGTCTTTTCTTGGAGACGTTTCCTTAATCTTTAAAATAGAAATTTACAAAGAAAACATAACAAAGCAAAGTTCTGAGTTCGGATGAGAAGGTCGTGACTGATCAGTTCTGTAGGTTAATGATCAACTGGGATCCCTTTACGTTGGTTAAAATAACGAGATCCACACGTTTGACTCTTTCTCTTGACTCATGTTACATAATAAAGTTATGCCTGACCTTTTGTTACAGGATAGATACAGTACCATAACATTCATGCCTTCAATATTAACCATATTAACCATTCGTATACACACGAATCATAACATTCACTCCTACTGCAGTTTTTTGAGTGAATTCGGAATTTGATAACTTAAATTACTGACTACACGTGCACTCATGATTGACTACAAAGTGTGCCGATGTTATATAGACAGTGAAGAAAAAATGTCAGAAAACAATGGAATATTTCATACAAAAACATTTCGCTGATATCATCTTTAGCCCATCTCGACATACTTCATCTTGTTTAAAAAACACTGTGCTATTTCCTTGACAAGGTGAATCCCCGTGGTCTTAACACAGGCATCCTTAATGCATTCTTGACACTTCAATGCACTTACCAAAGATAAGTTTAGTCGTAAAATGTATCAGTTTCCGCACCTGGCACACAATTGTCATACAGCCCGCCAAATTATCAACTAATGCGTGTTTTATTGACACAGTTAATTAAATCAAGCCTAAATTTTCTTACTCATTATTTTCATATTTGTATTCGAACCATGCCCCTGTGTATGTCAACAAGCGTACATTATAAGGAGCTATACATAAAGTACGCACGCTAGCAGTGGAAAGAGGTGGGGGGTTTTTGGGGCTTTGCATACATCAATGTTAACTATAACGGGAACTGGAAGTGAGAGTCAAAGGCTAAGAGCAGCAAAACTGCAGAAAATGTTTAAAAATCTACTGGTGAAAGTAAGAGAACCAAATATTATCTCGAGCCGCACTGTGTTTAATGACCAGAATATATGTCTAGCCGCATTTTTTAAATGCACAAAAATGATCCCTGCTCATAATGACACACAGTTACAACTCATAGTCATTTTTATGACGAAATATATAAAATTATGTTATACGTTATATTTTCTGATGACACTGCACAAATGTTGATCCATATTTCCCACGAATTGCCTACCCTGACCATGCTTTAGGTTTTATTTGAATGTCAGTTGTGTGTTTTCATCAATAGGGCATCAGGAGAAGTAAAACGTTAAGTCATCTGTTCAGTAAAAACAAAGAAAGACGGTCAGTGCCTTGCATGAAGCTTTCGATCTGTATCTTCTGTTCTTTACTATACCTATTCAAAAAAATAAATAAATAAAATAAACACAGGAAATGAACCAAAACATTCAAAAACTGGCAAAATCAGAATAACTGCAGCAGGTTTGACAAATGGAGTACTTGCGATGAGATCCTGAGTAAATGTATTGCATATATTCCGTATCTATATGTAGCTTACTGTGTTTTTTTTAATTTTTTCTTAGTTGCAAAGGAAATCATTAAATCTCATTTCGCGGATAAATTTAGAAATCCAATTTTTATTTCAGAGTTGCTTCCTATGGACAAAATTCCACATAAGTCACGAACTCAGCCAAGTCAACTTATACATATATCATAAAAAAACTTTCCTTGAGACTTCATAAAACACGCCAACATGTATACATTAAGTGTCATATTTAGCGCTAATGGTAACTGAAAGACTCGCAAGCCTACTCCTAGAAAGCTTCGCTGTATCCCAGCTTGTGTTCTGTAAGCACTGTTCTTACGAACGTAGTTAACAATAATAAGACAAACGTCTACCTAAAGGCTCTAGCAAGCCACAGACATGTTAATCAGGACTAAAAGTAGCGATTGCTGTCCAGTATAAATGAAATGAGGCGCTTCTGGGCGAATAGATCCTAAAATATTCACAGAACTCTGGAATTACTCGAGTTTTCTAGTCCCTAAAGGCTATACAAGACGTCTTCCAATTAAATTCCATATCTTTGCCCGTTCTCTTTTCTCTTTTGTTAGAATGTTTTATCCGGCCTTGATAATATTAAAACTAAACCCAATTTGGAGATGAATATATGAACATTTAACATAAGTGCATAAGACACAGTTGATTTGGTATTTTACACTTTGAATCCCAATGTGACAACGGTCTAAGTAAAAGATTGGTAACACAGACATCTAAAACCGGCAGGACTGTGATCTGGCTGGTAAACAACGTTTCGTTAAATTGAAAACACTAGAAATGTTATTTAGAAGATAGTGCAAGCTTTGTTAGAAAATTGAGCAGAGGTAAGTTTGTAAAAAACCTCGGAGAATTACATCTAAAGGTATGGCTCTTTTTCAGTGTAATCTAGTTTGCTGACTGTTAGAAAAAACAACATACCGCTCAATATCATATTATGAGAAGTCTATTGTTAGAAAATGCCTGGAACTGGAACCGTAACAAGAACCACTATTACTGAAAGCTTTGATGTAAGAGCTTTGGTGTTCTGTTTTATAGAAAGAAAACAATCTGTAAAGTCAGCAATACAAAGTGTTTTGATGTAGTTGTTTGTAGCTACTTTACCACCTTACAAAGACAGATATTTACTATGCCATAAGTCTGTGCAGACACTGAGCGAGACGGGGATTTACAAATGTTTATACAATAACTGTTGAGGAAGATGTTACTGAAATTTAAGCAAAGCTTACGCAATGGGAGCAGTGATCTGCGAGTTTCAAAGAGACACAGTTCTTAATTTAATATAATACAGCTGAATATGATACTTATGATATAGCAAAAGCAGTGATTCATTTAAAATCAATATTAGTAACTTGTCACGAGGTTTTTTGGCTTGCAAGACCGGTTTAGATTTAGACTGAAATCCTGTCATAAAATGTGCCTCAAAACTATGCAAACCACATTCACAGAAACACACCTCTGTGGTATATGAGGATTGGCATAAACACTAACTATCTCCCACAGAGGCAGTGGGAATATATCACCATTAAGCAAATTTAGGCGTCACAGGGTAAACAGTGTTCTTGTGACGCTAAAGAGCTATTACAAGCCAGACAAAAATTACAAGCTGTGCAGTGGCTTAGAATCTGAGCAGCATTTTGCATTTGTTGTTTCTCTCTGTGTTGTGGCCTTGTAGAAAAACCACCAGGGATAAGGCAAAGCGGAAGTAGTCCCCATTAGAAGAATGGAACCATTACTCAACATTCTAGTCTACACAAGTTGTACACATGGCTTGAACTTAGAACAAAGACTTTTTTATGTTTGTGGTCATTTAGTTCAGTCCCTTTGGATGCCTGCCCGGAATTCGCAACGCCCCAGGATTACAACCTAACTCTGACATTTCTCTGAGTGATAACATTAATACGTGTATAGCTTTAGGTTAACTGTTCTATGGAATTTCATCAAAAGGTGACTCAGAGGGTGCTGACATGCTGCATATGGCCGAGATTCAAGAATTTGTACCCACGAAACTATCAACCCTAGTTAGAAAACAAGCAAGATTCATGTGAACGCCAAACGCTCCATTTTTCGTACATATACCATGTTGCACATCGACCTATCCAACAGTTGTTTAATGGCTTATTTAAATGCTCATTGTACTTAGAAATTCTTCAACTTGCAGTGATAAAGTTTTCAGAACTGTAAATGGCGCATTGTATATTAATCATATCAAGAAATTCATGCAGTGGCTTTTTAAAAACATTTTTTACATATTAGTAGTGTATGTTGGCAATGAAGTAAATTTTATTGGTAAATAGTTCAGCTGAAATTTTGTCAGATCATTGGGTAGGCTAATTCCTACAATCTGGGGGTTTGTTGATTTAATAAATATTTTGCTTATTTTAACTACAATGCTGTGTCACATTAAGGTCAATTATGTACAAAGCAAAATCAGTCTGAAGTGCTTTGAATCAATAAGAAATATAAATAAGGTACACCGTTTGCCAAATTAAAATTATTCTCAGCCCATGTCATCGGTATTGAAGTAAGAGCGTTTCGAAAGATTATAATGGTGATAGCGTGATAAGGTTAACTGCAGTAATTCCTCTCTCTTTACACACTTATAAATATTGATTACATGGCAATGCTGTGCAGCTTGTTATGCAAGAATACTCGCAATCAAAAGCTTGTGACTCTTTGCGTAAAGGAATATAGCTCTCTAAATCGAGCAGTCATTGATCTCCAGATATGCAGAGATACAATCAGTAAGGAATAGTTACTTTCTGCCTCATTTAAAGTATGTAGTTTTCAGTATACATCAATTTTCAATCAAGTATCAATTAAAAACTTTTTGTTATGTGATATCGTCATATGTTTTAGGGTTCATTGGTAAATTTAACATCTTTGCAACTTGTTCCTCTTGCTGCATAGTAGGTTCATGAATACCAGATCGTGTTGACCATATATGTTATTCACTAAAACCTGGTTTGTGGAGAACTTTTTTCAAAAACCGGGATGTTTTGTTTCTGTTCTGGAAACTGAGAAGTTTTCCACTATCATTATTTCATACTACGCACCAGTGGTGTACAACCTACCAAATTCTTTTGAACTATGACACAGTTGAACAGTGTAATAGAAAAGAAAATATAATCGATCAATTTCGTAATTGGTTAGACTGGGGTTCAATGAAGAGCAGATCGAATTTGGCTTGGTACAACCTCATTTTGTTGCTCATACAGTTCCGTAAGGAGGGCTACATGGCGCTGTATGATTGACACGTTATTGTGGTCTGGCAGAAGCATTGGGGCAAATCCAATTCAGTTTCAGTGGCGGGGAAGAAAATTAGAGCAAAGATCACATCTATTACCCCTCAAAGGGTTCTGGTAATGTTTTACTAACAAAATATGACACTTTGTGCAACGAAGCGTGTAACAACATGATATTATCGCCCAGATATAAGCACTTTATTTCACCGTTTTTTCGGTGGAGAAGAGTTAAAAATCACTCTCTGAACACAACAAGGTCTGAGAAACATTAAGTCTTTTTAACTGAGCTTTAACAGGATAGGGCGAGACATAAGAAAGAGATTCCTGGTTTTGTTCTGGGGTTTTTGGTTGCCTCTTTATTTGACGAAATTATAATGGCGAGGCTTAAAAATAGTCCGATTTCAATCAGGGTTTTGTGTGGGTTTGGATCATTTGCCTGAGTCAGTCAAACGTACCGTTGACAGTTAAAGACAGTGACTTCACGACTACACCAACAGTTTTGCTCACGTATTATGCGGGCCTAGGTTACCCGAGATGCGCCCGATTTTAAGCCATTTTCTTATAAAGTGATGTCCGAATTGTTCTTTATGTACAACATCCCAAGTGGAAAACATATTGAGGGACAAGTATGCACCAACAAAACCAACGTCGTTGGACCTCGGTTGGATTTCATCGTTGGGTCAGCCAAGTTATGTTGATCGGCCCGCAATTTTTGAAAACGTTAAGCGATTTCAGGGATTTCACTTTGTTTTTTTTTTTTGCAAATCGCTTCACTTCCGGTAAGCGATATTATAACTGAGCTGCGTGCAAACATTTTGGTCAATGCCGTTTGCCGACCGTGGACATCCATCGTCTTTCCAACAATCACAGGACAATGCCAATGTTTCCTACCATGTACCATCATTGCGTCAACGTGTCATTGCTTTGTAGGATGGCACCATATATAATGTTTATTATTTAACCTCCACCCCACCCCACCCCCGTTCGTCAAACGTCCCGTGGCGCCTCACACATAGTCTAAAAAAACTGGCGTGCACACAGTCCCAGATCACCCTTTTTGCAAACGTACTTTACTGAGGGCCAATCGAGTTCTCTCCCTGAGGATACCCAGTCCCGCGCTACCAGGGTCTTAACCAGCAGTTTTGTACGTCTGCAAATCTAACTCATATTTGTGGAGATCGCGAATAAAGTAGATGAGAAACCGTGTTCAGGGGAACGTCTGTCGTTGCACTTTACAGCAGGAAATTACAAGTTTGTTTTTAATTAATAAAATAAAACAACTGTAAAACAAAAAATAATTGTAACAGAAGATTGCTCTTTTCTTCGGCTGGTGGTATGCGTTACATCCTCCAGGCTATGTACCGATAAGAACATAATTTATAAATGAGCATGGACGACAGACGAAACGAAATCCATAGTTACTAGGCCAGAGAAATAAACATCTGAAAGCGGATTAAATTACATACGTCTAGAAATCTCGTAACAACGGGTTGCGGCACGGCAGCAGAGGACTATTGCGTGACAAAGTATTCAAAGAAACAAATCACCCCCAAAGAACACAATAAGACAGGCAGTGGCTGTTGGTAAAAACAGGCCTAAGGCAGTTGAAATGAAGAAAATGTTCAGCTTGCTGGTGTATGGAAGCTGGGGAACAGTCTGACTGCATGTTTTTTTAACTTCACACTGTAATTAAGGCAAGAAGCGATGAGAATGAATTAGGACAGGAAAAACAGTGTCTAATCCACCGATTTGGTCATTCAATAGCAAATAAAAAAAGTAAAAGGACTTTTCGGATTGAAAAAAAAATATGAGTAAAGAAATCGACCAACCGGCCTGCCACACGTGAAAAAGTTAACTGCTACAACGTAACGTGCGTCAAAATGCGATAGAAATGAAAGCGTTGCTTGATATCAAAGTCCGTTATTGTTTGATTATGACACCTTTAATTACACCTTGAAAAAGAAAAAAAAACATTAATTTTAGCCAACTGTAGATTCAATCAAAATCTTCAAAATGATTTTAAGGTCTGGTTAAGGCGTTTCTATTGTTTTACGATCAATAATAAAACAGATGAACGACCTGCTGGGTTAGTTTTTTTTTTTGTTAAAGAAAATAAGAAACACAACTGTTTCTCTTCCTGGCCTAAGCCTCCGTAATGACTTCAGCAGGAACTGGGAAGCAGCAATTCGCGTAACACTATACATAAAAGATGTCACCGCAGTAAGGCAGCACGCATGGAAGATCTCCTAACAATCGTTATTTTAGAACGTTCCGAAAGTTGTTTAGGGAAACCCTATTTGAAGAAAAAAAATGATCCGATTATGGTCAATATTTTACTGACGTCGAAGAAATAAAGCAACTATATACATACATACATATATATATATATATATATATATATATATATATATATATATATATATATATATATATATATATATATATATATATATATATATATATATATATATATATATATATATATATATACATTTTTATATATTTATATATTTATGTATCTTAAAGTGTAATTTTTAAATTAGATCATTACCTTTTGAAAGTTTGCTAGTCTGTTTATTCTGTTTATTTCAGTTGTAGTCCATCGCACACTATCAGTAAGTCATACATCGACGTTTCCTTGTCTATTTTCTTTTTTCAAAGCTAATATACGCTGCCATAGTGATATCATAGCAACAAATTTTAATTTTCATTGATCTTTCGTTTCGAAGAAACATAGGTGTTTTTGCTAAGAAGCGTTTATGGCTATGAGGTACGCAGACAACGCAGGAAATAGGATTTTTGTACCTTGTAGAACTGCTCATAAAATGTGTGTAGTCATTATAACATAATGTGCGCACCGCTCCTGACCCCCTATCATTCACCCCTAAACCTTATCTTCTTTAGCGCTTAGTTAATTGATGGCTGCTAATTGGGCTAAGCTCACGGAACAAGATCAGGTGACAACAGACACCCTACGTAGAAAGTACAATCCTTTATTTATTTTTCAAATATAAAGGATTTCATAAACCACAAGACGTTTGTTTTTTATGCAAGCTATCTATTGTCTTGATGTTTGCGTCCGCACTAAAGACGACAGAGGAAGTATTCTAGAAATACCTAAATTTAAAATCCCAGGATTATAATATTCTATGACGTATTCTATTTCATGACGTATTCTATTCTAGGACGCATTCTCTTCCATGATGTCTTCTATTCCAGCATGTATTCCATTCTAGGATGTAATCTATATTTGGATGTGTTCTTTTCTAGGATATATTCTATTCTGGGATTTATTTTATTCTGACAAGCATTCTATTCTATGATACGTCCTATTCTTCAACGTATTCTTTTTCGAGATGTATTCTATCCCAAAATTTCTTCTCGTCAAATATCGAAAGTAATTTTACATAACAAAACTGAAATCGCAATTATACTGATTAATAGGAAGAATTATACTGCAATGAATAGCGGACCTGTCATGAGGGAGCATTGATTTACTGGATGATCCTCAGTAAACTAAGCAGTTGGCACTGAGGACTACCTAACATAAGGAAACTAAGAACAAGTGGCTCGTCTGCTGAGAAGGAACAAACGGCGAAATCTCGTGTAGTTTTTACGCATGCCCATTGACCATTGACGCAATGAAACGGGTTGAAAACTGCCTTCCAGGCACACTGCATAGCGTGATATTTAAAATATTATTTCGGGAAACAGGTCAATTCCCGACTTAAACTACCCAACTGGACAAGGCCCGATCGGGTAGTATACCACTGGAAAATACCCAACATTGGGAATTACCTAACAAGACAATACCCCACTCGCATAATACCCTATTTCCGACATTCCGCCTTGGACATTACCTTACTTTTCATTTCATTCTTATGTGTGTCAGTCGCAATGCAAGGGTAATCTGTCCTCATCCCAAATTGCAATTACACACTGGATTCCTGTTGCGGTGTTGAATTGCAATGAACAATTTGCTATGATGCACGAGTGCATCGGTTTGCTATCCACAGTCGCTGGAATTTACGGTGAAATGTAGTTTGTTATCCGGCAAAATGTATAACATCCTCGAATTTTCGGGGTTAAAATTCTGGATGGAGGATGGGGGACTTGGTATGAAATGTGTTACAATGCGTGTCAAAAAGGGGGGTTATTTTGAGGCCGGGCTCAGTCCGTACAGAGTGCCAATTTCGTCAAAGAAAGGTAGGTAATTTTCATTCAGCACTCTGCGTTTCCCACAAAAAGGCCTGAGGGGGTTATTTCAGAATTTCACTCCGTGCTTTTTTTTAAAATTTTGCCATTTCAAAATTAGCACTACTCGTTTAGGGGTCTTTTTTAATAGGTCGTGGACACGCATGGTAACCAGTTGGTACTTAAATGCCCCCCGGTGTAATGAAACGTTTTGACCCCCAAACAAATCGACTCCCCGGTCGATTTGTTTTAAAACAAACAGCCTCCCCCCGGTCGATTTGTTTTGGGAAAACCCGCCATAATAAACAGACCTCCCCTATAATAAAATGACCCCCCTCCAAATAATTATGTTTAAATATAAAATGGAAGTAAAAATGGAGCATATGGTTTTTAAATAATATTTCATGCATTTTCTACCTCTTGATGTAGAAAAATATTATTTTGAACCTTTGAAATGCCATTATTGAACTTTGACAGATTTTTTGTTGACTGTATGTTAGTGGTGTTGGAAATGTTTCCGTGTTTGAAAATGTAGATGTTAGTTGCTAAATAAATTGTTTTTCATGGATATAGTTTTTTTTTTTCAATTAAGGAAACTAATAAGGTGGCCATATGTGGAAAGAAATAAAGAAATCAACATAAAATAAGAGGGTTAAAACATTTCAGGGGGGGGGTCTGTTTGTTTTAAAACAAATCGACTGGGGGGTCTGTTTGTTTTAAAACAAATCGGCCGGGGGGTAGATTTATTTTGGGGTTCAAAACGTTTCCTTACACCGGGGTTTAAAATATTCATTTCAGCACGGAATTCAGTACGTCTACCCAAGATCTCCCCACGACAAACAATCCTATCGGGAGAGGTGAGGGGGGGGGGGGGGTGAGGGGGTGACACCGGGTGTTGTTGTCGGCGGTCACCGCTCACCACCAAAACTTAGGGTATTGGTCTGTAGGGTATTGGACTGTAGGATATTGGTCTGTAGGGTATTGGTCTGTAGGGTATTGATCTGTAGGGTATTGGTCTGTAGAGTATTGGTCTGTAGGTTATTGGCTTAGAGGCATCGCAAAATAAAATAATAAAATAAATAAATAAATAATAATAATAATAATAATAATAATAATTTTCAGTCGAGTATTGTCCTGTTGGGTATTGTCCTAGACCAATTATATGGACAAATAAGAGTGCAGAGAGGTCAGAAGTAAACATAGTTCGGCGCTTTTCAACCCTGTGGTATGGATTAAGATTACTACATGTGCTGTTGTGAGAAATGTTGCGACTTATTTTGTGGCAGTGTGCTAACCTCCAATTAAGACCAGCAACAGTGCCAAATAATGAGTTTTCTAGAGTGGGTGAGAAAACATGATAAACTGGGTGGGAAGATTGCATTAACGTAAAGCGACAACTTCGTTTTAGCTGGCGTTACTTTGTCAACACTACTAAATCGAATTCTGTTTTCTGCTCAAATTTTTTCCTAACAAAGTAATTTCTGTTGGTTCTGCTTCGATATTTTTGTGCATTTAAAGATCAGTATTAAGTGAATTTTCCATGACGTGACTGTTGAAATGTTTTTTTTTTCACTAAGCTATGAATAATACTGATGACTGGCTGCTCTGACTGCTGGAGAATAAAACGAGTTTTTTTTTCTTTTTTATTCAGGGACGTTTGAAATTAAATCATTCCTCATCAGATAAGGCGTTTGATGGCAAGGAATTGTTTCTTTCTTATAGAATGCCACCAATCATATGCTAATTCCTAAAATATCACCCCTAAAATACCACACTGAAAAAACCACCACGACTACATTACCCCGAAAAGATTACACCAGAAAGCGCACCCTGAAAAGATCATCCTGAAAAGATCACATGAAACTAGAGCGGCCAGTGCACACAAAACATAGGAGTACAGGCTTATGTTATACACTTTCAGTCGATACCTACTTAGTTTTTTGTTTTTGTAAACAAAAACAAATGTCTCCCCGACCAAACCCATGATCCCCCCCCAAAAAAAATCCTGTTTTTTTAATTACTAAAATAAAATATTCATTTCTGCAAACATAACCTTAATTCATGGTAAAAGAACTTAAAATAAACCAAACAGATGGTGGTCACTAAAACATATAAATGGACGTCTTTTTTCATCCGAGTCTGGAAGGTGGTCGATAAAACGGGTTTTACTGCAGGCCCTTCTTATCCAGATCTGAAGTTGGTCACTATAGTAGTTTTGCTGTACGCTACATTTTCTATCCGGGTCTGGAAGTTGGTCAAGACAGGCAGGTTTTATCGTACGTCTTTTTACCGAATCTGGAAGGGGTCACGACAAACGGGTCTTACTTATTATCCAGGTTTTGAAGGCGGTTGGTTTTTTTTTGCTAACCATCATCCTCCACACGCCCTTCCCCCCCCCCCCCCGCTATTTAATGTAGGTCCAACTATAAACACAATTCTAACCCTTTTACCCAAGGCAACGGTAACGGTCTGTATCCTAAGTGTAGTTATAGCCATGATACTACCTTGTCGTCGCACATTCCCATAGGCCAAATAGCACTAGAAAGGCATTCTTCATAACTGCGCATCAGATGACGCACCTCGGTGGGACAGGGGGTGTGCATTTCGGTGCCAAAATGGTGAGCTGCTTCTCATAACACAAGATGTCAGATGACCCACTTTAATAGCGAAAAATGCTTCCGCAAACAATGCCAATCGATACAAAATAGCTCCTAATATAGAACACCTTGGCAACCGAATCAAGTATGCGCGAAACAAAAATCAATAGCTAGACCAGCTAAGACCTATAGCATTCCATGACCTCGAAGATAACGACTCCATCATGCACCACAACTGACACTGACCCCTGACTGAGTGGCATGTTACATAACAGCCGTAGATGAGAAACGCACAAAAAGCTTAATTTCAGGCACTAACAAATAGCAATGGACCGACAGTAATGCTGTCACTGTTTTGAAGCTTTCTAAAGAATGCAGGAACACTCGAGAATCTTCTGAAATCCCCAGCGTAGATAACACCTATGCTTAGATAACAAAGGAGCCAAAAAATGGGGAGGCGGGGGTGGAGTGTTGACGTTATGCACCTTTCTTGATTTTCTACACGAGTTTAATAATGTTTAACCAAAATCGTGCGACTTATCCGAGGAATAACAACACCAAATTTAAAGTCGATCCGACTTTCGATGTCGAGAAATTTTGCTTAAGAACACATAATTTCTTTCCCGTCAAAAGTTGAAACAATCGTCTGACTGAACCAAAGAATATCCATATAAAATTTTAAGTCGAAATGACTTTCCGTTATAGAGATATTATGCATATAAGATCTGGTTCTAAATATACACATATTGTACGCGATGACGTCACACGTGGCACTCGTTCGTTCTACTCGCGAAAAAAATTTAAAGTTTCTTTCGGACCTACCAAGCAATAATCCCACCAAGTTTCAACTTTCTCCAATGTTCAGCAGCTGAGAAATTTCGCACACAAGATTTTTACGTGATGACGTCATACGAATGCCCTAATCATGTGACATGCGTGAAAAGTTGACAGAACCGTCCGACTGACCCAAGGCATGTTCATACAAAATTTGAAGTAGATAGGACTTTCCGTTATCGAGATATTTTGCACACAAGATCTTGTTCCAAATATATACATATTTTACGTGATGACGTCATACGCCGCATTCGTTCGTTCTACTCGCGAAAAAATTCTGTAGATTCTTTCGGACCTACCAAGCAACAATCCCACCAAGTTTCAACTTTCTCCGATGTTCAGCAGCTGAGAAATTTCGCACGCAAGATTTTTTCGCAATGACGTCATACGCCCGCCCTAATCATGTGACACACGTGAAAATGTGACAGAACCGTCCGACTGACCCAAGGAATGTTCATATAAAATTTGAAGTCGATAGGACTTTCCGTTATCGAGATATTTTGCACACAAGATCTTGTTCAAAATACATGCATATTTTACGTGATGACGTCATACGCCGCATTCGTTTGTTCTACTCGCAAAAAAATTCCTGTAGAGTCTTTCGGACCTACCAAGCAACAATCCCACCAAGTTTCAACTTTCTCCGATGTTCAGCGGCAGAGAAATTTCGCACACAAGATTTTTACGTAATGACGTTATACGCCTGCCCTAATCACGTGACATGCGTCAAAAGTTGATAGAACCGTGCGACCTAACCAAGGAATAAATCGATCAAGTTTGAAGTCGATCGGACGTTTCGTTCTCGAGATATCTTGCACACAACACTTTGTTCACAACAGACTGACACACACACACACACACACACACACAGACACACACACACACGTACACACATACACACACACAGAACGTACAAACACTATATGTCTCCCCTTGGTCGGGGAGACATAATGATCATTATGAAATGATCAGTGCTAAAAGATCACTCCAAAAGGGTCACCCTGAAAGAATCACCCCGAAAAAAATCACCCCGAACAGATCATCCTGAAAAGATCAGCCCGAAAAGATCATTTCCAAAAGCTTCATTGAAAACATTTTTTGGAGTTATTTTGCAAGTAGTAGACACAGATGAATCTTGAAAAATGACAAAGACCTCGGAAATTTTTGCATAATGTGAATAGATCACTGAGTTTTCGGTCAACTGGAAAAGAGCGCTGATTGTTCGGGCCGGGGAGGGGACGGGGGGAGGGATGGGGGTGATAGGAAACAGGGGCACATGCCCACCTAGCCCAAGTACGTGAGTGCACCCTTCGCGTTATTAAGCCATACTTGTCACAGAGATACTTGACGTTATTGTAACTGAACCTCTCTAAAACACTGCCAGTTTAGCAGCTCAACGGTCTGGCTAAAATACTGTGCGGAAGCTTCTTGTCAGCTGTCCCAAGATTCAAGACACTAATTTGATTAAGTGATTTCAAGACTTCCTTTCTTTTGCAGCCTGGGTCTTGGTTGCTGAGGTTTTGCCATTGTGTACTTTTTCTTTGCTTTTTTTTTTTTGCTTTTTTTTTGCTGGGGTTTTCATTATGTGAGTGATATATTTGCATATTTTGTATTTCGAATTAATTTTATTTTCATAAATTATCAGAAGTAATTCTTAATAATTGAAAAGAGTTGATACTTTGGATTTGGCGACATATAAATCCGAAAATACTTTAAAACCAATGGTTCACCATTTTTATTATTTAACTCTTTTCACGGTCGATTCGCCGGAATAAGTTATGCTCACAGCAAGCATATTTTATTAAGCGAACAAGGTCTTTAGTTGACAAAAGCCCCGAATTCAGTTAGTTCCATTTTTATGTGGGTTTCCCTTCATGTTTATTGTATTCATGCCCATTTTTTCTTGCTGTTATGAAACAGCTCACTTCTGAGGAGATCTATATGTATAATCACAGAGCGGATGGATATCCATCCAGCTGTACTGTGCATCCCTCAGTTTTGAGTCTTCTCGCACGTGAGGGAAAAAGGTGCATATGAGTGTCCAACTCAATAAAATCTATATTTTAGTGACTCTTTAATAAAGTGATTTCTTTCCTTTATGAGTACTATTTTGTGCGGAATCCCCAGTGGGATTGGAGTAAAAAGGTGTTATACACAACAGACCGAACCGGCGTAGAGGTCAGTACATTCCCTTTCGAGTGTTTTGGCAAATACGCGCCATTTTTTTGCACGCAACCAATTTTTGCGTGGAACTCTGCTTCTTCTTTTTCTTAAAAAAATGATTAAACTAATGATAACTTACTTTTTCACTATTATATGTTTTGATAAATTTGGTGCGGTAGAATCCCGATTTGAGCACTTTAACAAGACACATTAACCCCTTAGTTATCCCCGAGAAGCGTACCTCAAATTCTCCGCTGTGACTGACGACAGCACGCGGCTGTTGCTCACTTACATCCTCCAGCAGTTTCTGAACCCCTCAATGAAATGGGCACCAGATGTGCTTCAACCATTTTTAATTTATATTTTTTGCTGTGAGAATGAAGAAAACCTGATGACTTTTTCTCTTAACGACATTACTAAATTTAAGGGAGAGATGGGGGAGGAGGAGGGGGGGGGGGTGGTGGCCAAGATACGCATTTGCGAAGTACTCTAAGTTGTCACTCAATCTCAACACACTATCTCCTGGATGCGTCATTGCTCTTTTAGAGTGAGCATGTATGGACGTCATTTAAGGGGATGTGTATCCATGGGCATGTTCTTTCCACCCACTCACGTTCTGAGGGATAGAAGAAAAAACGTTCGACCGTGGTTAGTGCATTTGTGTATCCTTGTAGGATTTCTACTATTGGTTTGCTGATGAAAAGCGGACAGAATGGCAGCATATATTGGGGGAATGGTTTTTGTAATTGGAGGAAAGCAGTGGGGACATTAGCAAATGCTGTTTTAGGCTGTTACTGCTAAGCCTGCCACTTGCCATTATAGATTTCCATTTAAATCGCCTGAAATTTAGCAGCTTAATGGGGGAAAAGAAGTAGAATTTAGAGCGAGGAAAATGAATAAAGCTCCTTTTTTAAAAGAACCATGGGATGTTGTGACATTTATTGTTGCTAGACGGAAATTTCTTTTCGTTGCTCATTTGCCCTTGTTTTGTGATATTCATCATGGCGTGCACGTGACCTGAACACACGTGTTTCTGTCCAAATACAGGCACGTGTACATTCGGCTTTTCGCCCAAATACAGGCACGCGCACATCTATTTTTTTGAAAATAAAAATATACTAACCATTATCAGCATTTTTCATTGCCTTTCGTGCTGCGTGGTCTGAGATGTGAATCATCAAACAAAAGTGCCTTAATTCCACGCAAATATCACTCCAGTCATCGTGTCACTCCCCTCATGTATTGGGGACATAGTGGAGGACCATATCAGATCAGTCGCCAGGCTGAGCACTTATGCCGCCAATATTTTAAACTTTTTATAAGTAAGCCAAGTGTGACTGTAACCTGCTGTAACCAGTGTTCACACACTTGGATCTGCACCACTTCCTTTCTGTGTCTCAATCCGTTTATAAATTAAAGAACGACCAACAATTAACTTTAAAAAGAGCACGGAGATGAAAATCGCTCCTCAGTTTGTCCTGGTTTAAAGAAAACCAAAAAAAGGGGGTAAAGCATCAATACAAAAAATCAAGCAATTGAGAAGGGAACGCAGCAGGTGTGCTGAGATTGCACAGCAGTCAGGCATTCATTGTTTCTCCTAATCTCTTTATATCCCACGAGGCCCTCATTCGTGACTTGGCAGAATCTGTGAGGGGCGGTTTCTGACCTTCTACCAAAAGGGGGCTGTTTTGTCAATGAACGGCAATAGTTGAAGATAACACAAGTAAATTTATGTTTTGTCTCTTCTCTGCTGGCTCCTGCTGCCTTGTCTAAGGATTGGTTTAAAAAAAAACACACAAAAAATAAGTGGAAAATCGTATAAGGGCGAGTCATCCTGTCATGGAAGAAGGGACATGTTCACCGGGGCTGGGGGCGGGGGGGGGGGGCGTAGCAGTTGGTAATATATGTGTTACCATGTGCATAATTTTTTTGGGGGGGGGGGCGACGCTGTACGGTGAATGCTATTTACATTAAAAGACACTGTCAGTGAATTTGCCAAATCAGTGACTGGACAGTGGACAGCGTCAGTAACATTATCGGTGAATCAGTCAGATCCGTTTACGAAACTAATCGTGTCCTTCGTATTTTTAAAATCCATTAAAATATGCTCTGAGTTTTTATTATTTTCAATTTGCTTCATTTACCATTTACAAATTTTGTGACTTTTGTTCTTATTAAAAATATTTAAGAACTAGAAGCTCATTCCGCCAGCGAAATGTTAAACACTTGACAAAAATTAAAACGCAAAAATACTTCCTTCAGTGGGTTATTTCTTGAATAATATATTGCAGACAACACAGCTTGAATACGTCTTATAAGCCGAGTAGTGTTTGGTTTTTGTTGACTTAAGGTTTTATTGACTGATCAGGCATGCGCCTTGTTATCTATTTACGCAGTGAGAGCTCGCACAAAGCTCACCGAGCAAATGTGTATTCTGTGCTGTCGTTAAATGCCACGCATTTATTTGCAAAAAAATACACTCTTTTCACACGGCGTTTTAACAAAGAAAACGAAATCAAAGACGAAAATAAAAAGTGGCATGCACATGTTCAGATCAAGCTCTTCATAAGTCCCAAGTTTCATGGTCGTAGGGCCCGTAGTGTAAGAGAAGAAGAAGACACAAAAAATCGGAAAAACTGTCAAGAAGAAAAAAAGGGCAAATTTTGCTCGCACAAATTCATATAACCCTTGCAAGCCAAAGGCTTGTCAAGTGTTAAATAGTTAAAATTTGCAGTGTTGCAAAATTAACTAAGTGATTTGTCTGTACAGTCCGTGCTTATTAATCACGCTATATTTGGTATATTTCTGGTATTTCTTTTCATTTGAACTATGAGAATTATTATTGTTACTTATTTATCACTAACACTAATTTCTGGAAATTGTACCCTGAATATTTATTTTTTCCATATTTGTGGCAATTTAACAGATTTACTTTGCGGACTTGCGGGTCGCTAGCAAAAGTAGTTAACGTAACGTCTGTGGACATGCGGATCACTAGCAAAAGTAGTTAACGTAACGTCTGTGGACATGCGGGTCACTAGCAAAAGTGGTTAACGTAACATCTGTGGACATGCGGATCACTAGCAAAAGTAGTTAACGTAACGTCTGTTGACATGCGGATCACTAGCAAAAGTAGTTAACGTAACGTCTGTGGACATGCGGATCACTAGCAAAAGTAGTAAACGTAACGTCTTTGGACATGCGGGTCGCTAGCAAAAGTAGTTAACGTAACGTATGTGGACATGCGGTTCGCTAGCAAAAATAGTTAACGTAACGTCTGTGGACATGCGGGTCGCTAGCAAAAGAAGTTAACGTAACGTCTGTGGACATGCCGGTCGCTAGCAAAAAAGTAGTTAATGTAACGTCTGTGGACAGATGAATCGCAAGCAAAAATAGTTAACACAATCAGTCTCACTGGCAGGAATGGTTATTACAGTCCGTGGAAAGTGTCTCGCTGGAAATTGCAATTGGATGCACGAGATAACCGTGGCATGTGTCAGAAGCCGTGGCATGTGTCAGAAGCCGTGGCATGTGTCAGAAGCCGTGACATGTGTCAGAAGCCGTGGCATGCGACCAACAACATCAATGGTACCATCTCTACTTATACGAACCACTGTAATAAAACGAACCTTCCGTTTTCCCGGAATCACGAACGGTTACTTGTTAAATCCGACTGTTTATCATTAAACAAGTTTGTTCAATGTTTACTCTAGCAGTTAGCTGAATTATTTTCCACCCGCCAGCTATCGGCAATATTCTGCACAGGCGCTATTTGATTCGCGTAGTTGTAACATATGAAATATGCACACACTGCTTAATTGCATAAATGCAAAAACTTTAATTTGTTTCATAGATTATAGATCTATCACGCATAGGTGTTTGCGCTATGATTTTATTTCTTTATAATATGAGAAAACATTTAAAGAGACTGTAAAAAGTTTCGAGATGGTCTTGTTTTATGGTCTTATTTTTGCCGTACGGTCTTAGCACCTGCTTTTTTGGGAAAAAACGCAGCACCAGAACACCGGTAATAAGAACTGAGTACGGGCTGGAAAAAGTGGTCTTCTATCCACGATGTTCTAAACTTTGAGGGGATCCTGTATGATCCCGGTTATTGTAGAGAGCGCAGACTAGCGGCACCTACCTTCTTCGTTGTCATACACGTAGTAGACATGATGCCACTTGAAATGAAGTACCACGTCGATCATGGCCTTGGCGTATGACGGTCGCATATGCAGGATGAAATCTGACGGACTGAACCCGTTCTTTAGCGGAACACTTGGGGTGACGTAAGGCATGTGAAATGTGTTTGAAAACGAGGCGATGATCTCGTTTGACTCGGCGTCCAGTGTGCCGTAGAAGGCGAAAACACCACGGGATATGAGGCTACATACTGTAAACAGAACAACAAGATATGGGAATACATTTTGTAAACAGAACAGACAGATATGGGGACCTTCTGCAAACAAGACAACAAAATATGAGACCACATTCTGTAAATAGAACAGCAAGATATGAGATAACATTCTGCAAACAGAACAATTAGATATGAGACCCTATTCGGTAAACAGAATAATTAGATATGAGACAACATTCTGCAAACAGAACAAGTAGATATGTGACTGCAGAGGGGTGGCTCTGTTGGTTAGAGCGTTAGTCTGGTACTCATGAAGGTCCCAGGTTCGAATATAGCTCGAATTGTAAGCGGGGTTATTGACCTTCGCTCCAATTGTCTGAGAACAGTCAATGCCTTGGGTGAGATCACCGATCACGGAATTCAAAATTAATGCTCAGTGAGTCTTGTAGCCATCCCTAGAAAAAGGAATCCCGGACAAAACGGAGAAGACCAAAACGGCGACGGCCAAAACGGCGATGGCCAAAACGGCGACAAGTGCAACCCCGGACAAAACGGCGACGCAGATTAATAATTTAATGTTGAAAATCAAAATGCAAAGAATAGTGTTGCCAGATAAATCAATTCATTTCTGCTTGAAGTTGAGTATAATTTGAACCAATATTTAAATTTTAAGGGCAAAATAAAATGGATAATTTAACACTATTTTCTGATATATTCCTAATTGCAATTATACGACAATCCATCGCGTGTGTGTGGGGGGGGGGGGGGGTGTAAATAAGTACATTTTGAAAGACAATTATATTTAGCGACTGTGCCCACTAATCTGTGATCGCACGTGAATCCACATCAATAAAAGGCAAAATAAAAACGCCCTTAAAAGGACTTCGGATTATCAGCAATGAAAGACCGATGTTTTAAACGCCTTAATGAGCTTATCCTTATCTGTATCGGTTATGTGAAATGCTGTTATTATATACAGATCCACACCAATGAAAGATAAGATTAAATTTTATTTTACCTGAGAAAATCATTTTCAGTTTTACCTGAGAAAAGTTAAAGCAGATTACTGAGACAGTGACTGGTGACAGGAAGGAGGTGGTTATGGAGGGCAGGAAGGGCACGTTCAACTTGGGAGAAATGCTGCACTGTGTTCAGATTTATTTATCTCTGATTGTTAAACAAACTGTGTGGGCAACGTTGTTACTTTTTGTTTTTTTTTAATAAGCGTTTTAAAGCATAAACTTAAAAAAAACTCCGTCGCCGTTTTGCCCGGGGTTGCACTTGTCGCCGTTTTGGCCATCGCCGTTTTGGCCGTCGCCGTTTTGGTCGTCTCCGTTATGGCCGTCGCCGTTTTGGTCGTCGCCGTTATGTCCGTATACCTAGAAAAAGATATGGGACAGCATTCTGCAAACAGAACAACGAGTTATGAGACGGATTTCGGCAAACAGTGTCTCATTACTTAATCCTTTGAAGAGCCTGTTTCCCGGAGATTATTAATGGCTGCGAATCCATTAATCCCGTGCAGTTTATGCCGTTAATTTGAAAAATCTTTTAACAACATATAAAGCCGATAACTAATCTCCCGTTTTCTCAATCGTCAATTTACAACAAATCTTGGAGTTCTTGAAATATATATATTCTGTGTAAATATGGAAGCAGTTTTGTTCAAGTCAAAAGTTGAATATTGTATGGCTAATGACTATTTGATGGCTTATGAATAAATGTTTACAGTACATGATTTTATTTTCTTGCAAATAAACTCATTTCAATATTGGCACAAGATGGTAAGATTAAGGGACGTTTCCCGAATCCACGACTTTTCGTCGAGCGACTTTTCACCGGCGACATTTCGTCGAGCGACTTTTCGTCGAAAATGGCCAGTGCGACTTTTAGTCGAAGTGTGTTAGGAACAAATTTTTACTATGTGGAATTCAAGATAACCTTTTGTAATTAAGTTTTTGTGGCGTTATGCCCCATGACTTAAAACAGAAATGCAACTTTTTAACCAGCACAGCTTTTATTTTATACATTGACACAAAAGCATCGAATTCATCGTGTTTGAGAATCACACATCAGTTATTCTCACAACTTCACGAGTGTTTATTCTGTTTAATAATTTCAATTTGTATCAACCAGTGAGATCTGGTCATTGATCGATATGATTGCGCAATGCTTCTTAAACAGCATTGTCTTGAAAGGAGCATCAAAGATTTGATTCGTCACGGTTTAACATTACTAACATTAACATTACACATTACTTCGAATGAAACACAATATTTGAATTTTTACGTATTGTTTGCACAAATATTGTTAAACAGTTTCTTGATGCATTTTGCTAGAGTTTTTTTCTGCATATTCCAAAATTTGCACCTTTTTTCGTAATCAAATTGAAATCGCTTTCTTTTCTTTTCCATCGTGAAAAGATTTGACATATGAAACAAAAGTCAAAACCTATCCCTACTTATAGTAAGTTTGAATTTTTATCTGATATTACAATAACCCTAAAGAAAATAAGTGTTTGGGATAAGCGGGACGCAGGGGAACCGGACAAAATACCACCGGACATAATACCACCGGACAAAATACCACCGGACATAATACCACCGGACAAAATACCACCGGACATAATACCACCAAGGAAATGAAAACTAGGACAAAATACCACCAAAGATATCTTTTTATTATACAACGTAACAACGCAGACTCGGTGGCGTCCGGTCATGCAAGAAGCTGAAATAAGACGCGAAAAGGAGACGGCTTAGGGATTATACAGATACATACTCATGTGGCTCAACATGCAGCGTAACAACCCAGAAAAGGGTGGCGTCCAGTCATCGCGGAAAAGACTCAACATGAGATGCACGACGGAGACAGCTTAGGTATTAAAAAAATGAAATGCCGTAGGTCGCAGAGAATAGGAGTATATACTCCGCTATGTCATTATTGATAAGGGATTACCATAGCGCGAGATTTTTAGCATATAAATAGGGCACTAAAACGAGGGGAATTTAAACCAATATCAACAGCAATAAACCACGACAATAAACTAACTACGATCTACAAAAAATGGAAATAATTATCTCCCTAAAGGGCGGGCAAAAGCTTTGCCATAATGGGCATATGAAATGTAGAGACTTTAAGAACAGTTAGAGTAAAGTAGAATGTCCTCAGTGAATGTAATTTTACGTTTGTTTTATTTACATTCAGTTATGAATAGTTCCGGGGATCAGAGAAAGCAAAAAAGATTGTGGTGGTATTTTGTCCTAGTTTTCATTTCCTTGGTGGTATTATGTCCGGTGGTATTTTGTCCGGTGGTATTATGTCCGGTGGTATTTTTTCCTACACCCGGGATAAGCACCCCGGAATGCTTCCGCTGTTGTCTTTGATAAATTCCTGTATACGAAGCTTTGTGTTTATGTAAACACTGTACTGTAATCCCTGCTGGTCAAGTGTGCACTCCATCGCAATAAAAGCATTTGAATATTTGATGCATTGGATTATCAGACAAGCAAAATCACTGAAATGTTCCCCCCCGAGCAAAATGCATGGCGGTACAAAGGGAGTAAAATGTAATAAAAATGCATTTTGGGACTGCAGAATGCCTGGCGGATGGCGTTAGACGAATTTGGCGGTACTTCGGGAGTATTATATAAGGACAAAAACGGGAACGGAGAGTTTATGGCGTTAGCGCGAGTTTGGCGCTACTTCGAATGGCATTACTTCGGGAGCAGACTGTATATTAATCTTGAGATCTTAGAGCAACTCCGGCCATTGATGGATATGTATGAGTAATCTTTTCTAAAGAGCATTATCTGAAGAGAGTACCATTATTTTGCAATTTGTTAATTGCAATTTGTTTCTATCAGTGAGATCTTAGAGCCACTTAGAGGTCATTGATGGACATGTACTTGTATTTTGTTACGCCTTACTAACTTTTGAAGAATTTCGACGAAAAGTCGCACTTGCTACGAAATGTCGCCGACGGTCGGGATACCACGTTATCCATTACAACAATTTGCTTTCGCGCAATATGCCGTGATGGCAAACGCCAATATTTACTTGTGGGCTTAAACAAAAGACAACAGCAAATAAGGTTAAGGGACGTTTGCCATCATGGGGTATTTTCCTCACACCCCGGTGCATTCCCGGAAACGTCGACGTTTGACATCACGGCACGTTTGCGATCACCCAACACGAGGCATGAAACTAAACTAAACAGAAGAAAGTCACAAACGTCATCGTTTCGTCCGTCTGGTTCGAATCCGTAATACAAGACACCGGTGTGACAGAACGAATGGTCTCCCAGGAGGAATGACCCCCAGGGGCCATTCCTCCTAGGATACCTGCCCCCTTTAGGGTATTTAGTCCCCCGGGGGTCCAAATATCCTATTATTTTTTCTTGTTGAGAAATTAAAACAATAGTTTTACATGCCTTCACTTTCTGTATGGGAGCAGTTTTTACAAGGTTCTACAAATTACAAATTAGAAATGTCAAGCATAAACGGTAGTGTAACGATTACTTATTACTGTTATTATTATGATTATTTGTACGTTAAATTCCTAGCTGAACCACATCTACAGAGGAAGAAAACAGAAAGGTCGGTATAGAACATACTATTATTTGTCACGTTTTGATTTTCTTCAAGTAATTCATTGTTCGCTAAATTTTCGTCGATTACTTGTGTTTTTCCATGCATAATTTATTGAATTTTAAATCTATAATATTTTCGCATCTTATATGGGCAGGGATCTGATCTTGGATTTTAAATTCCGGCCATCACAGCACCTTTGAAACGCACCACAAGGATTAAATTTGAATTTCTGAATTACCTATGAGATTAAAGTAATTGCAAGTATACAGCGATCTTAAATTAATACAACAGCCACGGTTGATTCATTCAATGTCATGAAAGAGTATGTGATTATGTTACAGGGAATTCAGCTTATCTTATACAGTGTAATTCAGCTTATCTTCTGTTATACATATGCAATTCAACTTCCAATGAACAGCGCCTTCAATTTAACTGAATTTTAAGAATAATCCATCAGTCACCCGAGTAAGCATGTCAGCTGCCCTGATGGTGGAATTGTAATTTGTGTATTTAATTTGCGTATGTAATTTGTGAAAACTGCCATAAATATTGCAGCTTATTTTCTGTTCTTGTTATGGGTAGGGGCATTTCTCCTGGGAGCCATTCGACCTGGGACACCGGTTAGGATTCATTGCGGAAAGGTATTTTTTCAAGTCAAAGGTTAAATATTGTATGGTTAATGACTATTTTATGGCTTATGAATAAATGTATACAGTACATGATTTTATTTTTTTGCAAATAAACTCATTTCAATATTGGCACAAGATGGTAAGATTAAGGGACGTTTACCATCACAACAATTTGCTTTCGCGCAATTTGCCGTGATGGCAAACGTCAGTATTTACTTGTGGGTTTAAACAAAAGACAACAGCAAATAAGGTTAAGGGACGTTTGCCATCATGGGGTATTTTCCTCACACTCCGGTGCATTCCCGGAAACGTCGACGTTTGACATCACGGCACGTTTGCGATCACCCAACACGAGGCATGAAACTAAACTAAACAGAACAAAACCACAAACGTCATCGTTTCGTCCGTCTGGTTCGAAACTGGAATATAAGACACCGAAGTGACAGAACGAATAGTCTCCCACGAGGAATGACCCATAGGGGCCATTCCTCCTAGGATACCTGCCCCCTTTAGGATATTTAGTCCCCGGGGTCCAAATATCCTATTATTTTTACTTGTTGAGAAATTAAAACAATAATTTTATATGCCTTTATTTTATGTATGGAAACAGTTTTACAAGGTTCTACAAATTACAAATTAGAAATGTTAAGCTCGCTAAAAAACACAGATACACTTCTGAAAGGTCTATATAGCATAAACGGTAGTGTAACGATTACTTATTACTGTTATTATTATGATTATTTGTACGTTAAATTCCTGGCTGAACCACATCCACAGAGGAAGAAAACAGAAAGGTCGGTATAAAACATATACTATTATTTGTCGCGTTTTGATTTTCTTCAAGTAATTCATTGTTCGCTAAATTTTCGTCGATTTCCTGTGTGTTTCCATACATAATTAATTGAATTTTAAACCTATAATATTTTCGCATCTTATATGGGCAGGGATCTGATCTTGGATTATAAATGGCGGCCATCACAGCGCCTTTGGAACTGACCACAAGGATTAATTTTGAATTTCTGAATTACCTATGAGATTAAAGTAATTGCAAGTATACAGCGATCTTAAATTAATACAACAGCCATGGTTGATTGATCTAATGTCATCAAAGAGTATGTGATTATGTTACAGGGAATTCAGCTTATCTTATAATTCAGTTTATCTTCTGTTACACATATGCAATTCGACTGCAAATGAACAGCGCCTTCAATTTAACTAAATTTTAAGAATAATCCATCAGTCACCCGAGTAAGCATGTCAGCTGCCCTGATAGTGGAATTGTAATTTGCGTATGTAATTGCGTATGTAATTTGTGAAAACTGCAATAAATATTGCAGCTTATTTTCTGTTCTTGATATACAGTTACTCATGCTTTCAACCATTTGTTTTATTATGCATGTATAATCCATCAATCGCCAGAAGACGTGAATAGCATAATTGCAATTAAAATATTTCCCTATGTTCTGCAATATGTTAGCACGCTAAATCCGCTCAATCAAAGTCTTCAAAAAAAGACACAGTATGACTTTTAGCTTTTGAAAAACTAAAATTGTGGAATGCGGAATTGCAATTAAATCCTATTCTTGGGATATGAAGCTCTTTTTATCCAGTTCATACAGAATGACACTTACAGTGTAAGAGTGTTCAGATTTTATCTAGATTGTACTTTGAAAAATCTTTTGTGTCATGGAGAATAAATAAATTGTTTGAAATGTTTTATCGTTAGTAGTCATTGTAAACAATATCAGGGAAAACGTGTAATCCCTGAAATTTTTAGGTAATACGCGTATTCCCTGATTGCACAGATTCCCTGTGACAAATGCATATGTAATCTTAGCGGTGTGTGAATTGTGGCAGGTTCATATGAGTAGATTGGTAGAATAACCCGCTTACTGCTCCCATTTTACACACCTTACAGAGGTGGAAATTGTTCCCCGGCATCAAAGCGGTGATTAATCACAATAACTGTTTTTCATTCTTCAAGAAAATTTATAAGGGGGAACCAAATATTCCAGGACGAACGGACCCCCGGGGGACTAACTATCCCAAGGGGCGGCAAAATATCCCAGGACAAATGTCCCCCGGGGGAACAAATATTCTAGGATATTTGGCCCGGGATCGGGGGTATTTCTCCTTGGGGGGGGGGGGGGCATTGCTCCTGGGACATCGGTTAGGTAGATAAAGATACTTCAATAAGGAAAGGTATTAAACTTAAGTGCGGGACAGTACGTTCGCAGACAGAACGCCCAGGAATGGAACCACCACAGACAGAATGCCCACAGTCAGAACGCCCACAGACAGAAAGCCCACAGACAGAACATCCACAGACAGAATGCCCATAAACAGAACGCCCACAGACAGAACGCCCACAGACAGAACGTCCACAGACAGAATGCCCATAGACAGAACGCCCACAGACAGAACGCCCAAAGGCAGAACGCCCACAGTCAGAACGCACACAGACAGAACGCCCACAGACAAAATGCCCATAGACAGAACGCCCACAGACAGAACTTCCACAGATAGAACGCCCACAGACAGAACGCCCACAGACAGAAAGCCCACAGACAGAACGTCCACAGACAGAACGCCCAAAGACAGAACGCCTACAGATAGACGTCAACAGACAGAACGCCCACAGACAGAACGCCCACAGACAGAACGCCCACAGACAGAAAGCCCACAGACAGAACGCCCAAAGACAGAACGCCTACAGATATACGTCCACAGACAGAACGCCCACAGACAGAACGTCCACAGACAGAACGCCCACAGACAGAACGCCCAAAGACAGAACGCCTACAGACAGACGCCTACAGACAGAACGCCCACAGAGAGAACGTCCACAGACAGAACGCCCACAGACAGAACGCCCACAGACAGAACGCCCACAGACAGAAAGCCCACAGACAGAACACCTCGGACAGAACGCCCAAAGACAGAACGCCCACAGACAGGACGCCCAAAGACAGAACGACCAAGACAGAACGCCCACAGACAGAACGCCCAAAGACAGAACGCCCACAGACAGAACGTCTACAGACAGAATGCCCATAGACAGAAGGAACGTCCCAATGAGATCCTGAAAATTAGCCTGTTGAGCATGCGCACTCGAAACTCTGAACTGATTTATTTCGCTTTATTTGTTGTATTTCACTGAGTGGTTATTCACTAGGTGTGTGTAAAAATATATTGTAAAGATATGATTTGTGGGAATCCGGGACAGAAGGGCCCTGGACAAAAGGGCCTTGGACATAAGGGCCTTTCCCAAAACAGCCTTTTCCAAAAGAGCCTTTCCCAAAACGGCCCCAAATGAAAAGTTGGACAAAAGGGCCTTGACAATTTTTTTTTGGATATGGTCCTCAAAATTATTTTTATTTTTTGTGTAATAAAATAACAACTCCAAAAACAAGTTTATTGTTTTATTGCCTGTTTCATCGAGACAAATTTTTTTCTTTGTCTTGTATTCATTGCTGTTGGTCACAGTTCAAATAAAGACCTCAAATTCAGAACTCATATATCGGCAAGACACTGACACGCCAACATCATCCGGCTTAGCGCGTGTGCTTCAACAGCACAGTGCAGAGGAACGAAACAAAGGACAGAGATTATCTTTTGTGGCACAATGACTACGAAATCTGGCATCTAAAGACAGTGATGGGAAGTAATTGACAGAGTCTTTACAATGAGTAAAACATCAAGGCAGTGATTGGTACAAACAGGGATTAACCTGTGGCACAGGGGTTCGAAAATTTCAAGAGAGTGATGAGGAGTAATTGAAACAAAGCATCAAGGCAGTTATCTTTAAAAACACAATGAAGCCTGTTTTTCTTTTTTACTTTTTTATTTTATTACATATTTTATTAAATAATTAAAACTCAAAATCCTAGAAAAAAATTCTCAAGGCCCTTTTGTCCAACTTTTCATTTAGGGCCGTTTTGGAAAAGGACTTTTTGGGAAAGGCCGTTTTGGGAAAGGCCCTTATGTCCAAGGCCCTTTTGTTCACGGCCCTTCTGTCTGGATACCGATTTGTGGCTTTATAACTCTTGGGGTAGTTCTTTCGTCAACACTCATCAATCTATGCATCGCTATTGATCGAAGATGATTGAAACTCCCACTTGAAGCGAAGCACATAGTTCTGATGGAATCTAGATTCCACAAGGACTCTTCCTCATTGCAAAACAATGCCACGTCATCTGGTGACAAGAAAATGACATGGATGTGATTGAGATAGCAAAATGGTCAATGCATTTGCTGCAGCTGATAAATTGAGCACAACTTAAATTAGCAAACAGATGTCAATATGGGAAACAGACATCAGTGAGTTAATCGGACACAGGGCTGGTTTACCCACCCTTATTGGATAAATTGGTGCATGGCAATCGGTGAAATAAAGCGCTGTCTTTACAGCAATCCTATCTACAGCGAAAACACTACGCTCACCAAAATGCCACCAGACAGTCTCACCCGGACCCAAACTGCCATAGTTTGATGTTGACCCTTCCTGACGCCAATTGAATCCTAACTGTGTCGTGTCTAGTGCTTTGTGATATTTCCCCGCACAGACCAAGTAAAAACTACGTGTCTCGGGAATTACATTAGAATTTTAAAAAAGCAGCTCATGCTCGGCGCATATTAGCGTATATGCCAAATAGGCCCTACAATGTGTCAGATTGGAAAATCGAGGGAAATGTCTGGGTTATGAGGCGCGTAGGGCAATATGTGAGGGCAATAATAAAACTTATTTCCTCCACCACAAATATTTGTTTGAAGATAATTTCATTGTCTTTCTAAGGCTGGGAGTTGAATGAATAGTTCCCTCCATTCAATGGCATGGGTTTGCATGGTAAATTATGCCAACGGCAACGTAACTCCACTTCGAAGTTAATGTGTTGTGTATTTTAATACCCCTTCCAGAGATATTAATCTTTAAAATGTTGGTATTTTTATTATTTTTGTAAAAAAGAACGCATCCATTTTGGAAAATAATAAATATATTTTCGGGGCTTGTGTTCCAAATCGAAAGTTATTGACGTTGTGGGTCAGGACAAAACAGCTTTGCGGGTGTGACATTTAACATAATCCCCACCATTCGTTGAAGAGTGATTGCAGCATAACAATTTAGGTCATTCTTGACTTCATCTAGCGCAGCAAATTTATCACTGTCAACGAATTCGTTTTAGGGTTCCCATATCAGAAGGTGCGTTGTTTCTTAATCCCTGCGGAACACTTGCTTTCGGGCCCTATAGCATTGTTCCTATATGAATAAGGAAATGATTGGTACTCCATCTATCAGCTTTCCTTGGTCATACTGTGCTGTTTCAATATGAAAGATTCTTTCTCAGTTGGTAAGAGTTCCGAACTATGAGAATAGTAACCTTGGTTTAGTGACTCAAAATGCTAAAAAGAAATTTAAATTAAAAAAAATGAGCCGATCTGGAAATTCTGGATCCGGTATAACAGTATATCTCGCCCCCTGTACAGCTTCCGCTCGGGGGGGGGGGGGGTAGACTAGGCTATCTTCCCCCCGGGGGAAGGGGAGCTAGACTAGTCTAACTTCTTCACACCTTGTATTTTTTGCACCCTGTTCAGCTTTCCCCACCCAGGCTAGCTCCCCAGTTTTTACCGTTGTTTCTTTCTGTCCCCTGTTCACCCCCTCCCAAGCATTCTAGCTTCCCCCTTTTTCTCCATTTATTTTTCTTTCTGCTGCTCAATCAAAGGCAGTCTGTGGTCACAAAAATTAGTAAGGTTAAACTGATTATTTTATCCCCGTTGTTTTTACCAATGGCAATCACATCGCCGCTGTGTTGAAGTGAAACGATTCCACATCTCTTTTGATTTAATTTTTATTTATGCTTTGTAACCGGCGATTAAACAGCTAGACAAGAAATCTCAGGTATTTTCAGTTGGGGCATAAGATTTAGTCCTGACTGTAAGTAAAAGCTTTTTCACCACCTGGTATCACTTTCTAAATGTTAGATAAAGTTGAAAATACAACAAAACGCTTCTTAGATAATGTGGATGCTATTTATGATAATCTTAGCGATCAGAAGTAACCACCTGTCTGTCAAAAAATGCTAAAAAGGATAATAAGAGAAAAGCAAAGAACTTTCTCAGAAAGAATGTCTTTCTTATGTTTTTTAATTATGTTGACTTTAGTCAATAAAGTAGTTCAAGATAGTTTTATACCGTTTAATTGAGTCCATTTATTCGCATAAACAAATATTGTCGAATTACATTTACACCCAAAATAGTTCGTGGGGAGGGGGGGGGGGGAGTTAAATATACTGGAGGGGGAAGATAGACTAGTCTGGCTCCCCCACCACCCCGGGGGAAGCTGTACAGGGGGTAAGATAGCCTGTCACACAGGGAAACGTGCCACAGTTTCTATGAGTAAAAGGGACGTCTGTTTCTTCTTGGAAATATATTCTATGATATTTATCATATTCCTGTCTAATAGTATAATTCTATTTCGCATTAACCCAGAAAAGAGCAGGATGCGACCCACAAGTGGCTATCACTATGCTAGAAAATTGCTGTGATAGGCTAAAATAATAACAGGTAGTCATGATTAAGGCCGAAACTGGCAAAAAATTACTGTTAAGTTATTCGGAATGCACAGTCGGTTCCGAAGTCGATAGAGTGTGTCTGCAAACTCTTCATGTGTAGGTCCTAATTCAACAACGATGTAGTCATTTAATTAGCTGCAGCAGATTTCACACACAGGCCACTACGACATACACCATCAAATCGAAAAATCTAGTCTTTTACTTTGACCACTACATCATGTGATCACTACATCGCGTGACCACTATATCATGTGGCCATTACATCGCATGACTACTACATGACGTGATAGTTAGAAAATAAATTGTCAAGAACATTAAGAGAATTCAATAGAAATTTAAAATTCCTGAAAATTTCTGAAAAGTCGTCAGTATGTGGCTTCACTAGATCTCGGCTGGTCGCAATGTCCCTGGACATTCTTGTGAAATTTCATAGATTGGCCCATTATACCAAATAACTGCTTTTCATGAATGTTTCTTTACTTGTTAGTAAAAATAATGTGTTACCTTTTTGCCAATGTCAAAGCCAAAACAGTTGAATTAGAATATCTGGACGAAGAGAAGATTTCGCAGTCAATTCATTAAAGCTTTACAAGAGAAACTAAAATATTTGAGAAAAAAGGAAAAACAAAGACACCTAGATCGTTGGGTGTCCTCAATATAAAGTGACGTGTGACACCGGCTAATATCACAGTATCAAATGACCATGTTTAAGGCAAGACATAAACTGGAGTCCCCTGTTTAATTTTGTAGTCACGTTTGTCGCATCCATGGGCTCTTTCCGTCAGGAAATCGATAGAGGCTTTTACACTACCGCCACAAACCTTTGCTCTTTAATTAGATTTGTTTGTGATTTGAACGGAGACAAATTGCTGAGTGACTGTCAAGACAACATCACAAGTTTTTTTTCCCTCCCAACCTCGTTGACGTTTTTCTTGCGAGCAGACAGGACATACACAAATTATCCTGGAAGCAGCATCGAGTTCCACACTACCCCTCTAAAGAAAGCAACTATTTCAAATCACCGTTATCTCTTTCCATCATTCGCCAGCGGCTCACACGATGGCTTCATTTACATGCCCGTGACGAGCTTAAGGAAAGAAATTGGAAACTGTCGCCATCATCCATCATAATTGTTGAGCCACTCGGGCTGACGTTTCCAATGGTCCATTGCGAGCTTCTTTTCAAAGCCTCACAAAGCTTAAATTGTCCAGAACTAATCCCGGCTGCTTGATCAGTATTTGTGTTCTCACTCTTATACGTAATAGTAAAGCCACACTTTAGGCTTAAAAATATCACATAAATATTTCGCTAATACCCAGTCAACATTGCGACGTTCCATCAACATTGGACGGACGTAACATCGACGTCGAATTAATGTCTGCTTTTGGTTGTTTATGGAAGTCAAAACCGCGTCGACCTTACGGCGTTGAACAGACGTCGGTTATCCATGCTACTGTCCCGGGGGAGGGGGGGGGGGTCGGAGGGGGCCTAATCCCGTACCAACTGGTTACCATGCGTGTCCATGGCTTTTTAAGGTGACCCCTAAACACAAAGTGCTAATTTTGAAATGACATCCCTTTTTTTAAACAAATGCGAAGTGCATTTCTGAAAGACATCTCTTTTAGTGGGAAACGGGGAAACGCGTACTGAATGAAAATTGCCCGCTTTTTCACGAATTTGGCACCTCGCGCGGGCAGCATCTGACTTCTAAATTACCTCCCTTTCTTCGCGTTGTTTTGGACCAGCATGGTAACACATAGGATACCAAGATGCCACCCTTCAGATGCTATAGCAGGGTCAAAACATCTTCACGCGCCAATCGGTTCAGTTTTTGGAAGGCATTGGTAATTTTGGTAGGAGTGCGGGACGTTATCCGACGTCTAAGCAAAGTTGCCTTAAAGTTGAAAATTCAAGTCGAAACAACGTCTGTCTCCAGACTTTGTACAGGCGTTAGGAAAGTGACGCTGTATAGACGTCTGAAAATATCTATAATCGAAGTCTACACATGGACACTTATAACATGGTAACCCCTCCTTCACAGTGCCCTCACCCTTATATAACGTCACCCTCACTCACAGTGCCCCCACCCTTGGGTTATCCGGTCACGCAGGATATGTATGAAGTCGATTTCCATGAATATTTCTCAAAACTTTCGCGCTATTACAATTCTCATATTTGATGTCCTCGTTTAAGTCTATTTCCGAAGTGCCCTGTCATGGCTGCCATTTTCGGTGAGCGATAACACGAGAGGGTTGGATTTTGGTTGTGAATCCCGCGTTTATATAACGCGTATTTTCCGATGTTTATTCAACGCTGTACCAAAGACGTTTATTAGACCTCGCGTTTTGTTTGCGACATAAAGCAACGTCTAAACAACGTTGCTTACCCAAAGTCTATTCAAGGTAGTGTGAAAAATGTTGACCCGTGGCTGCGACCAATCACAGCCATAGTACAACCCCAGTTAATGTTGTGGTTTGGTCGGGTCGACGTCACAACCTCAAATCGACGTTGCATTGACGTTGGAATGTGTACTAGGGAGCGAAATATCAAATTTCATCAATCCTTTTTTCCTTGGGTTGAACGGGTGAGGGGTAGTGTACGTTAATGTCAGCATAACATTTGAAAACTTTGCGAAACAAGCAGGCATTTTGGAGAAATCGTTTAGCGTAGCAAAGCAAAGAATCTAATAAATATCACAGTTGCAAAGATCACGCACGAGTCAGCTGGAAGCGGGGACACATTTCCATGTATTTCCATGGCTTTCTCCTAGATCCTATCATTTATACGGCTTTTTCAGATAATACCTTTCACATTCCGTTCGCCAACAACCACAGACGCAGAAATGAGCAAAATTCAATTACATGGAAACAGTCCGCCTGTCAAGACCACTTCCGCCAAAATTAACAGTAAATTAGGCGTGTCATTTCTGTAAAAATGCTGGATTTTCATGCAGCTTAATATTTTCAAATCTCTTTTTTTTATTCAGCAAAATACCCCTGATTATTTACACACTTCTCCTTATTTAAAGTAGCGATACCTTCAAATGATTGCACCATCTCCCTGACTTGATTACAAGTATGGACTCAGTAATGCAACTTAAAAACTATCTGTATCTAAATTACATCTTTCTCGTATTCAATAAACATATCTTAAATTCAACCGAATATTTAAAAAACAGATACGTATTACTATATTTGAATTTATCAAGTTCAAATAAGATGTTTTTCTTGCAATCACCGTGCTATGGTACTGAGTAAAAGGAGTCAAGGGCTGCCTGTTATAAAGAGTTTAGAACCGTCCAAGGAGAGTGAATGAAACAAATTAGAACGGGTTTTTATTGTTTTATTGTGTTATTCTTGCGGACACTTTCATACAATGCATTGTGGGTAACTGAGGGCATAATGAGCGATATTTGGAGTTTATCGCACTGTTTTATACCAACACAAATTCTTCGATAAGGGTGAAAGGAATTTAAAGAACTAACTTCCTGGCATGTGACAAGTAGGCCAAAATGAATGCAATCGGCCCAGAACAAGAAAAATACCCTGCTATATTTGGTATAAAACAGTGAGAAAATATGCGTTTTGCCCCGACGCAAGCACTGGCACTTTTTGATCACGTGATCAAAATGTTAATTCTTATTGGTGGATGTAAGGCTGTGACGTAAACTCGTCCTCAAGAATCGAGGGGTACCTTTACGGTATCTTTCGAGGTAGCTCGAATGGTGTGAAACCCAGGAATTTTCACTCCTAGGCTTACTCCAGGCCTAGTGAGTACAAATGTATCGGGTCGAACCAACGGCAGTTGGAAGGCACTTGTATTCACAAAATGCATCTTTCCACCCATCATTAAAATGGGGTTTCTTCAGCACAAATGTTGTAGATGTATAGTTGGGTCGAACCGATGCTGACAATATCCACTCCTACCTCGTCACGCCAATCCCTTGGTCCTACTGTTCTGGTTGAGAAGTGAAGGTCAAGTGTCGTCGATAGTAAACATGAGTGTAATCGTGATTGGGGCTGACAAAAAGTGAGCTCCAGAGAAATTAATTACCAATTATTAATAGTGAAAGCCTTTCAATTGTGTTACGGCTAGGAAAAGACAGGACGATTCTGTTAAAAAACATTTGATTTGTCCTAAAAAGCCCATTTTAATGAAGAGTAGAAATTTGCACTAGAACAGCTAAAATACAGAAATTGCTTATTTATTTTTGACATGTTTTTCTTTATTCATTTGAAAATATCAAACACGGAATGCGAAACACATCTAAATCAAGTGATAATTGTGAAATAGGTGTCACTTAAGATGAAAAAAGTGAAATAGCGTTCCATCCTAACGACCCTACGCCTTACTGGACAAAGCGGTATAATGTCCTAGATTTTCATTTTTCCCTTTGATTCCGCAAAGAAATTTAAATACAATAAGAGATAAAGATAACTTAAAATATTTTCAAAAGATTTAATGGCATTACAATTAAAAATAGACGCAAAAAAAAAACGTCCGGAAACGCTGAATAATTAAAAGCTCTTTAAAAAAACACACAGAAAAAATCAACATGACGATAAAACAGTTACATACGCGCCCTGGTAACAGCTGTGCCATTCGCTAGATTGACGACGCGCTCATACTTGTCTATGCGGAATTTCGTCGTTTCGTTGTTTTGCTTTTCAAAGGCGTATTTTAATGAGGTCTCGATCAGCTGCGAATCGTGGTCAACGATGGCGCCTGCAAAAAAAAAGGAAAAGGTTGTCATTTTGGTAAAATCTCGTTGCAGCAAATCCCCTACCCCACTTTGCGCAACATTCTGTGAAAAAAGTTAAATTTGATGGTACAAACATGAACTATGACCTCACACGTGATTTGTGCAAAAAATCTATAGATGTATTTGAGACCTTTAAGCATGCCTGGCATGGGGAATTCTGTACATGTGTTTGTGACCGGGAAGCATTTCTTGCTTGGGGGATTGTATACATGTGTTTATGACCGGGAAGCAGGCCTTGCTTGGGGAATTTTATACATTTGTTTGTGACCGGGAAACAGGCCTTGCTTGGGGAATTCTGTACATGTGTTTGTGACCGGGAAGCAGGCCTTCCTTGGGGAATTGTGTACATGTGTTTGTGACCGGGAAGCATTTCTTGCTTGGGGAATTGTATCCATGTGTTTGTGACCGGGAAGCAGGTCTTGCTTGGGGAATTGTGTACATGTGTTTGTAACCGGGAAGCAGGCCTTGCTTGGGGAATTCTGTACATGTGTTTATGACCGGGAAGCAGGCCTTGCTTGGGGAATTGTGTACATGTGTTTGTGACCGGGAAGCATTTCTTGCTTGGGGAATTGTATACATGTGTTTATGACCGGGAAGCAGGCCTTGCTTGGGGGATTGTATACATGTGTTTATGACCGGGAAGCAGGCCTTTGTTTCGGGATTGTATACATGTGTTTGTGATCGGGAAGCAGGCCTTGCTTGGGGAATTCTGTACATGTGTTTATGACCGGGAAGCAGGCCTTGCTTGGGGAATTGTGTACATGTGTTTATGACCGGGAAGTAGGCCTTGCTTGGGGAATTTTATACATGTGTTTGTGACCGGGAAGCAGGCCTTGCTTGGGGAATTCAGTACTTGTGTTTGTGACCGGGAAGCAGGCCTTGCTTTGGGAATTCTGTACATGTGTTTGTGACCGGGAAGCAGGCCTTGCCTGGGGAATTGTGTACATGTGTTTGTGACCAGGAAGCAGGCCTTGCTTGGAGAATTCTGTACATGTGTTTATGACCGGGAAGCAGGCCTTGCTTTGGGGATTGTATACATGTGTTTATGACCGGGAAGCAGGCCTTGCTTGGGGGATTGTATACATGTGTTTGTGACCGGGAAGCAGGCCTTGCTTGGGGAATTCTGTACATGTGTTTGTGATCGGGAAGCAGGCCTTGGTTGGGGAATTCTGTACATGTGTTTGTGACCAGGAAGCAGGCCTTGCTTGAAGAATTCTGTACATGTGTTTGTGACCGGGAAGCAGGCCTTGCTTGGAGAATTGTATACATGTGTTTGTGACCGGCAAGTAGGCTTTGCCTGGGGAATTCTGTACATGTGTTTGTGACCGGGAAGCAGGCTTTGCCTGGGGAATTCTGTACATGTGTTTATGACCGGGAAGCAGGCCTTGCTTGGGGAATTGTATACATGTGTTTGTGATCGGGAAGCGGGCCTTGCTTGGGGAATTGTATACATGTGTTTGTGACCGGGAAGCAGACCTTGCTTGGGGAATTGTATACCTGTGTTTGTGACCGGGAAGCAGGCTTTGCCTGGGGAATTCTGTACATGTGTTTGTGACCGGGAAGCATGTCTTGCTTGGGCAATTGTGTACATGTGTTTGTGACCGGGAAGCAGGCCATGCTTGGAGAATTGTATACATGTGTTTATGACCGGGAAGCAGGCCTTGCTTGGGGGATTGTATACATGTGTTTATGACCGGGAAGCAGGCCTTTGTTTCGGGATTGTATACATGTGTTTGTGATCGGGAAGCAGGCCTTGCTTTGGGAATTGTATACATGTGTTTGTGACCGGGAAGCAGGCCTTGCTTGGGGAATTGTATACATGTGTTTGTGATCGGGAAGCAGGCTTTGCCTGGGGAATTCTGTACATGTGTTTGTGACCGGGAAGCATGTCTTGCTTGGGCAATTGTGTACATGTGTTTGTGACCAGGAAGCAGGCCATGCTTGGAGAATTGTATACATGTGTTTATGACTGGGAAGCAGGCCTTGCTTGGGGGATTGTATACATGTTTTTATGACCGGAAAGCAGGCCTTTGTTTCGGGATTGTATACATGTGTTTGTGATCGGGAAGCAGGCCTTGCTTGGGGAATTGTATACATGTGTTTGTGACCGGGAAGCAGGCCTTGCTTGGGGAATTGTATACATGTGTTTGTGACCGGGAAGCAGGCTTTGCCTGGGGAATTCTGTACATGTGTTTGTGACCGGGAAACAGGCCTTGCTTGGGGAATTCTGTACATGTGTTTGTGACCGGGAAGCATGCTTTGCTTGGGGAATTGTATACATGTGTTTGTGACCGGGAAGCATGCTTTGCTTGGGGAATTGTATACATGTGTTTGTGATCGGGAAGCAGGCCTTGCTTGGGGGATTGTATACATGTGTTTATGACCGGGAAGCAGGCCTTGCTTGGGGGATTGTATACATGTGTTTATGACCGGGAAGCAGGCTTTGCTTGGAGAATTGTATACATGTGTTTGTGATCGGGAAGCAGGCCTTGCTTGGGGAATTGTATACATGTGTTTGTGATCGGGAAGCAGGCTTTGCCTGGGGAATTCTGTACATGTGTTTGTGATCGGGAAGCAGGCCTTGCTTGGGGAATTGTATACATGTGTTTGTGACCGGGAAGCAGGCCTTGCTTGGAGAATTGTATACATGTGTTTGTGATCGGGAAGCAGGCCTTGCTTGGGGGATTGTATACATGTGTTTGTGATCGGGAAGCAGGCCTTGCTTGGGGGATTGTATACATGTGTTTGTGATCGGGAAGCAGGCTTTGCCTGGGGAATTGTGTACATGTAAATGTGACTGATGGTTTATCCGTCCCGCCGCTGCATTTTACCCTGCTATGCAATATCTAACAGTTCACCGTGTGTTTGCGTGAGTAATTTTTCCTTGTCACATCCTCTACACTCTGGGCGTCGATCACCAGAAGTGACCCGTCATGCGCTTTACGTATTTAAGTTGCCTGCCCAGAATTAAATAGTAAGATTCCCCGGCCCAGTTGCGATCAAATTCGGTTACTGCTGTTTCGTCTTGGGTAAAAATGTGATTTTCTCATGACAATTTTCGTTGGCAAAAAACAATTGAAATACCGACTATAGCACCAGAAATAAGCGGCCATGTTTCCCGATTGGACTTATTCCGGAATTCTGATTTAGCAAGAGAAATTACAACATAATTCAACACTTCTCAGGTGGTCTTATTCCCGGATCCTAGAAAATAAGATTAAATTAAAGCAGAATTCAGCTACCCAGTAGGCATTACAATATTGGACAGATGTCGCACCCGACGTCGGGTCAACGTCGAGTTTTGGTTGGTCATGGAAATTGACGTTGGATAGACGTCGATTATGCGACGTTCTATCAACGTTGAGTAAAGATTCTAATAGAAGTCGAAGGCAACGTCTATCTCCCGACGTTTTTTGCACGTCGGGAAAATAATAATCAAAGTGTGGGCAACCCTCCATCACATTATCAGCACTTTTGAGTCATCCGACCGAGAAGGACATGCATGAAGTCGGCGAAAGAGAGTCCCGTGAGTATTTCTCAAAAGCAGGTAGGAAATATTCATATTTTATTTCCTCGTTTTGGTCTGTTTTCTAACTGACCTGCCATGACTACCATTATGAGTCTAATGCCTATATGCAACGTTGGACCAAAGACGTTCATTAGACGTGGAAGGAAGTTCCGCTTTGGTTGTAGTAACGTCTAAACAACTTTGCTTACCCAACGCCTGGTTAACGTTATGTCAAAGACGTTGCTAAGACGTTGATCTGTGGTCGCGACCAATAACAACCAAGCACAACCAAAGTTAATCGACGTTGGGTCGAAATTAAAAAGTTTAATTGGGGCGGTTGTTTTATTTCATGGGTGACGTAATTCCGGGGTATTTGCTGAGCGCTATTTTATATAACTTAATGAACACCTTGCGTAGAAAGTTTATCTCACATTTTGCTTAACAATTTTTGCTGCACTCACACTCACACGGAGACCCAAACTCAACTAGAAGCTCATTCCGCTAGCGAAATGTTAAACACTTGACAAAACTTAAAACGCAAAAATACTGGCTTCAATGGGTTATTTCTTGAATAATATATTGCAAACAACACAGCTTGAATACGTCTTATAAGCCGAGTAGTGTTTAGTTTCTGTTGACTTAAGGTTTTATTGACTGATCTAGCATACACAGTGAGAGCTCGCACAAGGCTCACTGAGCAACTGTGTGTGATGTGGCCTAAATGCTACGCATTAACTTGCAAAAAATACACTCTTTTCACATGACGTTTTAACAAAGAAAACGAAATCAAAGACGAAAATAAAAAGTGACATGCACATGTTCAGATCAAGCTCTTCATAAGTCCCAAGTTTCATGGTCGTAGGGCCCATAGTGTCAGAGAAGAAGAAGACACAAAAAATCGGAAAAAGTGTCAAGAAGAAAAAAAAAAAAAGGACGAATTTTGCTCGCACAATTCCATATAACTCTTGCAAGCCAAAGGCTTGTCAAGTGTTAATTATATGCACTCATCAAACACTCATGTGTAAACTTTCTATGCAAGCCGTCTAAATATGCATTGTAATTTCCAAGCTAACTTTGAGCTATTCCAAAGCAGGGACACTTTATATTCCTTGTGAAACTTGCCATGTCCATAAATTGGCCGTTGTAATTGCACATTAATGGTGGAGAAGAGTAGAGAAAGAGAGGATTACGAGCGTTGATTAGTCCCGCTACAGTGAAGTCAGTGGGGAATCCTCTCTGAACTCAGCAACCCATTCCCATGCGCACTCAAAGCCATAACCAGACCCAGGCCCCATCTCGGTTCGATACGAGGCCTGACAGGAGATGCTTCAGATAAGCCTCGCATGAAAGAACCACATCTCGCGATCTTTATGTCAACAGTGACGCTAAAACTTGTTTTTGGTTATGCACAATTTTCGAACCCAACTTGCTTGGAGTTGTCACTTCCTGCATTAATTTTATGGAATTTTCCCTATGAGCATGTAGTTGGCAAAATAAAAGACCTGCAGTATTTGTTTATGTGACGCAAAACCGCCATTGGGTAACGCAGTGCTTGTTGCTACACGCCAATATCATCATCGTAGTGTGATAAAACCAGCTCATCAGCTGTCGCGAGGCCCTCGTCGCTGAAGCTGAAGGTACATCATATCGCAAGGTCATCATTTGGAGAAGTATTGTATTATAACAGATCGCTAGCTCCCCATTGCTTAAAACAGTTCGCCAAGTTTCTTCCCGACAAACCTGCGACGCTGTATGGACAAAGGATAGCGGTGGCTACCATACTTCGGATCAACGATCAGTTTTGTTTGATCATGGAAGTCGGAACGGGAAAAAAACTAGCAGGTCTTTGACATTCTTAGTTTCGTAATTGCACAGATGAGATTAATCCCCAGAGGTCAGCTGTTACATAACGATTTGACGTCCTCGTTTTGACCTAGTTTCAAAGAGGCCCCTCCTTGCCATCATTTCCGGTGAGAAATAACATGAGGTTGTTGTGTGGTTTGACCCCGACGTGTAGAGAACATCAATCATTTTCCAATGTTTATACAACGTTTCACTTAAGACGTTTATTTTACTTCGGAGAAAGTCGATATTTGGTTGCTATGAAACACCAACCTCTACACAACGCTGTAAATCTCGCGTCTTGCAGCAAAGAGCTTGATTAGACATGGGAGGAAATGGATTTTTGGGCGCAGCCAGAAACAAACACTGTTGTTTATTCAATGTGTATTTAACGATGTGTCACAATAGCTTATAAGACGTCGGAGAAAATTGCTGTTTGGTCCAGACTAAAGTACATTGGTGATTAGAAGTAGCGGAAAACATATTTATTTTCGTGACGATCCAAATTACAACCAGATCTAATGTTGAGATTTGGCTGGGCCGACGTCGCGACCCCAAATCGACTTTGGATCGACGTCGAAATCTTTACTGGCTACTTCAAAGAATGGAAGCGTTAAGGAAACATCGCTGGTTCTCTAATTCAGCTCCAGAATTTGGTCAACAAGACAAGAGCAAAAACAGGCTGTATCGCCTTCAGCAATAACAGCAATATCAAGAAAATGATATCCATTTGACATTTATTAGCTTTTCAACGCCAGCCTGACGTCGTTTTAGCACTGTGACGTTGTCTCGGCATCGGGAAACGACAAGTGTAGTACTCGACATACTCCTCTGCTGCATTTCTCTCATTTTTATAAGACTTGAAATGCAGTAAAAAGTCAGTACGTTTCTTTGATTACAGGTCTGTAAATCTTTTAACAGGTTCCACGACGTAGTTTTAGACCTTTACCTATTCACGTCTTTTGGGAAATGACACCAGTTTTTTTTCCTCGACAGGCTTTCAGCGTTCATTAATTGTGTTGTCTCGTATTTTTATACCACGATATGCTGTGCCTGGATTGTATTATTTTGCAAAGGACTTTTTGTTTTTGTTTTTTGCCCAGCAGTTGATTTATGCCTAATTTCTAAGCCACGAACGACTGTAACAATAAGATACGAGGCAAACGTCTTTAAGCTTGTTATCTGAGCGCACCCTTCTCCCCCCATGTGTGCCGTAAAGCCTTTGGATTCCATAGTCATTGACTTTCTCTTCTGTGTCTGACGGCTCTTTCATTTTGGGATTTCGTGTGTTTTTTGCTACTTTTTCGGGTGTATCCGCAAAGGGGAATCTGTCTGGAACTGGCTGATTGTTTGCAACAAACAATTGCTCTTCCGTGTAAACAAACCCCCGGGCAAACCGCCCCCCCCCCCTTGTCAGTGTGTATTTGCACTGAATATCGCTTTTGTAAAAGAAATACAGTTAATTAAAATACTTGAGCCGAAATATTTAACATCTTGTAATATAATCGAATTAGAAATGTACATGGAGCGCAAAGCACAAACAAGAAGAATGTGATTATGTATAACTTCATAGTAGATTACGGAACATTTCGAAACTTTTCGAGGGTGAAATTCGCTCAGCGAATAAAATTAAACATCAAAATAATCAAACTGTTATATAGAATTATGCTAGCTGAAAAATTAGGGACCTATTCACAGGCTTAATGGATTGTATTATTTTTTACAGTTCCGAAAGTTGTTAAGTCCAAATAGTAAACTTTACGATTTTAATTAATTTAAGCATAAAATCACCGTTTGCAAAATTATCCCGCTACAGACTTATCTAGCTGAGCCACCTTCCTTTGTCTGCGAGCTGCTTCTATTGCTAAAAATAAACGAACACATTGTCTTTAACTCGGCTATTTCAGTATGCCCATGCGCCTACTAAAGATCTTCTAGTTCAGAAAATTAATAGAGACTTAATCTCAAGAAAGATTTTTATGTTTGTTTTTATTTCACAAAGTACTGCGATGGGATATTTAGTGTAAAGACTTAATCCAGGGAACGTTTTCTTGTATTTCAAAGGAGTATTTTAGGGCTACCCATTGATTTCTCGATAAAGTTTTTTTGGCTGCACGAAATAGGAAATCAAATAAAAAGATAACATGGGGCCCAGGGTACAGAAAGGGTCACTGTTGCACCCCGTCCCAATCATGCAATGTTTTTAGAGCGCCCAATATATAACTAGAACCGGATACTTTAAATATAACTTCCAGGTTTTGTTAAACAAACATAAGAAATCCTCAGTCCTTTAGTATTTTGTTAGGATTTCATTAAAATAGACTTTGGTATACCATTGGATGTTGTCAAACCTATAGAAGCTTGTCCATGTTTTATTTTTTAATTCTACATTGCAATGCAGTAAAATACATTTTGGCAGGAAATAGTTACTCTATTCCACATTTCAAAAACTGAATTCATATATTTTTTAGCAAAGGCTGAACTTTTTTGTGGTAGGAGCCGTCTGGGAGCGCTCGTTGATAACCCTCAGAAAGTCGCTATTATTTGATCGCAGGTTGTTATTTTGCTTAAAGAGAGACATTTTACAGACAATACACGCTCTAATGAAAATGAATAGCTTTTGCCATATCCCGTATAGTCAGTGATACTTTGTAGATGTCAAGAAAGCAAATTGAAGCCCCATTCAGCTCTATCTTCAACTCGTATGCAGGCCGCTTACATGCTTTAGCTCGCTCGAGCTAGCTTCATCCGGTTTAAGCGGAAATGACATATTAGACTGGTGTCCGGAATCTGTGCTGATTTGTGGCTGCATTGCGACGGTTACAGACAGCCGAATATCAGAGAGAAGCCTTGTCGTGCTTCTATCAATGCCAATTGTGAACGAAACAATATCGTTGAAAAATATGGAAACCTGACAAAAAAAAAAAAGCCAATAAGACATGCCTCTTTCTTCGATTCGTGTCTCAAGATCCGCAAAAAACTCACACGTACACCTGATCAATCAATCAATCACAGCCTTCTGCTGACATTAGAAAAATTTTGAAACACAAAAACTAAATGACATAACTTTTGTGTAAAACACACACAATGCAAGTCCAACACTCCGTTATTTTCAGACCACAAATTGAATTCATCTCAATACTGGGTAAGACACAGGAACACAACAAACCCACAACAGTCTGTATTTTGTACCTTTGGCCATAGAACGCGGACTCATTATTGCTGTCAACAATACAGGAAGTTTTAAGGTGGGGTACCAGCCTAGTCAGCTTTAGTTCGGGATAGACCAATCAACGTCCTGGCTGTAGGTGTTTGCTTAGATTGTTGAGAGGCCGGGTTGATATGATGATGCTTATTTGCCACCTTGGTGTAATGGCATTTCTCGTCCACTCCGCCATAACCAAGAGCCACTTAAGTGCAATTACAATTACGGGCATGTTCAACTGGGGTCGCCGTCCTCAATCAAACGACGATAGATTGTTGGCTCCATTATCGCAGATCGTTCTAATAACTAACCCGGACACAAGTCAGGAAACTTTTTTCGGACAATTTTATTTCGAAATGAACGCCACATGAAATTTCGAAAATCGTTGCTCATTGAAAGACATGTTGGTAAAAGAAGGCAACTTACATAAGAGAGATTGAAATAAATATATTATAAATTTAACTAAAACATTTTTTTAATTTATTCAATCTTCTTCGGTAGTAATGCATGTAAATGCATCCTTTACCCAACACTACAACCTCGCTCCTAGAATAGACGCGTGCATACTAGCTTGGGAATTTGGAACTTCTCTAAAAACGGCACTTTCAACACACAGCATGTAGTCCAGCCGCAACCTTAACTAACCACTCAAGGTCATCCAATTCTAATTAGACCGAAAGTTTCATCAAAATATCACAAGAAAAGCGTGACGCAGACAAGTGCACAAAAACATCATGCCCCTCCTGACCTGGTCAGGTCGGCGCATAAAAACAACGCAAAATTCACCCTAGATTACGAACCAACATGAGTTTCTGACGTACTATTGTAATATATTATTTCGGTAAAAGTGGTGGTTTTGCGTGAATTTAATAAGTAGCATTCTCGCCTTTGGGAATACAACTAAATCTCTTTCATAAAGATGGCGGTGGTAATTTTGCAAAACCATGACAGTAGGCTCGAATTCAAGCTGTTGGGCATGTGGTAACTGTCTATTAATTTGCTCAAATTGGTATGACGCAGTAGAATCAAAATATGGCTCATTGCCTGCTCTGTGGCACCTTTGTCATAATAAAACAGCTCACGAAATATTGCTGTCATGAAATTTTTTCTCATATTATTTACTCAATGTCATGTATTGGCCATTTAAATATGGTGTTTTAAAGTAATTTATCACAATTTATTGCACCTAAATTAGCTATGAGACAGTCATATAAATGTTTTCTTTTATTCTTTGCACAGTTTTTTAATTTATTCATCTATTTTATTTTGCTGCTGTTCTGGCACCAAAAGCACAGTTGAAAATGTATGCTTGTTGACTGTGTTGAAATTAATTTAAAGCAACAACCGGTGGTTTCAATGCCAAGATGCTGGTGTTATAAATAACGCGGTTATTAATGTCACCAAGTGTCATCATTACCTTAATGTAGCTATGTCATGGACTTCAAACACTATTATCACTAATCATACACAAGCAAAGTGTCGTTGACTCCTCAAAAACGCAACGCCCAAGACATAACAAAAAAAACAACAAAAAAAAAAAAAAAAAAAAAAAAACAAACAAAAAAAAACAAAAACAAAAAAACACAAAAACAGTGTCTTTGACTTCCCAACAACACAGTGCTGTTTACTTCGCAAAACATTGTAATCTTTTCGCCGAAAATCTCCGTTGTCACGTGATGTTGTTGAGACCCTGAAGATGCCCCTGGCTGTTAGAAGGCTCTATCCGTCACGCTTCTTACGTAACCGGAAGCGCTTCACGACTCAACAATTACATAGCATTTTAAAAGTTGAAGTCTATGAGAAACAAATTAATTGCACTTTAGGACAAGTGGTTATACAATTATGCTTTGATTATGCGGATTAGAAAACAAAAAAAGCAGAAGATAGAAAAAATTACATGATTCTACTTTTTTGCCCGTGTCCCAGGATATCTCGCCCTCCCTCGGCCAAGATACCCTAGGATATTGGTCAGTGGGACCCAGAATATCCCGGGATATCTTGACTCCCTCAAGGATCCCAATTTATAAAAGCTCAGGGATCTGCCCTAAAAATCTTTGACAAAATCTGAGATGTGCATTTAAAATATAAACGAACATTTCACTCCGATTTATGAACTATAAAACTGTAATCTGAACTCTTATGGTGCTGGGATTCTATTTTCTTTCTTCTTTTTGTCCGATTCTGGTCGCATACAACTTCCACTGTGGTGTGAAATAAAACACAAAAATGTACATTATTTATATTTTTTGGCATTAGCCGGGGCCAAGATATCCACGACAACTTGACTTTCGTAGAGGCGGCCAAGATTTCCCTTATATATTATGGAGATGGTGGGTGGGGGGGGGGGGGGGCGGAGGGCTGCCAAGATGCCTAGTTACCCCAGACAAAACAAACCAGCCACCATCAAGAGCACAGCCCCATGGTTCTGTCAGTTCGCTGAGATCTTGGCTGTTTCGGTAACGACACAAGTGCCACAAGGACAACCGTCCCGCGTCCATGGTTCTGTCAGTTCCCTGTGATCTTGGCTGTATCGGTAACGACACAAGTGCAACAAGGACATCCGTCCCGCGTCCATGATTTTGTCAGTTTTCCGTGGTTTTGGCTGTCGCCGCTTCTTTGCTCTTTGTTTTTTTGGACTGCATTTTTATTTCGTTGTGAAAATATCAAGCCGTTAATAATGATGGTTGACAGCGAAAGTGACATCCAAAATGACATCAACAATAGGCATAATTGTCTGTTCGTTGCTGGTGCAATAACAACTGAAGTACGAATAAGAAACTTACCCATTTGGGAAAAAAAATCGTTATGTAAATGAATAACTGTGTGGATGATAGAGAAGGAAAGAAATAATAGTGTTGAGAAGGACGGCCGTCTGGCCTGCGATACAAGCGTCCCATTCAATACAGCAGGCGTACTCTTATCCTGCGCTAGCAGAAGTCTAGGTGAAATACAATGACACTTCTTCGCACTGAAGACCCATCCATTGTCCTAATAAGGTAGGGGGGTGAAAGAAGCTTGCAGTTTTACTCACCAAAATGACATTGATGTAAAGCAAGGCAACTTATTTTTGTCATTTAATAATTTGGACTGTGCCAGTTTGGCGCTGCGTGCTATGATAGCTGAGCCTTCGTCTTGCCTTTCTTTGTTTTCTTTTTATTCTTGTTATGTCTAAAAATTGAATGTCTTGCGTCTTTGGGTAGTATTACGTAAGTGGGAGTCGTTGTTTACATCCGTAGCCGTATGACAGTCTAGAAATGGCACCATGTAATGTCCCGTGATACGACTTTTTTTTCTCTAGCTGCAAAATTTGCTGTTTTGCAGAAACCTCTCTCTTGCGAAAAGATTGCTAAAGGTTGAAAAGCAGAAAAGGAAACTGGTGTTTTGGTAAATTAAAAAAGTTTTTATCCAGCCCAGAGGGAATAGATGGCCAAGAAAAATATCCGATGGGGCGAGAAACTGTACGTGGTCTGGAAACTGACAGGCTGTACTGCTGTAGAATGGCAAGAAATAGAACATATTGCCCCCAATAAAGGTGGTTCATTCGAAAAGATTCCAAAAGAAGTTCCTAAAATGACCACAGTCATCTCGACAATTTTAATAAATTCCGAAAAATCGCTGACTGCAGTTGTAAAGCAAGAATCTGCCTAATTCAACATTTATTTTGAAAAAGTAAATCTTTGCAGTCGTTGAAGTGATTAGAAAATTTATATCCTTCACTAAAGTACCAACTGGTTACTCCGCGCCTCCACGACGTGTTAGAACAACCCCAAGAGCGAGTTTTAAATTTGAAATAATACTCCTTTTTACCTTAACGCGGATTGCAGTTCCAAAAGAACCCCTGCCCCTTTTTGTGGGAAGCACGGAGAACTGAATGAAAATTAACCCCCTCTCCCTTTAGCAAAATTGGCAATCCACGCGGACCACGTCTGGCCAAAAAATACACCCTTTCTCCTCGTTTGTTTGGACACCGATGGTAACACATATGATACTAAGTGACCCGCCCCACTTCCCAAGACATACATCTAACTGAATTTTGGAGACACCGCTAATTCAGTTAAATATCTCATTTTACTTCGTAAAAGCTCAGGATTCGCTTATCTCCACTTTTATACGGGTTTTCTCGCAAAACTCTAAGAATCACGCACTCAGGAACTGAAATTTTCTACTAGTGACTCGAATAGTCCCGTTGTTGGTCCCAGCCAATCAGCATCCTTGGTCACTGTGACCAAGCCTCATTCTCGTATTGCGTGCGGTTACCAACCACACGCGTTTTCTAGACTGGGAAAATTTCTGGTTTTCCTACCGTCAGTTTAAGGTAATTTTCTCCAAATTATACGTTTTTAGTTGCCTTATTCAGTCTTTTTTGGTTGTTTAGAGGCGAAGGCTTGTTAGCTTACGTTTTCGGGAGATTTTTGCCTTCGTACGCTTCTGCTAGTTTTTCTGAGTTTGCATCACGGGGGTTTCGAATGTTTTTCCCCGAGAAGTGTTACTCGTTGTCTCCACGTTTACTAGTACGAGCGTACACCCTTGACCCTTAGGGAGCGCAGGTCATTTCAGTTGCTGAGTACTGTTCTGTTCCTGAGCTACTTCAACGCCTGGTTCCTAGCCAGTCCGGGCTGCGTAGTGCATGCTTCCTAGCAGGCTTCCAGCTTCTCCAGTTCAGTGTGGAGTTGCTTGGAACCGCCTAGCGCAGAGGGGCTAGTGTTCAGCCTCTGGGTCACCCCCCCCTTGCTCTTGCTCTACAGAACTTCTGTTCTTCGCTCTGCCCAGGACGTTCTGCGTTCTAGGCTTAGCGACTACGGAGTACCATCTCGGTGCTCGGTCCTGAGCAAGGGGGCTGGTTACCAAGTTCCATCTTGGTGCTTGGTAACTCCCAGGTACCTGCGGCTTACCGAGCGTCTAGGCTTGGTAATCCTAGGTCAAGTCACCAGGACCGAAGCGCCTTCTGGGTCCTTGGCTCCTGGTACTTGTTCGACCTGGGTACTCGGTAGCTGCGCACTGCGTCACCCCTGCGTACCTACGCACTCGGCACGCCTAGGTATTAGCTTGAGGTTACAGAGCTTGGTTCAGTTCAGTCCTCAGCTCTGGAAAGAGTGTTTTTTCCTTTTGAGATTGTTACTTACTCTCGTTTTATTTGCTTTCCAGACATGACGGAGGCCAGTCTGTACCACAGCACGTCACACATCTCCTGCGTCCACCCGGCGTCGGCTGCCAATCCTCACTCGCTCTGCGACCGGTGCAGGAGAGATAGGGACATTCCGCTGTGTGATGCTCTACACACCTGCAAGGAGTGCGCACACCTTTCCCCCCAGGACTGGGACGCTCTGGAGAAGGTGCGCGCCAAGAATATTAAGCGTAGGGTGCGTCGGAAGGTTCAGTCTTTATCCCTGGACATACCGAGAGCCGGTTCAGTGGTGGCTGGTCCGGTGTCTTCACCAGTGCGAGCAGATAGAGATGTGGAGTCGGATTTCGACTTGCCTCGTAAGAAGAAGAAACTCAAATCTTCAACTTCGAGATTGGTGTCCGAGCTGGGCTCACCAGGTACAAGCGCGATCACCGCGCTGGATAAGACTTGGCCATTTGCACTCAGAGGGAGGGGTAGACTGGTTTCGGAAGAACCTCCCCTCGTGTCGCCCCCGTCTGGGCCCGCCGTGAAAGAGAGTGTTACCATCACCCATGCGAAGTCTGGGGCATGTTTTACCAGCAGTGTGGGAGAGTTTGGCATCCCTCCGCGCCCGGACTCCGACCCAATACAAATAGCGGACACATCTCCACTGCCTCCAGCTGAGTCCTTGAACATTTCTTCGTTCCTCGCCATGCAATCTCAGCTACAAAGACAGATCCAAGACCTTCAAGAGGCGCTGCTCTCTAAGCCAGAACAGAGACGCAGACTTGCTCCCTCGGCGACCATCTCTCGCCCACCAGATGATCCTCCGGTACTCTCGGTGTCTACCCCTGCTCACCAACAGGAACCAGACACGAAGGATGCTTTGGAAACTATCACCCTCAGCGAGAGCGAGTCTGGAGACATTCCCCCATCGGGCCAGATCTCACTTACGCAACACGCAGAGGAGGACGAAGAACTCGCACCGTTGGACACTTCGCCTCTGGAAGCCATACCCAAGAACAGGGAGAGAGCTATTTATACCCCGGTCCCAGGCGTAGCCGTGAAAGAAGAACCGGAGTTATCGGCGCAGGAGGAGGGGAGTTCGGAGGATTCGGGAGCAGATGGCGACGCGGAAGAGGAGTCACCAAGCAGTTTTTTCCCGTCAGTGCAGTTTCCCCTCCGTTCCACAGATCCCATTCTTTCCCCAGGCAAAGGACAGCGTCTGTGGAAAGACCCAGCCGCAGCGGGGAGACGTCCGATTCGTACCCCGTCCCCACCCGAGTGCTGCCAGGAGCCAGAGACATCTTTTTCGCCCCTAGGAGAGTCGGTCGCCCCTGAGGACGTACCGTTCCGGGATGCGGTGCAGGAGATCGCCAGGCTAGCGGGAATAGAATGTGGTCGCCCGGTGTCAGACAGAGAAGACCCACCTATCAGGATGACTTCACAGGCCTCCCTTCCTCAGCCGGAAGCGTTTGTGGCTCTTACGACCAGCGAGGGAGTGGCAAACGCGTTGTCGGTGCGTTGCCGGGAGTTCAAGCGTCTAGATGCCTCCGAAGGTCGTGTGCTGTCACGTCTCCACCCCTCCAAGCACTGTACAGTGAAGCAGGGTCCCTACCGATCCTCAGATGACCTCATACCCCTGGAAGCCCTGGAGCAACCCACTAAACGTATGGTATGGATGCCCTCGGTGCGACAGGACTCGGATATCCCGCTGGTCGAAAAAGACGCGAAGGCCATAGAAGGTTCAGCTAGACACGTTTTGAACATTATGTCTTTCCAGGACCACACCCTGAGTGCCTTGAAGAAGCGTTTGGAGGACCTGAGCCTGTCAGACCCGGTAGCACTTAAACTCCTGGAGTGCTTAGCCTTAGCGACCAGGGATGTGGTGAAACTGGCTACTTATCTGACCTCCTCACTAGTGTTCCTGCGACGCGATGCCTTTTTGCTACACTGCTGGTCGAGTGTCAAGGGCCTCCGTGACCTACGCCACGCCCCTATACTTGGCCAGAAGGAGCTGTTTCCCCCCGAAGAAATCGAGAGGGTTCATCAAGAGAGCAGGTCACTGTCACAGGACCTAGCTCTCATGGCTAGAGCACCGAGGCAGTTTGTGCGTCCACAGAAGCGCCAGTTCTCGCAGCCCCCGCGCCGAGACAGGTCGAGGTCGAACAGCAAAGCCAGGTCTTCTCCCCCGAAGAAGCCGAGGCAGCAAAGCAACGGCAGGACCCCTCCGAGGGCCTCGCCTCAGTGCAGGTAGCAATCAATCAAAGTATCTCTCAGAGGGGAACGCCTCGTCTCTAAGAGATACTTTTATCAGGTCAAAAGACGAGGAGGGCTTCCAGCCCTTCAGCGACTGTTTGCTCGTAGGAGGCAGGCTAGGCAGATTCTGGCAAGCTTGGCGGGACATGGGTGCTCCGAAGAAAGTAGTGCGTTGGTTGAGAGAAGGTTACGCACTCCCGTTCAAACGGGACCGACGCGGCCACGTTCCACCCATACCCCTTCGCGATCTGGCCCCGAGCTGCCTGATCGCCTCCTACGATGCAAACTCACCAAAGCACCGAGCCTTACGCTCGATGGTCGAAGACTTAGTGAGCAAAGGGGCCGTAGGGGAAATGCCCAAAAATCAGGAAGGGTTTTTCAGCCGGGTCTTCCTGGTACCCAAGAAGTCGGGGGGTTGGCGTCTAGTCATAGATCTATCCTCTCTGAATCAATTTCTCCATGTGACGCCGTTTCAGATGGATACGGCCCAGGTCATAAAGAGTTCCCTGGGGAGGGACATGTGGGGTACGTCCATAGATCTATCAGATGCGTACCTGCACGTACCTCTGCACCCCGCCGCCAGGAAGTACCTATGCTTCCAGGTAGGGGAGGAAAGGTTTTGGTTCCGAGCCCTCCCATTCGGTCTCTCTACCGCTCCCTTTGTCTTCACCAAAATAATGAAAGTATTAAAGGCGTGGGCCCGAGTTCGAGGTATGTTGGTCTTTCAGTACCTAGACGATTGGTTCGTAGCCCATCGCGACCGAGCCACGGTGAGTCGGCAAACGCAGGCCTTGGTCGACCAGGCAACGAAGGTGGGTCTCATGGTAAACCGAGACAAGTCGGAGCTAAATCCAAAACAGGTAATGGTATTTTTAGGGGAAAGATGGGATCTGCAGCTGGCAAGGGCTTACCCCACTTCCGAGCGGAGGGAAAGAATCCGTACCAGTGTCGGATCCATACAGCCAGGTTCCAAGGTGAGTTTGGTAAAAATGGAGTCCCTGCTGGGCTGTCTAGTAGCTACAGAGAAGACGGTCCCTCTAGGGAAACTGCATTACAGGCCCTTCCAGGCGGAGATAAGGCGCGCTTTACGCCAAGGCAGACACCCCAGAGCCGTGATGTCTCTGTCGGTGGAAGCCCACCAAGAGTTGGCTTGGTGGTGCGACGACCGAGTCATGGGCGAAGGGATGCCCTTCACAGCCCCGCCTCCGGAAACAGAGGTACAAACCGACGCTTCCCTATCCGGCTGGGGGATTCATTTCCAGGGCAGAATGTGGCAAGGTCAGTGGCCACAGCAGGTAAAAAATCGCCACATAAATTGGTTGGAGTTGCAGGTGGTGTGGATAGCCGTACACGACCTCACCCCTCCCCTAGAGGGTCGACGTGTGGAGTTCCATCTAGACAACTCCACCGCAGTGGCATACCTAAACAAGCAAGGCGGTACCAGGTCCCAGCAACTCACGAAGCTCGCTGGGGACATTCTGAAGTTCGCCCGAGAAAAGAGAATTTTTCTTTCAGCCCGACACTTGGCAGGGTCGCTGAATGTGTTGGCAGACCTAGCTTCCAGGGTCGGTCAAGTTATCCACACGGAGTGGTGCCTGTCCCCCCGCTCCTTCGAGTGGGTGACCAAGCACTCTCCGTGGGGGAAGCCGACCTTGGACTTGTTTGCGAACGCCCTCACGACGAAGTTACCAAGGTATGTCTCCCCATGCCCCGATCCCCAGGCCTGGGCAATCAACGCCTTGACGTGCCAATGGCCGAAGAACGAGGTCCTGTATGCCTTTCCCCCACAGCCCATCCTGCTTCGGGTGGCGCAGAACTTGACGTCGCACAGACCTTTTCGCCTCCTTCTGATAGCCCCTTGGGCTCCCGAGGCTCCTTGGTTCCCCCTCCTAGTCAAATACGCGACCAGCCCCCCGGTAAGGCTACCTTGCCACCCGGAGATGCTGACACAACCCCACTGGCTGTACTTCCACCCGAGCCCCCACCTCCTGGACCTGCACCTGTGGTGCCTGTCCCTTCTCTGTTAGAGAAACAAGGTTTTTCCAGGGGAGTGAGAGAAAAAATGTTGAACAGCCACAGAGAGTCAACGGCGAGAGTTTATCGTGCACAATGGAACAAATTCGCTAACTGGTGCGCCAAAGCCCAGCTAGACCCGTTCCAAGCCACGCCAGCGGTAGTGGCAGACTTCCTGGATCACCTGTTTACGACCGAGCGCCTGAAAGTGGGTTCGATCGAGGGTTATCGTGCCGCCATAGGCTCTAGGTTGAAAACCGCAACAGGTTACGATCCAGGGGAGGATCCAGCCCTATCTATGCTTTTTAGGCACTTCAAGGTAAACTCTCCTCCGTCAAACACCAATATAGCCCAGTGGGACCTGTCCTTGGTCCTGCGTTACCTTCAGAGAGCAGATGTGTTCGGAGAGGACGTGATCACTCCTAGGGGTGCAACGGTAAGATTTGTTTTTCTATTGGCGCTGGCCTCGGGCAAGAGAAGAGGGGAGATACACGCCCTGGACCGCGAGATACTGAAGGAAAATGGTGAGTGGAAAAAAGTCTTTCTGCGACCGAGGGCAGGCTTCATGGGTAAGACACATATCGCTACCGCAGGCCTTGGTACCTTGGAACAGATAACGCTGCCAGCCTTGGGGGTAGAGGACGAGGACTCGGACCGGGTCTCCCTCTGTCCAGTCAAAGCTTTGCGTAAGTATCTCCAGGTGTCCGAGGACTACAGAAGCGAGGGGCAGAAAGCTTTGATCATTTCCTTTATGCCCAAGTTTCATAAAGATATTTCTAAACAAACTGTCTCTAAGTACATTAAGTCGGTAGTTTTGGAAGCTTATGAAAGAGCCCAGACAGAACCCGAATTCAGAGATCTGTGTAAAGTTAAGGCCCATCACGTAAGGCAGGTAGCCAACTCCATTAGGGCACTGCGTAGTGTGTCTCTAACAGACATTCTGAAAACAGGCTGTTGGTCTTCACCTAATTCATTCATTAAGTATTATCTGAAGGACTTCTCTCAGTGCGAACTTTCGGGTCTGTATTCGTTGGGCCCTTTTGTGGCTGCCGAGTCAGTAGTTTCTATCTAACGCTTGTATGTTTGCAGTGAACAGTCAAACAAGAACAAGGGCAGGTTCAAACGCAAGGACTCCGCCTTTCAACGCCCTGGTAACGGTGCAGGCAAATTCAAGAAGACTCAGAATCAAGCCCGCCGTTAACGACACCCAGACGCGTATCAATGAGTTAGTTAGAGAACTCTCCACGTTACAGCTTCAGTTCAGTATTCAAACTAGTACAGTATTCTGGGAGTCCGCGCTCCCTTGTGTGTTAGCACCGGTCTCGGTGCCTCACCCCTGCGAGTCCGGTACTCCATCTTCCCTTGGAAAAAGGGGGGGGGGAGGTGAACACTGCTTCGCACCACGCGTTCCCCCCTCGGTGCGATCGTCGCTTCCATTAGAGTCGGCCTCGCAGGGATCAGGTACCTAGCCCGGCTAGGTTCATGTACCAGTGACCGAGGTTGAACATCGGCACGTTGTAACGCGTTTTGTGTGTGTGACATATTGTATATAGGTGTTGAATGGGCTCGTGTAAGTGCGTCACCCGTTCTGAACGGGTGCGTAGTTTCCAGTCAGTGTTCTGAATGGGCGCTTTGTAGTGTGTCTGGTTTCAGTCAATCGATATTGTACAATAACACACGGTCAGTGCGCTCAACCCTGAGTATGTGGGAAACTCTTCTCACCTGCTACGCTTGAAGATCGCTGCATTGGTTCGCTACCCAGCCCTCAGTTAAGCTGGTAGCTTAAGGTCTTAGTTGGGTTTTTCCATATTGTTTTAGTAATGTTCGTAATTATGAATTGTGAGTTAGTTAGTAAGCGACCAAGCCCGGTCAGCAGTTACTTGATCGTCTTACTGGGTACGCGGCCTTGGTTCCGCGATCGTGTTTGTGACAGTTCAAATAAAGGGATAGTTAAATGTTTATGTGAACTGACCTTGTGGTTAGGTTGGGCTACCATCTTGTGGGAGGATGGAGGGAGATGGTATTAGCAAGGTGTATGACGGGGGTAGCGTAGTCGTCAACACGTCTACTCCACGTCTTGGTTCTTGGTTCGGTCGTCCTTCCGTGTGCTAGAGTTGTTTACCAACTCGATTATATTCTGTTCTGAGGCACATTAAACACTTTGAATTTTCTCTACAGTGTTTTATTTACGCCTTTTTCTCCCGACACGGAAGACAGCACGTTTTCTTTCGAGTAAAAGCGAACTTTGAGGAAATTTTCTAAGTTTGACTCGCAACGCAGGTCTCCCCGTCTCCGGTGTTAGTCCCGTATAAAAGTGGAGATAAGCGAATCCTGAGCTTTTACGAAGTAAAACTGACGTTTTATTTTCGTAAAACGCTCTTTTACGAGTAAAAGCGTGATTCGCGTTCTCCACTTTTATCATAGCTTCCCGCCCAGCCACCCCGCAGACCTGGGTGTGGTTGGTACACTGGGGCAATACTCGAATGAGGCTTGGTCACAGTGACCAAGGATGCTGATTGGCTGGGACCAACGACGGGACTATTCGAGTCACTAGTAGAAAATTTCAGTTCCTGAGTGCGTGATTCTTAGAGTTTTGCGAGAAAACCCGTATAAAAGTGGAGAACGCGAATCACGCTTTTACTCGTAAAAGAGCGTTTTACGAAAATAAAACGTCAGATTTATTAACAGCTATGTCATGATAGTATCAAATAGTTTGAATAATGTTAAGATATTTCTAAATAATTTTAGATATATTATGATTAAAAAGAGACATATATAATTATTTTAAGATATTTCTAAATAACTGAAGTTAGATGCATTTCTAATTTCTAAAATCCCTAGTTCATTCAGAGATAGACTAATTCACGATGGGCCTGTATAATTTGAAAGAGGTGTATCTAAATTTTAAACCGACCCTTAAAGCAGAGTGGTATGGTAACATATGGCAAGAGATATACACCAGAACCCCGGAAGTCGGACCATCCTTGGGAATAAGCGAAAGTGGTTCGATTTCCGGGGTGGTCCGATTTCCGGAATTCGAGCATCCACGGGTACGTTATTATCTATAATAATGTGCCCGTAAGGTAGTCGATAAACAAGACACTCTTCCAACCAGTTTTATTACAAATAGAACTAGAGGTGTGTCCGACCGGAGCACGAATGCCCCGCCTGGCGGATAGCCAGTGACATAATCTTAGTTTGGGGGATGTGATTCTTCTTGTGAAAAGAATGAACAGTACCGAGCACCTAACTGCAGTAAAATTGCTTAAGTTCAAAGTGGAAAGAATGAATAGTACCGAGCACCTAACTGCAGTAAAATTGCCTAAGTTCAAAGGCCAATTTCGATCGAATAAACGGAACAATATTCTAAAAACAAAAAAGTTGCCGGCCAGATAGCTAGGTTACAGTACAATCCACAAAACTTGGTACCTAAAGCGTAACGTACACACAGACAGACGGACAAACGGACAGACGGACGGACAGACGGACGGACGCACAAGTCAAACACTATATGCCCCGCTGACATTTGTCAGGCGGGGCATAAAAATGCATATGAATACGACTGCTGTTTAATCATAATTTGCTGAACATTTCATTAAAAATAACAGAAAAACTTGACTCACACATTTTGTTCCTCATTAACCTTTTCTCCCTGACTTATTTTAATTATTTCTACATTACCCTGCAGTAACAGACCTTTACTTTTTTCTTGTGCTTTCTTTCATTTCAATTTTATTGTTAGTGGTCAGTTTTTTTGCTCCTTATATCCGAGCAAAGGGATAAACTGGTATTTTGTAAGTCACCTAATTGGAATAGGGGAGAATTATCTAGTGGATCACATGAGTTCAAAGGGCAATTAAAAAACTGTTGCAAAGAGCTTACTAAAACTTGAGAAGCACTCCTGGATTAAAACCTCTCATTGTAATTCATTGAAGTCTTTCTATTCAAACTAGAACCTGATTTCGCTAGCGAAATGTTAAACCCTTGACAAAAATTAAACCGCAAAAAAACTTCCTTCAATGGGTTATTTCTTGAATAATATATTGCAAACAACACAGCTTGAATACGTGTTATAAGCCGAGTAGTGTTTGGGTTTTCTTGACTTTAGGTTTTATTGACTGATCAGGCATACGCCGTGTTATCTATTTACGCAGTGAGAGCTCACACAAAGCAGGGCAACTGTGTGTTCTGTGCTATGCGTTAAATGTTCCGCATTTTACTTGCAAAAAATACACTCTTTTCACACGGCGTTTTAAACAAGAAAACGAAAATCGAAGGCGAAAATAAAAAGCGTCATGCACACGTTCATATCAAGTTGAACCTAAGTTCCAAGTTTCGTGGCCCCAGGACCCGTAGTGCCAGTGGAAGAGATGACACAAGAAATTCGATCACTGTCAAGAAAAAACTAGAACCTTATTTCACTAGCGAAATGTTAAACACTTGACAAAAATTAAAATACTTCCTTCAATGGGTTATTTCTTGAATAATATTGCAAACAACACAGCTTGATTACGTCTTATAAGCCGAGTAGTGTTTGGGTTTTGTTGACTTTAGGTTTTATTGACTGAGCAGGCATACGCCGTGTTATCTCTTTACGCAGTGAGAGCTCGCACAAAGCTCAGCAACTGTGCTCTGTGATGTACGTTAAATGCTCTGCATTTACGTGCAAAAAATACACCCTTTTCACATGGCGTTTTAACAAAGGAAACGAAACCAAAGCGAAAATAGTGACATGCAAACGTCCATGTCAAGCTCTTCATAAGTCTCAAGTTTCATGGTCCTAGGGCCCATAGTGTCAGAGAAGAAGAAGACACAAAAAATCGCAAAAACTGTCAAGAAGAAAAAAAGGACGAACGACTGCTCGCACAAATTCATGTAACTCTTGCAAGCCAAAGGCTTGTCAAGTGTTAAAAAAGATACCAATGGCTGCTCGCACAAATTCATAAACGCCTTGCAAGCCAAAGGCTTGTCAACTGTCAACAAGTCTTTTCTGTGCATAAAATGTTCTAATCCCCACCTCAGTTACAAGCATTGAGCTTTCTCAAAGCAGAATTATAACACTTCCACTTGGGCATCACCGACTGTGTTGTTTAAGAGGACACTGAATCCACCGCAGACCGCTATTGACCGTCAAGACCGCGGGTTATTACCCCCAGGCAAGACGAAAGAATACGTCTGTTATATCTCCGAGACCGTTTGCTTCCGGCAAAAATCACTGCCGGGCAGACCCCTGGAACCCGCAATAATCGTGTCTGTAGCCAGACTGTGAGAAACCAGCTCCTTCGATACGGTTTACACGCACCGCCCCTATCAAGACTTACTGTTAACCCCCACCCGAAGACGCGCACGACTTATGTGGGTCAATGCATATCTCCACTGGACACAGAGACAATGGAACCAAGTCGTTTTTACCGATGAATTTTTGGTTTTGGTTGAACTAAGCCAGTGGAAGAGCACGCGCTTGGCGTCGAACGAACGAACGCTTTAGCGACGCTTGCGTTCAAGAAAAATACCGATGGGGCAGTCAAAGTGTGACAGTATGGGCAGACATCTCGTTCGCTCATTACACTGAACTCTGTTTCGCCAACGGCTTATTAAATGCTGAACAGTATCGAGAACAAATTTTGGAGCCATCAGCGGTTCCTTTTGTGCGTCAAAATTCTACAGAAGGACAACACTCGTCCTCTTTCCGTGAGAGCTACACAGCGGTATCCTTACGCACAAAACGTCTTGCTCTGGCCTGCTTTATCACCGTATCTTTCGCCGATCGAACACGCGTGAGATGTGCTCGGAAAAGCCTTAGGCGAGCTCAACATCCCAACAGAGACATTGCCAGAGCTTAGACAAGCGCTTGTGGAAGGGTGGAATAACATCCCACTTCACAAAATACAGAATTTAATGAGATCGATTTTGAATCGATTTTGTTTTCAGAAATGCGGAACGTTTAACATCTCAGTTACTAAAATACGTAATTATACTGAGGCTTAATTAGGTCTCCCATAATACATTTTGCAGGTTTCAAATTTGCGTTTTTACATTTGTTGATAAATATAAACAGATACATTTGGGATGGTGTACATAATCAAAACAAATATTTGCACATGATAAAGGATTTTGCCCAGTAAAGAACAGAATATGTGATTAAACGCCATATGTTTGCATGATATGTTACGCCATATGTTTGCATGATATGTTACGCCATATGTTCCATGATATGTTACGCCATATGTTTGCATGATATGTTACGCTATATGTTTGCATGATATGTTACGCTATATGTTTGCATGATATGTTCCGCCATATGTTAACGTTATACGTTTCGCTTTTGTTTACGTAAATTTTATATGACCCTTACATGTAGCCCCATGAACAAACGAGTTCTTTCACTAATTTTACATTTTTCGGAGAACTGAAAAGCGCCTCGGGGTAAGCACCCACTCACCCCTGTTTTTGGTTATAATGTCATTAACATCAGTGGTTAAAACTACTTCACCTGTATGCCATTTCACAGAGATCATCATGTTTTAATTAACAGAAGGAAACATATTACTATCAATCTGTGTTGCTCTAAAAATAAACGAAAAGTAATACCTGTATTGGATTAACCCTCTGTGAAAATACTTAAAAGGCTGCAGACATGGGTAACAAAAGAGCTATGCATTACGGTATAACAAAAAGTTCTGGGACCAACGACCGCCAAATTGGCAAACACCAATCAACAGCGCATGAACTAAACACAGAGACAGAGGGAACCTCCTGTCGAGGCGAAAGCCTGGGACAACATGACCATTGGAAAATCGCCGGTCTAAAATGAAGTCCTTGAGTGTAGAAAGCCAGCACCTTTACCAAAAAAAAAAAAAAAACGGCTGTTTTAGTCCACTTGACCACGTTGTTCAGCATCACCCAGCAGCCTCTCTCGTTATCTTGATTGACAAATCTGACTGAGACAGAGTTAACAAAACTAACTGCTACATGGCCCCGCGGGTTTTATTTCAAAATTAGCACTCCACGTTTAGGGGTTGCTTTAAAAAGTCATGGACACGTATGATAACCACTTGGTACGTTTGTGCCCCTCTCCCCCATGACCAATGGCCAATGACGTAGAACCTGTTGCATCAGTAGTAATGGATGATTAGCATCATGACAAAAATTCGGCTTCGCCTCCTGTAACATTCCACCCTTCGGGTGAACAAAACTGCATGTCACCCTCCTAACTATATCACAACTGTATATAGAAACCTTTACTTATCGAAACGTCGTACCGCGTCACCTTTACCCGTATCGTTTCGTCCATCGGGTAACGCCTCGCTCATCATCTCCCACTATCAGAGACCCAATCGAAATTTAACTACGGCCTAACCAACGCACTGCCCTCGCATTCAAACGGCACTCAAGTGCGTACATTCATTCAGACTCAGACGGCAATCTGTGCAGCACTGGCCGCCTCAAAAAGACTGCCGTGTTATCAGTGATCCGTGCAGCACTGGCCGCCTCAGAAAGACCGCCGTGTTATCAGTAATCTGTGCAGCACTGGCTGCCTCAGAGCACAGAAAGACCGCCGTGTTATCGGTAATCTGTGCAGCACTGCCCCCCTCAGAGCACAAAACGACCGCCATGTTATCGGTAATCTGTGCAGCACTGGCCCCCTCAGAGCACAAAACGGCCGCCATGTTATCGGTAATCTGTGCAGCATTGGTCCCCTCAAAGCACAAAACGACCGCCATGTTATCGGTAATCTGTGCAGCACTGGCCGCCTCAGAGCACAGAAAGACCACCGTGTTATCGGTAATCTGTGCAGCACTGGCCGCCTCAGAGTACAGAAAGACCGCCGTGTTATCGGTAATCTGTGCAGCATTGGTCCCCTCAGAGCACAAAACGACCGCCATGTTATCGGTAATCTGTGCAGCACTGGCCGCCTCAGAGCACAGAAAGACCGCCGTGGTATCGGTAATCTGTGCAGCACTGGCCGCCTCAGAGTACAGAAAGACCGCCGTGTTATCGGTAATCTGTGCAGCATTGGTCCCCTCAGAGCACAAAACGACCGCCATGTTATCGGTAATCTGTGCAGCACTGGCCGCCTCAGAGCACAGAAAGACCACCGTGTTATCGGTAATCTGTGCAGCACTGGCCGCCTCAGAGCACAAAACGACCGCCATGTTATCGGTAATCTGTGCAGCATTGGTCCCCTCAGAGCACAAAACGACCGCCATGTTATCGGTAATCTGTGCAGCACGGGCCGCCTCAGAGTACAGAAAGACCGCCGTGTTATCGGTAATCTGTGCAGCACTGGCCCCCTCAGAGCACAGAAAGACCACCGTGTTATCGGTAATCTGTGCAGCACTGGCCACCTCAGAGCACAGAAAGACCGCCGTGTTATCGGTATTTGCGAACATTGTGAAACCCACACCTGACGTGGCCACATTCCATGAATGGACGACGGTGGCATTCATTACGATCTGATATATGGCGAAATAGTAGGTCACATATGCCAATCGGAAGCCCAGAACCATTTCAATATCCCCAACAAGACAGGCAAGGTTGGTCGCCCAGCCATGGATCGAGATTCCCACTACTCTTAAAGAAAATATTGATTTTGTTTTAAATTTTAGCTCATGTGTATCATGGCCTTTGCGGTAAAGCACCATGGTATTGTCAGTCTGATATGTTTGTGAAATCTGAACCTTGCCGTAAACTCACGTCATCCTTCAACTCGGGCCATTGCTACTAGAAGAAAACCAAATTGAAACAAAATATGACATTCGTGCACTTCAAAATAATTCAGCCTCTGCTGTGGAATAACTTTCCCTGAAAAAATTAGATCTTGTAATTTACTATGTGCTTTTATAAAAGTAGATAAAAAGATCTTTTTTATAGAAATATATTTTAATTGAAATTTCTTTTTATAGAAGTATATTTTAATTGAATATTCTTGTTAAACATTTCAAATTTATGTACAATGTGCAACTGAATAGGTTTATCTCACATGTTTATCACTTCACTGTATTATTGTGTGTAAGTTTTAACATATTAAATAAATAAAAAAGTAAAAAACAAAACAAAAAAACTATATAAAATGTAGCGTTGTTTTTCTGATCGAACCAGAAATCAGCGTTAGATTTGACCTTGAATTTGGGTCAAGGTCCAAATAAAAAGGGCGCTCAGCCCCTATGGTATGTCAACTATACACTCAATATCAATGAAACTTGACAATTTACGTGTTTGTATGTACGTGTCTCTAGATACGCGTTCGTATACAAGTGTTTCCACGTACGTGTTCGTATGTGCATGTCTCTAGGTACGTGTTCGTGTGAACGTGTCTCTAGATATGTGTTCCTGTGAACGTGTCTCTAGGTACGTGTTCGCCTACACGTGTTTCCAGGTACTTATTCGTGTGTATATGTCTCTAGGTACCTGTGTTTATGTGTATTTGTTCGGTTGTGCAGTTGCTTGTTTCTGGTAATTTGTCGCAGGAAGTGATGGGGTTGTGTAGAACACGTGTTTGAAGGTACTTGCATAGTGGTATATGCGTGTAAGAACACGTTCAGGAACGTGCGTGCGTAGGGCCATAGGAGAGTCTGTGCAAGCTGCGTGTCGGCACGTGGATGCAGCTACCTTCGTGCATTACGTGTGTGTGGTTACTCACATGCAGATTGTGTGCATTGGTATTTTATAGCTTCGGGGGGTGGGGGAGGGGGCACATGTGTTACCATGCGCGCCCAAAACACGTAGAGAAAAGGAGATAATTTTGGGGCCAGACGTGGTCCGCACGGATTACTCATTTCATTCAAAAGGGGGTAATTTTGATTTAATACAAAAACAGGAGATCCTTTGGCATTCCACGCCTAACAAAACTGTGCACACTTCTCAGTGTAAACTTCTGTCCACGTTTCGGCAAAAAATGTGGTGAAAAAAGGACGATTTTAAAGTTAAATTTGACACTTCGCATGTACGGAACACGCACTCAGGGACATTTGCATATGAAGTCGTACCTGGAGACATGCGCACACGAACACGTGCAGGCACGTACTTACAGACATATACATATAAACACATACATACAGAGATGTACATATAACACGTGAGTACAGACATACGAACAAGCACCCGCACGCACGTAACTACACGCACGCGCACGCTCTTTTTTTTTTTTTTGCACGCACACGCACGTACCGAACAAGCACCCGCACGTACGTAGCTACAAGCAACGCGTTCGCTTTTTTTTGCACGTACGTTCGCTTTTTTTGCGCGCGCGCACGCAACTACCGACAGGCATGCGCTCTGGTCTGATCAATGCTTCAAATGCGACATCAAACAGCAACCCGCACCTATATTTTCTGCTTTATAGTACAACACATGCATACGGGCTCAAAACGTTTGGACAATAAGTTTTGCTTTAAAATGAATGAAAAACAATATATATATTTATATGGCGTAACATCAATTTTCCAAGTTATACACAGAGATCCGAAATGACGATTTTTTTCATTTGTTTCTTATCAATCCCACACAGAATTTGTGAAATGACATCGGCGTATTCGGATAGAAAAGGGCGGACGACAGACACCCCAATGCGTGCAGTCCTGGAGCCATTCTGATAATGAACGTTTCAGCTTAGTTTCAATACAGTTTCAATACGAAGAAAGCTTTGTCTGTAAAAAGATGACACTTAAGATTCGTGGATAAATTAAACAGCATTTTGGCGACGCCCTTTGAGCAATGTTGGAAATCAGACCACGTGTCTCGTAATTATCAAGACACCCTTGAAATGAGGTCATGCCTGAAATTAGACGGCACTTCCGGCGTGGTTTTATTCCAGATTTCACTTGCACCAATGCCCAAGGAAACACCACCGACCTCGTTTATACTCCATTGAATTACCACAGAAACAGAAGACAAGCTCTTGATTCAATTTGTTCAACACTTTTATTTTCTATTTTACACGACACTTACCTATTGGTATTCTGATGTATGCTCTGTTTGAAAACACTACGCCCCAGTGTGTCACACAGCTGTAGAAATATATCAGGAAAATGGGCCAAAATTTAATCCTTGTAATCTCAACCATTTTCGTTTACGGGTATCCTTTTTAATAAACACCTGACACAAGCCATAGACTGTTCAGTAAATAAACGTTGATTTTTGAATAGCTTTTGCAGCGTTTATCTCGTGACAATTTCATTATAAGACACTAACAATAATATTCAGGCTTCGCCAACCGCATGTTTTTACTCACTTGCCCTGACAATGAGACCATAATTATTTTGCTCATAGAAACACTTTTCCAAATGTTACGACCGCAAGGTGGCGACACTGTATAGTAACAATTATAGTATCCCACGCTAATGGGTGGCTCAGTATGTGTGAGCCACGGTTGAAGCTTTCCACCTGAGTCCGCCCGTTTTCCAAAGCGTTTCCAAACTCAATTAGCCTCTTCATGCATAATTCAGTAAAGGCAGGAGGCCGTCGCTCGTTCAAGAAGCGGAAACAATGATATATGACTTTACACGAAATCCTAGGGTTCGGCTGTTGCCTGGCAAAATATTCTCATTAAATATTTGCCAAAAAACTAAAAGGTATTATCTTTCAGATAGAACGTTTTATGAGAAATTAATGCACACGGCGAAGAAACCAAAGCAAAAATCGCTCACGTTTTTTAAATTATATTTTAAAAATAATAACAATAAAACATTCATTGTTAAATCCCGCTTGGTCCTCGCACTTTGCTTTATGATATGGCAGCCAAAATCTTTCGAATAAAAAAAGCAACATTTCTAGATTCTGAAACAAAAGCTTTAGATCGGCGAAAACGAAATAATGGATAAGAAACGATTTGTTTCTGTTACATTTCATTACATTCCATTACATGTTACATTCAGTTACACGTTGTTACGTCATTCAGTTACACGTTGTTACGTCATAAACTTGACCGTGTCTTTGTCTGCCTGTCCAGTGCCCGCTGAGAGGAAACTTAAAGAGTCGTGAGGTGTCAAGAACGGGGGTGATACAGCGTAATAAACGTGAGTGGCGAAAGCAGCTCAGCCGAGGACTGAGTCCGCTACCAGTCCGCAATTAATCGAATCACTAACGCTCAGCTTGAGTGTAATATCCTCGATGAACACATTAACGTAAGGAATACTTCTTGTCCTTTTAATTGAGTATATATACTCGTAAGAATGCCAAGATTTTTCATAAAATAAGCTTGTTTTCTGGGTTTTTTACTTTCTAGAATCAATACTTGGGATTGTGTGTGAGAAAAAAAGGGGCGGTGCATCTGCTCTGGGCCCGTGGGCTCATTGTTTTCACGCCAGTTTCATTTACAGTTGACAAAGAAAAAGGGGAGAACAGCAGTTAAACTGCTTGGAGCCATTCAACGATCCTAGAAGACCTGTCTTTCGAGAAGGCCACTTTACAATGAAGGACAGTTACAGAGAACCAACCGCCAAACGTTGCAATTAGTGTGATAGTATTGCCAAAGCTGTTTCCTGCAAAATCTGACAGACAGATAAAAACCAATAACCAGCTTTAAATACACCCGCCCCGGATGTTAATTCCCGCTAGCATTGGCGCTCTGCGGAACTAGAAGAACAGGTTTTTGTCATCTGCTGGGAATACTTCGGCGACTGAAAACATTATTGTGTTATTTCCATTTGATAGCTTTGTGATTCCGCAATGCTCATCATAATCACACAGTACCGCTACACTGTAATTTATTTATTGATTTTGCCACTTTTTTGTGCGATGTTTCGAATTGTTTTTGTTTCACTGATGCACTTATTATGTTTATAAATTGCGGAGAGCGCTCTGACAAGTGTGAAGTATAGTTATTGCACTTTTTGTCCTTTCTCTACATTATCTCAGAACAACCCAGCCCCTTTATTTTGTCAGTAGAAACTGCTACTCCATCTGGCGAATGACAGAAGCATTCAGTAAAAACCGCAGGCGCTGTCTGGCGAATACAGATGAAGGCAGAAAGAGCAAAGGTGTCTGAACGGGGACACAGAGCCAAGAATAAAACAATGAGGCTTTTGACCTTATTTACAAGTTTATATAGAAGTTTTTCATAAAGACAGATCTTTTTGTTTAGATCTTTTCTGAATTTATCTACTCAGATGTAAGGATAAATTTGTTGTCAGTTCTTCTGTAAGTGGCATCAGTTAGTGACATCAGCTAGTGACAACAGTAAGGGATACCAGTTAGCGACACCAGTTAGTGATATCACTTACTGACATCGGAAAGCGACACCAGTTAGTGATATCAGTTAGTCACATCAGTAAGTCACATCAGGCAGTGACATCAGTTAGTGACATAGTTAGTGATATCAGTTAGTGACATCAGTAAGGGACATCAGTTAGTGACATCAATTAATGGCGTCAGTTAGTGACAACAGTTACTGAATCATCGAAATGACAAACTTCACTCTTTTGATGATATCATTGCAAACCGATTAGTCTTATCAACAAATGAACTGGCATATCATTTCGTGATTTCAATATATGGATGAGCATATCACAGTTTAAAGAAACAATGCAAATGGGAATAACTTTGAAAACGCATGCCATACAGGTCAAACCTGTGAAGAAATATGGACAAAGACTAACGTCGCGCAAAACCGACATTACCGCTTTCTAATAAGCTGCATCACGTACTTGAGTCACTAATTCACTTATGATTTTTTTTTTTTTTGTTTTTGTTTTGGGTGTAAAAACACTGTTGGCTATTATTTTTTGCTGCACTAATTAGCTGCATATGATTGTCTGACTTTGGAAGGGACTTGAGAACTGTGCGGAGCGAAGAAACCCCCACATATCACCAGGTCCCCAAAATATTTTGCCGTCGTGTAAGCTGAGTAAAGATGGAACTAATTAATAAAAGAAAGAGTATCACGGCATTTTCTTTTGATTAGTCCCTACAGTCATCAAGTCGTTAGGTACGAGTAGCTACAGATGGTTGATCATTTATAGACACAGGGTTTGAAGTAAACCACCAACAGCAGGTGTAAACAATGAGATGCTAAAACATATCAATACACCAAAGACGTAAAACAAAAATGTCATCGGCAACACAGCGAAACACCTCGCTGGGCCTTTTGGGAGGGGCAGGGGGGAGACGTAGCTTAGGAGTTGGTTGGTCGAAAGATTCGCAGAGAGATCTAGAAAGGGGTATTATATCTGGATAATTCTCTTGCCTACCCTTGCCGATTGGATGGTCAACGCATCCAGATCGCTGGCAGTGTGGGTGGCGATTTTCTCCCACTTATTCCTGCTAAATCATGCCCTGGAATCTTGGTTCGTTGTTGCGTATACTACTACGAATACCGGCGGTCATACGTTTAGATTTCCGCCCTCCGAATAAACAGACAAGTGGCATCAATGAAAAGAAGTTTTTTGACGAAGACAACCAAAAGAGCTTGTTGACCTTATCCGGGAAATCCCATCTATGGTGGAGATAAGCGAAAGCCAGCACTTGCTAAACAAACATCCATAATGCGAATGGCAGCTTCAGTGAGAGAGAGAGAGAGAGAGAGAGAGAGAGAGAGAGAGAGAGAGAGAGAGAGAGAGAGAGAGAGAGAGAGAGAGAGAGAGAGAGAGGATGATTGACAGTCTTTATTCTGCACTGAAAAATTTCACCCTTCCAAAGCACGTCCTAAAGTTGTCAGACTGAATGACCCCAATGTACCCGGTCAGAAATCACAGAGTGCATTGGGACAGCAACTTTTTAATGCATTGCTCTATTTTGAAATGTTTGCCAACATAGCATCATAATTCAGCACAAACACCAACAGCACTCAACGTTTACTAAAGCATCTCAGTTGTCATTCCTACGCCTAAAGTTTCTCAGTTACTTGCAAATATAATCGCTTTGTTTCAATGAGCCCCGGTCTCAGCTATGCTAATAGAACACTGAGTCAGTTATTTGGAGTAATTTACACATTACTCTGGACTTGTGTTTTTCTCGGTATCCAGACAGAAGGGCCTTGGACAAAAGGGCCTTTTACATAAGGGCCTTTCCCAAAACGGCCTTTCCCAAAAAGGCCTTCCCCAAAACGGCCCTAAATGAAAAGTTGGACAAAAGGGCCTTGAGAATTTTTTTCTAGGATTTTGAGTTTTAATTTTTTAATAAAATATGTTATAAAATAAAAAATAAAAAACAGGCTTCATTGTGTTTTTAAAGAAAACTTCCTTGATGTTTTGTTTCAATTATTCCCCATCACTCTCTTGAAATTTCCGAAGCACAGTGCCCACAGGTTAATCCCTGTTTGTACCAATCACTGCATTGAAGTTTTACTCATTGTAAAGACTTCGCATCACTGTCTTAAGATGCCAGATTTCGGAGTTATTGTACCACAAAAGATAATCTCTGTCCTTTGTTTCGTTCCTCTGCACTGTGCTGTTTAAACACACGCGCTGAACCGGATGATGTTGGCGTGTCAGTGTCTTGCCGATATATGAGTTCTGAATTTGAGTTCTTTATTTGAACTGTGACCAACAGCAATGGACACAAGAAAAAGTAATAAATGACAGCCAAAAATTTGTCTGAACCAGACAAAAAATCAATAATCTTTGTTTTTGGAGTTGTTTTTTTATTACACAAAAAATAAAAATAATTTTGAAAACCATATCCAAAAATATTCTCAAGGCCCTTTTGTCCAACTTTTCATTTAGGGCCGTTTTGGGAAAGGCCCTTTTGGGGAAGGCCGTTTCTGGAAAGGCCCTTATGTCCAAGGCCCTTTTGTCCAGGGCCCTTATGTCCCGGATTCGTTTTTCTGTTATGCATTCATTAATTTTCAATTCGCTCTCAGACAGTGATAGCTGCAGGTTTTATGAAGTACGCACTGCTTCACACAGGCTTTGCTTCATTATGTACTCGTATGGAACGTTTAAAGGGTTGCATTGAAAATGGACATCTGTTGTTTTTTCTCTTATCGGTGAAATGTATTCTATAGACATGATGAATTTTCTGCTGTTTCTGTTCGGTTCAGATACGCCCATATAAAGTACTTTGTCACAGTTTATGTTAGCTATAAGGTTTCACTTCACCAATTACAGTTAATTCCATTTGCATTAAAAGTGGTGTCTAAACTTGCATGTTGCTAATGCGTCAGACAGAAACTTTCAAAACGAAAAATTCTTACAACCACTCTCCATTACAATTTTTTTGTAATTCCTCGAAAGATGGAATATTGATTATTAAACAAGCAGAACTTGTGGATATTTACGGCGAATTAGATTTTTAGTTCAGCCATAAAACTGTAAACTAATAAAACATTAACCTGTAGAACTTGTAATTATTACAAATTCACAAGGGATTCACACCAAGAGGGTAAAATTAATCTATAGTCAAGAATCGGTCGTAATTTCCGTTATTCTCTCCCAGTTTGCTGCCAATAGCATTGCTCTGTTTTTTTTCTCTAAAATTTGGCCTTTATGGCCAATACTTTGGTCGAATCGCAAGACAAAATGTACTCCCCAGTGAATATTCCCATAAAATGTCAAATCGCTCAGTAGTTTATGCAATTTTCTAAAATGTTGCCGAATTTAGCCAATATTTTGGCCAATTTGGCTAAACTGCCAAAAACATACACGCCTGGAAAACACTCTAACTAAATGTCAAAGCGATAAAAAGGGAGTAGCATCGTGTTGTTCTGAGACATGGCCATTTCTCGTCACTATTTTGACGAATTTTTGGCAAATGGTCAATTAACACATAATAATAATATGATTTTAAATTCAGGACTATTATAATACAGCGCACAGACATTTTAGTTCCACTCCATTAACATATTACTTAATTTAGTAGAGGTTTATATATGCCGATAAATTACTCCTGTTATGGGCAGAAGTTTAAGTATAGCCTGCAAAACCTTGCAAGCGAGATTCTGAAAAATTGGGTCTTGGGTTGGGCTTGAACTCAAACCTTTCGTTATTAAAGCGAGCGAGATGTCCTTGCACCAAACTGGTCCACAGAACTTGCGCTTGCTGAGAAAGCGCCTAGTAATAGCAATATTCTGAGGAATGTTCCTATTAAATTTTAGAAAAATTGCTAAAAATACAAGTTGGATGAAAAGCTACATACAGAATATCCTGCCAAATTTCAAAACAATCTGGCCAAATGTAGGAGAAGTTTCATTTTGAAATATGGTTTACACACGTCCTTTTTTTCTTCTTGACAGTTTTTCCGATTTTTTCTTCTTCTTCTCTGACACTATGGACCCTACGACCATGAAACTTGGGACTTATGAAGAGCTTGATCTGAACATGTGCATGTCACTTTTTATTTTCGTCTTTGATTTCGTTATCTCTGTTAAAACGCCATGTGAAAAGAGTGTATTTATTGCAAATAAATGCGTAGCATTTAACGACAGCACAGAATACACATTTGCTAAGTGAGCTTTGTGCGAGCTCTCACTGCGTAAATAGATAACAAGGCGTGTGCCTGATCATTCAATAAAACTTTAAGTCAACAAGAACCAAACACTACTCGGCTTATAAGACGTATTCAAGCTGTGTTATTTGCAATATATTATTCAAGAAATAACCCACTGAAGGAAGTATTTTTTTGCGTTTTAATTTTTGTCAAGTGTTTAACATTTCGCTAGCGGAATGAGCTTCTAGTTGTGATATTTATTGACGATCTTTCAAATATCAGTCTGGGACTTATCAGAGACTTTGATGAGTCAAATCTTTATAATCGCATCACGTTATTCTTTCTTTTTTAATACAGATAATTTTAAAATATAAAATTGCATTGCATTCATTTAATTAAACCAAGTAAATTAGAAACGTTACTTAGTACACTGAATTAAGTGTTTAAAACGCACAATTCTCTCTGCGCCATATTCAGTTTCATACAGTTTGTTATAACCATTTAAAGCATCACACAACCAACGCGATATATGAGCTGAAATTGTTTTCCTTAATGCTGAGGTTCTCTTTAAGACTTTGCATTTCATGGTTATATTGAAAAATACCACGGTTCTGAACGTCGTGATACGTTGCTAATATAAAAAGCAAGTACAATAAACATATAACCAAATTGGTAAAATGAACATTGACACAACTTATTGAACTTAATTAATTTTTGTCTTTTCTACAAGCCGTTGTCACACTATTTATCATTAAATGTTTTCATATGTAGAAAAATACGAACTGTCGCCATGCGTATCGGTCCAAATTATTACTTTCTATTATAAAATAAAAAAAGTGGTCTAAAAATTTTCAACACTGCCGATGACGAATGAACTCGCATTGATGGCGTCGTGGTAATGACATGGTGATGATGTACTCGTGTTGACGTGGTGTCGTGTGACTTTGTTATATTCTAAATGTCACTGCACGTTGTGGCAATTCATGAAGTGCGACATCCTCCTCATTATTTCCATCATTATCTCCTGAAGTAATGCCAAGTTTTTCCCTCTGTCTCTTACGAGAGGCCCGCTGGCATTCACGGATAATAAAACCACATCCGACACCTCGGTCATGTTTCGGTAGTTCTTCCTCAAGTGCTTCTGCTGTGGGAACCTCTAGCTGACTGCGGATCCAACACGAGCAGTCAGTATTCCCTATCTGTGTATTCATTAAACACCAAGCATGTTTAAGGTGGGAATGCCATTTTATTTTCGGTATTTTGGTTATAGAAAATTTCAGAAATTTTTAATCTGAGATCGTTTCATGAAATCTAAAATATTCTTTCACTTGTAGAATGCGCAGTGTTTGTTTTTCTAAGATGTAGACATCAATTACACTTAACTAAATATGTGTGAATTACAAATCTTTTCATTTGCGCCTACATTTGACTTCAAACATTTTCCGGAAATTGCTGAGACATTTCTGAGAATCGTGAAGTTACAGTAAATAACATTTTGGAAGTCTCTTGACTATCACTAACGTTCCATTATGATGGCATTTACACACTTCAGGTTGGCCAGAACAATAATAATTTTCACGGGCAACAATGCAAATATGTTTCAAACATAGTGAATAAATGGTTTTGCACTTATATTTTTGCCAAAAGATGTTGGGATGTGACCAAATTCGGTTGGAAAAAGTAAAAAGAAATGATAGAAAAAAGCGGCAAAAATCAACAAAATTTATTTTGCCAGAAACATATTCATAAGCTGGCTTTAAAAGTTTTAAAAGATCATATGATGGCTTTTGAAATCCAAAAGAAAAGCTGAAAGAAAAATTTTGATGTTTGTTCTTATCATTTCTCTTAACTTAAAAATTGCAGTCGAAACGCCACCTTCATTGGAAAGATCTGAAAGTTAGAAATAAGAGCTTACATATTGCAGCTGATAGCAAACGTAGACGACCATTAAAGTATAAAATCATATGAGAGCAAACAATACGAAAAACTGGACAGGAAAAGGACAACATTTTAGTAAAAATCGGTGTGGATGTGTTGCTAGCATATTTTTTTTATCAATGGAGCAATATAAACCATAAAAATTACTCAACACCTGCAGGATGTGAAAAATACATAACCCAAAAATGTTACAAGAGACGTATTGCTTAGCTTAGTAAATAGAAAGTCCCATGGAAAATTCTTTGTCAGTTTTTTACTTGTTTGTTGTACATATTCCATCATATATTATATTCCATCCCTTCATAACTGGATAATGTAATTATACATAAGTTGGGAAGTAAAATGTATGCCATGAAAAATTCTTTACTTATCGCTCCGTTGTAAATCTTGACAGTGAAATGAGAAGATCTATTCAAAGTGCTAGTTTTGGACTAGGGTTGGCCGCGCAGTTGGCATACTAAAAATACTTATTGACTGAGCTAAAATATTTCTTTTCTTATTTCAGTTTTTAAATTCGCATTTTGATTCTTGATTCTGTTCCGGTTTAGGTTTGCATGGAGAATGAAAATTTTCACACATAATCAACATTCCTTTTATCATTTAAAATTAGATACTAAAACTAGATATTAAATAAAACCTAGCCTTTTGCAAATCATTAAACAACGCAGTAATACTTTACAGAAGATCAACGATGTCAGCAGCACATGCTAACCGTTTTCGAGATAATAGTCAACTTCCGGTTTTTGACCTTGACCGTGATCCAGAAGGTCAAGGTCACTGGGGTACCGCCTATGTAACGTTATTTAGGCCCAAAGGGTCGAAAGTGTGCTAAAAATCGTTCTGTCTCTAACCATTTTCGAGATAATAGTCAAATTCTGGTTTTCGACCTTGACCGTGACCCAGAAGGTCACGGTTACCGAGGTACCTCTTATGTAACGTTGTTTAAAGTCAAAGGTCTAATCCTCTCAATGCACATATCTGGGTCATGGTGAGTAACTTACCAAATTTGGTGATCCTACCATTAATGGTTACTGAGTAGTGGCCTGTACAAACTTTCAAAGGCCAAGGTCACATTGCTGAGGTGAAAGGTCAAATCCACCCAAAAACGTTGACAATGCACATGCTTGGGTCATAGTGATTTACTGTGCTAAATTTGGTTCTGCTAACATTAATAGTTACCGAGTGGTGGTTCGGACAAAATTTTAAAGGTTACAGTCACACTGCTAAGGTAAAAGGTCAAAACCATCCCAACTGTGGCGATGCCCATATCTCGGTCATAGTAAGATGCTGTACAAAATGTAGCGATGCTATTGTCAGTAGTACTAACCCGGCCAAAATTTTTAAGGTCAAGGTCCTAAACTCAAAGTATGCACTTATCTTGGTTTTCGAAATAATAATCGTCACAAAACAATAAAAAGAGTGATCAATAAATGAACACTAATTATCACTACCTGAATACCGTAGCATTCAATATATTCACAAATTGTAACGCAGTTATTTGTAAAAAACGTTTCATAAAAATACAGCATTTGTTGTCCGTGATCAACTTTTCACTGATTGCAGCATTGAAAAAAGCCCAGTTCAGTACAGTCAGCTACTTACAAAACAGCAGTACTGCATGGTCACGTGACCACAGAGAAGCTTTTAATTATGGGAGAGGCCACAAGCCACATACAGCAGTATTGATCTGCATTATACATAATCGCGTGCGCACAGTACGCACCTTGTACTGTGAGATGTGCATGTTTTAACACTTGTATGCATTTGGGGCAAGAGGCGTTTTACAGAGCGTTAGGGAGTGTTTAAAGTAACTTCTATCCGTCACTTGGTATTCAGTTAAGCGTTTTGAATCCTAATAACAAAACTCTGCTTTAAAACAGACCAGGAAAAAACCCGAAAAATGACGTCATTATGACGTCATACGCTAAAATTAAGGCTTTCAAGATGTTCTTTGTAAAAAAGTAGTCTCATAGCGTATTTGACGCCAAATCTCTAGCTCCAGCCGTTTTGAAGATATTAAGCTCTAAAATGTTCATGACGTCATAAGATGAGAAAGATGACGTCATACGTAAAAATTTTTTTGCTTGGATCGAGTTAACCACATATCCTCTCTGTGTGACTAGTTTCACTTTCCTAGTTCAAACGGTCTCGGAGGAGATGCGAGGAAACCAAAACAGGGAAGAAAATAGAAATGTACGGAAGTCGCGGAAATAAAAAATCTTGTTGCCCCAAGTGTAAATAAAATTAGAAAATTATGTGAACATTTCATTTCACATACTGCGTTCTCGGTTACAAAATAATTCCATCATATCAATCCTAGCTCCGTGATTGCGACAATATCTTTTTAAAATGTTTTTACAAAACAAAATGCCTAAACACAAGTAAAATAGTCCTATCTGTTCATGATAAACTTAGCCTCCTTTTACTGGATTTTAAAAGAACAATTTTCAAGATGTTAAGCATGTCAGAGATGTTATAATGATAAATGTGCCAAATAACAGTTTGATTCGTGTTGAAGTAAATATAAACGATATGAAATCTCACCAAAATAAGTATACAAAAGAGAACAAGGCCTAGCAGTGATCCACAATGCAGTCGAATCCTGTCAACGACAACTCTGACGCATCCTTTCGTGAATACCCGGTCCTTGACGTCATCATGCTACGTTTTACAGATACATACTATTTGACCTTTAGCCCTACATACTACAAGCTTATTTTTTAAAGAAATTTGCAAAAAAACTAAAGCCAGTTTAAGTTACGAACAAATATATTTTCACTTCTATATTTTCGCATCTACATGGCTCGGTAAAAAATGTGTACTCAGAAACACTAATGCTGCATTGTACAAGCTCCAATGTAAATGCTTCGATGGAATAACATTAATAATGCCAAAACGTCGTGAATAAATGTTTTAAAACTAAAAAAGTTTAATGAAATTATCCATACCCTATTGTAAAAAATAGAACACTTTAAAAATGATAAATTATCCGATTAATACCGTGCTATTAAGAAGCACTCCAGTGCGATTGGCTCGGTCTATCACAAGTCTGCAGCACGTGACTGGTACGCTGCATGATGTGGAAAAGTCGCCATCACAGTTATAACGAGGAGAATCCGTCCAATCCGTGTATTTGTTCACACCACAGCATTTAAACTGAAATACGCCAAATCATAAGATTTCTTTAGCATCTAGAATAACTTCAATGCAAGTCAAACCTTGACAGAAAAGGACTTTATTTTCTCATTTAAACATTTTATCAAATACCCTTTTTTTAAACACTGAAGTTGCTCATATCTCATAGGTCTGTTTATTATGTTAGATTTGTTTGCTGAATATCATACTCTTAAGTTATTCACGGTAGAAACCATCACATTTTAAGCAACAAGCCATTGCGTAGTGAAGCACATCTTACCACATGTTGTACTTTTTCTAAATTTGTCTTGTAACTGCCTTCAGTTATGTCCTCCTTGAATTCCTTTCTCAGATTTATCCGGTGGTTTTTAATCGAAACAGCTGTGATTGGAACGAAAATTATAAACAATAAAATCCAAACTAATATGTTGCCCACGTACTGAAACAAATACAAAAAGGTATGTAAAGACACGATATATATTTGTTGTGTTTCTTTGTAGATATGTAGATTGACACTGATCATTGATCGTTTTATATCCCTCACATGTCAGTATGTCTCAATGCTACTGGACCAATCACAGTGCGAAATAAAGGGAGATGTAATGTCAAACATGGACTATTCCTTCTGTTTCTGTTAAGAAGAATTTGCAGGATTTGAAATATTATGAATATGCAATCATTTCTACATACTTGGGTCGGAGTTTGATAAGATGCTTTTATGTTATCTATTGTGCCTCACCTTTTGTAACTGCCTTATAGAACTTAGGACAAAATATGTATATTTTGTTGACGTTTTTGCTTCATGATGACAAGGGCTTGGTATCTCACAAATATACGCAGGTAGTTTATATGCCTTATGTATGCTTTGAAACGGAAATCTTTTCTTTGCGATAGTGCATTGCAATGTAATATTTTTTTAGTGTACAAACTATTTGCTCCAGCAAGACACTTAAACATTTATGCAAAAAGACAAGAATCCATTTTTACTTCGAAAAGCTTTGAATTCGCTTACCTCCACTTTTAGATGGGTTCCCTTTCAGTTTCAATCTTTCACGCAGAATAAAAACAAACTTTTTTGTGTCCGCAGAATAGCCTACCCCGCCATCCATCCATCAACCAATCAAAATGAGGGAATCCTCTGGTATTTCGTCATGATTGACAATGGGCATTCTCTTTAAGCGTGTGTTTGAAAACACACGCCATTCTGTGTGCTCCACGAATTTTTCGTTCGGAAACTAGTGGAAAGGAGCGGATTTGTTTTTTATTTAGTTTATTTAACTAATAAAGGACTACTTTATCATTCTCTAGAATTTGGATAAATTTGCTTCAGTTTCTAGGCAAATGCAGCACTTGTAACTTCGGTCTAGCAGAAGTTAAGTTTGCACGTAAGCGGTGACATGTGGATATTCCCGAGAAGTGTGCCTCTTTTTCTCCACCAGAAGCTGCAAGATCGAGTATTTACACGCACTCGTTCGAGCCCACACCCTCAGGAGTTGCTTCGAGTCTTTGCAGTCCGCATTGCCTGCTCAGACTCCAAGCTTTTACACCTTACCGTGCCATAGCAGGAATGGCCGGTTTTTGCTAAAGCATGCACTCCAAACAGGACTTTTCTATCTTGTATCTGCAAGCTGTGCAAGATAAACTTTTGTCCGGGCGAAAAAAGCTGTTTTGAGACGTTTTTTTTCGAGTTTGTGGCACCCTTGGGACCACACGCCCGTTATGGGTCTCAAAACGGGCATAGTCCCACCGTAGGCCCCTTTTGGGTACCGTAGCAACGGCCCACGTGACCACAGGGACCGTAATCCCACGTATTCCCACACTGGTTATTACGGGCTTACGGGACGTCCCATGCCTCCGCATGGGATCTTGTCCCCATGGGACGCATGGGAACATGGGACTATGGGTCTCATGGGAACATCGGTCCGAATGGCACCATGGGACTATGGGTTCACGGTCCCATAGGGGCATTTGGCCTTATGGGAACATGGTCTCATATGGGAGCATGGGACGTTGGGACCTATGGGAACATGGTCCCATAGGGGTACATGTTCCAGAAAGAGTTTTTTCGCCTTTGATCATCTTAATCATCAACATTGCGATTAATTTAGATGATGTAATTCAAATTAAGGCACTGCATATCACTGAGAGCGATGTTTTTAGCTGTTGCCTTGTATTCACTGTTGCAGACAGCAGCTGAACTGGACATAGTATGGGGCGACGAGCGCACGGCTTTACGTAACGCCTGGTCCGCTGACCGACCGGACTCTGAGAAGGAAGGGTCAGGATCGGAGAAAAAGCTTTGCCCCGCGGAAGGGCAAGTGACTGTTGTACATACCGCTACGGGATCTGCCTTCACGTCTACCCCGGGTCAACTGGGCATACCAGCGCCAGAGGATCTGTTCCCCCAGGTGGACCCGCCAATTTTGCCCCCCTTCACGACTGACTCAGTGAATTTGTCGGCGATACAGGCTTTACAGACACAACTTCAACGCAAGATCCAGGACTTGCAAAGCTCAATTAAAGGGCAAGAGGCAAAATTGACCCCCAGCAGGAAGCTTGCAACGTCGGCCAGTTTCTCGTCCGCCACCGGAACCACTTCCCCTAGCGTCCACTTCCCGCGACCCCCCCCCCCCCACGGCCTTGGGTCCGGTTCCGGATCGTGAGACGGAAGACCCCAGTGAGGACTCATCAGGCATTCCACCGAGGATGACGACCTACTTCAAGCTCACACCTCCCCCATAACATCTGTTCCCTCTAATAGGTAGAGGGAGATCTACACGCCCTCGGGGGAGTTACTCACCCAACATCCCACAAACGCTCCGCAGCAGGGCGAGGAAGCGCTAGAAGAGGAAGAGTCCGAAGAGGAAGAGGCCGGAGAAGTGCCCCAGGAGCCCTCAGCACCAGCTCACTTCCGCTTACCCATACGGGAGATGGACTCTGCACGTTCCCCAGGTCGTGGTCAGCGCCTATGGCACGACCCAGCAGCAGCAGGCCGTCGCCCGATTAGGACCCCGTCTCTTCCCGACCTCTCATCTCCGGGGGAAGAGGGAACACCCTCCGTGACGTCATCGTCCATAGCTCCAGAAGACGTCCCGTTTGGAGATGCCATACAGGAAATAGCCCCCCTCGCTAATGTTACCTGTGGCACCCCATGCCTGGAAAGGGATGACCCCTCCATTCAGATGACATCCCAGACGTCGCTGCCCCACCACGACTCATTCGTTGCCATATCCACGAGCGAGGGCATCACGAACGCAGTGACAGTACGGTCAAACGAGTTTAAAAAGATGGATGCCAGTGAGGGCCGCACGTTATCGCGATTTCATGCCTCAAAGCACTGCTCCGTGCGTCCAGGCCCATACCGTACCTCGGACGACCAGATCCCGATGGAGGTACTGGATCAGCCAACCAAGAGAACAGTGTGGATGTCATCAGTTCGTGCGGATTCAGACATTCCATTAGTAGAAAAAGACGCCAGAAACATTGAGTCGTCAGCCCGTCAAGTTTTAAACATTATGTCCTTTCATGACAACACTCTGAAAGCACTACGGGCAAGGTAGGAAAATCTGCGACTCAATTACCCAGTGTCCTCTAACCTTTTGGAATGCCTGTCTCTGGCCAGCCGTGACGTCGTGGAAATCTCTACCTTCCTGATGACGTCAATGGTATTCTTAAGACGAGACGCCTTCCTCCAGCACTGCTGGTCAAGCATCAAGGGACTCCGCGACTTAAGACACACCCCCATCCTGGGTGAGAAAGAACTGTTCTCACCTGGTCAAGCATCAAGGGACTCCGCGACTTAAGACACCTCCCCATCCTGGGTGAGAAAGAACTGTTTCCCCCAGCAGAAATGGAGAGAGTAAACCATGAGAGGAGATCGTTGTCGCAAGACTTCGCTTTGATGTCAAAGATGTCGCGTGCCTCGTTCCGCCAACCAGCAAAGCGCAAGAAGCAACGACAATCCTCTACGGATCACTCCCGGACCAGTTCCCATGTGCATTCCCCGCCGCCGAAGAGGCCCAAGCAATCGGGAGACAACAAACCGGAGGGACAGCATACCCAGCAGCACAGGTAGCAGCCAACCAAAGTACCGCTCAGAGACGAGGGACTCGTCTCTTGGCGACACTTTTTGTCTTAAATGGTCTAAAAGAGCTACTGTCCTGCAACACATCCTTGCCCGTAGGCGGAAGGCTAGGCGAGTTCTGGCAAGCTTGGGCAGAGTTAGGGGCTTCCCGGAGAGTAGTCCGCTGGCTCAGGAACGGCTACCCCTTCCCCTTCAAGAACGGCCTGAGGGGACTCAAGCCAACCATTTCCTTAATGCCCCAAGCTCCAGGCAACCTGGCCACCGCTTATCAGCAGAGATCAGAAAAATACTTAGCCCTAAAAGACTTACAGGCAAAACAGGCTATAGAGGAAATGCCAGAAAACCAAACAGGCTTCTTCAGCAGTCTTTTTGGTACCCAACAAGTCAGGGGGATGGCATCTGGTGATAGATCTATCGTCTCTCAATCAGTTCCTACAAATAACCTCCTTCCAGATGGATACGGCACAGGTTATAAGAGCAATGTTACGGGAAGGGATGTGGGGCACATCGATAGATCTATCCGACGCCTACCTACATGTTCCCCTACACCACTCGGCCAGGAAGTACCTATGTTTCCAAATAAATCAAAAACGTTTTAGTTTCTGGCACTCCCTTTCGGCCTCTCATCAGCCCCGTACGTGTTTTTAAAGATCATGCGGGTCCTGAAAGCATGGGCACGTCTCCAGGGAATGCTAGTGTTCCAATACTTGGACGATTGGTTCCTAGCGCATACTCAACGGGACATAGCCTATCACCAAACAATCCAACTGGTCAAAAAGGCGATACAGATAGGTCTTGTGGTAAACTTAGCCAAATTAGAAAGCCCTAACAAAGGGACGGTCCCCCAAAGCCACGATGACAGTGTCCCCTTCCGTACTCTCCCTTCTGCAATGGTGGTGCGACCCGATTACCATGAACGAAGGGGTCCCCTTTCATGCCCCTCCCCCGGATATAGGGCTAAAAACAGATTCAGGGAGGGGTGGGGAATTCACTGTCAGGGTCAGATGTGGAGGGGAAAATGGCCAACAACCTTTTGCAGATACCACATCAACTGGCTGGAACTCCGAGTGGTATGGATAGCTCTGAACAAGCTCTCGGACCATCTCGAGGGGCAAGAGTGTTAGAGTTCTCCTGGACAACTCTACAGAAGTAGCGTATCTGAACAAGCAAGGCGGAACCAAATCCCCTCAACTGTCGATCCTGACTTCTCAAATCCTTCTTCTGGCACGGAAATGCAAGATCTCCATCGTAGCACGTCACCTGTCAGGGAAACTGAACGTGTTGGCCGATTTAGCGTCCAGGACGGGTCAAGTCATCCACGCAGAGTGGTGCCTAGCCCAGTCATCCTTCCATTTGGTGACACGGGAATCCCCATGGGACCCCCCGACGTTAGATCTATTCGCCAATGCATTGACGACTCAGCTACCCAGGTTCGTATCCCCATGCCCGGATCTGGAAGCCCATGGCCTCGGCAGGAAGTGCTCTATGCCTTTCCTCCTCAAGCCATCCTGCTACAGGTTTTGCAAAGAATATTAGAGCTGAGTCCCCTTTCTCTGTTACTAATAGCCCCGTTGTCCCCAGAGGCTCCGTGGTCTGCCCTGCTCCTTCGATGCAAGGTGATCAAATCCATCCCGATACCTTGTCACAGAGAACTTTTATCTCAACCCCATTGGCGACACTTCTACCCGTCCCCACAATTAATGAACCTTAATGAACCAAGCAGGTAGTGGAAAAGATAGTAAACAGCCATAAGCAATCCACAGCGAAAGTTTATAGGCCGCAATGGAATAAGTTTGCCTCTTGGCTACACCCCTTTCAAGCGTCACCAGCAGGGGTAGCAGATTTTTTGGACCATCTTTTCACAGGTCAACTAAAGGTAGGATCTAAAGAAGGTTATCGAGCCGCCATTGGCTCGAGACTTAAGGCATCTACTGGCTATGACCCGGGTGAGGATACGGCCTTGTCACAGTTAATCACACATTTCAAGGTAAATTCCCCGCCCCTACAGTCCAATGTAGCCCAATGGGATCTGTCACTGGTATTTACAGTGCCAAGAGAATTTCGCTGAAGAAAACATTTCCGCAAAAGACGCCACGGTAAGAATCACTTTCCTGTTAGCCTTAGCGTCTGGTAAGAGGAGAGGCGAAATCCATGCGTTGAACAGAGAGATAATAAAAGAAAATGGTGAGTGGAATAGAGTGTTCCTTACTCCCAGAGCCGGTTTCACGGGTAAGACACATATTGTTTCCCAAGGTCGGGGCACCTTCGACCATATTGCACTCCCTGCTCTTAAAGGGGAAAAATTGGCCGAGGATCGCGTTTCTTTGGGCCCGATCAAAGCACTACGTCAATATCTTTCGATTTCAGAAGCATATCGCTCAGGAAATCAAAAAGCCCTCATTATCTCTTTCATGCCAAAATTCAACAAGGACCTTTCTAAACAGACTCAAACTATATTATCAAACTATATTATAAAGCTCATTTTGGCAGCTTATGAACGGGCATAGACCGATACGGGCCTACAAAACGAATGTAAAGTTAAAGCCCATCATGTCCGCCAGATAGCAAATTCCCTCAGGGCTCTTCGTAATGTGTCTTTGGTAGATATACTTAAAACGGGTTGTTGGTCCTCTCCCAGCTCATTCGTTAAGTATTACCTAAAAGAGTTTTCGCAGAACGAGTTGTCGGGCCTTTACTCTTTAGATCCCTTCATTGCTGCGGAAACAGTCATTACGAACCCTTCTACTCTGGTTACAGGCAATCCGCTCCAAAACTGAAAGGCAAGGGCAAACAGAAATGGGAATTTGTCAAAGACACAACAACGGATCCAAAGGCAAGAAGCAGTGACATTTCGGTCTTTGTTGTCATACCTTGAGTACCGTTAAGCAAGTGTTTTTTAATCATCACAGAACTGATATTTTCACTTGCAAGGACGTTAGTCTAATCTCAAGAATGGTTTCCCTTTTAGATGTATTTTATTTTGTTCAGACAGGGTCACCATGGTCCTAATACCCACCTACCTGCCATCGTCCTCTCTTTTCGGACCCTAGGGTCAGAAAAAAGGGGGGCATACACGGTATCTACTGTTCCCGTAGTCCCGTACCACCACCGGCAACTAGGGGATCGGTCCATGATGACCATGCCCACCGTACCCATGGGCCCGTAACTTGCCCAAGACACGAGAACTCATATTGCAGTGAAAGTTTTTCACATTTTTCAATTTAAATTAAATCAGTATTAGAATTTAAAGATTATCTAGTCGCATTTTGTAGGTTTTGCGGGTAAAACCTTCAACTTTACATTGTGTTCTTTTCTTCAGGCAATTCGATCTTATCATTTGCCTTAGTCTAACGTCAGTGCAGCATGTTATCTGATTGTGAATACTGCAGGCGCAATCCCTGGCAGTATTAGGTTTATTTGCGTAAATCTCCGAGATTTACGATAGTATTTTCAAGATATCGATGGTTTGAAATTATTTTTGGTAACCTCGATGTTGAGTGTGTGAGTTTGGGACCCATCCAGTTTGCGGAAGGAGGGGAATGGCAATAACCACTCTTATGTAATTAGCGATCTTGATTTACATGTGTCAGATCTCTACATTCTGTTCCCATGTGATCGTATCTCACAGTGTTTGTTATGGGATTGGAAGTGCCCCACCCCCATCCCAGGCTCTTTTGGAAAGTATTAAAAGAAGTGGAACGTAGTTAGCATTTTATTCAGTCTTCAACTACAGTTCTTCCGATGAGCTTTTAGCACAATTCGCAACTTTTTTTGTGAAGCAGTTCAGAATGGCACGCTCCCCTGCTCCCGACTCAAGTCCCATCTAAAAGTGGACATAAGCGAATTCAAAGCTTTCGCGAAGTAAAACTAACGTTTTATTTCGTAAAACGTGCTTTTACGAGTAAAAGCGCAATTCACGTTTTCCACTTTTAGCCTACTCTCCCACCCACCCAGCCATCAACTAGCCTAGGTGTGTTATTCAACCACCGAATGGAGCTTAAAGGGAATGCCCTCGTCAATCATGACAAAATAACAGAGGATTCCCTCATTTTGATTGGTTGATGGATGGATGGCGAGGTAGGCTATTCTGCAGACACAAAAAAAGTTTTTTATTCTGCATGAAAGGTTAAAACCGAAAGGGAACCCATCTAAAAGTGGAGAACGCGAATTGCGCTTTTACTCGTAAAAGCACGTTTTACGAAATAAAACGTTAGTTTTAACGTTTCTATGCCATTTGACGCACTGCATGTGGACTGTGTCAGAAACCCTTTGTTTCTCTCCATTTCTATCCAAATGTGAACATTTATTGTCAGATACTTATCTATCTAGACAACCTCGTGAATTCCAGTAAAGTGGTTTACACTTATTACGCTCGCTCTGAAGCCTAAGCAGTCTAATTTAGTGTATTTTGTTTTAATGTTTTAAAATAGAATAAAGCACTTTACTTACTACTTTGAGGAAATAAATTGCATTTCCTCGATCGGAGATAAGAATGATGAACCAGTTAGAAAATGCCAAGATCATACACACGCCACTTGTGATCAGGACCATATCATTAGTGCGGTACATACTGTTTATTTCCCGGGAGAGGTACTGACCGTGAAAACCATCGATATACTGTAACACGTCATATTGTGAAACAACCAATAACGCAATTCCAAGAACCTGCAATGAAAAGGGAAACTACATATTGTGTGTGTACTCAAAATCTGATTGGGGCTCGTCATGAGTTCGCCCTTCGGAGACATTACCCAGTAACAACTGTAACATCTATCGATTAAGTTTTGGTATTTGTAAAGTGTTATAGATCGTTGCGTCATCGACACAAACGTTGGTGTTTGCACAAACGTCACTGTTTGGTCGCGATCAACTATCATTTTCTCAGGCGCGCATCCAATGTCTTTGTTTGATATCAAATAGATGTCGGGAAATTCGACGTCTATCGAACGTCAAAAGAGAAGCTTTCATAAACAAATAAAATCCCAACTATTTGATGTCTGATTGGATATCTGATCACAACGTCTGATGGCCAATTTCCTAACCTTTCCAAATAGTTGCAATCAGTCTTTTGTCAAATTTTTGCGACGTTTGTCTTACGTCGTTTCATCATATCGGCTAGATACCGAGGTAACAACTCAGACAAGCATGTCCAAGTTACCAAACAAACTCTGAAACGAATATTATTAGGCAAAAACATGAAGTATGTGAAATGCATTTAACTCGAATTTGGAAGCTACCCGAAAAGAGATGTTGGAGAGGTTAGGTTTTGACGATTCCCGTATTTACCGACATTTACACAATTTTACCATTTTTTTTAAATTCTACCATTTCGGCATTTTTTGTCATTTGTGAAAAAAAGCAAAGTCCAGGTGGAGAAGCACCTAAGAAACTTTCGATTAAAATTTTATAACTATTTGAAAAAGACTGAGAGAAATAATTTGACAATTCAGTTATTTACTACCATTTATTCCAGATCTTGCCAAACTTCAAAGCTCCGCCATTTTGGCAGTTTTTTGCGAACCGCAAAAAAAATAATAGCCTGGTAGGCCAACCCCTAGGGAACATCTCTGCGTAACATCGAAACGATTAGTGTAAAACTGTAGGAGGAGTAGCATTTTAAAAATGAGTCAAAACGGGCGGAAAAAGTGCCGCCATTTTGTCAGTTTTTCGTCAATCGTAAAAAAAGTATTAGCACGGTAGGGGATCACCCAGGGAACATTCCTGCGTAATATCAAAACGATTGGAGCAAAACTGTAGGAGGAGTAGCATGTTAAAGAAAAAGTTTAACATACTCACATACATTCAACCCCCCTTTTGTGATACGACTAACCCAGTCCGACAAAGTCGGCTGGGTTAAAAAAGGAACCTATCACATTATCGCTCACTGGAAATTGCAGCCCCAACGGTCTATTGGAAGGTAAGCTAAAATTTTGATACAAAACAATAGAATCTGATAAGCTCAAGGCTGTTATCAACTACTTTTGTCAAATATATATGAAAATTGGTCTCGTGCATATTCTAGTACACGGATGACCCAAGGTCAGGTTAGGGCTGGAAAGGGGGTCCCTTTCGTGGAAAGGCAGCTATTGTATTCCAGGAATGTTGCTTTATGCGGGTATTTATAGCGGCTTTCCCGACATCTAAACAATGTCGCTATCGTGAAAGCCTATCCGATACTTATCCCAGGACGTCAGTGTAACGTCTTGGGAAAATGTTAGTCTTACGTTTTGCGAAAATTTTTACAAACAATCAAATCCTGACACTGGTTAGCAATATCACATGTTCTTCAAACCCCAAAATCATGAACAGAAAACTTTCAAATTTAGATGACAAGTTTGACTCAAATCCTCTGTTTGTAAATATAAATGGTTTATAGGTCTCATGGCCTATAATCGCGTTTAGCATGGCATTTAATTAATGATGAGAACACTAAACAAGCGCTTACAAGACTCAAACTTTTATAGATTGTTTTTGTAGCTGTAGTATTAAGCTATACTTTTCAAAAACTAGTTTTGCTACTCATTATCAGGTAACTAAATCAATAAACTGTATCTGTATACTAACGAAACCGACTACATACTCTCAAGGGCTGCATACATTCAGTTACTCTAGTTTGGTCACTACATACTGTCCGGGGCGTCACACCGTCCAGAACTTCAATTTGGTCACTGCATACTGTCCGGCAGTCCGGAGCTACACACCGTCCAGTACTTCGATTTGGTCACTGCATACTGTCCGGCAGTCCGGAGCTACATACCGTCCAGTACTTCGATTTGGTCACTGCATACTGTCCGGCAGTCCGGAGCTACATACCGTCCAGTACTTCGATTTGGTCACTGCATACTGTCCGGCAGTCCGGGGCTACACACCGTCCAGTACTTCGATTTGGTCACTGCATACTGTCCGGCAGTCCGGGGCTACACACCGTCCAGTACTTCGATTTGGTCACTGCATACTGTCCGGCAGTCCGGAGCTACATACCGTCCAGTACTTCGATTTGGTCACTGCATACTGTCCGGCAGTCCGGAGCTACATACCGTCCAGTACTTCGATTTGGTCACTGCATACTGTCCGGCAGTCCGGAGCTACATACCGTCCAGTACTTCGATTTGGTCACTGCATACTGTCCGGCAGTCCGGAGCTACATACCGTCCAGTACTTCGATTTGGTCACTGCATACTGTCCGGCAGTCCGGGGCTACACACCGTCCAGTACTTCGATTTGGTCACTGCATACTGTCCGGGGCTACACACCCTCCAGTACTTCGATTTGGTCACTGCATACTGTCCGGGGCTACACACCCTCCAGTACTTCGATTTGGTCACTGCATACTGTCCGGGGCTACATACCGTTCAGTACTTCAATTTGGTCACTTCATACTCAACAGGGCTACATACCGCCAAGAGCTTCAATTTGCTTTAATACTTAATACTTTTTTTGTATATATTTACCACTTTTCCAACAGTTTTCCGGTTGCATTTAAGTAATTTTATGTTTTTTTTTTCACATGCCGTATACTGTGCTTACCATAAACAGTGAATTAGTAACAGTCATGGTGACAACACGTGTGTCAAAGGCACCGCACCACAGCTTTAACCTCCCAAAGCTGGTTAAGTTCCGCCTTTTACGGCCTGATGGCATCTCCGAGGCAGTGCCCTAGGTCAACGAAAATAGAATGACGATATCAAAAAGTTCTCAGCAATTATATAGATATAGTCGGGCTGTCTGAACGAGAAACGAAAGTGGCACGAAGTTCCTGTCAACAACCTTCATTTCTCCCCCCCCCCCCCGAGATGGATGCGGGGGGGGGGGGAGGGTGCTCACATACAAATTGGTTATCATGTGTGTCTACAACAGTTTTAAGCAACCCTTGAAGTGCAATACCAGGTTTGAAAAATACCTCTTTGTTAGTCAAACGCGTACACCCTTGTAAACACCATTCCCTAAACGCAGAATGTCAACTTTAATTTTGAAAAGAACACTCTCGTTAAAAAACTCATTTCACTATATTATACATTTTTGAGTGTTCCTGCAATTAAAGAACGAAAACTAGATTCTTACTTTGAGAAGTGTGTGTGTGTGGTTGTTTGACTGTGTGCACTTTTTTGTGTGCCCCTTTTAGCTGGACGTGGAGTGCAGTTCAGAAGGAACCCCCCCCCTCCCTTCTGTGAGAAGTGAGTTCTAAAAGCAGATTACCTGCTATACCTCCGCATCCCCGCCCCTAGAACCCATGCTATACCTCCGCACCCCCGCCCCCAGAACCCATGCTATACCTCCGCACACCCGCCCCCCAGAACCCATGCTATACTTCCGCACCCCCGCCCCAGATTTTCATCATCTTGCAACTTTGCCATACTACAAGATTATTATACAAGATTACCGCGACGATGCTGAGTTTCCTTGATTGCTTTGTTCGACTACCGGGAACGTATCCAGTTTCGCTTTGAAATAACATCCGAATGATAAAAACAAATCCGTGTAGAGGTCAATCACAGTGCGTAAAAAAGTTTACTTCTCATATTTCACCGAAGATTTGGTAGAACACGAAGATGCAGCCATAAATTCTAACACACCAACAAGTTAACTTTCTTTACAAACTGCCTGTTAATGATGTAATCACATTAGTGAGTACCGTTGGAAAACCCTACTGAATTAAGGATTGAGAAATGGACCACGTACTGCAGTGAGCTCCCCCAAGTACTGCACCAAACAGAGCGTTGTTTTTATTGATTGCTGGAAAATTATTGCGAAACTGGGCAGTTTTTTTTCTCATCTTGCGGCTTCCACTTCATGCTGGATAAACAGCTTTCGAGAGTTCGGGGAGGGGCACTAACGTTCCAGCTGGTTACCATGTGTGTCCATGACTTCTTAAAACAACCCCTAAACTAAGTCTGAAATAATACCCCTTTTTTTCAACCAAACGCCATTTCTGTGGGAAATACGGAGACTCAGTACTGAATGAAAGTTGCCCCTAAATAGATACTCCGCGCGGACCGCGTCTGGCCTCAAAATTACCTGCTTTCTGCGCACAAGTAACAGAGCTTTTAAATGAAGACTCTGCAATGGCCCATTAAATACAGTGACATAAAACCGGTTTAACTCAGCTAAGTCACTTTTAAATCGCTGTGCCAACAGACTCTCACTGAATTAACTGCGCTAGGCCTTTTATAGGCCAGTTTTATGTCGCTGTGTGAAATGACCTTCGGGGCACTTGGTACCATATTTGGTGCCATGGATGTTAAAAAAAAAAAAAAAAAAAAAAAAAACTAGAGCAGTGTGCATAGCCCACATATTCCCCACAGGCCCCCATCAGTTAAACACGGCCATCAACAGCCAATCAAGAGCTGAAATTTTCTAAGTACAGTTGGTGCATTTCCCTTGGACGAACCAAGTTTCATTAAAATCCCTGCAGTTGTTCTTGAGATATCGTATTAACAAAGTCATTCCGATGCTGAATAATTTCTGGGATTTGGTAAATTTCAAAGTCAATTTGGTTCATTTTTCTTGGGCCAACCTAACCATTTTACAATGCCGACCCTTGTTAGTGCCCAGAAGCTACATACCAAGTTTCATTAAAATCCTTGCAGCAGTTTTTAAGTTATCGTGTTAACAAGCTGTTGATGACAGACCGACACCCGGCCGATCTCATCTATTCCCCACCTGTGGGGAATAATGAAAAAAAAAAAAAAAAAACAAAAGACAACCGTGTATTGTATATCTCCCGCTGAGCGGTAATGCGTTCGAGCTTTCGTACTTCAGTGAAACCTTACCGATATACAGAGATAATTTTTTCTGTCCTGATCAAATAACCCGGCAAGACTCTGAATGGCCAAAATCATTCACCAAGTTTAGAGAGCTGTAATTTTGAACATTATCGGTCGCCGAAACTGATAGTACGTTGAAAATCCACAATATCAATTCTTTGTATTATATATTGTATATTAATAAAGAGAATAATTTCTTTTACCGTGTGAAGTTTCCAATATACGATACTTAGGAAAGTTAACAATCGTGGATTGTATATCACCGTAGAGCAGTTAGTTCGAATCTGCGTCAAGTGAAATCGTATGGAGAGGAAAAGATAACTAGGTCTGTGCTAAATTATCGTAGTACCGGAATGTTCAAATATGTCAGCACAAAAACAAATCAAGTTGGAAATACATAGTATTGAAGCTCTGGTTTGGTATTAAAATAGTTTAATAAAGCAAACTTTAGAAAGGAAGTAAATTGATTACACAATGGTTTAAATATCTAAGAGTATAGCAAAGCAATTTGAAAAGACAAAGTGAGTACCTGATCATATCCGTATAAACAGGCAATGGTGATCGGTGTAATACAGAGGTAAAGAGACGACACATCTCACTGGAATGGAGCTGAACATCAAATCAAGACTCCCATGGCTATGAGTTGACCCAAAGTCTGGCTGGACGAAGTTGTGAGTTTTCATTAGTCTCTAGAGTTTGTTTCATTGATAAAAGTTCATATTAAAGTCTCCACAGATTACAGCAGGGAAAGAGTGGCATGGCACGGCTTTACAGCAGGGAAAGAGTGACATGGCACGGCGTTACAGCACGGAAAGAGTGACAGGGCACGGCGTTGCAGCACGGAAAGAGTGGCATGGCACGGCGTTACAGCAGGGAAAGAGTGGCATGGCACGGCGCTACAGCACGGAAAGAGTGGCATGGCACGGCGTTACAGCAGGGAGAGTGGCATAGCACGGCGCTACAGCAGGGAAAGAGTGGCAGGGCACGGCGTTACAGCAGGGAAAGAGTGGCATGGCACGGCGCTACAGCAGGGAAAGAATGGCATGGACTGCGTTACAGAAGGGAAAGAGTGGCAGGGCACGGCGTTACAGAAGGGAACGAGTGGCAGGGCACGGCGTTACAGCACGGAAAGAGTGGCATGGCACGGCGTTACAGCAGGGAAAGAGTGGCATGGCACGGCGTTACAGAAGGGAAAGAGTGGCAGGGCACGGCGTTACAGCAGGGAAAGAGTGGCATGGCACGGCGTTACAGAAGGGAACGAGTGGCAGGGCACGGCGTTACAGCAGGGAAAGAGTGGCATGGCACGGCGTTACAGAAGGGAACGAGTGGCAGGGCACTGCGTTACAGAGGGGAAAGAGTGGCATGGCACGGCGTTACAGCAGGGAAAGACTGGCATGGCACGGCGCTACAGCAGGGAAAGAGTGGCATGGCACGTTGTTACAGAAGGGAGAGAGTGGCAGGGCACGGCGTTACAGAAGGGAAAGAGTGGCAGGGCACGGCGTTACAGCAGGGAAAGAGTGGGATGGCACGGCGTTACAGCAGGGAAAGAGTGGCATAGCAAGGCGTTAGAGCAGGGAAAGAGTGGCATGGCACGGCGTTACAGCAGGGAAAGAGTGGCATGGCACGGCGTTACAGCACGGAAAGAGTGGCATGGCATGGCGTTACAGCACGGAAAGAGTGGCATGGCACCGCGTTACAGCAGGGAAAGAGTGGCATGGCACGGCGTTACAACAGCGAAAGAGTGGCATGGCACGGCGTTACAGCAGGGAAAGAGTGGCATGGCACGGCGTTACAGCAGAGAAAGAGTGGCATGGCACGGCGTTCAGCAGGGAAACACTGGCATGGCACGCCGTCACAGCAGGGAAAGAGTGGCATGGCACGGCGTTCAGCAGGGAAAGAGTGGCATGGCACGGCGTTACAGCAGGGAAAGAGTGCTATGGCACGGCGCTACAGCGCGGAAAGAGTGGCATGGCACGGCGCTACAGCAGGAAAAGAGTGGCATGGCACGGCGTTAAGATGAGAATCTAGATTGTTCCAAAATGACGAGATCTGAGCAGAAGGTGAACGGTGTAATACAATCACAAGAACATCCATTTTGCTGTTTTTAACGAATATGAAATAGGGAGGGAGGGGGGGGGGGGGGGGACACTGCACCTTCTCCATACACTTTCTGTTTGTATAAGGTGTGTGAGTGGGTTTGGGCTGTTTCGTGTTAAGTTGTATCTCCCCTACCTCCAATCTCCCAAGCTCTTAACGTGTAATTCAGCTTCTCATGAATTCGATATTAAAAACACTGGGTTTACTGAAATTTATTCTTTGAAAACCGACTACCTTTACAATCTCTATATAAAGATCATCATGTAATTACTTGTACAATTAAAACGCATAAAATCAAGCTAAAAACTCAGTCAAATCAAGCATAGCAGTTAGAAAACAATGGCTATTGTCAAAAAAGCAGTGGACATCCGATAAGCCGAAGCTCGCCCTAACGGACAAATCAATTTCAGCTACCCAATTATCGAGTTGTCACATTTTCAAAATGGCTGCAAATTGTTGTGCACTTATCCATAGTGACAATACACTCTTTGACAACAAAGGCTAAAATCACGGCGCCTTGTGTCTGGCTGTATCAAGCATTTTTATGTTCGTATATTTGTAGGTTGAAACAATTGTTAACCTTTTATATATATGTAATTTTAAATTTACATTTTTGCCACTTCCAGCTTCCACAACAGCTCTGTACTTAGGTCGAGTGCTATGAGAAGCCAGACTTTTGCAACGGGTTTCGAGCACGTCAGTTACGCATTAAAGATTTAACTGCTCAGAGCCAACAGAGACCGCATTGTTAATTTGACGGACATTAAGTAGTAGATGAGAATTCTAAATACAAAGAATTCACTTTAATTAAGAGGCACAAAGAAACAAAAGAGGGAAAGATAAAACCAGTACTACTGAAACAAACAGGGTAGATGTAGCAAGGTATCGATACACACAAAACAGTACTACTGAAACAAACAGCGCAGATGTAGCAAGGTATCGATACACACAAAACAGTACTACTGAAACAAATAGGGCAGATGTAGCAAGGTATCGATACACACAAAACAGTACTACTGAAACAAACAGCGCAGATGTAGCAAGGTATCGGTATACACAAAACAGTACTACTGAAACAAAGAGGGCAGATGTAGCAAGGTATCGATACACACAAAACAGTACTACTGAAACAAACAGCGCAGATGTAGCAAGGTATCGATACACACAAAACAGTACTACTGAAACAAACAGCGCAGATGTAGCAAGGTATCGGTATACACAAAACAGTACTACTGAAACAAATAGGGCAGATGTAGCAAGGTATCGATACACACAAAACAGTACTACTGAAACAAACAGCGCAGATGTAGCAAGGTATCGGTATACACAAAACAGTACTACTGAAACAAACAGGGCAGATGTAGCAAGGTATCGATACACACAAAACAGTACTACTGAAACAAACAGCGCAGATGTAGCAAGGTATCGATACACACAAAACAGTACTACTGAAACAAACAGGGCAGATGTAGCAAGGTATCGATACACACAAAACAGTACTACTGAAACAAATAGGGCAGATGTAGCAAGGTATCGATACACACAAAACAGTACTACTGAAACAAATAGGGCAGATGTAGCAAGGTATCGATACACACAAAACAGTACTACTGAAACAAACAGCGCAGATGTAGCAAGGTATCGATACACACAAAACAGTACTACTGAAACAAATAGGGCAGATGTAGCAAGGTATCGATACACACAAAACAGTACTACTGAAACAAACAGCGCAGATGTAGCAAGGTATCGGTATACACAAAACAGTACTACTGAAACAAAGAGGGCAGATGTAGCAAGGTATCGATACACACAAAACAGTACTACTGAAACAAACAGCGCAGATGTAGCAAGGTATCGGTATACACAAAACAGTACTACTGAAACAAACAGGGCGGATGTAGCAAGGTATCGGTATAGTACTGTGACTGGCAACACGAAGAAAGGTATTGTTTATCCTGTACATAGCTTGTGTGAGCTGTTGATGACGAGCACACGACATTCTTGGAGCCAAAATCGCATTTGGTCCACTGAAACCACTTCGAGTTAGAAATATTTTGAGTTATCAAAACGCTGTAAGACTAACAGTGGTAAAGCATGGGTCCTGGAGAACCCCTCCCGAGTTATCAAAAATACGACGTGTCAGACGTCTGGTGTAATTAGTATTCTATTGGCTGTTTGACATACTGGCTGTTCATACATGGGAACGGGGTCAAAAAAAAAAAAAAAGCCGGAAAATTTTACCATACATGGGAACGGGGTCGGAAAAAAGTAGTCCATTTGGCAAAAAAAAAAAAAAAAAGCCGGAAGATTCCCATGTATGCTGTTTGACATACTGGCTGTTTGACACACTGGCTGTTTTACAACCGAATTACGTTGTTGTCAGACAGCCAACCTCTTCAGATCTCTTCACAGAGGTCAGCTGTTTAATAAGAACAACCGAATTGGGCATAATCGACCAGAACACGCATGTCGTAATTCGAAACTCAGTTTTCCCAAACACACTTAATAGTTTGCGCATGTTGTGGTTCCTGCTGGGTGATTGACAGCTCACCACTTCACAAAATGAGATCACCCTTTGTTTGCTCTGCTATTCGTTACACATGACGCTAAGTTCTAGTGAGACCATCTAATTTAAGGAGCTAAATCCAGACATTCTTGCCGATGTTCCCCGCGTGATCGACACAGAATAGTCTGTTTGCGAGATTGCTATTACTTTATTATCTTTAGCACATTCGAAAACATATCACTAACAAAAAAGCTTTCATCAAACGCTAAAAACACAATGTTAGTGATAAAACAGCAAAAAAAAAAAAAAAAAAAAAAAAAAATCAGATCAAAAATCTTATGAAATATTCTCATTATTTTAGTAGGGTTTCGGAAAAACTGACCACACTTATTTACAAATACAACCAGGCCACATAAACTTCGGCTAAATGCCGAAAGAAGAGGGTTTATTCATAACGTTTGTGATTTGGTGTTGCACCCCCTAAAGAACCTTTAATAACCTTCATGTAAAAAGTACAATAGCTAAGACACATACAATTCATATATTTTGATATCAGCACATGATACATACGTCATCAGTTCGCAAAGTTCATAAAAATGCACGGGACACTTGAAGGCAGTTTGGTCCTCTCCGCAGGCATCTTTGGGCATCACGCCGCACTCCAAGCACCCCCCGCCCCCCTCCTCCCCTTCCCATGGCATATTACAGATGCATGAAGCACACGATAGGACAATGGTCGCTGCCGAACACATCCTTGCGCATGACGCTGTCACACAGAGCACTCCCCAGCCGCTTGGAAATCACGAAGTAATCCAGCCGCCTGTCAACACACAGAAAAACAACACGTCATCAATTCTCGTGTTAGACCCAAACTTAGAAATCACGAAGTAATCCAGCCGCCTGTCAACACACAGAAACAACACGTCATCAATTCTCGTGTTAGACCCAAACTTAGAAATCACGAAGTAATCCAGCCGCCTGTCAACACACAGAAAAACAACACGTCATCAATTCTCGTGTTAGACCAAAACTTAGAAATCACGAAGTAATCCAGCCGCCTGTCAACACACAGAAAAACAACACGTCATCAATTCTCGTGTTAGACCCAAACTCCAAAACTCATGTTTTTCATTCGACTTTCAGAAACTAGATGAGGCTTTTACAAGACATGCAAATCACAATCCAGAGCGTGACTACTTCTTATATGTATTTAGGCACGGCACGTTTCGTTCCTTGGACAAACGGGGTCCTTGACTAGGACTTTTTCTTCTTTCTGCATTTCACTTATTAGATTTCATGTGACTTCGAATGTCTGTGTATCGAAACAAGAGCATGACCTTGCGCTATAATACTGATCAACTAGATGCTCGAGAAGCATGAATCCGCCGGGTTCGCGCAAATTGTATACCTGATTATGATGTTCCTGTGAACAGCTGTTCCAAAGAACACCATACAGCCTTGTGGTCAGTGAAGTAGAGGTTTGTAGAGCCAGTGGTACATGGCTGATTTGGTGTGAAGATAATATCGATACATCGACCAGATGGCATTGTTGCTTCAAACGAGGTTGGCAGAAGATTTTGCTCGGATCCGGTCGAATCCTGGTCACTGCACTGCGGGATGCTTAGGAGCAGCCATGGGTAAAATCTTAAATCAATCCACTCACTAATGCGGCCTGTAGGCGCGTGAGACCGATATGTGTTATGCTCATTCCTAATTCATTTCTTCCATTTTTTTAAGTTTTGTCATTTCGACAATTTTGCTCGGATCCGGTCGAATCCTGGTCACTGCACTGCGGGATGCTTAGGAGCAGCCATGGGTAAAATCTTAAATCAATCCACCCACTAATGCGGGCTGTAGGCGCGTGAGACTGATGTGTGTTATGCAAAGTCCTTATTCAGTTTCTGCAATTTTTTAAAGTTTTGCCATTTTGGCAATTTTGCTCCGATCCCGTCGAATCCTGGTCACTGCACTGCGGGATGCTTAGGAGCACCCCTGGGTAAAATCTGAAATCAATCCACCCACTAATGCGGGCTGCAGGCGCGTGAGACTGATGTGTGTTATGCAAAGTCCTTATTCAGTTTCTGCAATTTTTTAAAGTTTTTCCATTTTGGCAATTTTGCTCGGATCCGGTCGAATCCTGGTCACTGCACTGCGGGATGCTTAGGAGCAGCCATGGGTAAAATCTTAAATCAATCCACCCACTAATGCGGGCTGTAGGCGCGTGAGACTGATGTGTGTTATGCAAAGTCCTTATTCAGTTTCTGCAATTTTTTAAAGTTTTGCCATTTTGGTAATTTTGCTCCGATCCCGTCGAATCCTGGTCACTGCACTGCGGGATGCTTAGGAGCACCCCTGGGTAAAATCTGAAATCAATCCACCCACTAATGCGGGCTGTAGGCGCGTGAGACTGATGTGCGTTATGCAAAGTCCTTATTCAGTTTCTGCAATTTTTTAAAGTTTTGCAATTTTGGCAATTTTGCTCGGATCCGGTCGAATCCTGGTCACTGCACTGCGGGATGCTTAGGAGCAGCCATGGGTAAAATCTTAAATCAATCCACTCACTAATGCGGCCTGTAGGCGCGTGAGACCGATATGTGTTATGCTCATTCCTAATTCATTTCTTCCATTTTTTTAAGTTTTGTCATTTCGACAATTTTGCTCGGATCCGGTCGAATCCTGGTCACTGCACTGCGGGATGCTTAGGAGCAGCCATGGGTAAAATCTTAAATCAATCCACCCACTAATGCGGGCTGTAGGCGCGTGAGACTGATGTGTGTTATGCAAAGTCCTTATTCAGTTTCTGCAATTTTTTTAAAGTTTTGCCATTTTGGCAATTTTGCTCCGATCCCGTCGAATCCTGGTCACTGCACTGCGGGATGCTTAGGAGCACCCCTGGGTAAAATCTGAAATCAATCCACCCACTAATGCGGGCTGTAGGCGCGTGAGACCGATATGTGTTATGCTCATTCCTAATTCATTTCTTCCATTTTTTAAAGTTTTGTCATTTTGACAATTTTGCTCGGATCCGGTCGAATCCTGGTCACTGCACTGCGGGATGCTTAGGAGCAGCCATGGGTAAAATCTTAAATCAATCCACCCACTAATGCGGGCTGTAGGCGCGTGAGACTGATGTGTGTTATGCAAAGTCCTTATTCAGTTTCTGCAATTTTTTAAAGTTTTGCCATTTTGGCAATTTTGCTCCGATCCCGTCGAATCCTGGTCACTGCACTGCGGGATGCTTAGGAGCACCCCTGGGTAAAATCTGAAATCAATCCACCCACTAGTGCGGGCTGTAGGCGCGTGAGACTGAAATTGCACAGACGGACAGACGGACAGACGGACGGACAGACAGACAGAATGAAAACTATATCCGTCCGGTTCCCGGCGGATAACAACCTGATTTACAGAGTCATTTCAGCTCTCTTACCCGAGGCTAACTAGAGGGGCCAGTGCACGCCTACATCAGTGTACAGAGATATAAAACGCAATGCCGTACAAACTCCGTTATTCCGACAGACACATGAAATGAACCACACCTAGATTCTGTTTTTGAGTTCGCTTGCTAGTAACAAGCTGTTTTGATAAAATGAATACTCACCAGCCGACATTCTTGGCTCTACAATTCATCATATACGTCCAATAACTGTAGACCTTTTCTTCTTCGGGGTATAACTCGCGGAAAGTGTCCAGAAATCCCTCGTTCAGAAGTTTGCCAAAGCCTTCTCGTTCTTCAGGAGTGAATCCAGCACTTTTCTGGTTGGATTTGGGATTGGCAATATCTATCATAAACACAGTTCAAATACGTCTTTAACCAGCGTTCGAATTTGTACACATATGACAGAAGTAAATTTTTAAATTTCCTTTCCGTATCTGATAGTGGACAATACTCAGTATCTGAGGGGAAAAAACCTATCTATTTTGGTTTCTAATTACATGTAAGTAATAACAGTGTATACGGTAAACCCTGAAAATCAAGAACCTCCTGCAATCCTTCCAATTCACATCTAGCATACGCTACAAAATGCCAGGAGAAAAAATCCAAAATTCAACATATTACAGTTCCAAACAATTCTATAGTATTTTTTCCATTTTCTCATTGAAAAGATATAAACAGAAACTCCGAGTGACTATGAGAGCTACCTATGTCCAGATGGGCCACGTTGAGATCGCCGCACATGATCACCGGCTTCTTGGCGTTCAGGTCTTTGAGATATTTCCTGAAGGCCGGGTCCCATTTCTCCGTCCTGTAGGCATGCCTCACCAGCCCCCTCCCAGCATTAGGCACATCTGCCAAAACAAAACACCCATGATTAAACTTTACATCAAGCAATGTAACTTATTTATTTCTTTCTTTCACTTAAACTCTCAAAATGCAGCGTTCAAAAACAAATTAAGAACTATTGTATGTCGACAATAATACAGAGGTATGATTGCACTTTAAGGCTAGCGAAAACATGTTTACACTGCCCAAATCGACCCTGAATTTGATTTTAGTTGAATCGGCCTTTTGACGTGGTATGCCGTATTTGTTCAACGAAAGTTAAATCATCTTATCCACGCAAAATGTTTTACTTGTGTGTGTATGTGTGTGTTTTTTTTTCATTGTTAGCGTGGTGTCACTTTTTACGCGGTAACAAGCCGGAGCTTTCAGGAACGCAATTACGGTAAAGATCACAGCGGAGACAGAGGGGCTAATACTCACATGCCGTAACGAAATAGAACTTGTCATACTCAGCCGTGATCACTCGCCCTTCTTTGTCGTGCTCTTTTACATCTGTTTAAAATATCATGAATATTCATAAGCTTATAATTAAGTGGGATGTCATCTATACCATAAGACTGTAACGAGTTATGGAGTAATTCATTTAAGTGGCAACGGTAAACTACACCGTTTATTCACTAAATATCACAAAAATCAGCCAGAAGCGTTCGGTCACATATTAAAGAGCGGATTGCTTATCAGAACCGAAAACGTTTTCTTTCCGTAGTTTCAAAGTGAAATTTATGAATTAAAGTCAATCTCTTTATTTACACTTGTTTTTAATATGTGATTCATCAATGGTCTACCTATTTATAGCAACTGAGACAAGTGTTATTGTAATTTAAATGATAATTAATTTTGTGAGAAAGGAGTGGGCAAAGAGCAGGTAGGGGGTAGGGGTAGGGGTGGCTGGGTGATTTGGGATGCTTACTTATGCCGTAAGTGACCTTTAACGGTTCTTTCTTTGTGTACAGGCCGGTTCCCGAGTAGCCATCCTTGTCCCCGGACAGCCAGTACGTCTTGTATCCGGGCACTTGAAGCTCTTCCGGCAATTTGTCACTGTCGCACTTAGTCTCTTGCACACAGAAAATGTCCGGGTTTTCCGCTGATATATACGACTGCCCATTTTTCTGAAGAAAAAAAAAGACAATGTTGAGTGGGGCCTTTCATACAATGTCCAACAGTCAACGTGTGAGGATCCGAAAAAATATAATTATTCTACAACAAAATCGAAATCTGCACTGTCCGCAGCAGCACTCGGTCTACATCAAAAATTGGTGGTTATCTTCACAACTATAGTTGCTGTTCATAAGCGAGTGAATTAATGTAACAGATCGTATACCGCTCTCAGTGAAACCAAAACTAACCTTTTATTTACATTCACCTCCATAACCCCCACCCCCTCCCCAGATAGCCCATACTTGCTCCCGCTACGATAAAGCTTTAGGACAACTCACGTCCAGCCACGCACGGATTCCATTCACGTTCCACGACGAAAACTTCATGTTCCATTTTTTACCATCTTTGGTTTTAGAAGTGTTCGAGAAGTCAATCTCGTTCACGTCTGGGATTGATTCTCTTGCCGCCTTTGGTTTCTTTTCTTTTTTCTCCTTTTTTTCTCCTTTCTCTTTCTCGTTTTTCTCTTTTTTCGCCTTGTTCTCCTCGTCTTTTTCCTTTAAAATAACGCAGTTAATGATGGCTTCGATCTATGGGTACGTTTTTCATACCCACATTTTTTATAAACATTATAAAAATTACTGCTATTATTATTCTTATTACTTTCATCATCATCATCATCCTTATTATGAATATAAACTTCCGCTCTTGTTCTTCAGCAAACGAATCGCTTGACAAGCATTTACCTTTTTCGTCTTCTTTGCCTTTGGTTCACTTTCTGCGGCACCCGCACTACTCTGCAAAAAACGGTGTTCTTAGAGTAACATGGTAAATGCCACCTGCTTCAAATGCTAGCAAAATCTGACTTTATGTAGAAATGAACCGAAAAACACCACGAAATGCCATAGCAAGTTAAGTTAATCAAAGCACCATGTCCACGGACAAAGCACTTCCCGAGTTGAAGCCGCACAGAGCGATGCAGCCTGTGAAGTCAAGACTACCGACCGTGTCTAATATGCTGCGAGACCATATGGAACAAGAATGTAACACTTCGTTTGGAGGATACACCACAAATTGAATTTTGTTACATTTGTAGTACGACCCCACCAGTGTTTAGGTGATAGTTTTGCTCGAACCAGTTAACTGATTTGTTGCAACAAGGCGCCAAATGTGACATACATGATCCATTTCTGCAGTAAAATATAAAAAGAGTGAATATCGTTCCGAAAGGTTGGGGCCTAAAAAGCCTAAAAGTCAAATACTGTGGGTACACAGAACGAATTTTTGCCTAATTCTGCGTATATGATATCGACTGATTTATTTTACAGATTACAACACCTTTATTTAAGGACAAACGCGAACAAACATTTCATACGTGAGTACGGAAGCTAACCTTTCTGCACTTTAATGAAGAAATAAAAAATATGAATCCCGTTAAAAATTGGGCACGCATTTTCTTCGGCTCGCTACTGGGGATCAGTTTCATATACAAAGTTATTTAAGGAAGAGCTAACTAGGAGGTTATTACAGGTTAGCTTTAGTCCCGGGTGACTAGGCTACGAGGGGGAGGAGAACGAATGGCTACAGTAGATCGAAATTGGTGAAACTGAAATACCATCTCCCACAGCTGAAAACAATTTTTATTTATCAAGTACCGCAAAATAGGGAATATTTACGTCGAAAGAGTTGGAACATTTGCATCGGGCTTATGAAGTTTTGTTAGAATTGAACATTTTGTTGTCACCGATTACGATCTACTCTAACCAATTCTATCTCCTTCCCCTCGTAAGCTTATGAGTACTCGTGGAACCCGTACGAGTAAACGAAACTGAATGTTTGCCGAATCCGTTAACCAATTTACACTTGCCTTGCGCTTTGGTGGCATGCTGAAAACCTTTAGTTGAAAATATCTGTTTGACACGAAAAGACGATTTGCCGAAGTGGTCGAAGTTAAAATGAGTGATTTCAACATTCACAAAAAAATCAAAACCTGGCGCTTTTTCAATGTTATAATCAAACAGCTCAGCATAAATACCCGTTTATATACAGTAAACATTATGCATTAACTGTGTTTTTATTTTACATATTCAGTTGGGTGGCCATGGACCACAATTAATTTTACATAGACTTTCTGCACAATATTTTAAAATATGACACTCTCCACAACATTGCACGATCTAAAACAACCACAAAATCAGATGTGCTGGAAATTTAGAAGAACAGAAATGGGGGTCTTTCGATTGGATTTTTTTGCTATGCTGATTGGAAAATAGCAGCAGTGGGATTCCCAAGTTTTGGCCGATTTCCACTTGTATTTTGCTGATTTTTTTTTAAATTGCTACGCATAAACCAATAAATATTTTACAGCAATTTTACTTCCTAGAACAATTGGGCCTATTGTGAATATTTTTCAACTATAACTTTTATTTATTGACTGCACGTGTGTTACAGAATGATACATTTACCGCGGCATTGCTTTTGGTTTTAATCCTTGCGTGTTTATGTTCTACCGGGAAATGTAATTGTGGTCCATGGGTGCAACTCCCCACCCACCCCCCATCCTCCGAAAAAAGCTATATGCCGGATTTTTTTAAAACCAGAAGCAAACGGGTGATGAAGAGACAGAATAGTTATCTCTGCAGTTCGCAAAATGACGAATGTCATTGATAATTTTACTTGTGGCAGTAGCAATGACTGGCTTATATTGCAAGTTGGATAGATAGATAGATAGATAGATAGATAGATAGATAGATAGATAGATAGATAGAGAGATAGATAGATAGATAGATAGATAGATAGATAGATAGATAGATGGATATTTTATTTATCGAAACAATCAATCAATCAATCAAGAATGTTTATTTCTGGATCAGCAATATTGAAATAAATTAACAGTACATAGATGTGTGAATTTATAATATGTGATACAGAAAAGGAAGCAAGCAAAAGCAAAAGCTTGTTGAACGCTTGCCCTATACCCAAGATATTATTTAAGCGAATTAAACATAAATATTCTTTAACATACATTGATCGCTAAACTAAGATAACTAGATTAAACATTTAGTTACTAGTTATTTAGTTATTAATAGAAGTATATACAGCATACACCAAGCAAAGTTCAATTTGTGAACAAAATATGTTTGTAATAATTAAAGTATCATACCTAACTAAATGAAGCTTTCATGATCGACCGCTTATTCATTGAGCATGTAATATGACAATAAGTATTTCTTTAGTTTTTTCTTAAATAATAGCATAGAACCAAGGTTTTTTAAATCTTTTGAGAGCTTATTCCACCACTGTGTTCCTCTTATTCTCAAACAGTATGTTTTCAGAGTGGTTCTGGAGTAAACATGATTAAAGTTGCCGAACTGCCTCGTACTTCTTACACCAGATACTGTACTGAAATAAGGTTGAACATTTGACGGTAACGAATAAGTCTTTGCTCTGAACATTATAAGGAGGGTTTTAAATTTAACAAGGTCGAACAATTTAAGAACATTCGATCTACCGAAACTTGCAACTAGATAGTTGAATTGCTTTCGAAAAATAGAAAAATGACAAACATGCATGCATATTTCTACATAGAAACAAAACTATGATATACAGTAAAACCCCGGATATGGACACCCCTCTATTATGGACACCCCTGAATTATGGACAGCATTTTTCAGTCTGTTTTAAAACGCCATAGAGTTCTGTTATATCTAGACCCCTCTATTGTGGACACCCCTCTATTCAGAATTAGGGACACTCTTTTTACCCCGTAAGTACAGTTACACATTTAAAACAACCCCTCTATTGTGGACAGTCAAATTGCTGTCCATATGTTGTACGTTGTGTAAACAACCCCTATCAGCTTCTTACTCGGTGGTGTTTGTTTTTTCGCTATTGTTATCTGTGGGTTTTGAGTACTTTATATTGAACACAGTGCATGTAAAGACAATGGGTCTTATTACAAAAGATGTGTGCTTAAGGGAGAAGCTTTATACTACTAAACCCTATTGACATGTGCTCCGTCCCTTAATATTCGTATACAAGAACAAGTAATTCGTTGTCTTTATACTCAGTTAAGATTTTATACAAGGTGTTAAGTATGGTGATGTGAAAAGAAAACGGAACGAACTTTCGCTATCTGATAAAGTTAAAATAATCAAAGCTAGTGATGGAAAAAGTGTAAAAAAATAGCCAAAGATTTTAGTTGTAGTTGTCAAACAGAACAGGACCTCGAAATTAGGGACACCCCGCCATTAGGGACAAAGTTCTTCAGTCACTTTTTGTCCCTAATAGCGGGGTTTTACTGTACTTCTACATGGATACAAGACTATAGTACACAGATTCTATAGAAAGTTTCTTAGATTTTCGTTTTCTTTAACGACTGCTCTTTTTATATGTGTTATTTTAATAGATAATCAGAATGTACGTCTCTTTTTATTCTTTTTTACTACGAAAGTTGCGCCGATATGCAGTTCAGGATAGCATTTCAGTATGGTGGGTGAGCTCCTGCTTTCGAATGTGTGTAGCAACGATGTCGTATGATTTGGTTTTCGAAAATAACTTTGCAATGGCAAATACCAAGATGGAATGAACATAAAAGTCAAATGATCTAGTATATTTTTTTGTACCGCTGTGTTTCTAACTTACGGTTGATTTGTTTCCATATCATATCAATCCATTTCCATATCCTATCGACAGGCATTTCAAGATCACAACACAGTTTTAATCATTATAACGTATGCACTGTTTACATTTCTGATCTGGATTGCCTTGGATAGTAACTTTTTATGACACATATAACATAGGGACCCGAGTAGTTTTCTTTCAGCTTGTGTTTTTCTTTGATTCCATGTCTAGGGGTATATGACATAAACTTTCGATATTTATGATGAAAAGTTTTACGCCATAGCTTCTCTTTGTGATTGTTGTGACTTTTTAGATGCTTTTTGTGGTCCATGTTATTTACCATCAGGTTAAAATAATGCATTTTATTTGATTTACGCCAGGTGGGTTGCTATAAATCCACTGGGCTTGTTTTCGGTCAGTCGTATAGCACTAGCAAGGTGATCAATATTTGAACCCAACTCAGCTGTTCCGTCTTTAATGTAGCATCTGATCATTTGCAAAATTACAATCTAGGAGCGTACAGCAGGTTTGTGTGAAACGGGGTTGCTCCTGATTTTGTCATATTGACTTTGGACGGTGTTGATAAAAATAATTTGTTTTCAAAACACTTTTCTTTGTCTGTTGACGTTTTCATAAGGCATCCATACGGATGGCTTTGCTTAGCAACTTTGCTTAGCAACACTTGTCTCTGCTCTTAGCGAATACATGAAATGTACCTGCTGAGCCGGTCAACTATAGAGTGAGTGTAGTTATTGTCATATTTGCTGGTATGGAAAGTTCATGTCAGGTTACTGTGGATTTTTGTAAAGATAGCTTCTCAGATCCAAGGTGTGGTATTGTTGCTTTCCAGCCAACAGGCCTTGGTAACAGATTATTCCTTTAAAATGATTCAGTTAGCAGGGAAAGAGAAGCAATACTGTGAGCTATCCAAGGTACATATCATCTAGTGCCACACAAATAATTTTTAATAGAATTCCCGGGTTGCAAAGTTTCGTGTGATTTCTGTAGATAATCCATAGGCAATACCACAAGACAAGCGAATGTCGAATGGGAATGATGTAAACAAAAAAGGAAAATGCAGAAAGTTTCAATTGCTCGGATAAGATGTCCATCGAAAGAATTCTTCAACGAAAATTTTCTCGAGTTAGGTAGACAAGTAATTTTGAGATATTATATTTATAACCAATCCGAGCCTTGATTAAAGGCCTGCGTTCACTTTTAGTGAGCGATAATTTGAGTACCAAGTCAATTTGGGTAACAAGCGGATTCGTACTTAGACTTTCGCTGAAAAGTTCTTGCGTTCCGATTGAGGGGCTGAATAATTTGAAGAATAATTTCTAAAGGATCATATGGCATCAGAGCACAATTAATTTGCCGCAGGGTTACTGTATAGCATTCTCCAATATCACCGCTTTCACAACATTGATAGTCCTAGATGACTCTTGCGGTCTTCCTATGACAGCAAGAGTCATAGTTCCTACAATAGGAAATGTCATTGATGTCAATTTTCAAATCTCTCGACTGGGGCCAACGGCGTTATTTTAGAAAGGGTTCATCACATAAATGGCCCAATTATAAATTATGGCGCACAAGTTTTATGATCAGATAGCCTTTTTTTACTGAGAAAAACATGTGTTTTCTTGAGATCAGGATATCGAATCCCTCATTATCGCCCAAAACAACAGTGAATCCACAGTTGCAAAACCACGCTTTACTCTAGTTTTGGAGTTTCGCGTGGTCAAGGTGATTAAAGCGAAACATCTTGCTGCTATGTGCACGCTTGCAATAATGGCAGCGCGGGGGGCCCTTAAAACTAACAAGTGTTGCACTCGATCTGACCCCTCATACCCGTGAATGCTTTTTTTTGGTGGACATATCAACATCTGGATAGATTTACAGCGGATGCGCAAACAATAAAGCTGCATTAAAAAAGGCCATGGGAGCGCCACCAGATTATCGTAAATCAGTTAGCTTAAACTACCCAGTCATTATAGTTACCGAATCAGGGTGCGCTTTATAGGCTAGGGCGGCTTATAACTGAGGATATTTTACATTTTTCATGAATTTCTGCGGCTTATAACCGAGGGCTGCTTATAGGTGAGGCCCCCCGCGGCTTATAGGTGAATAATTGCGGTAGGTATCGATTGGAAGTATGTACTATATGTCTGTACTCATGTTTTGTGTGCACTGGCCGCTCTAGTTTTTTTTCAACTGTCCTCGGTCGTACATTGCCTCGGGATGCCCCCCGATTGTGTGGCTTGTGTCGAAGTTTTCGTGGGGCAGAAACATAAAAGAATACGTCCTTAATTTGAAACTGTTTTGTGTGTCGTTACGTATTTTTTGCACTTAATCACCGACCGCTCTGGTCCCATTTCCAGACTGAACAAACGATCACCTGAGGCTTTGTTTTTTTGTCTTGCGTGTTGCGCAAGCAGGGGTGCCAGTGGTGATTGAGAACGCCATAGATCACTGGCCAGCGAGGGAGTGGACACTGGGCAGCCTGAAAGAGAAAGCCGGCTCGAATAAAGTATACGTGAGAAGCAACACGAGCTCAGTGGAATACAAGGTAACTGCGTCAAATACTTCCCAGTATTTTCTTTGCTTTTGACTCGGTAATTTAGACAGTACATTTAGAATGTGATTGTAATGTTGTACTGACACAGCAAGTAGTACAGCACCACGTACACAGTGTTTTCGATTTCAACGATGCCATGTTGTGCCCGTCAAGCGCTTGCTCTTGTTCACCGTCTGTTTGCAGTTAGGCACGAAGTATAACATTAGGGAAACCACATTTGGAGAGTATATCACAGATCTTGAAGCGAACAACCATCGGGCGAAAAACTCGTACCTGGCCGTGCAAAATATCAAGAAAGCCTTGCCCCAGTTACAGGTAAACAGTTGACCTCACACGACACCCTTGTGATATGATTTGCAGAGTAAAATGTCTAGTTCTTTGTCCTTTGATTGGAATGTTGCAAAGATACAATCTGAAGACTTAACAAAAAAGAAATAAATCTAGGAAATAAATTTTTAAAAAGGCATGATAATCTGAAAAATATATATCATAATTACCGTCTTCATTTCTTAAGTTAAGTGTGGCGAATCCGTTTCTGGGCCCTTGGGTCGTTAGTAGTTGTTATAAAGTAATGAATCGTTGCTAACCTACGTAACTTAATAGAAGACGTTATGAACAATAGCATCGTTTTCATTAGCTTAAACTGAGTGATAAATGAAGAAGTATCGATTGTGTTGTAGGATGATATCGAGGTGCCAGAATACATAGGCAAACTCCACGGCGGACCGTACCTGTGGATTGCACGCAAGGGGCATTATGGTTAGTCATTCACAGTGCGCTCAGTCATTCAAACTGAGGCAGAGTGCGCTCAGTCATTGAAAGTCATTCACAGTGCGCTCAGATAAGGCTTGTTTTGTTGTTGGGTCTCCGCTGCATCCAGCAAAAATTCACTTGTGTGGACATTTCAGTCGAGAGCATCAGCTGATGATGAAGTAACTGTTAACATCTATTTTTAGAATACTGTCACATGGATCCAGACGACGGGATGCTGGTCATGCTCCAGGGCCGTAAAAATGTCCGACTGTACGGCTGCGATCCAGAACCGCTTTACCCCAATCCATTGGGTTCGAAAGGACGGACGGTTCAGTCTCAGGTGGACAGCGATAACCCGGATGTCGAGCGATTCCCTTTGTACAGGGATGTCGTCTGCCATCAGTGTACTCTCGAGCCAGGCGAGATGTGAGTGCAGGTGCACGTTATGGTGACGAGACTAGCGGTGCTTTTATTGGTTGGGTGGTTGAAGGGCAGATGTTGCAGGTTAAAAAAATCAATGGCAGATCACGAGTATATCAATGAAAGATTACGAGTTCATCCGAGTTTCACATGTTCGGTTAAAAATGGAAGTATAAGGTTCGTGTTGAAGCGTTGGGTGTTCAAGTGCCAGCGCAAGTTAGTGCATTTATCCCCTGTGTAGCCTACAGATATGGTTCTGAGCTTGTCTGTCTGCTCGCATGCGCTCCTGGGCTATATCTCCGAACCTAGAGGTCAGATTGTTTTGAAATTTCACTCACGACGGAGCACAAAATGAAGGTGTGTAGCGTCATTCGTTTTTTTCGGATGTAAAATTGTCGAAGTGGCAGTATGTTTTCTGCTATTGGGGTATATTTTCGACGTCCTGTCCAGGCTAGATCTAGAACTAGGATTGTGTTGAAATATCACATACAGATAGAACACATATTGCAGGTGTGCAGCCTTGTATTATCTTTTCGGATTCATTGAAAAATTGTCGAAATGACAGTATTTTGAAATTTGGTAAAATACGGCGTGTTGCAACGTGCCGTGGAGGTTGTGTCCCCGAAACTATTCATTTAATTCACTTATTTTTTAAATTTCATACACAGATAAAACAGATATTGAAAATTGCCAAAGTAACTCTTTTTCAAACACAGCTTGAAAAATGTTAAACTTTTAGAATTGTGAAAAACGTGATGAAAGTTCCAGTAGTATGGCACGTTACAAACCGATTTCATAGGTCGGCCGCCCTAGAAGGGGGATCGTGTCTGTCTGACGCTCTAGTTTGAAATTTTATGCAGATTGTTAAAGTAGCCTTATTTTTTGCAACAGTGGCCCGGTTCCGCCTGTGTTGTGCGACGTCGAAATTTCTTTATTTCACCAAATAAAACAGTACTGAATGGTGAATTGTAAATGGGCCAGGTTCGTCCAAGGAAAATGGACCAGCTGAACTTGGAAAATTTCAGCTCTTGATTGACTATTGATGGCTTTACTGATGGGGGGCTGTGGGGAATATGTGGGGGAAGCACACTGCTCTAGTTGTGGCATAATATGAAAAAGATTTTCACTTCGTTTCATGGCAGTGGATTTTTTGGTGCCAGCGTCAATGGTTTTGTTTCAGGTTATACATCCCGGCGTTCTGGTGGCACCAGGTGACCTCTGTCGACCTGTGTATCTCCGTTAACATGTTCTGGGGTGACGCGGGCGTCGACAAGTATCTCACAAAGGTTATGGTACGTGGCGAGCCGCACAGGCAGTCTTAAATCCAGAGGAGAGATCGTTTGGATGGAGATCTGTGTGCTGGATGTAAGGGCACGCGTGGGTGGCTTGTCAAGTCCCCTGCTCACAATAGGATATGGTGTGCTACTGTCGTAACACATTGGCATACCAATCGTCGGCCAAATACTGGGGCAATTCTACGATTTCGCTGATGTATTGTTTTCGCAGTCTGTTGTTACCATACTTGGAGGAAAAAAAAGTCAGATTTCAAAAATTATTCTTTCCTCATACATGAACCGTGTAAGAATTCAATTTTAATAAATGAACACTTCACAGTCAGGTATTTTGTGTCTAGAATAGTCAGCAAACATCATATATACCAATACTATTATATATATATATATATATATATATATATATATATATATATATATATATATATATATATATGCATGTGGTATATATTCTGCCTGGCATGTTGTTTCGTTATTGTTTTCTCCAGCACCCACCGCGGTGGAAGGCGTTCTCTCACTGGCTACTCAACGTCATAGAGCAGAACCGTTCGTGCGGCAGCTTCGTCAAGGTGCTGTCCCGGCTACCGGAAGCGCTCTACCACTTCCTGCTCAACCAGTGGCACGAGGAGGCGAGCGAGGAGCAGGTCAGCTTCCTCGTCCGCCACGTCATGGCGCACCTAGGCCTCAGCGAGCTGCCCAACGAGCCGAATAAGGGCAATATGCCCACGCCGCTTGTCATTCGCGGCCTCCTGTGGAGGTCATGATTTACGCCAGGGGCGGATACAGAGGGCGAGGGGGGTGGGGGGGGGGGAGGCGGGGGAAGTGGAGATTACTTTCCCTTCCTTTTATGAGAAATTTACAATAGTATGTCAGTATTTTTTTTTGCAAAAACCGAGCTTAAAACCCCCACACGCTCCTCCACCCCCCACCCCAACCCCCCTGTGAAATCGTTGATCCGCCCCGGTTTTGCAATAGAGACTAAGAACTATGTATGTTATGGTTGGTTTTCTGCCTAAAGGCGTTGCAAAACTGCGTCCTGCCCAAGACATCCAGTAGGGTTCCTGGCTCTGTGGCTTACCCTTTTGCTTTTTAACCCAGCCGACTTTGTCTCACTGGGTTAGTCGTATCACTATAGGGAGCTTGAATGTATGTGCGTATGTTAAATTTTTTCTTTAAAATGCTACTCCTCCTACAGTTTTGCTCCAATCGATTTGATTTTACGAAGGAATGTTCCCTGGCTCTTGCTTTTTTTGACGATTGACAAAAAACTGACAAAATGGCAGCACTTTTTGTGCCCGTTTTGACCCATTTTTAAAATGCTACTCCTCCTACAGTTTTACTCCAATCGTTTAGATGTTACTTGTGGTTGTTCCCCAGGGGTTCGCCTACCAGGCTATTAATTTTTTTTTGCAGTTCGGCAAAAGCTGCCGAAATGGCGGAACTTTGAAGTTTAGCAAAAACTGGAATAAATGGTAGTAAATAACTGAATTGTCCAACCATTCATTTCTCTCAGTCTTTTTCAAATAGTTATAAAGGTTTAATCGAAAGTTTCTTTGGTGCTGGTCCACCTGGACTTTGCTTTTTTTGGAAATGAAAAAAAAAATGCCGAAATGGTGGAATTTTAAAATTTGGTAAAATTGTGTAAATGTCGGTAAATACGTGAATCGTCAAAACTCAACATCTCCAACATCCCTTTTAAGGTAGTTTCCACCCGGGAAAACTCGTTTTCGTGTATTAAAATTATGAAAAAGTTACGTTCAGAAATAAAGTTCTTCATTTTTATGGTCTAACAGTATTCGTTTTCAGAATTGTTCTCACTTTATTTGTTTGGTCACTCGGCTGAGTCATGCCCTTGACATGCCTGTTCTGATTATTTCATGGTGTGAACTGTCAGACCACAGAGAGGTCCTGTTTCTGTTCGTGTCAACGTATTTTGTTGCATTTGGAAATAAAGGCTCATTTTGATTGGTCGAGAGGTGTTTAACAAATTTAACTGTGACAAACTGTTACTTTTTTTTATTGTAAGTGCAGTCGAAAGTGAGATGTTAGCCCTGTGGCTATAACAAATGTAACAAAACAATATTATTATTATGATACTAATAATACTAATGGTTGGGAGGGTGGCATTCAGTTTTGCTAACCCTCGTATGGGAATGTTACACTTGGCTTCGTATGTCACGTCACCCTCCCAACTATATCACAATTGTGTAATGGCACAACTGTTTTGTTCGTGTGAACACTTGGTGTCATATCTGTTTCTGTTCCTGTCAACATGTTATGTCACATCTCTTATTTTATTATTATTTTTTGTCAAGTACAGAGAATAAAACTCTCTTCGTATTTTATAATTTTCTTTTACTTTGTCTGTATTAAATCTTTGTGAAAAATCCAATTAAACTAGTTCTTTAACCTGCTCTAAAAATTAAAAAAAGGAGCAAAAATGCTGAAGAAGTGCTGTGACGTAGGTAAAGTTGTACCTCAGTTGTAAATGTAGAACTTGTATTTGAGAGTGGGATGGATAAACCACTATTTGGGGTGTAATGTGGTCATTTCCCACGCCAGTTGTGGGTACTGTGTGTGAAGTGTGGGCCTCTGTGAAGTATGGGCCTCTTATCAGCTGTATGTGTGCGAAGTGTGGACCTCTTGGCAGCTATATATATGTGAAATATGATCCTCTTGGCAGCCGTATATGTGTTAAATGTAGACCTCTTGACAGCTGTATGTGTGTTTGGGTTTGGGTCCCTTGACAGCTCTGTGTGTCTAAAGTGTGAACCTCATGACAGCTGTATGTGTGTGAAGTGTAGACCTCTTGACAGCTGTATGTGTGTGAAGTGTGGACCGCTTGGCAGCTGTATATGTGATGTGTGGACCCCATGGCAGCTGTGTGTGTGAAGTGTGGACCTCTTGACAGCTGTTTTTGTGTTTGTGAAGTGTGGGTCCGTTTACAGTTGTATGTGTATATGTAAAATGTTTAGATCTTAGTTTAGATACAATGATCAAATCAAACGATTATCTGTTGTTTGAAACAAAACATCACAGCTGACGTCATTGTTGATATGCATCTCACAAAATCTCACTGGCAAACATGTCAGCAAAGAGATCCTACAAGGAAAACCAATCCTCACAATTACCCCACCGCGGCTATATAACACTATCAGTGACATACACAGGAAAGGCCAGGCTACCGACACGTTTGCAACGCGGGGACATCTGGGCTTATTCATACCCGGAGCCACCTAGACGTCAAATAATAAAAACTATAATAACAATAAAGGATGGATAGGTGAATAAATACAATAATTATAATAATACAAAAAAAAAAGAAAAAAAGTTTTTATTCTTTCTAAAAATATTTTTTTTTTTAGCTAATAATGCATTTATATGCCTTTGGTTAAGATTTTTTTACGACTTCTAGTTTTTCTCGTGAGATTCTCGCCTGCCGTTATAAGAATATGTGTTGTTAAAACATGAAGTTAATTAGTCGTGCAAAATCATATTTTAAAAAATGCCTATTAGTCATGTGATCTGAAATACAAACCAGGCGAAAAAAATATAGGCCAGTGTACATTGCTTCTATGTAGTAATATTTACATTTTGTTTGCTGAAGCGAACGACAACCCCTCAATTGAACTGAACAGCTCCGATTTACTCGTGGATTTGCAAAATATCTGAAATGCTCTCATTAAAATTCGATGTCAAATTGAGAAGTGCGCGTGCGCAGATATCGACACTTGGCGAGTTCCTCCACGCAATTTGGATCACGCACCTTAGAGCGCCGCTTCTTGAGGCCGTTATTGGATAGCTGCACAGACAGCTGTGAGGTCGAACCGTGGTCACTGTGGTACTGCTGCCACGTGCGCTCACTCGGCCGACTACTGTCTGCACCTTCCCGGTCGTCGTGCGATGACCTCCACGTCATCAATTGGCCCGACGAGTTTCGCCATGTCGTCAACGATGGCTTCACTTGCGGCAGCTTGCTGAGGAACTCCTCAACTTTACACTGAGTGTCCTTTTGAGGTTGACTCTTAAAAACAAAATTGCTGTTCCTTCATTTAAGCCCGCCATATTTTTGCTTAGAGCAGACCACAAATACATGGTAAACGGCTCAAACTGTTTATTGGGGAAGCAAAACGCACAATGTAAGATTGTGGAACAGATTATTCTAAAAAGAACGAATGCAAATAACTACGCAATAACCAAGCGCATTTGAGCTTTTTATGACGCATGCTTGAAAATTTTTGAGGGTGGGGTTAGATAAACCATGCTGGAACTCTTGGGTAACTTCTGTCCGCCTGTGGGAGGGGGGGGGGGGGGTTTGAACAGGGCGAAAATATACGGGTGTACAGATCGAATCGCATCTTCCTTTTGACATCTTATTTTGATTTCAGTAACTAGGACTGGGATAAGAAACAAGGTTCAATTGTCTGGTCTGCCGCTATTTAACTTAAGCACGGCGAGATGGAGGTGAGCTGATCGAGGGGCCAAATATATTCTGCCTCCAGTAATGGAACATGCTTACCACGTCATCGTTTTTGGCGTAAGGAAGACTTGGGTTTGACAGGACACTTGGATCCTGCAGGTCCTGGATAGTCTCCACTCTAAGAACCTGCTCCGAGTCCGATCTTGTCATACGTTGTTTGTTCAGCTGTGGTTGAGACTGTGATGACATGTGACTGCTCGCGTTGTTAGAATACTGATAATTCATTTTTACAGCTGGTAAACACTTCGGTGTTTCTATATTCTCTCTTTTCTTGAATCTGTGTAATATTGTATTTATTTTGTCATTTCCTTTTAAATCACTATTGGCTTTTTCAGTTGGCTCGCAGACTTCAGTGATGCTATTTCTCGTTGGCAATGCACTCTTTGATTGCCTCGCCAGCTTCGTGCCGTTCCTTTGTTGACATTTTACTATAGTCTCAGCGGCATTCCTCGATCTCGCTGAGAGTGCCTTTCTAGGGCTTGATTTCATATCCGGGATCCTAGCGACGTACACACCAGATGGCGCTGCCTTCCATGGTATCGTCTGCGCTTTCCTCTTTGGAATTCGTTCATGCGTCTCTGTACCACATTTAAACCTGAATTCGCATGCAATGCAGCTTGGTTTTGAACAGTGCCGCGCGAAGCGATCACAGGTAGCCTGTGATTTCATTCTGTATAATTGCTCGAAATCGTCAGTTTTCTGTTGAGGCTCATATGTTTTGGATGGATGGAGATTTTCGCGCGCTCGGATCAAGGATTTTTTTACATCTCGCACACGCACACTTACGTCTTCAAAACTGTTATAAATACTGTTCCGCGCTGTGGTGTCCTTGCATATCTTTTCCATTTGCTGTTCTATTTGTGAAATGCCGAGTCGCGCGTCTTTTAAATTTCTGTAAAATCCATCCCCACTGCCTGATGATGATTGAGAAGCAGCGCTCTTCGGGCCGAGTTTATCAGGAGGAAATTCTCGCGTTTCTTCACATTGTTCAGATTCACCCAGTGCTTTTATTTCTGATATATTCGAGTGTAATCTCTTTAGATCTCCATTTCTTCTGTATCTGAACCCTGGTTGCATGTAAAATGTATCTGAACTAAATTCGCCATGATTGTCTGCAAGTAAGTCTCTATATTTCATTTTAATGGCGTGTTTTTCGCCATTTAGCTTTGCAATCCTTTTATTTTTAGCCTTTTCTAGCGTTTTAGCCTTCTGCTCGTATTTCCTTTCTTCTATAAAATTTTGTTGACACTCAAAAAGTTTATCTCCCTGGAGTTTTATGGTAATGCAAGAAATCAGTGGATTCTCAGAATATATTGTTCTTGGCTCATCAACCAGAAATTTTTGCTTTTCTGTTTGTGTCAGCGATCTTTTCAAGGCTAACATGGCGAAGGTTCATGCGTCCTGTTGCTTTTTTTAAGCATATGGTTCTAGCTGCATGCCGGTATTGACAAATGGAGCTGACGACGATTCGCAACCAGTTTATAAACGAAAGTGATGACGTAATATATGTATTTTTTTTTGTAAATGACGAATGGGATTGTTGGGCATACGTCTTTTTATGCAGCGGGAATTTAGCAGTATTTACGAATTGATCAAGCAAATAGATTAAATTTAATATTCAGTGCATGAATGTGGATAAAGCAGATTTTTAAAAAAGTTTTTCTATTGTCTGTAACTTAATAATCACAGGAAAACATAGCATGCATGCACCCGGACCCGGAATGACCTCAGAAATATAGGAATTAACAAGAATGTAAAATACATTAACTAAACAAAGGAATTCTAACCCACCAGTTTTTATGCTTTTATATAACAAGATTTATTATTTTCTATCTTAATACTATATGGTGCAAAAAGTTTAAATGTGTGAACATAGAAAAACAAACAAAATCATACTCAGCAAATTGTAGCAGATCAAATATATGTATAATTAGATTTTGAAATTATATGTACTTAAATTGGCATTTTGCAATTAAGGTGCGCCGTGATGTGAAGAAAAACTTCCCTTCTTCGAACAACTGACGACATGAAAGATGACATTATGGAAGGAACTGGTTTTAAAACGTCCTATTTAAAAAAAGTAAAGAAAAACAGCAACAAATTTCAGAGACACATGTACCTGAAAGTGAGTATAAACATAGATATCGTCTTTGCATCACAAGAGAATACAATAGTTTGGAACATTCCAAAAACAACCGTTCACTATTTTATCAACACCTTCATTTAATGGTTCGCAACATTATTTTCCTCTGCGTTTTTTTCTTGTATTGACTCGTGAGAACCACGTGACTCGGATCGTTCGGAATGTTGATCGGAAATGCCGCTGAGTTCCTCCTCTTCGTCACCGCAGATAACTTCTTCAGAGGTTAACCTCTTACTGGTGACGTCAGCGAGTTTGTCTGAACGTTGCTGTCGCTGAAAATACTGCTCCTGAAATGTAAGACGAGTTCGCGTACAGCAACTATTTCTGCACTACCTGTATGAATATTATAACACACGAAAATGACGTGGGAAAACAACTAGAAGGTCTTTTCGGCTGTCTTTTCTTTCGATTGTTTGTAACCCAATACAGTCGAGGAATAAGGCCACTTTTCACCCACAACCACCCAAGATTTTTTAATGGTTTCTTACTGATAGAAGTAACGGGAAAAGGATAGGGAGTAAAACCATGTAAAACCCACTTTATGCAATAAGTTTTTATTGTTTCGTATGTTTGTGCATTAGTCCGCTAGGGATGTGTTCGGTAGCCCGCCGGTCCGTGAAGATTTCCCGGCCTCACCAAAGGCCAGGTAATCCATATGCCGGCCAGAAAGGCTCAAAAACAACAGGAACATGTTAAACAAAAGTGCACGGGGGCACAGTTGTAGATATTTAAGGCGCTGGTTTATCATCGTTTCGTTTTCAAGCTGTTTAAGATGTTACAAAGGGGAATGGTGACATTTTTCTGAGAACAAACACATATAACGATTTAGGAGGTCAAGTCACATGTCTCTTTGATATCTGTCTGGCCCTTGGCCAACGCGTAGGTCTGATCCGGGCCTGTATTAAAGTGGCACCAATCACCCACTTAGGGCATACTCACTTTCCTGCGCGTTTCTTCCGTATGAATATTCCTCATTTCCACCTGCCGTTGAAATCTTTGGCTTGTCTTCAATTTCTCGTCTTCTTGCTCTAGTTTAATCTGCAGGGCCTCTATTGATTCCTATTAAAATTAAGTAAAAACTAATATTTAAAAACAAGTGGACAACTTAAAACGTCTAGGATTATACAATTTCCCCTGCATCTTATAACAATGACAACAACATAAAACTGGTACTATTACCTTTTCTATTATACGCGTTACAATTGATCTGTTGAAGCACACACCGCCTGCCATGGAAATATCCATGAGGGCAAACACAGATGATGACACCTACGGTATCCAGATGAAGCACAAATCCTGTACTATTAATGTTCTATCTTTTTAAAACTTGTCGTAACATAGACAATTTTGACTGACCGAACTCTGACAAATATCAGATCAAGTTATTTTAAGGCCAGGCAAAAGCCCCTCCCCCCACCCCAAGAAAGAAAGTCACCAGACAGAAAGTCCTTCAGATAGAAGGTCGCCCGAAAGACATTTCTTTGGACAGAAGGTCCAACGGACAGAAGGTCGCTCGTCAGAAATTGCCGAACTACAAAGTACGATATCTGAGCTCCTCATCCCTTCAATAAGTTAGAAATAATTAAAAAGCACAGTGTAAAATTCTCTGGAGTTTCTACAAGCCTATTTAGTACAAAGAACGCGTTCACAAAATTTGAAAATAAATGTCCCATCAATGCGAACAGGTGACTGACGTTGAAATTGCTCCCGAGTGCCTTGGGGCTTATTCAATACACGTGAAGCCTTCGTAAAAGTTCCATGAATTTTCCACAATTAAGCGATGTGTACACGTTGATTGGTCGAAAAGGTGCTCACTATGGCTAAAATAACCATAAAATTACTTACATATTGTTAAATCTAGAAGGAAACAAGTAAAAATGGATGTTGAAATTATGGAAAGCAACAGCGACAAACAAAAGCAGTCTGAGGCTGATTCTTGTAAACTAAAAGAAAATTCGATAAATGTTGACGAAGGGACAAAATATTGCACTGTTGTCAACGGGACGGGGATACCTTCTGTCGGGGGACCTTTTGTCGTGGATTCGTTATGAACATATATGCAATTTGAGTTGCAAGAAAGGACCTTCTGCAATTCATGACATCTACATGCTTATGTAGTATATATGACTCGAGTGAGGTCGGAAGGCGGGCCCAGAGGGCAGCGCCGTTCAAGTGAGGTGGGGAAGGCGGGCCCAGCGGGTAGCACTTCGAGTGAGGGTGGGGAAGGCAGGCCTAGCGGGAAGCACTTCGAGTGAGGGTGGGGAAGGCAGACCCAACGGATAGCACTGTTCGAGTGAGGGTGTGGAAGGCGGGCCCAGCGGGTAGCACTGTTCGAGTGAGGGTGGGGAAGGCGGGCCCAGCGGGTAGCACTGTTCGAATGAGGGTTGGGAAGGCGGGCCCAGCGGGTACCACCGTTCTAGTGAGGTGGGGAAGGCGGGCCCAGCGGGTAGCACTTCGAGTGAGGGTGGGGAAGGCAGACCCAACGGATAGCACTGTTTGAGTGAGGGTGGGGAAGGCGGGCCCAGCGGGTAGCACTGTTCGAATGAGGTTTGGGAAGGCGGGCCCAGCGGGTAGCACCGTTCTAGTTAGGTGGGGAAGGCGGGCCCAGCTGGTAGCACTTCGAGTGAGGGTGGGGAAGGCAGACCCAACGGGTAGCACTGTTCGAGTGAGGGTGGGGAATACGGGCCCAGCGGGAAGCACCATTCGATTGAGATGGGGAAGGCAGGCCCAGCGGGTAGCACCGTTCCTAACTAACATGCTAATGGTAAATGAAAACATTTACAGAGATCAGATCATTTGGTTAAATTCAAGTCTTTGCTCACCCTGCCACACCCTTTCTGCTATCCCATTGTGCTACTTCTAACCGGTTTACTAATGCGATATTGCCCGCCCAAACAAGGTTTAAATTGAAGCAATAAATGTTTACATCACGCTATTGGGCAAATAGCACTTAGAAAACGCTAATTGGATTTTGATATGCCAATAAAAACAGTAAAGTTCAACGTCCTTATAAGATCACCCCGCCCTCTCACCCGTGTCCTCTCGCCCGTGCCCTCTCGTTCGTGCGCTCTTGTCCATACCCTCTCATACGTTCCCTCTTATTCGTGCCCTCTCGTTCGTGCCCTATCATCTGTGCTCTTTCGCCTCTAGCCTCTGGCCTCTGGCCTTTCGTCCTGCCATCTCGTCCGCGCTCTCTCACCTGTACCCTCTCGTCCGCGCCCTCTTGCCCATTTCCTCTCGTCCGAGCCCTGTCATCCGTGTTCTCTCGTCTGTGCCCTCTGGTCGCCTCCTCGAATTACAGTTTGCCCCAAGATTGACTCTTACTATTTTTGCTCACAACACATTAGAGTTGGGCTTGAGTGAGGTGTGGGAAAGTGTTATATCTTTTTAAGTGGGGTATCTGTCTTAAACTCACCTGCTTGTGGCGCTGAACAATTTGTGCGTGGTTTTTCAGCCACATGGCAAGATACTGTATAGGATCGAAGGGTTTCTTGGAGCATATTTCTGCCAGTGCTTTTTGAAGAGGTAAGCCCACCGCCTTGGCTAAGTAATCGCCATTGTCTGACCCTGTTGGTTCATCAGGTTCTTCTGCCAAATAAAAAACGAAAACATTATTTTACAATAAATTTATTCACTTTGATTTATTCAACTTTGATTTTTTGGTATTAATAATAATGAAATCGAATAATTTTATATCAAATTTAAAAGAAAATAAATATCCATAGATATCTGCACGACCGTCTTAACAAGTTTTGAAATTATGAAATATCCCTGCAGTGTATACTAACGTGTACTGGTTGCTGGGACGATGTGTTCGAGCCATTGTGTCCGTTACATTATCTTCTGTACTGCTCCTATGCTTTGCAATTAACACTTGACAAGCCTTTGGCTTGCAAGGGGTGTTTGAATTTGTGCGAGCAGCCGTTGGTATCTTTTTTTCTTGACAGTGATCGGATTTCTTGTGTCATCTCCTCCGCTGGCACTACGGGCCCTAGGGCCACGAAACTTACGACTTAGGTAGAACTTGATATGAACGTGTGCATGACATTTTTTGTTTTCGTCTTCGATTTCGTTTCCTTGTTTAAAACGCCATGTGAAAAGAGTGTATTTTTTTGTAAGTAAATGCGGAGCATTTCACGCAAAGCACAGAACACACAGCTGCTCAACTTTGTGCGAGCTCTCACTGCGTAAATAGATAACACGGCGTATGCTTGATCAGTCAATAAAACCTCAAGTCGACAAAAACCAAACACTACTCGGCTTATATTGCAATATATTATTCAAGAAATAACCCATTGAAGGAAGTAGTTTTGCTTTTTAATTTTTGTCAAGTGTTTAACATTTTGCTAGCGAAATGAGGTTCTGGTTTATGTTTTGTGTCTTCATGCAATTTTTATTACTGTAGAAAAGTGGCTGAAATCAGTGACTGGGAGGTCGTTACTAAGTGCAATACTGTCAAACTCTTATATCACTGAGTGTGATACGGTTAACACTTATGCTACCGTAAGTTTTAGTTGATTAATGTTTGTTCTGTCTTTCACGCTAAGTATATTTAAAAATAGGTGTCAGAGGCTGAATATTTCTACCGGACAATAGAACAAAGAGAAGAAGAAACTTGTGATTTTACTGACTGTGTGATAAAAATTACTGTGTCCGAATATGAACTTGATGGCTAAACATACTTTACTGACTCTTCTGTGAAATGATTTCTTTCTTTTTGTCTTAAAGGCAGGGAAAATATCTGTTGTTTCTCTTTCCTCAGTTGGGACTCCCCATCTGCACTTGCGACTCCCCCATCTTCATTTGGGACTCCCCCACCTTCATTTGGGACTCCTCAGTCTTTATTTGGGACCCCCATCTTAACTTGGGACTCCCCATCTTCATTTGGGACCCTCCCATCTTCACTTTTCCAAAGTATTATGATTTGGAATAAATAGAATAATCAAATGACGAGAGATAACATCTCAAAACTTTCAGATACTTTGCCACAAGATAAGGTACCAAGTAACTGAATTGAGCTGTGGAAACGTTCAAATGAAATGAAATATCAAGTAGTTAATGTTAAATTGAGGCTCAGAATAAGCGTTAGAAAAAGGCAAATTGCTGAAACCATCCAATTTCCGGATCGACAAGTAAAAAGCTTCCAGGACTGAAAATACATACACATTCTTTCCTTCTTCCAGGCTCTCAAGATATCATGTTTAAGATATCACCAGCATCTTTATAATTTTGTCTAATCCCCTGCCTTTTCCGCAATGCTTACCGTTACAAAGGTTAATCTCAGCCACACTCGGTTTTAATACGTTTTAAAACAGCCAAGTAACATGTAAACACTATGTCAATGGAGTTGTCACTTTTTATTTTTGCTGAAGAAAATCAGTATTAATCAGAGATTTGTTAAGCTTAATGAAATTCAGAAACAGTTTCTTGGAGTTATCTTGTAATTTACAATCATTCTTGTTCTTTAACATTTTATACCATCAGTATTCACACGACGCAATAAAAGAAATGAAATCGAACTCTTGAATCATAATTAAACTTTGACTGGGTAAACTCTTATATATATAAAGCGCTTCTTAAATTAAAAAGACCTTTTACTTTATCGATGTCAATACTCTTTCAATTAAAGCAAAGTAGTATTTAAAAAACGTGATATGAAATATTTTAAAACAAAATCTGGGAATTTTGAGCCAGCTTTTCAGAAAAGTTTACAGAGCAAGAAATTTAAAAGAGCTGATTGATGTTGTATATTAATACATAAGCCTTCCCAACCCAGAAAACATTGCGATGTTGGAAAAATGTTGTATAGACTCACACCTGACGTCGGTTCAACTTCGGCTTTTAGTTGATTATAAAAGTAGAAACCTGACTACGTAGGATAACGTCGTTTATCTGGTGGCTAATAACGTTGTAAATAAGTAGGAAATGGAAGTCTAAACTACGTCTATATGCCGACGTTGAGGAGCTGTCGGGAGATATTGAACTAGAATCGCAATCTGGAACAATCATAAGGTGTAGTCATCACTCCGAGAAAGCGACCACCCTTGAAACACGTCAGCTTTTATATGTTACATGTTTTTAAACTTCTATCTCTGGCTGCGTTATTAACAAAGGGTGCAGCCCAAAGTACTTTCACTATATAGAGAAATGCACCCGGGTTACGGTCTCTCTTGTCTATTCTTTATTGTATGTGCCCATAAAACAGAAATTATGATTAGACAAAACTAAAATATTTAAGAGATGTCGTATCGATTCAGCCTGTTAAGTTGCTGACGACGGCGCGTGAATGGTTGCGAACATCCTGCTTATATAAATGCTCATCGAAACTGCTCGGGGCTTTTCAAAACTTTATGGTGTGAGGCTCAGGACTGACAAGTCGATTCTGTTTGCTTACCCACAGAAATACAATCTTTAAAATATTCTGACTGTGAAGGTTGAAAAAAATTCATTTAATACGCTAGGGGTACAGATCGGCAGAAATAAAGAAGAAAAAAACATAAAGTCAGCTATGAGAAATAAAAAAATGAAGTCTGTCTTTGATTTCGGTGACAACGTTAACTGAGTGTTTGTGGAAAAAACTGCATTGCAAAAACGTTTGGAATATTAAAATTTATTCATCCACTATCTACACCGGAAATCAATACCAGCGCCCAACAAAAAAGATTTGAACATCTTTATTTGTGGTTACAAAACCCACGATGATTATGCATAAAAGAACGACTGCTGAATACGAGCATATACCAAGTGTATGCATGTTCAGGTTCAAACCATGGCTTTTCGTCTGGTCTGGATAGGGCATATTATCTCTGTATGCATGTTCAGGCTCAGACCATGGCCTTTTGCCTGGTCTGGATAGGGCATATTATCTCTGTATACATGTTCCGGCTCAGACCATGGCTTTTCGTCTGGTCTGGATAGGGCATATTATCACTGTATGTATGTTCAGGCTCAGACCATGGCTTTTCGTCTGATCTGGATAGGGCATATTATCTCTGTATGCATGTTCAGGCTCAGACCATGGCTTTTCGTCTGGTTTGGATAGGGCATATCATCTCTGATATGGCTGGAACGATTTTTTAGTGGAGCAATTTCCTGCAATGGGTTAACTAAACGTTTTACTGCAGTGTAATTATAACAATGACAAGCTTCTTGTAGTCCCTTTTTTACACACACAAAATTTTTTCTTTTGATTTTTTGCAGTCAAGATAATTTTTTTCGCATTCTGAACACATAATATGAAATAACAAACGCATTCTAGTCGGATGCCAGAGTTTGTTTACAAAAACTTTGTTTGAAAAGGATACCACATATAGTCAGGATTTATCAGATGTGCACATATAATGGAATCTGCATGGGCGTGGTTTGTGAAATTCACAATGCTATAAAATTAACATCATTACTTACGGATACACTGTCAGTCAAAATTCTACAAATAAACTTTGAAAATAGTCCTTTAGCTTCACAAATTGACATCTCCAAAGTAAAACGTTGATTGTAAGGCAATTTATATCTTTAATATTGGAAACCCCTACTGAGGTACAGAAAGAGCTGACTGTGGAGCAGATCTGCGAAGAAATTATCTATGAAAGTCTATGAAAAGCGAAACGTGTCTAAAGAAACCAAAATTGTTTGTCTTTCGAATTTAAACCATTTATAATATTTTTGTGGTGTGAACATGGCGAAGAGGCATATTATAGTGAACTGTGCGAATAGTGTAGTAATCGCATCACAGACACAGTTCTCCATGCGATTGTAAAATATTCTCTCATCTGAAAGTGGCTATTAGGGGCTTTTTGATCATATTAATCCATGTCATAATATTTTTGAAAATATAAAGCGGTTATCTCAACCAATATTCAATTTTGATCGCTTTACAAGAAATATATAACAAACATGGCCATGAAACACTTTTTAGAGAAAGTGCAGTACGAAAAATATGTTCAGTACGAAAAATATGTTCAGTACGAAAAATATGTTCAGTACGAAAAATATGTTCAGTACGAAAAATATGTTCAGTACGAAAAATATGTTCAGTACGAAAAATATGTTCAGTACGAAAAATATGTCAGTACGAAAAATATGGTCGGACCGACTGAAATGGGTCACGGCATTGAATGTTGCAATACAAAATAGCAATATAAATATCTCACATGTAGCCTCGTCAAATCAAATTCTTAGTTAGAAGACCACATGCCAGTCTATAAAACTGGCGTTTTTGGTGAGTGAACAAAGGGACGTTACGTCTCTATGTGTAAACTGTTGTCCTTTATGTGTGTGTGTGTTGGTGTATTTGAATATAAATGTGCAGTAAAAAAATGACTTAACTAATTGAACAGTTCTAGTTCTCAATAATCTATAAGAAATGGCGACTCTATACGTTTGTTTGTTATCAATGTGACTCAACTAGACTAAATTATAAAAGAAAGAAGCACAATTTATTTGAACCTTATGGTAATTTAGGTATTGTAGAGTTGTGTACCCTGTTTCGATTTTTGAGTGCGTGATGAAAGCGTGAGTGAAAACAGTTCTTGACATTATTTGTTAAGAGTAAAAAAACTATGAAAAAATCGTGAATAATTTAAAAAAATAAAATTTGCAACGTCGATTTTGCGAGGCCTGTTTGAAGTTACACCAAAGACGTTGATTAGACGTCGGAGAAAGTGGAATTTTGGTTGCAGCTAAAAGCAACGTCTAAACAACGTTATTTATCAATTCAATTCAAAGCCGTGTTAAAGATGTTGTTTAGAAAAACCACACCGAATAACAACTATATTTAATGTTATCGCTTGATCGGATAGGCTTCCTAGCGTCAAGTTAGCTTGGCGTCGGAATGTTTACTGGGTAGGGTAGACAGTCCAGTCAATGAGTCTGCTGACTTGTTGATCAAGAGTGGTCAGAGTGGTTGTTAGAGTGAGGAAAAGTGGTGGTGAGAGTGATGGTCAGAGTGGTGGTCAAGGTGGTGTGGTCAGAGTGATGGTCAGAGTGGTGGCCAGAGCGGTGATCAGGGTGGTGTGGTCAGAGTGATGGTCAGAGTGGTGATCAGAGTGGTGGTCAGAGTGGTTGTTAGAGTGGTAGTCAGAGTGGTGATCAGAGTGGTGGTGGTCAGAGTGGTGGTCAAGGTGGTGTGGTCAGAGTGATGGTCAGAGTGGTGATCAGAGTGGTGGTGGCCAGAGCGGTGATCAGGGTGGTGTGGTCAGAGTGATGGTCAGAGTGGTGATCAGAGTGGTGGTCAGAGTGGTTGTTAGAGTGGTAGTCAGGGTGGTGATCAGAGTGGTGGTGGTCAGAGTGGTGGTCAAGGTGGTGTGGTCAGAGTGATGGTCAGAGTGGTGATCAGAGTGGTGGTGGCCAGAGTGGTGGTGGTCAGCTCCAGTAGGAGGGATTGTGGCTACCTTTTGTCCCAAATTCAAATTTAGCGTGTTTCTTTAAAAAGGGTTGACATTACGAAAATTCCTTTACACAACCAAGTACATATTGCTAGGTCAATCAACGTCCACTTGGAGTCGTTACGTTGGCGATACCAAATGGCAACTTTACACTTCGTTGTGCTTAGTTTGCCGTCAGAATCTTGTTCTTCAACCTTGACTCAACGTTGTCTGTTAATAAAAGGGTGAGACGTTGTTTCAAGTTCTATCAACCACATCCCAGCGTCTATGCCACGGCAGATCAAGCCGTTTATTCAACGTCATATAACGCACCATGTTCACTGGGCGCATATGACTCAAAGCTGCTTGGCAGGGGAGAGTGAAGGGGGGATATCTAAGATGTATGGAACTCTGTGTGTGTGTGTGTTTCTGTGTGTGTCCCATGTTAATTTAGAAATAGTCAAGATGACCGTAAACAGTTATCACTTTCTGCCTGTTGATAACAGAGTCTTGTTGTAACTGGCGGTCACTCATTCCCTGAAACATTACCCCCAACCTCCCATCCCTCACCCCTGCCCCTATCAGCATGACTTTTATGTTATATGGAAATCGCTTTCTATGTAGACCAAGCCCGGAAATAAGGCCACATGCATGTGCCATTGATCAAAAGCGGTCCCACTTCCGTGATTGTCTTATTCCGGGAATATTATGTTTTATAACACTCAGAAGACTTTATAACTGAACTTGTTTCACATTGCTGCTCATGTCAGACGTGGTGCATGTAGTCTTTGCTGCTGTCATTCAGTTGCCAAAGTCAGGTTACTTAACTGCTGTTGTGTTTGATCGAAAAAATATCACAGCCTGTGCCCTTATTTACAAAAGTTAACTGCACAGTTATCTGATGCCGTTTACTGCTCTCTTGGCAAACAGAAAATTCGAAGCTAAATTAGTAAATTTAACCTGTTTAACAATTATAATTATGCACTTTAAATTGTTTGCGTGATACAGCTATTTCAACCGATTTTCGATTCTAAGAGTGCAGTTAATTGCACAGTTAACTTTTGTGAGTACCAGAGCTGACGTCAGTGTCGGATTAGTGTCATACTCTGAAGACGATGATGAGGTATCAGCGCTTTAAGTCTGCGCATCGATACTCAGAGTCGATGTCTCATGCATTGCTATGACGCCGTCCATAAAATATGAATCCGCGGGGTGGGCGTAACTGAAGTCGCTAAAATAGAACTTTTTTGTAAACTTGTCTTCCTCCCCATGTCTGGCCACTTAAATCATAAAGTAAAAAGAAAGTAAAAAAAAAAGAAGATGGTCCGTGTGGAAGACCTAAGAAAATGGCGACCAAGAAATGCGTAAAACTGTAGAAAAAAACCTTCTAGCAAATTTATTTTAAATTAATTCGTCCCCGGTTTTTTTGTTTTTTCTTTTTTTTGCTGTTTTTTTTTTTGTTGCATACAATAATTTACTGCAGAATCGGTCGCCATGGTGACTAAGGAAGGAACAAAAAGTGTGGAAAAGACTCTTTTGGTACAGTGACTTTGAATTATGCGCCCTCGATCTTTGGCACTCACGTCCGAAAATAACGACATATAAACGCAGACATATAAAGTGCTATAGGGTACACAAGTATTATTTATAACGTAACTCTTTTCATATTAAAAAAAAAGAATTTAACTAAATACTGGTTCAAAAATTTTTTCAAAATCAAACCCGAGCCCATTTAAAAATACTAATTGTAATAATAATACAAATAATATTAATAATAAAAATAGTAGTTGTAGTAATAGTATAACACTAGCAATAGTAATAGTCGAAGTAAAAAAAAAACAACAGAAAAGTGGATGAGAAAATGACTCTTTCCTTTCCTGGTGTTAACGGTTATTTGATAAAGCATTGCCATTTAGGAAGTTATAAATGAATTTTATGGGTCCATCCCTGAACATGTAGGGCTACTTGTCTGTATTCTCAGCACTTACCCTTAGTAACCGGGTTGGCAAGATATTCTCTTTCACACTTCACGTATAGCTGGTCTAATTTTGCCTGACTTTCTTTTATGAAGTCCTGAATCTTCCGCTGTTCAGTAGCTCGTATTTCGCGTAATCTGTCGTCGGAAGCGCCGCCATTTTGCAGGAGTTCTTCGTTCGTTTCTGAACCTAGCGTTTGCCGCAGGGATTTCAACTGCAGCATATACTCCGCCCTCCGACTTTGGAGCAGTTGTTTGTGCAGGGGTCCGATGGTCAAGCTCTCGCTGTACACGCACAGGGGCGACGTCCTTAGCAACGAAAGACCGGAAGAACGGTTGGTATCACACATTCTCTTGTTTTTACAAGTTCTAAAGAAAGACCCGTCGGTTAAGAAGAATAGTTCAAATTTGGTATTCAAACGTTCACTTGAGTAGCAAACGTGATTTCACACTTATGAAAATAGCATTTTACTTCCATTATTTATTATCCGTTTGTTTCCTTCCAATGCATATCAATTTACTGTCGGTAATTGACATAGCAGAAAGCAACCCAATTATTTCTGAATGACATCACAATGGGCATTCCTTGAGATTGTTTTTAAAACATTACTTTTAAACTTCTTTTTCGTCTCAGAAATACAGAAAAATATGAAAATAATAATCATAGGTATAAAACGTCTGAGTTAATGTGTCATTAAGAATTTTAAGTTTTATTTTTAATATTTTGACCCAATGTGAATAAATTTAATTGTTAAAACTTGCAATAAATCGCTTCATTGACAACAGCTGTTATCTGCGAATAAACTGGCACCTTTTGTCCTTTTTTTCTTATCAATGATATATTGAATTATATCCAGAAATGTAAAAATAATTTTCACAACCGTTTATTCCAGAATGGAATTATCAACCAACAATCGGAATAAGGAAAGATATTGGATAAAGCACTAGGATAGGGGAGGGTGCGTGTGGTGGAGTGGAGGGGGGGAGGGGGTGCTTTGCATTTGGGCTTAGCTTTGCCTCTAATTCCTTGACGACCCTCATCGATTACTTCCGCTGTTTCGGCACTGGAGCGGAAAAGCGAGGAAGTTGGGAGGGAGCGGGAGCGAGAGCAGTCTCGTATTGCCTTCTCACCCTCCACACTGTTTTTGTCAATACATGTCAATACACACCCCTAACTTGATGACGTCAGTATAACCATGGCAAATATTTATACAAATACTTTTTCATTGTGTCATCAGACCAGTTTAAATAGATGAAAGCTTAAGTAACAAAAGCCGAGGAGGGGTGGGGTGAAGGAGGGGGGGGGGGAGCAATGTCCTGAAGTCGTAGTGGCCTGGGAATAATTATACCCTGCCATTTCCTCTTGGTGGCCAAAATCCGTATGTAGCAGCGTAAGACTATTTCAGTTTCAGTAACACTGCGACCGTTTTCCAACCACTATATCTCCTTTCGCGGAGATATATTCATACATGCAGCTAGTATAAACATATTTCGGGATGGAACACCATTCGGGTAACACGACATAATTTTTATTTTCCCGTATGTGTCGTAAAATCGAAAATCCAAGCACAGTTTTATTTTCAATTTCATGGTTTTGGTACGTCCACATTCCTTTATAAATTACATATTTTTTGCATTCCTCTGCGAAGCTTTCTGTTGCGTAGTTAGGCTGTTATGATGACGTCAACTATACGCACTTTCAGTAGTGCGTATCGTGACGTTTTCGATTCTGGAGGACGAGTTCACGTCACAAACTTACATCCACCAATGAGAATTAACATTTTCATCACGTGATTAAAAAGTACCAGTGCCTGCGTCGGGGCAAAACGCATATTTTCTCACTGTTTTATACCACATATACCAGGATATTTTTCTTGTTTTGGGCCAATTGCATACATTTCGGCCTACTTGTCACATGCCAGGAAGTTAGTTCTTTAAATAGTTTTTACCGTTTGGAAAAATTTTATTACTCAACTTAAATATCGAAGAATTTGTATTGGTATAAAACAGTGCGATTTACTCCAAATATCGCTCATTATGCCCTCAGTTACCCCTAAAGTATTGCATGAAGGCGTCCGCAAGAATACTGGAAGAGAGGTGTACACACTTATCGGACGCATCTCCAAGTCTAAATACTGCTGTTTCTTTTGTACATGTGCAGGCAACCATGAAATAAAAAAGAGAAATGCAATTGCATGCATTCAGCATGTGCTGTTAATGACGTTTTGCCAGAATGGAATTTGGTGTATCTGGAAGCAGCCATTAATGAGAAAACCTAATGGAAGTATTGTCTCTTAATACCGACCACACATTATTGACTCAAATGGCCAACAGTATGGATTTAACGAAAACACTAAAATAATGAGGGATGGGTCTTATCCCGTCCGGCATGAAGAGTTTAGGATCTTAATTCATGGTATTGCGTGTTATGTAGTAGCTTTTCTATATGAATAAACACATTAAAAAGCCCTGATCGAAGTATTACTATCCTTTCAGTACGTTTTGAGCTTTGTGTTGCATTTTGGAATGGTTTTCCGTGACCTAGGGCACTGAAATTTTACGAGAAAATATAGAAAATAATGTAGCTACACACACACACACATAATTGTGCCTCGTCACAGTTTGTCAGTGGTTTGTCAAGAACTTGTCCAGTGATTGTCAGTTTGACAAGTTTGAGCTCGTCAGGATCTTGACGAATTTTTGACCAAGGCCTCGTCACGTAGTGAGAAAAACTTGTCGTTAACTTGCGAGAAGCTTGTCACAGATTTGTCAAGTATTGCATCACTATGAAGTCACATCTTTTTCAAAACAACAGAAAACACGAGGACAGTTTTTTAATTTCTTAGATTTTAATGAATATTACTAGGAGTTTTAAATTATCACGTCTTAAAAATGTTTATGTGGATAAATCAATGTGGATAAACCATAATATAAGTGCGCACATATTCTTTGCAAGTTTAAAATTAAGGTGTGACGTTTGTGAAATGCTTGTGACATTTGCGAAAGTTATATTATCGCCCACTGGTCCGATGATTGATGTATATTATGTACTTATGTATGGAATGCCGTTTTAACATTTAATGCTTATTTTCGATATCAAAATATAATTAAATATATCAATAATCAATGTAGCTCTCAATAATTTATATTCTGCTATCAATAATTGAATTTTAGATCGCAAAAATGTATTTTTGAGATCAAAAAATCAATTTTACAAACTTAAAAAATCTTAAGGGAGACACACATTTACATAAAACATAACGAATTGTCAATTAAATTTTGAAGATGAAAATTTGACTTATTCCATCGTTTTATTTCGTAAAACGAGCTTTTACGAGTAAAAGCGCAATTCGCGTTCTCCACTTTTAATGGGTTCCCTTCCAGTAATATTTACCACGCAATATAAAAAAGAACTTTTTGAGGTACTGTTCAAGATACTCTAACCCTTCCATCCATCCATCCATTGGCCAATCAGAATGCCCGAGACGTCGTCTGCTAGTCTCGTATAAACGACATTCCCTTTTTAGCCCCAAAGGCGGTAAAACACGCCCAGGCTAGTTGGGGATGGATGGGACGGGTTAAAATCAAAGTTAAAAGTGGAGAACGCGAATTGCGCTTTTACTCGTAAAAGCTCGTTTTACGAAATAAAACGATAGTTTTACTTCGCAAAAGCTTTGAATTCGCTTATCTCCACTTTTAATGGGACTTGAGTCCGGAGCAGGGGAGCCTGCCATTCTTGAACTGCCCAAAAAGGTCGCGAATTACACTATGGCTTGTAAAAGCTCATTGCATGTAGGCGAGGAGTGCTGTGCACTCGACGCAAAAGAAGAAATAAAACTTGTCAGCTAAGTTTCAATTCTTTAATGATTTCCTAAATAAAGTCCGGAGGCGCACCATTCCGGTCTTTCAACATAAGGTAAAATCGTAACAAAGTAAAAATATCACAGCAACTGTCAGTTGAGATGAGAAGGCTTCCAACCATGCCATCATCTTTTTGAGAACTATCACCATCCCCCTCCAACCGCCCACCGGATGGATCCCTTCCTCAAGTTCTCACTATTCACTTGCTATGTATTGATGAACAATTAGGTTTATTTAGAAGTACTACAAAACGATCGTAAATCCATAGGAATTACGCAAATAAACTCTTTGACACTTCTAGTAAAGTGACTGAAGTGTCTTACAAGACATGCAATTCAAACTTGAAAAAAGAAAGCGAGTCCGCTTTTCTTCTTCTCATTTGATAAATTACCACGTTTATTTGAAATAAACTCGTAGCGATTGACTAGATAGTACTAAAACTACTGTAAATCGTCATAAAATGAAAAACAGAAAAATTTTGCTTATTTATGACTGTTTTCCTATATGGGGCCGTTATGGTCCCATAAGCCCATAATGACACTATGGTACCTCATACCACGAACCATAAACCGGCTTTCGGCCTTCCGGCTACAACGGGTGTACGGTCACTGGGTACGTCTGGGACCGACATGGTCCCCCCCTTTCTTTCTGAAAAACATGAAGAAAGGAGATCAAAACTTAAGCATCCGAGTAGCCGTAAGACCGAAGACTGGGCTGTACTCATTACACATGCGATCCTGAACACTTCGGAGTAAATAAATGCTTAACTTAACATAACCGTCCAGCGTTCGTCCGTAACTTAATATAAGCACGGACCGAAATGGTCCGAAGGACCTGAGCGAAAGGCGAAACGTTCAGAGTACGAAGGAAAGACCTTCTTGTAGGTTGTTACTTTCGTGGCTTGTTGTTGTTGTTACTGTTCCCATTACGGCCCTTGGAGAAGTTACTCTTGTGCTTGCCCTTGTTCTTAAACTTGGGAGAAGCATTCCTACAACAGAAACACTCAGCCTGTAATGGTCGTTTCTGAAGCCACGAACGGTCCTAATGAATATAAGCCAGACAATTCATCTTGAGAAAAATCTTTCAGATAGTATTTAACAAACGAGTTGGGGGAAACCCAACAACCTGTTTTTAATATATCCGAAAGGGACACGTTACGTACCGCCCTGAGGGAATTGGCTACTTGCCTTACCTGATGGGCTTTGATGTTCGATTCCCCTAACGGGTTAGGGTCGATTTGTGCATCGTCATAGGCTGCCAAAATGATCCTTTTAAAATAATTTGAGATCGACTGTTTCGAAAGATCTTTGCTAAATTTGGGCATAAAAGAAATGATGAGAGCCTTCTGATTTTTTGATCTGTAGGCCTCTGACATTTCTAAATACTGTTGCAGCGCTTTGACGGGACACAAAGAGACCAGACCGTCTGAGTCGGGGTCATCTGGTAGGGATGGGAGAGTAATGTGATCGAACGTTCCCATCCCTTGGGTCATGATGTGGGTTTTTCCCATGAATCCTGCTCTAGGGACTAGGGTGACCTTCTCCCATGTACCCTTATCTTTATTTACCTTTCTGTCCAGGGCATGGATTTCGCCTCTTCTTTTGCCCGAAGCTAAAGCCAATAAAAACGTGAATCTTAACGTTGCGTTTTTTGCTGAAATCACGTCCTTACTAAAAACATCTGGGCGCTGAAGATACTGTAAGACTAACGATAAATCCCACTGCGCTATGTTTGATGGGCAGGGTGGGGAGTTTACTTTAAAATGTCTTACTAGCTGTGATAGGGATGTATCTTCGCCCGGGTCGTAGCCTGTAGACGCTTTGAGTCTTGACCCTATAGCGGCCCTATAGCCCTCGATGGAACCTTCCTTTAATTTCACCTCCGTGAAAAGGTGATCGAGGAAATCCGCTACCACTGCTGGGCTAGCCTGAAACGGATCTAGCTTAGAAGTGCTACACCAAGCGGCAAATTTATTCCACTGCGACCTGTAAACTTTGGCCGTCGAACCCTTGTGACTGTTTACTATTTGCTCTCTCACCTGCTTAGAAAAACCCTTGTTTTTCAGAAAGGTCTGGTCAGACACCATAGGTGGAGGTTCAGTAAGCGAGGGAAGGGGTGGGAGTGATGCCAATGGGGTTGTGATAGCAACTCGTTGTGGCATGGGATCGGTATCGACCTTACTACCTTGCAATGGAGTAGGAGGGCGAACCATGGGGCTTCCGGTGTCCATGGAGCAATGAGTAATAGGAACGGTGGTTTCAACTCGATTACTCTCTGCAAGACTTGCCCTAAGATCGCTTGTGGGGGAAAAGCATACAGTACCTCGTCCCGTGGCCACTGACAATTGAGGGCGTCTACTGCCCAAGCTGCTGGGTCCGGGCAAGGAGACACGTACCGGGGAAGTTGGGTGGTCATAGCGTTTGCAAACAGATCCAGAGTCGGGGCACCCCATGGGGATTGGTGTGTCACCCACTGAAAGGACCGAGGGGATAGGCACCACTCGGTGTTGATAACTTGACCCTGTCTGGAGGCTAAGTCCGCTAGGACATTTAATTTCCCGGCCAGGTGACGGGCGGAAACGGTCACCTGTTCCTCCCTGGCCTTTGTAAGAATTTGGAACGCAAGTTTGGACAGGGACCGTGATTTGGTACCCCCCTGCTTGTTGAGGTAAGCTATGGCTGTGGAATTGTCTAACCGAAAGAGGACTGCCTTGTTTCTGAGTTGGTTGGTCAGTTTGGTTAGGGCAATCCAGACTACCCGAAGCTCCAGCCAGTTTATGTGGTAGGACTGAAGTGAGGGTGGCCATTTGCCCTTCCATACCTGACCATTCCAATAGATTCCCCACCCCGAATGGGACGCATCGGTCTGAATCTCTATCTCCGGGGTGGGGGGCTGAAATGGCATTCCTTCGGACATAATTAGAGCGTCGCACCACCACTGTAGGGCTTGTAGGGTTACCTGTGAAACTTGCATCCTTGCTGCGGGTGAACGACCCTGATGCAACGCCCATCTTACCTGGCTTTGAAATGGCCTGTAATGGAGACGGCCCAGGGGGACTGTCTTCTCTGTTGCCACTAACAGGCCGAGGAGAGATTCCATGGCCTGTAATCTCACCTTCTTTCCTGGGGAAATACCTTTTATGGCATCTGCAATTCTCTGGCGGCGTTCTGGCGTAGGGAACGCCTTTGCTATTGCCAGATCCCATAACTCCCCTAGAAAGGTAATGGACTGTTTGGGGGTTAGTTCGGACTTGGCTAGGTTTACTACTAGACCTACCTCTAGTGCCTTGCGAACTAAAGACATTGTATGATTCTCGGTTACCTGCCTGTCTTGATTCGCCAGAAACCAGTCGTCCAGGTACTGAAAGACTAACATCCCTTCTAGACGTGCCCATGTTTTCAGTACTTTCATGACCTTGGAGAAAACGTACGGGGCCGTAGCCAGACCGAAGGGAAGTGCCAGAAACCAAAATCGTCTTTTCCCTACTTGAAAGGCTAGGAATTTTCTTGCCGAGCGATGAAGAGGAATATGGAGGTAAGCATCGGAGAGATCTATGGAGGTACCCCACATCCCTTCCCGTAATGACCCTTTTATCACCTGGGCCGTGTCCATCTGAAAGGTGATCACTCGGAGAAAACCGTTTATGGGGGAGAGGTCGATTACTAGCCTCCACCCTCCGGATTTCTTGGGAACCAGAAAAACCCTGCTGAAAAAGCCCATTTGATTTTCTGGCATTTCCTCTGGCAGTTAGGGGAATAGGGCACCTGAGCCCGTTCCGGTCTCGTTTGAAAGGTAGGGAGTAACCTCTCTTTAACCAACGTACTACCCTTCGAGACGCCCCCATTTCTGCCCATTGCTGCCAAAACTTTCCTAGTCTTCCTCCTACGGGCAAGGAGGCGTTTAAGGAAAGTAAGTTTTCCAAGTCTCTTAAGTTTGCTAAAGTATCGCCAGGAGATGAGGGAATCTCGTGACGGTACTTTGATTGGTTGCTACCTGAACGACTGTGGAGCCGTACCCTCTGTCTTGCTGCCGGGGCTGGGTTTCGGTTTCTTGACAGGGGGCTGTTGTGGCTGCGCACTCGGCTTAGACTGTGCCGGAGAGGACTGTTGTGGTCTCTTCCTCTTCAGTGGACGTTTGAAGGAGGAGCGAGACATCCTGGACATCAGGGCATAATCTTGCGAAAGCGAACGACTTTCCTGGTTCACCCTCTCTATCTCGGTGGGAGGAAATAGCTCTCGTTCCTCCAGGATAGGGGCATGACGCAGATCCCGTAAACCTTTGACACTAGACCAGCAGTGCTGGAGAAAGGCATCACGACGTAGGTAGACCATTGACGTCATCAAAAAAGTGGAAAGTTTGACCACGTCTCGGGTAGCTAAGGCCAGGCATTCCATCAATTTAGCAGACACGGGATCACTAAGGCGAAGTTCTTCCCAACGCGACTTTAGTGCTTTAAGTGCATGATCTTGAAATGACATAATGTTCAGGATGTGGCGAGAAGATGCCTCGATGGTCTTGGCGTCTTTCTCCGCTAATGGAATGTCTGAGTCACTACGCACTGTGGGCATCCAGACTGTACGCTTCACGGGCTGTTCCAGTGCCTCTAGGGGAATTTTTTCATCCGCTGACCGATATGGGCCTGGTCGTACTAGGCAATGTTTAGATAAATGGAAACGCGACAGTGTGCGACGCTCACCGGCGTCCATCTTCTTGAACTCTTTCGCGCGGACCGTGACAGCATGAGCAATGCCCTCACTGGTGGCTAGTGCGATAAAAGAGTCCTGTTGTGGTGGAGCGGCCTGAGATGTCATACGAATGGGCGGATCCTCCTTATCTAAATTTGGGGAGCCACAGGAGACCTCTGCCAAGCGGGCTATCTCTTGAATGGCATCCCTGAACGGCACGTCTTCTGGTGCAATCGTAGAAGCAGAACTCGAGGGGGCCGCGTCCTCGACCGATGGGGCAAGGTCTGGTGGAGAGGGAGTACGGATGGGTCGTCTGCCCGCTGCCGCTGGATCTCTCCAAAGTCGATGCCCTTGGCCGGGAGAACGCACCTGCTCCACTGCCCGTAACGGTAAATGACAACGGGAATGTACTGACGTACCCTCGGATTCTTCTTCCCCGTCTTCCACCTCCGACTCCTGTTCATCAGATGCTGCTTCTGGGAGTTGGGATTGTGGAAAATGTGACATGTGGGGTTCCCCTACTGGGGTGTAAATTTCTTTCTCCCTGTTGCTTGGGACTGCTGCTAGGGGAGAATTTTCCATCGGTCCGATTTCCTCGTCATCTTCCAGCAATGTAGAGACTTGGCCCGAAAGGGGCACGCCCACGGAATCCTCCTCGCTGATGGTGACCGTTTCGGGAATATCCACGTTAGAGTCCAGCGGGAGGTGAGGTACAGGCGAGCCCGACATCGCTGCCACTGACTGAATCTCCGGAGGAGGACGAGAGACCGTAGCTGATGGTTTAGGCTTTTGTCTTTGACTAAGCAGACTCTCCTGCTTCTGAACTTGATTCTGTAAATCCAAAAGTTGCTTTTGCAGTTGCGATTGCATAGACAAGAACGCTGAAAATTCACTCGGGAGACGCTGTAGCTGAGGAGGGGGGGATAAGTCCTCTCGCGGGGGAATGCCTAACTGGCCTGTAACCGCCGAAAGCACTGTTCCCGTATCCCTATGCGTTAAAGTCTCTTGTTCCTCAGACGGGGACTTAAACGCCCCTCCTGGACTACCACTGGGTTTCCCTCTAGGAGGTGAGGCCCATGCCTCACGGAGACGATCCCGTTCTTGCCCTTCCGGGATGTCCAATTCTGCTACAGTCTCAGAAAATGCACGTTCTTTACTCTTGGATTTTTTATGTCTCTTAACTGGCGTAGCGGATTCCGATTCTGCACCAGTGTCTACGTGTACGGGGGTGGAGACCTGGCCCAGAATAACGGAGCTAGCCTTTTTCATGGTATCCTGAATAAATTCACGAGTAACAAACGAAGCTGACGAAAGGAATTTGCGCTTATCCCTCCTGCGCTCGTTCTTGGTCCTATTCCGTAATAGGACTTTCCAATCGTCTGGAGTGAGATGTAGGCACTCGCCGCACGGGCTGTCTGGCTCGCACAGAGGTATTCCACTATTCCGTCTACAGCGGTCGCAGATGGAGTGGGGGTTACACGCAGTTGGAGGATGGATACACTGAGGCAGTAACGGTGGAGAATGTAGACTGGCCTCTGTCATATCTGAAATGCAAGCAGAAAAAAAACAACGGTGAGAATATGTAGTATAAAACAACGCAAAATACTACATTTCTCAGTGCTTTACTTCAACTGCAAGCTTTAACCCTCCAAGCTGTGTTTACAATTGCTTAAACACCGCAAAAACTCGCTGGGTCTAAGGAAAAGACGAAAAGAGATGCTTCCCGGAACGGTAGCGTTCCCGGGCCGTAACGGGCTGGACCGTAATGGCACTACCCGTGTCGGATATGGATCTCTCTTGCCTCAGATGCACCTGGTACCATCGGACCGTAACGGGTTTGTGAGTCCCGTTGGACCAGAATGGTCTTCTCGCACCCGTGACCGTATGACCACAATGGGAAAACGGTCCTGGCAAAGAAAATGGCCCTCAGACGTCACAGAAAACGTCTCTTTTCGTCGGAGAACGCTGTCAGACTTGCAGAACCTGCTCTACGAAGACTGAGAAGCGACCCATGGAGTAAAGCTTAAGCAAAAACTGGCCATTTCCGCGATGACACAGCTGGCTGGTAAAGCTTGGAGTCTGATCAGGTCCAGCAGCCTGAAAAGATCCTACTCCTAGACGAACTGAGGTGGAACTGGTAAGTTCCTCGATCTGAAAGAAAGTGGAGAAAGAGGCGCACTTCTCGGGACTAGGAAAGTGTCTCCGTGATCGTGCAAACTCAACCTAATCAGACCGAAGAGTAAGATGTCGAATTAACACACTTCGGCTCCATAAATTTATCCCAACGCACAATAATAGATAAAATAATCCATTAGGCAGTGAATTAAGTAAAAATGAAGCAATTCGCACCTTAAATCAGTTCCCTTGCTGCAAAAAAACCGGCAGCACACAGAATGGCGTGTTGTACAGACGCCACGCAAAAAGGGAATGTCGTTTATACGAGACTAGCAGACGACGTCTCGGGCATTCTGATTGGCCAATGGATGGATGGAAGGGTTAGAGTATCTTGAACAGTACCTCAAAAAGTTCTTTTTTATATTGCGTGGTAAATATTACAGGAAGGGAACCCATTAAAAGTGGAGATAAGCGAATTCAAAGCTTTTGCGAAGTAAAAGAGATCAGTAATAACAACACAATTTATGATCTCAAGAATTGCTTCCTTTTTGTCCGGTAAAAAATTTAAAGAAGGATTCTGTATACAAAGACCAGTCATTATTTATTTACAGATGTGTGTTTTTTTAATTTTTTATTAAAAAAAAAATAGACTGATATTCTGATATCAAAAATCAATTTTTGAGATAAAAAAATCGTGCAGATTTCAAAATGCAAATTAAAAAATTATCAATCTGAAATAATGATATCTGAAATAAATTCTTGATATCAATAAAAAGAAAATGAATTATTGAGCTCAAAATTGATATTTTGCGCTCAAATATTTCACTTTTGCGAGCCAGAATTGCATTTTTGATATCAAAAAAATCAATTTTAGACATCATAAGTCCTCTTTTTATATCAATAAAAATTTCTTGATATCTATAAATATTTATTGATGGCAAAAATTATTTTTTGATATCAAGAATAATTTAGAGATATCAAAAATACAATTACAGATAGTAAACATTAATTTTTGATATCAAAAAATCAATTTTTGAGAACAAAAATTAACTCTTGATATCAATAATTCCCTAATAAATGTGAAACGACATTCCATACTTATGGGCATTTAATCGAAACAGGGATGATTGTATTCGATTATTTTAATGCTTAATATTACAAAACCTGATAGTATAACTAATAAAATCCACAACATATGCTTTCAAACGTAAACCATAATATGCAATGTATTATACATGGTAAAGTTACAAAACTTGTCAGAAACAGTTGGACACTTCTTATAACTTTTGCCAGAAACTTGTCACTAGTTCGTCAACCTGGACAATTGTGACGTGAAAGGACTGGCCTCATGATTTCAGGCCGTGTAATGTTTCCTCTGCCAAAACCTAAACAGATGTAAGAAAAAGGAACCGACTTCTATCATCACTTCGGAAATCAGTAATGAATTAATGACATCAGTTCTCAAATAAAAAGCAGGAGAATTTCATTGATGTCATCAAAATATTTTTGACATAAAAAATTGAAACGAGTAAAAGCCTCTAAATCACAATGTCGTCAACTAATTCGAGGCTTCATAAACTTTGGTCAAATGGCGACATTTCAAACATCGTGTCATTAGTCTTCAAAAGGTTTATATAATATTTGTCGGATTGCTTTCAATTTTTATGAATGCTCCCATTTTTCAAATGTTTCTCCTCCCATAGTTTTGATTGGATTGTCTTTAAATTTTATCTCTTACTTTACGCCGCATGGAGATGGAGTTAAACTAACGATATATTAGATGACTCCCGGTTTGTGGATTCTTAAGTGATGATCATTAGACCTACAGGGTCAGAAATGAACTTAGAATCTAACAGGTCTTTGAGATAAAAGCCAATTTTTGATGTGTAATCTTAACCTTGGGCGATAACTGAAAAGTGCTCCCATTTGGACAATTTTTGGCTGATCGCTGAATGGTAACGCTACCAGAGAGGACCGCATAGACAGCATTCTTAAAAGGAATAAAAATTCTGGAGCATTTTGAAAAGTAGCTGCCAAAAATGTAAAAATGCAGGATCGCCAAAAATTTAAGAGAGACCTATCCAGGGAACATACAAAATTTCAAAGTAGCCTTACTACAACGTACCACAACGTACAGACGATAGATCTCTTAACAACTATGACCAGACTAGCTGGGAGAAGTCGGCTGGCCTAAAATCTACAGCGATTTACACCTCAAATTGAACTCTTAATACGAGGTATAAAAGTTATATCTTGATCATTTTAATTTGGCCCTCATTAAGTTTTTATGCTATTAATTAAAAAATTTTGCCAAATTGGCTAATTTAGCTAAAATTGAAAAAAAAAAATGGTTGCAAAGGCAAAGTGTAACAAAACAAAATCGAAAAAATTGTACTGTGGACTTTATTCCTACTCTTATTTGATGTGATTATGTTTTCTGGTAACAGTGTAATAACACAAGAAAGTACCCGTTTGATTAAAATAACTTTCTTTAAGAGGTTAAAATTGCTAATATGAGCTTTCAGTTGACACAACTACTCCTCAGTCCATAGAAGCCCATGCCGCCGTGTTATTTTAGGTTACATGAGTCTGAATCTTTTAAGAAAATCAGTCAAGTGTTCATAAAGTGTATCATTAAAGGAATAGTACATGATATATACAATATGATGTGATATATACGATAGGTTGTTTAACGGGAGGCTTCCTTGCAACGCCTTTAGTATGGACATCACCAACGTCGCCATTAAATATAAATTGTATGCAAAGGACAGCCACGCTTCAAAGGCATTGTATTCCTTGATTTGTAGAACAATCTCAATAACTGTTAATTGCAGTAAAAATGTAACAGTCGATAAGTTGGGCGCCCATTTTACATGTTGTTGAAAGATGCAAAATATTTGAAAAAAGCAGTTTGAATGTTTTCGAATCTAATAGTATAAATAATTAAAGTGCAACGCTGTTGTTCAATTTTGTCCAATGATCTAGTTGTATCCAGCAGTTGTTCCCTACACAGTACTGCACAAATGTTTTGCTCTTGACACATTCAGAGTCTGCTTCAGAACACAAAATGATAGAGCTCTCCCTAGAGCTGGATTGTAAACACAAGTTAATGCCATTAAGATATATCCAACTATCTATTTCAATTCTTGTTAAATATGTTGGCTACTAAGTATTGAAGAAAAGTGAAAAGAATATTTGCCAAGTTTCATTGTCCTAGCCGTAGCTGTTTTTGGAGCAGTACTACTGGCCATCCTCACTGTAGTATTTATGTATATGACGTATATAACATAGCCTTGTGGGACTTGCAAGTACACTGATGTCCAGTGACTTGCTGTGCCGACATTCAGCGGTATAGGCGCCACAAGACTATAAACCACTAAGAAATAATACCAGCTAATAAATCATTCCCAGACAACAAAGGCGCTGGCTAGTAACTGCGTCTCAAACTCTGCTGTCAAAACAAAGATATTAGCTATACTTTACGCTGTGTTTTACCTATTAAAGTTCGAATGAGTACTTATAACATGGTTTTTCCAAAAGTTATTTTCTATGAAGACATACTAACAAATTCTCACTACAGCATATTAAAAAAGACTAGTCTTAACATATGTTACCAGCAAAAATCGATAAAATATCTTAAATAAAGTGAATTATTTAAGACAGCCATTTTTGGACAATAAGGCAAAGTGGAAAAGTGCTATACACTTGATCAAAAAGGCAACAACTGCCTGTCCGATTTTTTCCCATTTGTAAACTTCCTTTGTTTGTAGTTTGTAGTTTTTCTTGTTTAAAACGCCATTGAAACAAAGCTGATTTTAGAATAAATAAATACAGCGCATTTAAAAGCAAAGTAACGGTTGAGCAAAATAGCACCGCTAGCTTATGGGCGTTACGCGAGCTCTGCTTGTATGGAGAAAAAGTTAGTCCGTTCAATCAATAAAGCCGTTGAGCCGACATAACCAAGTAGATGAACCTTATAAGTCGCATGCGTGCTGCGTCATAAGCTCTCTATTGAGTTGTATAGACTATGCGGTTTGGAAAAATCTTCATGTTGTTCAGGAAATAATAAGCCGCTCAAAGAAATATTTTTAACTTTTAATGTTTGTCAAGTTTTGAAGATTTCACTTGCAGTTCTAATTTAGTTATTCGGTCATGCTCAGATAGCTAAGCCGATGGTAATTTTGGCAGATCTAGGCTTCAAATATTAGTCGCAAAGTGATAATCAGTAACACCATAAACGGCACATAAAAGGCTGTTTAAATATTTTTTAATATTTCAATAGGTATTGCTTCTTGATTAAAACATCTCTTATCAACTCCCGACACTTTTGCATGAATTAGATATATCTCTGAATGATAATGGTCTTTGCTTTGACCAGAAATGATTTTGCGTTATAAGCGCACCTTGTGGTACCGTTTATCAAGGCGTGCTACTAGGGGTTTAGAGCATTTCAAAGTTTATGTCTGTCTTGAAAATGGCGTTAGTATGATGTTCTACATGAAAAAGAAAGCCGCTTTGCTGATCATTACTTCAAAAAGTAGTGTCACATAGAGAACTATAAGTGCGTCAAGTGTCACTTTTCTAGCTTTGTTTGTTTCGTGGGAAAGTCGTGAAATCTACTAAGTAAACATCATCAAAAGAGAGAAAAACTTTTGCAATGCTTAATAAGACAATGCTACCTTGGGTCAAAGTCCAAATATAATATGAAAATGAGAAAGGCTTTATAATGTTGAGGGCATCTAGTGTCCAGTGTCCTCAGCACCAGCAGAAAATTGATCATTAAGCAAAATTCGCCGATAAAATGTACGCATGTCTTAAGCCATATTATAAAACAATGAGGAAGGAGTCACTGAAAATTTCACATCGCTTAACAAAAACTACATCATGGCCTTTCCCATGATTTCAGCTATAAGGAGATCTGTTATCAACAAAGTTAAATATAGATAAAAGAGGATTTCATTACGTAAGTAATAGAATACCGTTGTTTTCACATCAATCGGCTTTTGTTATAGGAGCCAACTTATCAGCAACGAAGAAAAAGTTCAAATTGGACTTATTTAATACAGTGTTAATGACATTCTCTTGATGTCAGGATTCACTGAAGCAGGTGAATGACGATATAGCTATTGTTTTAGATATTAGTAATATGGCTTTTGATACAAATGGATAAAAACCCCATCACGGTAAACACTAAACCTACACTTCTAATTCGGTTCATTGTAGTTGACTATGGACCCAAAAAGGGAAAAGAAACAATTTTAAACCACAGTGTTCTTGAGATCGGCTATGGTCTAGGGGTTTGCTAAAACAGACGGGATTTGTTTTGCACATATTTTGCAAGGCTGGTATGTGTCTTAGTATTTTAGATGTCAGTCATAATAGAACAAATCCTTTATATCTTTTAAGTGTGATATTAACAATCGCTTTTAAAGTCACAATTGCTTCCATTGAAACAAAGTATAGCAAAGAATTGTTGCATTAAATTTAATAAAAAAGTCTATATAAAAACATGTAGCATTTCAAAGATCTGCATGGCTTGCTTAGTAAAAGCGGCAACCATAATGTGTGCATCCCATAGAAAAGAAAAGAAAATGGCCCTAGGGTTGTTAATAATATTTTAGTACTATCAATTAAAGAGCTTGAGCACTAAAGTTAACCACACTAAGCTGTGTGTGGTTAACTTTAGCTGGTTTAGTTTTTGAGTTCTTAAATATTTATCTCTTGCAAACCATCTTGACACACAGTTCAAAGAATTGTGTGCAGAACGAAATTAGCTATTGTAATGTCACATGTGAAGTGTCCTTAATACTTCAGCAATTGGGTTTGAGGCGAATTGGATTGCCGTTGTGTCATACAAGACGGAGGAAGCTAGTCAAAATATTTAAATAAGCTCAATACGCCAGTCAAAGCTTACAGATAAAAAAGTTTTTATGAGAATTTGATAAGTTGTATGTATTAACGTTTTGACCAAATTAGAGTTTCTGTGAATATCTGTCAGCACTTGTAAAAGACTTGGCATTTGCTGTAGCTAACACAAAAGTTTTATTTCCATACTTGTTGAGTGGGGAAAAATCTGGCATGTTTCTTACTAATTATCGTTAAAAACCAATCAAGTTAAAGAAAATTTGGAATGTTATAAAGAAAATTGGTGAAATCTTAGAAGTTAACACAGTGAATAGAGATTCCTTTTACAAGAGACTTCAGAGTTCGCGATATGTTGAGTTTTACAGAATTCAGGACTACCATTACCGTCAATTCACAGACGACTAAGTAAAATCACAATGAAAAATAAACATGTGATAACGTGCAACAGTGGCTAAGAGAAAATTATAAAATAAAAATAAGGACATAGCAAAATATGGCGTTGCGAATAACGAGCTCTTATCAAAAACTTTAAATATTCTATAGAGGCATCTTAGTAATTGTGCGACATATATGCACAGAATATATTATCTTTCTCTTGAGGAAAAAAGGTTTTTAGTGGTAAGTATAAGAAATGACATGCTGCCCGACGATGCATATTTAATTTAGCACGGTCTTACAGAATGTTTATGTTCAAGATGAAGTTCCTGTCTTGACTCTTACCTTGACTTGAATGGTATTTTTGATACTTTACTACTTACATCACCTATAGGGTAGCACATAGTAACCAAATGTTTTACCACGTGGTGAGCATTTACGAAATGCTCACTACATATTAATAATTCGTTCTGTTAAGATATTTTGTCGCATTTTATATATATATATATATATATATATATATATATATATATATATATATATATATATATATATATATATATATATCCAATAAAAATAAACCACGTTTATGATGTTGCAACTCAAATGATAACAACTGGTTGCTATGTACCTAATGCACAGTGAGTTAAACATAAACATACAGTAGACAACGCTATCAAAAAGCAGCTGGTCGCAGTCGAGAAACTGTCGAAATCAAGGGTTGTTGTAATGTGTTTGCATTACTGAATGCCATCCGTAAATAGTGTGGTTTAGTTTTATCCACTGAACGATGTGAGATACTTAGCGATAACTTGTGAGAGATCTAGTATCCCAGCGTTTTAAGTATTCGTAGCAAAATTTGATTAAAAACCTACACTCCAAATATGCCGCAACTATGCCGTTATTGAACCACAAAGGAAGAAAATGACTAGAAAGGAGCCGAACAATACTGCAGCTTTCTTCAGTACTCCTTAAATTTTTTTGTTTGTTCCAGAATATTGCAAAAGTCCGCATCTCCAGTAAATTTTTACACATTAACTTCAAAAATACTTTATGGTGAATTTAAAAAAGCTGGTATCGAATATATACCGGGAACTGAGGGCATTTTGGAGAATCTAAAAAAAAACTCATTTGTACCGAATTTGGTTGTTATTAAATCATCTCATAGCACTCCGAGCTAGAAAATGTTTTGCTGAAATAAGCTGAGGCAGAAGCAAACATATTAAGTACCACCAGTCTAGCTATTTGAAGTTATTGATAACTGGACACAGATAGGTTAATTTTCCACCAGAATCCCATCCTTTATTTTTACTGTGTATACACCGTTTAACTTTAAAAATGGCTAACAATATTTCCAGAAGGCCACCGGCTAGATACACTAGAAGCTCACTAGAAGCCCGGTAATAAAAAATCTCCGTTAAGAAAAGTACATTATTGGAAAGGGTAGTCAAAATGTAATGCATTTGAACCAAAACGTTGAAAAATATTACAAAACAATATAAAAATGTTTAGAATGAAGTATCTGGATGATAGCCCTTTAATAGGGATTTTTTGTTATTTCTGGTCCCCCGGATGAGCACAGGAGAGGTGTGTTGAACTGGTAGAACAGAATGCTGAAACAGTACTCAATATGATTTTAATGACAAATTTATTTTTATAGGATACCAATAAATATTTAAAATTCAATATAATGAAAAACCTGGCTAAAACGGGTGTTTTGAATAATTGACAATTCTATATATCGTGAAGAAAGTATAAAAGGTGTGATGTTTGATGTGTTTGTTAAACGAAGCTTGAATAGAAACAGTTGGTTGCAAGGCATTAATGCTCATGTCCCGAAGTAAAGAAATATCTGTTCAAGTTAATGCATACAAATTGCACACACGTTTTCATTTTTGGCATTAAGGAGTTGTTCGAGCTTGTGAACCCCAATACGAACACAGAATCGAACGATCAGAAAGACTGCTCAGAATTTCTAAGATGTTGCTGATGCGAAGTGAAAATTGACATCATCAGAAGGTATTTCGTGGCTGAGAATCCTCTTGCAATGACAATGGGTGACGTCACAACTAGGGTTTAATTGCCACTAAAATGTGGCAAGAGACTTGTATAGTCCATATATGCGCAGTGTTAGAAATGAAACTTGTAAAATTTTCAGTTATGATAGCTTTGCGTCAACACGTGAAAATCTGAAATTTGAAACGCACTTACTTTCCCATCCTTCAGGAAGCATTATATGGCAATAAACAGTTTAAATTACTTTCAAAAAAGATCACCCCAATGCCGGATGCATTTACAAAAGTGTAGGCACAATTTTTCCGGAAAGGTCGAGAAAGTAATGAATGCCGTACTACAATAAATTTTTGTTAATCCTAAAACTTCATGAGATTTTGAGTTCTGCTTGAGTTTTAGTTTCTTTCTTTTGTCGATGCAGCTGCTATTTTTCGTCCCAGAGTTAGCCCCTTTGGTTAAAATATTTCATTAGAACAGTGTGCAGAATCTGTTTGTTGCTTATTTTGTTTTTGCAAAATAATTGGCATAAAACATTTTTTTTTATAATTTGCAGAACGAGACGGAACGAAACTGAACGAAATGTGGTGTTGCAAGGAGGTTACTCCCCATATAAATATTTATATTTAACTAAGTTGGACTCCTGATTACAAAAGTAAATGAATATTTTAAATAAATAATTACAAGTTACAGAGATTTATGAGCTGAGAATGATTCCGTTCCGCAAAATATAATTAGCCATCTAAAAAAATTATAACTTGCAGAAAAGAATGAAACGGGATAGTGCGAAGTTTTAAACATGTTTTTGCAGTGTTACATCCCTTTGCTCGAGGTTTTCTGCTCTAGGATATCTTAGAAGCGACAAAGGCTTGGTTTTTATAAATGAAGTGATTGAAAAATTCATACATTGGATCCAAAGGCTAAAGATCACTAAAAGCACTTCTTGCGGTTCACTGTTAACAGACTAATCCTGGAATAAGAAAGATTTAAAAATTTTATAATGGTTTGGTTTGCTCCACAAAATACAGATAGCCCTCTCCGAAAATTATAATTTATGGAACGGGACGGAATGAGAAATAAAGTAAGATAAAATGAATTTGAAAGTGTTATTTTCATCATGCTTTGGTTAAGCTGTTAACATTGTTGCAAGAAACATTCAAATATTTAATTGCAGGTAGGTTTTTGATAAGTTTTTTAAAGTTTTAAATATGAATTATCATACGGGAAGTCCCCTCCATGCAACAGCGCATTCCGTTCTGTCCCGTTTCGTTCCGCAAATTATAAAAAGCCCATAAAACAAGTAAGGAACTTTTTCTCAGTTTGGTGCAACACTAACATGAATATCAGATGGCTTTCGAGACTTTTTTCAGTGTTTTATTGTTACTTTTTGTGGTAATGCTCCAATAACTGGCACGATGGCGCAGCTTTTAATGATTTTCGTCGATTTACAAAACCTTCATCCTCCACAGGCTTTTAGCTGGGTCGCCAATTTAAATTTGGTGTAAATATCTCGTATACTACTCGCTATAGATTATAAGTTTGTTGGCGATCTCCCAAAAATTGGCACATAGCCAGGACTTTAACTTTTAGACCTTGATTTTGGATATTTTTCGCACATCAATTTTGAATACTGTTTGTGGTAACGCTTTCAGACATGGACTGTGTCTGTGTGAATTTAGTATGAGGTGTGGAGTGTTTTGTTTTATTTATAGATTTTTTTGCCAAATTCGACAACTTGGTCAAAATATAAGAGCGTGGCTTACCTCAAAATAGAGTTTTGGACCTGAACTATGCGCACCCCACAGCACAAATGTGAATATAAGGTAACTTTGATCTTTAACAAAATCGCCAAATTTGGCCAATTTGGCTTACCTCAAGCCAACGCAGAAGACTACTACCCGAAGGTAGCGATGTCATTGTGCATTTCGCACTTACAGAGCCGCTCCTAGAGACGTTTGGAGAGACCCATGGGCTGCGTTACCAATTAAAAGAGCATTGGCTCTGATGACTACGACTTGAACTCTATTTGCTTTACTCCCCGTTTGTTCACGGGTCAGTCACAACAGACTGGCCGAGTTTTGTAAGGAGCCTACGAACACCACACAGTACAAATGTTACTATAACATTAACTTTGGTCTATAAACAAAATCGCCAAATTTGGCTAATTTGGCCAAAAGGTCGGACAGTTTGGTTTATGCCTGCAACTACAAGACAGGCGATGATTTGAACCTCATTTCCAAATCATACATGTTGTAATAATGAATCTCAAATCTGCCAAATTGAAACTTGTGAAATTGTTCTAGGAAAAGGCTAAAGGTGCAAACGGATGTTGGTTAATTATTTCACTTTGATTGGATTTTGGTGCAGTTATTGCTGTATTAATGTTGGCCATCAACGTTGTATCAATTGGGGTGCGGCTGATCATAATATCCATTGGTATTCGTGTTGTTTTATCTACGAAGTCATGCTTAACTGTTTCGCTGTGTTACGATTATATATATTTTCTTTTGTCATTTGGGTATTTTTTAGCTTTAATTTCCGGTTAGCCGTTATTTGATTTCGTTGTTATTGGATTGTGATGTCTCAATAGACCACCGTTTTTTTTCGATGCTTCAACAATGTATGATTACCAAAAAAAAAAAAAAAAAAAAAAAAAAAAAAAGTTTCGAATTTGTTTGGGCGTCGTCGTAACTGTATTTATGGGCAGACTGCGAAGTATTTTTTTCGTGCATTTAGCTGTTTTCTTATCACATGGTAATCGCTTGATAACCAACTAGTACATAATATTTTTAAAGGGATTGTCGAAAGAGTCCATGCGAGATAATTTTGAATTCCGTGATAGGTGATTTAACCCTGGGGCTCACTTTACAGCATTATGTATTACCATGCGTGTCAAAAAATAAATAAATAAAAATAAATAAGTGAATAAATAAATAAATAAGGAGAAAGGAGGTGAGTTTAGGGCCAGTCGCGGAGTGCCAGTTTCATTGAGAAAGGGATTTCATCCATTGCTTCTCATTTTTCACAAAAACGGGTTCTTTAGAAATGGCACTTCGCACCCAACAAAAAAAGGGGATCGAAAAAATGCGAACACACGCTTCTCGATGTAAGAGTCTGCCTAGTTTTTGTTACATGGTTGCAGTGACATGTGTTTTAGTGTGCCTGTAACTCGTAAACATGTAATTTTATGAAAAGGGTTTCTTTAATGAAATTTGACACTCCGTGCTTAGGGGGTGAAATTTACATGGGTGACCGCTTTTACCTAAAAAGGGGGTATTTTCAAACTTGGTACTGCTTTTTAAAAAGTCATAGACACCAATTGTAGGTCGATGTGTGCAATTTTTTACTCCAATTTTGGTTAAGCGCGGAGTGTGCTTCCCAAACGACGCCCATTGTTGTGTAAAACGCGGAGTATACTGAATGAAAATTACCCCATGGCAAATTTGTGCTCATCAACGACTGCGTCTGGCACTAAATTTGCACCCTGTCAACCGCGCTTTTTGGACGCGCATGGTGACACCTTTTCTACCAAGTAGTTTCAGTAATGCTTGTCCATGACTTTTGTTTAAAACAATACCTAAACACGGAGTGCTGAGTTTGGAAAATACCCATTTTTAATTTAACTAAATCGGCGCTCCGCGCGCACCGCGTCTGGCCTCAAAATTACCCCCCTCCCCCAGCCGGGGGAGGAGATGGGAACACACACGCATCTTCTGGTTACCATGTGTCAGTGGACTCCTAAACGTGGAGTACTAATTTTGACATAACACACCCTTTTTTAAACAAACGCATATTGAAATTCTGAAATACCCCTTCCCCCCTTTTTGTGGGTAATGCGGAGTCCACCTTTTTAACGAAATCGGCATTCCGCACGAACCGCGCCTGACCTCACAATTACTCCGTTTCTCCGATTTTTTTTGGACGCGTATGGTAACACTTTTCAGACTAATGCCCCCTCCCCCTTTCTCTGCGTTTTTTGGAACACACATGGAACACAAATGGTACCCAGTGCCCCTCGGGCATTCGCGGTCTTAACCCGGGCTTAAACTGTTATTGTGCTGCATAAGCTACACAAACAAACCCATCATTCACCGAGCCTCTGCGAAAAAAGGGGGCTTAAAAATCATTCCCACCCACCCAGCCAGTCAGCTGAGGCAATGTGTAGTACACAGAGCTGAACGAGAAATGAACACAAACTGAGGCTGGCGAGCAATCAATACCCCGAAGTGCAAATGGTGTAGTGAGAATGTAATGCCTATATATTCTTTCTGCCTGTGATAATACTTACATTAAGTGCAATAGCGTCTAGTACGCATTTACTGGCTGCGCTATGTTTACTGCGTATCTTGTACTTGGTCTCTTTCGCCTGGTAAACATTTGCAGTAATAGTGAATGTTGGTATAATTCAGGCGTGCTTTGAACTGAATCAAAACCTTGTTGTTACATTCAACTGGCAACCGGATTACAATGACGTTCAATGAAGTTCAATGACGTATTAAACAATGAAAAATAATTTGTACTTATTGCAGTCGCTGGTAGTACCTAAGTTACTGGATATTTCTCAATTCCTTTTTCAAATGGGCACAGTTCAGTACGAGGTTTGTCGTCAATCTTCATGGAATAACCGTTTTTCTCCAATGGCACTGGGGGTCCGGTGGGAAACGGAAATGTCACTGAGGCCCCGGTGGCACTGAGGAATCCAAGTGGCACTGAGGCCCCGATGGCACGTACTCCAAGTTGCACTGAGGCCCCGATGGCACTAAGGACCCCAAGTGGCACTGAAGCCCCGATGGCACTGAGGACCCCAAGTGGCACTGAGGCCCCGATGGCACTGAGGACTCCAAGTGGCACTGAGGCCCCGATGGCACTGAGGACCCCAAGTGGCACTAATGCCCCGATGGCACTGAGGACCCTAAGTGGTACTGAGGCCCCGACGTGGCACCGAGGACTCGCTGGCACTAAGGATTCGAAGTGACACTGTAGCCTGCAGGGTGGCACTGGTGATTCGAAGTGACTCAGAGGACGCGTTGGCACTGGGGACCGGAAGGGACACTGAGGACACAGTGGCAATGAGGCACAAGTGACACTGAGGATCTAAAGTGCACAGAGGGCTCTGTGGTGCTACTCAGAACCCGATGTTCTTTTAAATATTTAGATTACATTATTTTTTTATAGAAAGAGACCATTATAATATTCAAAATTGCAAATTTTATGGAAACAAAACATCTTAAGTGCTAGCCCTTATGCCCCCATTGTGGCTGTAATCAAAATTTATATATGGGCTGGAAAGTAACGATTCGTTTCATGGGAACTTCCTGCTTCATGGTTTTATTCATTTATTCACCTCAAAGGCATCGGAACATTTCCATTGTCGCTCTATGTGTGTTTGTGTGGGAAGGGGGCGGGTGGGGGGTGGGGGTCCGATTTAGTTAGATACATCCGCTTTCTGCGACGACAAGGTGGGTGATGGGGAAAGGAGGAAGGGGGTGGGTGGGGTGGGAGTGTGACTCGGTACTCGTGTCCGGAAATCCATGCGTACAGCCACTAATCAGCATTTTTAGCTCGTAGTCAAAAAAAATTGGCAAAGATATAGTGCTATGTCTGTCCATCCGCAATGTAGGTAATTGTTTATGGTGAGACGGACGGGCGGACGGGCATGTTGGTGGTGGTGGTGGGGGGGGGGGGGGGTATGACTCGGTATCCGTGTTCGAAAATACATGCGTAGAACAGTCAAAGAGTGGCTGAGGTATAGTGCCGCGTCCGTCCGACTGCTCGTCCATCCACAAAGTGTTACCTACTTTGTCCGCGCCACTTTGTCTGCGTTTTCAAGCTACAGCTTTTATCTTCACACAATGAAAGATTATATATTGCAGCTATGCGTATGTCAGGTTTCATCAGGGTCGACAGCATAAAAATATCGAAATCTAACGTTTTATTTCGTAAAACAAGCTTTTACGAGTAAAAGCGCAATTCGCGTTCTCCACTTTTAGATGGGTTTCCCTTTGGTTAGATTTTCCACACAATAGAAACTTTTTTCTCGCTAATAGAATGAACCCTATCCCGCCTTCCATCCAGCCAGCCAATGAGAATGCAGATAACACAAAGTGCTACGTCACTGAAGCTGTCAATCATTCCCTTTTAGCCCAAAATAGGTGGTGTCAACTCACCCAGGCTTGTAGGGGCTGGATGGGAGGGAGGATAGACTAAAAGTGGAGAACGCGAATTGCGCTTTTACTCGTAAAAGCTCGTTTTACGAAATAAAACGTTAGTTTTACTTCGCAAAAGCTTAGAATTCGCTTATCTCCACTTTTAGATGGGACTAAAGTCCGGAGCAGGGGAGCCTGCCATTCTAAAGAAATTGCGTGAAAAAGGACGCGAATTGCAAATACTCGAAAGAGTTTTGCGAAATAAACTTGTTAGATGGGATAGAATTGAAGTTAAATAAAATCCCAAATCTAAGAAAGTTTGCTTTATTTGATTTCCAAACAACCCTGATAGGGTAAAGGAGGGGAACCCTCCTTGCCCATGAAGGGATCTGGTAACAAATAGAAAAAATTTTAAGTAACGGTGTCATAAAGTCTGAATAAACTTTATGCTGACTGACTGAGTATCCTTTACCATCCCCCTCCTGCCTCCCACTGGATGGATCCCGACCTGGGATACTCTAAGCTCTGAGTAGAAGATAACAATAATACTGATTTATTGTTTTTCCTTCTTAACAAAAAGATCGTAACCTTGTATAGCTACCATGAAAAATAAAACTTGACACAGCATAATTACAAGTGACTGTGTCTTACAAAAGCATGCTAAATATTCTAAGACCTTGGGTAAATGTTAGAATTGCTCTAAATCATTACCACTTAAAAACTTAAATTTTTGCGAAATTGACTGGCAATTTCGAGAAAATTAGGTGACTAGAAGCTTAGAACACTCACAAACTTGGATTGGATTCAATCCTGGTGATAAAAATCACTAAATGCCGTTGATTTTACAACTAAGCCCATAATGGTACTATGGGCCTTGGTCACATGGTCACTGTGACACAGACCCTTGATGACCTCTGGGCTCTCAGTAAGGCCCGGGACTGCGGGAACGCTGGGTCGGGGAGAACTGCGTCTCCCCCCCCCTTTTTCCTTGAGTCAAGGAAATTTCTGAAGATACTGAGGCCAGGGTGTGGATCACAGTGATCATATGACACTAAATCAGTTCTAGGATAATTCGAGAAACTAAAATCCGAAAAAACAGTCCGACGGTCTATACGGTAGCCGACGACGTGAAGTCGGCCGAACTGGGATAAGGGTATGTCCAGCGGGGTAGTGCACCGGTTATTTCTTGGGCTTGAAGTGGCTGGTAGCACGGTTCTTGACATAACCTCCCTTTTGCTTGCCCTTGCCTTTGGGTCTGGGCGTAGGCGATCTGTAACAGATTGACAATTAGTTAGTAATGGTCGTCTCCGCAGCTATGAATGGGCCCAGAGAATAGAGGCCTGAGAGTTCATCTTGGGAGAAGTCTTTAAGATAATACTTAACGAAGGAATTGGGAGAAGCCCAGCAACCTGTTTTAAGTATATCCGACAACGACACATTACGTAGTGCTCTAAGCGAATTTGCCACCTGCCTGACTTGATGGGCTTTCACTTTTAACTCTGACTGAAGGACTGTGTCTGATTGTGCTTCGTCATACGCTGTCATAATGACCCCTTTTATGTAGTTTGAAATAGATTGCTTAGAGAGGTCTTTATTGAACTTGGGCATATAGGAGATAATAAGGGCTTTTTGATTTTTTTACCTATATACCTCCGAAAGTTCTAAGTATAGACGTAAGGCTTTGACGGGACACAAGGAGACTAAGTCCTCAGAGATCTGTTCCTCTGGTAGGGATGGTAAGTTGATGTGACTGAAAGTGCCCATCCCATGAGTAATGATGTGGGTTTTGCCCATGAAGCCGGCCCTAGGGACGAGAGTGATGTTCTTCCACTCCCCGTTCTCTTTGCTTACCGTCCTGTCTAGGGCGTGTATTTCGCTCCTCCTTTTGCCGGAAGCGAGGGCTAGCAAGAAAGTAAACCTTACCGTAGTATTTTTGGCTGAGATTACATCGTTCCCAAAAATGTCCGGGCGCTGAAGGTACCTCAGTACTAGGGACAGATCCCATTGTGCGACGTTCGATGGAGTAGGGGGAGAGTTTACCTTGAAATGACGAATCAATTGAGAGATAGACGTGTCATCCCCTGGATCATAGCCCTTAGAGGCCTTGAGCCTGGAGCCTATGGCTGCTCTATAACCTTCAATGGAGCTTACCTTTAAACCTTCGTTTGTGAATAGGTGATCTAAAAAATCTGCTATCACTGAAGGAGAGGCCTGGAATGGGTCTAGCTTAGACTTATTACACCAGGATGCGAATTTGTTCCATTGAGACCTGTACACCTTGGCAGTAGATTGTTTGTGGCTGTTTACTATTTTATCTACTATGTTCTGTGAGAAGCCTTTCTTTTTTAGGAAGGACTGGTCAGGCACCAAAGGTGTAGGTTCAATAGGTGAGGGGCTGGGTGAAAATAATGCCAATGGGGTTGGAATAGGATTTCTCTGTGGCACGGGATTGGAGTCGTCTTGACTATCTTGCACCTGAGGAGCAAGGTAAACCAAGGGGCCTCCGGCATCCGCGGGGCTACCAGTAGCAGGGCTCGTGGGCCCAAGTCCAGTACCCGTTGTAGTACCTGGGAGAGGATTGCCTGTGGTGGGAAGGCATAGAGTACCTCTTGCAGTGGCCATGGACAGCTGAGGGCATCTATTGCCCACGCTGCTTGGTCCGGGCATGGAGAGACATACCTGGGTAGACGTGTTGTTACTGCATTGGCAAACAGGTCTAGCGTTGGGGGCCCCCATGGTGACTGGATCGTCACCCACTGAAAGGACTGGGGGGCTAGGCACCACTCCGTGTGGATTACCTGGCCTACTCTGGAAGCTAAATCGGCCAGTACATTGAGTTTTCCCGCCAAATGACGCGCTGAGAGGGTGATTTGAGATTGGCGAGCTAAAGATAGGATCTTGTAGGTCAATATTGATAGAGGGGGGGATCTGGTCCCCCCTTGCCTGTTTAAATATGCCACGGCTGTTGAGTTGTCTAGGAGAAACAGAACACTCCTGTCTTGGAGTCGGTCGGACAGTCTGTTCAGTGCTATCCACACGACCCGTAGTTCCAGCCAGTTTATGTGGTACTTTTTGAAAGAGGGGGGCCATTTGCCCTTCCACATCTGGCGTTGGCAATGTATACCTCATCCCCCTTGGGATGCATCCGTTTGGAGTTCTATTTCCGGGGGTGGGGGATGGAAGGGTGTGCCCTCGTTTAAGATTTGTGGATTGGTCCACCAGGATAGGGAGGCCAGGGCAGCCTGTGACACGGTCATTTTTGCCTGAGGGTGCCTCCCCTGTCTGAGGGCCCTCCTTACCTGTCTTTGGAAAGGTCTGTAATGTAAGCGGCCCAGGGGAACTGTCCGTTCCGTGGCCACTAAGAGACCTAGCAAGGACTCCATGGGATGCAGTCTTACCTTTTTTCCTGCCTGAATCCCTCGTATGCCCTGCGTGATCTTTTGCTGCCTTTCTGTTGTAGGAAAAGCTCTCGCACTTACCAGATCCCACCTTTCCCCCAGAAAGACGATGTCTTTTTTGGGTGCTAGTTCCGATTTGGGGAGATTGACCACTAAACCTACCTGTAAGGCTTTGCGCACTAGTGCAAGGGTCTGGAGGTGGGCCGTGCCCTTGTCTGTGTGTGCCAGAAACCAATCGTCCAGGTACTGGAACACGAGCATACCTTCTAACCTGGCCCATGCTTTGAGTACTTTCATAATTTTTGAGAATACGTACGGGGCCGTGGAGAGGCCGAAAGGGAGTGCCCGAAACCAGAATCGTTTTGAGCCTATTTGAAAGGCTAGAAACTTTCTCGCTGATCGATGCATTGGAATGTGGAGATAGGCGTCTGAAAGGTCTATGGATGTGCCCCACATCCCTTCCTGCAAGCTTTCCTTTATGACCTGAGCGGTGTCCATTTGAAAGGAGGTTACCTGCAGGAAGTCGTTTAGGGCTGACAGATCTATGACCAATCTCCAACCCCCCGATTTTTTGGGAACCAAGAAAACCCTGCTGAAAAATACTGGTTGGTTTTCTGGCACTTCTTCCACCGCCCTTTTTTCTTGTAGACTTACGAGTACTTCCTGTAGGGCTACATCCCTTTCCGAGTCCCGCGGGTAGGAGGTGACAAGGGAGTGAGGGGCCTTGTGGGCAAGGGGGAAAGACGGTGGAAGGCCCCTCCCTTCCCGCTTGAACGGTAGGGGATAACCGACCCTCAACCATCTGACCACGCGGCGGGGGGCTCCCATTTCTGCCCATTTCTGCCAAAATTTGCCTAGCCTTCCTCCTACGGGAAAGGATGCGTTCAAGGCTAACAAATTTTCTAAGTTTTCTGAGTTTAGAAAAGTATCGCCAGGAGACCAGGGAGTCTCTAGGCGGTACTTTGGTTGGCTGCTACCTGTTAGGTTGTGCTGACTGCCCCTCCGTCTTGGTGCCGCTGTTTGGCTTCTGTTTCTTGGGAGGAGGAGGCTGTGACTGCGTGCTGGGTCTCGCTTGATCCACGGGCTGCCTGTATGGTCTCTTGCGTTTTGGCGGGTGCCGGAAAGACGCTCGTGACATACGAGACATGAGTGCGTAGTCCTGCGAGAGAGAGCGGCTTTCTTGGTTCACACGTTCCACCTCCGCCGGGGGAAAGAGTTCTTTCTGTCCAAGGATGGGCGCATGCCGCAGGTCTCTCAGTCCCTTCACGCTAGACCAGCAGTGCTGGAGAAACGCATCCCGCCGGAGGAATACCATGGAGGTCATGAGGAAGGTGGACAGTTTGACTACATCTCTAGTCGCTAGAGCGAGGCATTCCAGAAGTTTCAAGGCCACCGGATCGTCGAGGTGTAGGCCCTCCCAGCGTGTCTTTAAGGCTTTCAGGGTGTGGTCCTGGAAAGACATGATATTGAGTATGTGACGGGAGGAAGACTCGATGGTTCTGGCATCCTTCTCTACTAATGGGATGTCCGAATCGCTCCTAACCGATGGCATCCAAACTGTCCTCTTCGCCGGCTGTTCGAGTGCCTCCAGGGGTACTAAGTCATCAGAGGACCTGTACGGGCCCGGTCTCACTGCACAGTGCTTAGATGCGTGAAAGCGGGAGAGAGTGCGGCCCTCGCTGGCGTCAAGCTTCTTAAACTCTTTGGTACGGACTGTAATAGCGTTGGCAATCCCTTCACTGGTCGAGAGTGCTACAAACGAGTCCTGCGGGGGCAACACTGTCTGTGAGGTCATTCTTATGGGGGAATCTTCCTTGTCGAGACCTGGCGACCCAAAGGTGACGTTAGCCAGCCGCGCAATTTCTTTGACAGCATCCCTGAACGGCACGTCCTCGGGGGCTAAGGTAGATGACGCTCCCGAGGGTGTGGGCTCTTCACTGCGGGGGGTGAGGTCCGGCGGAGAGGGGGTTCTGATGGGGCGTCTGCCTGCTGCCGCCGGATCTTTCCAGAGCCTCTGACCGCTACCCGGAGATCTAATGTAATCCATCTCTCGCAAGGGGAGGCGGAAGTGGGCAGAGGGGGGGGTTGTCATCTGTCGTCCCCTCCGACTCCTCGCCCTCGGACTCTTGCTCCTCCGAATCCCGACCACTGTCGTTCCCTGGCTGTTCTGCGGATGGATCAGTCGGTACTTCCCCGGAAGGTGTGTATATTTCCCGTTCTCTGTTGAGAGGGACTGCCGAGAGGGGCGATGTAACCGATTGCAGGTCGTCATCATCCTCTTGAATCAATCTCGACGCCTGTCCCGACGGTGGGATCTCCGAGGAATCCTCATCACTAGCTGAGCCCGACTCTGCCAGTGTATTTCGACGTGCCAGCAGGGGGGGTGGGTGCGGGGAGGAAGCGCGGTCCTCTGGGGGACGAGAGATCGTGGCCGATGGCTTATGGCGTTTTCTCGGAATCGGCGTAGATTCCTGGTTCTGGAGACGCAATTGTAACTCTTGTAGTTGTTTCTGCATTTGAGTTTGTAACGCTAAAAAGGCTGAAAACTCCCCTGCCAGGTTTGGAGATTGGGTAGAGGGAGATGGCTCGATCTGTGCTGGGATCCCCAACTGACCAGCCGCCGTTGTAAACGAGGCTCCCGACGCCGTATGAGTGACCGTCACTAACTCCGGGGACTGAGACTTTGGTTGGATTTCAGACTCTGGAGGAATCGCCACTGTGGGGGGAGAAGATGCCCACGCTCTCCGCAGCACTTCTCGTTCCCCTCCCTCAGGGATATCCACCTCGGCTACCGTTTCTGCAAAGGCCTTGGTTTTGAGTTTCTTGGCTTTTTTGCCTGTCACGGGCACGTCAGACTCCGAACCTAAGTCTATCCTAACCGGGGTGGAGACTTGATCCAGGATAACTGAGTTGGCTTTCCTCATTGTCTCTTCAACAAAGTCCTGGGTGATAAACGGAGTAGAGGAGAGAATACTACGGCGATCCCGTCTACGGTCGTTTCGTGCCCTGTTCTTATAAATCAGTTTCCAGTCGTCTGATGTGAGATCCTGGCACTCTGGGCACGTATTGAGTTCGTCACAGAGGGGCAACCCACTATTCCTCCGACACCGATCGCACACCGTATGAGAATTCCGCGCAGAGGGATGGTGGGGACACTGCAGTAGCTTAGGAGGCGAGCGCAGGGTGGCCTCTGTCATATCTGAAAGACAAGCAGAAAAGAAGCCATAAGTGACTGCAACAGGATTCTGCAAGTAGACATATATATAACGCAACACTGACGGAGTTACTGCGACTTAAACAAGTGACCGAGCGTTGCTGGTGTTAATCACCTCTTTTTCTTTTTTATTTTTTTATTTTTTTTAACTGAACCAGAATAAATTCTGACTCTCTGACCGAAAGCAATGCTTTAAGGCGCTTTCTAGCTGCTTTCTAGGGAGGGGGACCATAATGGGCACAATTTATGGGCCCCAGTACCATAATCCCGACGTGGGCCTCGGTCCCGTGACCAAAAGAGGCTTCAGGCCAGATCCCCACATGGGTCTCGGTACTTAGTCCCGTGCCCATGACGGTCCCTGTCAGGGGAAAGAACCCGTTACGGGCCTAAGTCCCCGGTACCGCGACCAAGATGGGACTTGGGGGGGGGGGCGAAATGGTCCCTGCCCGTCACGGAATCTCCAATCCCATAGCCCACAAGGCTAAGATGGGATCGGTGCACCGCGTACGGCACGGGATAGCCATAACGGTCCCCTGCGGTCCCCGAGTGGGTATCGACGCCAAAAAACGCCGGAAAACCGCTAGAAAACGCCGAAAAGCATTTCTACCTCCTGAACTGGGGTCAGAAATACACCACTGCTGGTAGACGACTGACCAGTTCCAAGGAGTAATAGCCAAACCCATGCCTGGTCATACCGCGATGACACAGACACCAGGCAAGGCCTAGAGTCTTAGCAGGCACAGCAGACTGAAAAGACTCAAACAACTCCTAGAAGCTGTGTGCTGGAAACTAGTAATAGATTCGATCCTGTAGACTTCTGTGGAGAAGAGAGGCACACTTCTCGGGACTGGGGAAAGTGTCACCGTTCCGTGTAAACTCACCAACTACCTGACCGAAGTACAAGATGCTAAAATCCTTGCTTAATCGTGGGCTAAATTAATCCACACAAATACACAAGCAATATTAGTCCTTTAGATAAGAAATAAAGCCACTAAAGGCAAATTCGCACCTTGAACTAGATCCCTTTTTCCAAAAAATTGCGGAGCACACAGAATGGCGTGTGTTGACAACGCCACACTAAAAGGGAAATGATTGACAGCTTCAGTGACGTAGCACTTTGTGTTATCTGCATTCTCATTGGCTGGCTGGATGGAAGGCGGGATAGGGTTCATTCTATTAGCGAGAAAAAAGTTTCTATTGTGTGGAAAATCTAACCAAAGGGAAACCCATCTAAAAGTGGAGATAAGCGAATTCTAAGCTTTTGCGAAGTAAAAGACGGTACCGTGAAAATAGTGGTGTTTATTGACTAACATATGGGCTACTTTTTCCGCGTCTCTGCGCCATTAAGTTTGCACCTCCACATTTTTTGTTACTTCACAGAGTATACATATTTCAGGTATTAACGTGTTATTTACGTTTTTTTTTTGGTAAGACATTTATGAACAATGTTCATAATATGCAGTGTTTCATTTTGAGTACTGACGCCTGCCTGAGGGCTTCGCGTCCCGGATGTCCATGTTTAACCATAATCGCTCCCACCCCTCTACGTTTTCACATATTAAGGATGACACTTTAAAACTTGGAACCTTTACATAGTATTTTAAGCCAAACAATCCCATTTATAGCAGGCCCGGGCGCAGGGGTTTGGGGGTGGTCATGGGGCTCCGTTCCCCCTTCTGAGAAATGTGCCTTAAAATAGGATGTTCTCACTATTTATGACCAAAAGGGCTAATCTGAACCCCGACTACAACCCGAACTCCAACCTGCCAACTTTACGTATTCCGGCATCTGCCCCCCCCCCCCCGGGTGGGGGTGGGGAGGTTGAGCTGCGGCTGTATTTTCGATCATGTACGAATCTCTTCCTGAACTTTTTCAAACTTTCGTCCTGTTTGAACAAGCGGGTTAATTTCAGATGAAATTCCGGGGTCACATGAGAACAAGTTTGCAAAGTAATGAATAGAACTGAAACAAAGGCTTTAAATAAGTAGCTTCACAGACAAGTGAAAAGATTGCAAAATTATTAACTTAAAAAGCAAAAAAGATTACCGTCTTTGTAAGGAGAAACCAGTGCAACTATGTGAACTCAGAAGGCGAAATGATCGCACTGCGCAAAACCGAAAATCGGGAAAGTGTCAGAATATAAAAATATTGTGTCAGTTGTCGTCAAAAAGCGAACACACTGCATATCTTCTACTAAAAGCGAGGAGATCGCTGTGTCTGAAGCAAAAGTGAAAAGGGTGATAAAAGATAAAGCGAGAAATTCGTAAATATTTCAGTGGAAAAGGGGGCCCATTCCAGGGGTGCACATAAGGATTTTTTTTACCTTCGCCAATTTGGCGAAGGACGTTCAGCTCACCTTCGGCAAATCGAATTCACCTTCGCCAAATTAACCCTCTTACTAAAAATGTAACTTAATTTGTTGCATCTTAACTATACATATTCTTAACTATATTGTCCAGTTTGTCTTTATGGAGCTACATCGGTAGTTACTGAGTCCTGACCGATTTGTATCTTTCATCTAAAGCGTTTAACTTTTCATCAAGCTTAATTATGAAAGTCTCAAAGTCTTGCTCGGAGACCTCGTCCTCATCGTCCTTTGCTACCGCCTTCATCCTCTTCGTCGTCACTTTCCTCTGAGACTGATTGATTTGCTACAGACAGCTCTTCCTTCCGGGGTCGTCGGTCGGCCAATCCATACCAGAATTCAACGGGACCGGCAGGGTCGAATGTTAGTATATCGTCGGTGAGCAAACATACAGCCAGTCGATCGTCAACACTGTGAAGTCAAAGAGCTTCGAAACTCGTTTTCCTACGTTTCGTTACAGAGAAGCCTCTCTCGATTTCGGCACTTGGTACTCTGTTGTTAAGTATAAATTGATACGCGATCAATTATGGTGTGCAAGAATGGACAAGTTGAACGACTGTCGTTACTGTTTGCCTTTGTCAATAGGATAGCTGTTCATTCATTTCACGTTCACTCAAACCACAGACAAAACATATTTTGATTTTATTATAATAATTTTTGCCCAAAATTCTGTTCACCTTCGCCAAATGGATTTCACCTTCGCCATGGCGAAATGCGAAGGTCTTATGTACACCCCTGACTATTCCCACCCAAGGGGGCCCATTCCTACCCAAGGGCCTATTATTACGAAAGGGAACCCATTCCTACACCAGGGGGCCATTCTTTCCCAAGGGGTCCATTCCCACCCAAGGGGGCCCATTCCCACCCAAGAGGGCCCATTCCCACCCAAAGGGGTCCAGTCCTATCCAAGGTGGCCCAGTCCCACCAAAGGGGGTCCATTCCCACCCAAGGGACCCATTCCCACCTAAGGAGACCCATTCCCACCCAAGGGGGCCCATTCCCACCCAGTCTCATAGCAACCGCAGAGCCGTATTACGCCTCTGTCCGAAAAATGTTATGTGAATATCGATTGAAGGCTGTGCCTCATGCCTTGTTTTGCAAAACTGTGCGTTACGTGTGAAACGTGTGACGTAAATACATGGTGAAATGTCAAAATAATAACAGAAAAAAACCAGAAAAATGAAGAGCTCTGCAGGATATTGGTCACAAGATACAGATTTTTGAGTTAAAAATTCTTTCATCACCATCTAAAGATTGGACGCAGGATTGCGAAATGTCTGCGTTCATTTGGACGCAAAATTTTAAAACCTAACGCCGAACGCTGAATAAGACAACCTTTTCATTTTTTGGCGACTTCTGATGATGTTGATGTTGTGGTGTTTTAAGGGTAAACATAGGTACAAAGCGATTCGTCATCAAGTGTTAATGACAGTCTCTCAAATGAAACGTGTGCTTGCATATTTAGTGATAAAATAACCTGGCAGTAAAATAACTGTTATACGCCAGAAATCATTTAGAGACATCTCTAAGTATTTTTATGTAATAACTAAGGTATTAAATGTTAAATTCAGGGCGCAATCGCTTTTGATAACTTGTTGATATTGTAGCTTTGAGGACGTTATTCCCCCATGCAACGAAGGGATAAAGTATGATCTTGTCCGTCTGACCGCCTGTTCGTATGCATTCCCGGACTATATCTCCGAAAGTATAGGTCGGATTGATTTGAAATTTCACACACGGATAAAGCACTTATTAAATGTGTGCAACGTCGTCTTTTTGTTCGGATACATGAAAATTGTCAAAACGACAGCATTTTTTCGATTATTGGAACTTAGCGTTATTGGCGTCGTGGCCAGCTGGATCTCCAAAACTTTCAACTGGATTTTTTTTGAAAATTCACATATGGATAGAACACATATTGGAGATGTGCAAAGTCGTATTTTTGTTCGGATTCATGATAAGTGACAGTATTTTGAAAACTGGTAAAAATTAGCATTCATACAATTTTGTCTGCAAAAACGGAAGTCGTATCCGGGCGATATCTCCGAACCTATAGGTCAGATTGTTTTGGAATTTTACACGCCGATAGAGCACATACTGAAGGTGTGCAATGTCGCATTTTTGTTGGAATTCATAAAAATGGTCAAATTGACCGTATTTTTCGTTTATTGGAACCTATCGCATTTTCGACGCCGTGTCACAAAATATTGATTGAATTGTTTTGAAATTTCATACACAGGTAGAGCATACATTGAAGATGTGCAAAATAACACCATTTTGAAATTTGGCAAAACCTAACGTTTATGTAATTTTGTCGGCAGAATGGAACGTCGTGTCTAAGTTATATCTGCGGCACTACAGGTAGGATTGCTTGACATTTTACACTGAGATAAAACATATATGTAATGTGTGCAACGTTGTCTTTTTGTTAGGATTCATGAAGTAGTGACAAAAGGAATGATTTTTTTCGATTATTTGTAAACCTGAGCAAACCCGACTTGACGGAGTAGGTATTGGGATTAGGATGGATCTGGAGACAGCATGGAGGCGTATCTAAAGCACAGATAAGGCACAGGGATTAGGATGGATCTGGAGACAGCATGGAGGCGTATCTAAAGCACAGATAAAGCACCGGGATTAGGATGGATCTGGAGACAGCATGGAGGCGTATCTAAAGCACAGATAAGGCACAGGGATTAGGATGGATCTGGAGACAGCATGGAGGCGTATCTAAAGCACAGATAAAGCACCGGGATTAGGATGGATCTGGAGACAGCATGGAGGCGTATCTAAAGCACAGATAAAGCACCGGGATTAGGAATGATCTGGAGACAGCATGGAGGCGTATCTAAAGCACAGATAAAGCACCGGGATTAGGATGGATCTGGAGACAGCATGGAGGCGTATCTCAAGCACAGATAAAGCACCGGGATTAGGATGGATCTGGAGACAGCATGGAGGCGTATCTCAAGCACAGATAAAGCACCGGGATTAGGATGGATCTGGAGACAGCATGGAGGCGTATCTAAAGCACAGATAAGGCACAGGGATTGGATGGATCTGGAGACAGCATGGAGGCGTATCTAAAACACAGATAAGGCTCAGGGATTAAGATGGATCTGGAGACAGCATGGAGGCGTATCTAAAGCACAGATAAAGTACCGGGATTAGGATGGATCTGGAGACAGCATGGAGACGTATCTAAAGCACAGATAAAGCACCGGGATTAGGATGGATCTGGAGACAGCATGGAGGCGTATCTAAAGCACAGATAAAGCACCGGGATTAGGATGGATCTGGAGACAGCATGGAGGCGTATCTAAAGCACAGATAAGACTCAGGGATTAGGATGGATCTGGAGACAGCATGGAGGCGTATCTAAAGCACAGATAAGGCTCAGGGATTAGGATGGATCTGGAGACAGCATGGAGGCCTATCTAAAGCACAGATAAGGCACCGGGATTAGGATGGATGTGGAGACAGCATGGCAGCATATCTATAGCACGACTAAGGCACAGGGATTAGGATGGATCTGGAGACAGCGTGGCAGCATATCTACAGCACGGAGAAGGCACCGGGATTAGGATGGATCTGGAGACAGCGTGGCAGCGTATCTACAGCACGGAGAAGGTACCGGGATTAGGATGGGTCTTGAGACGGTGCATGGGCAAGCATGTCATATTTACGTGCGCGGGTTAACATTTCACCAAACTGACAAATAAATAATATAAATGACGTAGCACATTCGGCGAATAAGTGTAAGATTTGTTTGTTTTACAACAGCATTGCTGTCACGTAGAAATCGGTCGACGTCATCACACCATATTTTAATTCAAATCTTGATTTTTCCCACATATTCGTGAAAAGACGAGAACTCATAAACAATTTTCCGGATTATCGCCGATTTTTTACTACAGGTTTCCTTTTTGAAAATCCCGATCTTGGTTTTTGCGACGAATATGAAAACACAAAGAGCGAAAATTCAGTTTACCCGTCTGTCACCATGGTGATTTTCTCCTTAGTGTTTTGAAAATCATTTATGTTATAGCTCAAGGCATTCGTGTAAAAGGCCTGCTTGCCCTCCAGTCGGAATCGGGCTCTCGACGATCGCTAATGAGTCCGTCGGTTTGTTGTCAACAGATACGGAGTGGCATCTTCAGCCGGCATTTTCTTCTTGGTTAAAGACCCATCACAGCCATCGTTTGATAACCAGACATATCACGTGCTTGAAAAAGTCGCTATCACCTCAGTACACATTGCATGAGATGCTCACCATCTCTCCCCACTCCCTCCCCACGTCCCAAATGTCTTTACTTTCCGTAATGATTATGCCAGTCAGTGCTATTTTTAGCCGCTGCGTGCTGTTCTCCTAATTTTAACGCATGTTAAAAATTGGCTATTCACGTAATTCTCTGGGTTTGGTTGAAGGGGGTAGGGGGGTTGGGGAGAGAGGGGGATGAAAGATCATCGTTAGTTAGCGGAAAAGTGCATGGTATAGCTGCATTTCTCGGATACATTGCTCAGGGTCGAAGATATACCGGTGATAAGTGGCAGCATAAAACAGTGTATGCTATGCATCGTTTTAGCCGGTGAGTGAATTCACAAAATATACGTTCAGCACCACGGACGGGGTGGGGTGGGGGATGAGGGGAGCGGTGGGGGGGGGGGCAAAATTCCCACATATTTGTGTACCTATTTTATGGATGGTCTCGCACTTGTGGGTCGTTTCTTAGCAAGAAATCACACTAGAGCGACACCAAGACATTAAGGGATTGAGGTAAATTCCACATGTATTTATACAGTGTCTGTGCTTTTTTTAAAAGAAAGGATGTAATCTCTTCTTTATGACCGAAATTCCCGACCACGGAAGTTAAAGCAGCAAGGAAAAGCGCGTTAGTAACAGCAACATAATCTTAGATTGAAAGGCTTAGGAAAACACTCGATTTCCTCTTTTCATAGTAACTATGTGGTAACGGTTTTTTCCTGCAGAGACGATTCATACTGTATAAAAGATAAGCAATGAAGCTAAATGATTATTCGCAAATAATCTCCAATATCAAAGCTGCCACGAGCAAATAAGACATCGCAGTAGCGTTATGTTAATGCTATTCTTCAATATTTGTGTGTAACCTTGGTTTCAGAGCTACTCGAGTCAGACCTTTATTTTGATATGCTCAAATAGCTACATACAAATTTTGCCCGCTTGTTCAATAGATAAACCCCTTGCTGTCTCTGAAATCCGCATTTGATATCTCGAGTTTATCTTAAAAAAATCTAAAATGGGAGTTTTTTCTTGCATTTTCTTTCTCTTTTTCCACCATACTCTCTTATGTTTCCTTGTGCGCCTTCCGTGTTCTCATTTTTCCTTCGAGAACGGTATTTGATAGGGAAAAAAAGCCTTGCAAAAATTATGGGATAACAGAATTCTTTCTTCTGCTTTTATCACTCACTCATCTTTTTTCCCTTCTCTGTCTCTCTCCCCACGCCTATCTTTTTGTCTTCCAGAAAATTGGATTAGAAACAAGGTTATTTTTCTTCCTGGCCCAGTGGCAAAACTGCCTTATTTTTTAGCATATCAGGTGTCACTAACTTCTATTCTTGACAAAGAATTTGTCAACGCACTTAAAGCTAAGCTTGTCATAAGGTTTTCCAATATTAAAAAAAAATCGTTAGCCACCGTGTGCAGAAAAATGATCGCTTTTTTATCACTCAAGGTTCAGGATCTATTCAATTCAGTGAAATTATTTATTAGCCAAGCCATTTGGGTATTGTTTATTGTTTTTGGGAAGAAAAGATTCATTTTTACTACAGTGACCACTATGTTGTTCCTTTTAGCACGCTGTAGAAACTCCGATTTACACGAAACAACAAGTGCCCCCCCCCCCCCCCCCGCCCCATGAAGTAATCCGTTTGAAGATTACTAAATATCGTCTGCTGCTGGTGGTTCTCAAAACTAAAAACAAATTCCTTTCGTATATGTGAAGTTTCAGCGTCAAGCCCATCCACTCTGCTCGTTTCTTATGGGTCTTTTTGGGAGCGCGGAATAGTCAAGACATCAAAACTATGAGTAAAACAAAGAGATATCAAATCGCGGATGTAAGAACTTGAAGCATAAACGAAAGAGACCAAATGTGAACGACCGGATTTAAAAGTTAGTGGTATTCAATCTTTTTTAAAATTAAAGTCCTATTAACTGGGCTTACGAGTGATAAAACTCAAACAAACAGCTGTGCGATGACATTGATCAAACGCAAATTATTTAGTTGTTGAAATTGGAATTGAGATTGAAAATTTCAATGGAACCATCCACTAGATAATTCTTTGTGAACATGTCGTGTACTTCACATGTCGTGTACTTCACATCGCATGTTAATCGAATGATTAAATGACAAGAGCAAGTTCTTTGCATGCGAACAAAAATATGTATACATCATTCTGCCACACGGCTGAACAGTGAGATAAAGGGGACCCGTTAAAAGTGTTGATTTTGCTGGTCGCATGTTCATAGCAAACTAGAGTCAGTTTTAAATTTTCAAAATTAACATTGCACAAGTTCAAACAAGATCAGGTGTTTAAAGGCAAGGCACCATTTTATGCAAGATAATAAAATGTAGAAACAAAAATTAGAAAAATGTGACATTTCGTTTTGTCAAGTTTCGCTTATGTGATTCAGGCCTCTCAGACTCGTCGAAAATTTTCATGAAATCGTCATTTTGAAGGTTTTTTAAAACGATTTTTAAAGTAGAAAAAACAACAATAACTAATCTCAGAAGAAAACAAACAAAAATATAACGAAGCAGTGAGTGTATGTGGCTCTGGATGGGGCATCCACTCCTGTATGTATCATTAGACAAGGCATCCGCTCCTTTGTGACGGGTGTGTGTCATTGGACAAGGCATTCACTCCATGGCGGATGTGTGTGGCTCTGGATAAGGCATCCACTCCTTCATGGCGGGTTTGTGTGTGGCTTTGGATGGGGCATCCACTCCTTCATGCGTTAACGTTTTTCCTATCGATCGAATTGGTCCTACACGGCATGGGAAATGGCATTTCGTGTTCATTAAATGATCTCCCAATATATGGCTAAAATTCACAGCTTTCCGTATATCCCCCTTTGCCCGCTAACACAACTGAATGGCACAAAGTCGAAGAAAAACGTTCCTTTCCCTTAATGCTTTTGCCTGAGGTGCCATTAATGATACGTTGACGTGTCAACTTGGCAAAACTTCGTTCCATTTTTAATTATCTCTGCCATTTATCTGACATGTCTTCATTATTAATATTTCAACGATAGTTTTTACCATCTGAAAAAAGTTTCAGTGAGGCAAATGATTTATTTTGTTTCTGTTTAAAATAGATAGTAATCGGGTGCCATGGCATTTGCTTCTCATTTATAGACCAGTCAAAGGTTGTTTGCGGCGTATAAGATGTTGACCCCCGCCCCCCCCCCCCGCCCCCACCACTCCTCTGAATTTTAATACGGAATTTTGAAATTCCCTGTGGTATTTTGAATTCGCTCTAGTACTGGGTTCATATTTTTTTACACAATGCTGGTGGTAAGTGCGGTTTTTTAACCCAGCCGACTTTTTCTTTAAAGTGGTACTTCTCCTACAGTTTTGCTCCAATCGTTTGATATTATGCAGGAATGTTCCCTGGGTGGTCCCCCACCTGGCTATTACTTTGTTTGAACGATTGACGAAAAACTGACAAAATGGCGGCTCTTTTTGTGCCCATTTTGACCCATTTTTAAAATGCTTCTTCCCCTACATTTTTAATCCAATCGTTTAGATGTTACGCATCGATGTTTCTCCAGGGGATCGCCCAGCAGGCTATTATTTTTTCGCGGTTCGCCAAAAACTGCCGAAATGGCGGAACTTTGAAGTTTGGCAAAAATTGGAATAAATAATAGTAAATAACTGAATTGTCAAACCATTCATTTCTCTCAGTCTTTTTCAAATAGTTATAAAATTTTATTCGAAAGTTTCTTAGGTGCTTCTCCACCTGGACTTTGCTTTTTCGCAAATGATAAAAAAATGTCGAAATGGTGGAATTTAAAAAAATTTCTAAAATTGTGCAAATGTCGGTAACTACGTGAATCGTCAAAACCCAACCTCTCCAACATCCCTTTTCGGGTAGCTTCCAAATTCGGATTAAATGCATTTTACATAGTTCTTGAAGTGGTTTTTAACCCAATCTACTTCTTTTTTTTCTTGATGTGATTTTTTTTTATTTCCGTTGAATCTTTTAATGGTACGAGTGAACGTTCGTGGGCTGCTCTCCATGTTCCTGGACGTGCTTGTGTTTCTTTTGTTTTTTTTGTTCTTGTTTTTGTTTTTTTGTTTTTTTTTTTTTTTTGGCTTTTTTTATATTTCACCCGGGAAAGCTCGTTTTTTTGTATTAAAATTATGAAAAAGTTACGTTCAGAAATAAAGTTCTTCATTTTTTGGCCTAACAGTGTCCGTTTCGAAGTTTTTCTCTCTTTCCTTGTTTGGTAACTCGGCTGGGTCATGTCCTTGGATATGCTTGTATAAATCCAACTGAATTCGTCGGTGAGCTATCCTGATCATTTTAATTCAACACCAACTGGCAAACCTCGCTGACCTTAACTTTAAACGTCAAGGTGAGAAAATCTGCGTATTTCATAAAGTATCGTCATCCTTTGAGTTTTCTATAAACCATCTCAGACGAAAACGAAAAAAATGACTTTCGGAACATCAGGTGAGAAGAATCTGTTGTACACCATCAGTTCTACTGGCACTACCTCTGTCGTCAGTGTGTACATCCCTATCAATTTGTGTGTTTGTGTGTGCGAGAAAAATCAGCAAGGAGGTGCGAAGATTGCTGGTATTTTTGGCATTGCTAAAAATGGCATGGTGACATTTCAGTATCTGGGCTTGCCACAGTCACGTGCTTGCTTTACACTTGTGATATAGTTCCTTCTTAACCTTTATATTTTCCTCATCATGCGTTAGATTTTTCGCGCTTCCGGCCTTTATGGTTTTTTTGTGTGTGTGCTTTTTTTTGGTGTGTAATTGGAGAAGTTCAGGACTTTATAATTCGAACCCATTTGAGACGACAAAATTTCCATTCAACACGTTATTATATAAAATAAGAATTCTGAAGCAAATAAGAAACCAAATATTTTCTGGTGGGTTATTCCGGAATATACTACCAATAAATCAAATGTCACAGAAATCGATTTTTCGTCATTATTTCTCCATTTCTCTGTTGCGGACCCCATAAATACAATTTCTCACTCAAGGATTGTTATAAGCAATACGCGTGTAACTCATGTAACATACTCTGTAACATACTTGCGTAACATATACTCGTGTAACATACTTGTGTAGCAATAGCTGTGTCACACCCACAAGTTGTCTGATCTGGGCTTCGGGTTTTCCCGCCGTGTGTTCTACATGCGTAACTATGGGCGTCGTCTGATCTGGGCTTCGGGTTTTCCCGCCATGTGTACTATGTGCGTAACACACTAAAAACAAAGACGTCCAAAATTCTCATTTGCTCTTTCAGTTAATGTACAAACCAAATACGATTTTTGCCTGGGAATTTTCTGTCGATCTACGGTGAACTGTAGCGCCCTTCCTGATAATATGCACACGACTAACCAGAAACACTTTTGGTTTCAGATGCGTGGTTGAGTGCAGAAATCTGGGGGGGAAGAATCGCGAGAATTGTTACCCGAAAAGGCAATGGCTGTGATTTAGGAAATGGATACACAATTGCAAGGAATACAGAAAAAATGCTTGTGTTCAAAGTTTTTTACGCTTGCCAAATATGGGCTTTCCGTTGTCAATTTTCTTGTGATGGTAAGTATCGACTGTCATTTTCTAGGCACATACCTAAGTGTCCTAATCACAAGGGAAGAGTGGTAGAAGCACAGGCAAAAAAAAAAAAAAGAAGCAAAACAAAAAGCAAGTTTTTGGTTTCGAAATTGACTCTAGGCATGTTTTTATATAATTTTCTTGAAATGGTTTATTTAAGAAAATATTGATATTCTGTGAGATGTGTGAGGTTAAATTTGTGGACAATGTGGAGTTTTCACAGCACAAACCGCAATAAAAGTATAGTGCCATATCTTCTTGTAGTTTCAAAACTTTTACCGAATACCCGCACAACTAAGAAATGTTGGTTAATGTTAATCTAATACCTCAACGGTTTTTATTGAAAAGGGAGTGTTTTTGTGTTTAAGCTCTGCAGAGAATATAGTTTTGATTATACTAATGAAAGTAAGACTTGGCAATTTGTGGCCCCGTCGCGTGATGAATGCGATAACGAGGCTGGCTGTCTGGGGGTGATCAAATACGAGACCAGTACGTGTCTAAAGGCTAAATATAAAACATAAAAAAATATCCAGCCCCTCTTCACAAAAGGTGGCGAATTTCAAAGCCCCACCATATCCAAACAACACCAAGAATAGAGTTCGATGGCTTTGGAACCAACCACAGACATAATTGCTTTGACGCCTCCAGCATGCAGATGGAATTCCCCTGGGTTGTGACTGCAGCGTTAATCAGGACGTTTTAGAACCAGTTCTGGTAATTCACCATTTTAAAAACGAACATTGTGAATATTTTATTGTGGATCAATGCTCATTCTGAGACCTGGAGTGTGAAAACAAAAACACTCGCAAATTTCGATATGTGAAAAGCGACAACATCGCACAGTTCACCGAGTGAAAGGAAAAAAAAAAAACTACCTTTTTAAGCGCCAAAGCGAAATGATGAAAATTTTGCCAAGCCACAAACCGAAAAAATTGCCATCTCAAAAACTTGCCACCTCAAAAAACAAAATTAGCAATTTTTCAAAATGTGAAAATGTAAAAATCGCAAAAATGTGAGAACCGAAAGGGGCAGAATGACTGGCGTAGTCCGCCCACCACAGGAGGGAGAGTGCGGATTAAAAAAACCAAAACGTTTAAAACTAGACCGAATTTCGCTACACGTAGCGAAATAGCACTCACTTGCAAGGGCAGAGACACAACATATTTAGTCAAAGACACATTTTTCAGTGTTTCGACATAATTGTCAGCTTCCGGAATATTATCTTGAACGAGGCCATCCAAGTAAATATAATGTAACCTCATTTGGGCACAGTTAAAACCAAATTAAGTTTTCTAACCATTTACGAGATAATGTTCAACTTCCGGTTTTTGACCTTGATCATGACGGAGGAGGTCAAGGTCACCGAGGTATCTCTTATAACGTCTTTTAGGCCCAAAGGGTCGAAAATAAGCTCAAAATCGCCATATCTCTAATCGTTTTCGAGATAGTGGTCAAATTGCGGTTTTTGACCGTGACCGTGACCCAGAAGGTCAAGGTCACCGAGGTACCTCTTATCTAACGTTGTTTAGGCCCAAAGGGTCGAAAATGAGCTCAAAGTTGCTCCATCTCTAACCGTTTTCGAGATAACAGTCAACTTCCGGTTTTTGACATTGTTCGCGACCCAGAAGGTCAAGGTCATCGAGGTACCTATGTAACATTGTTTAGGCCCAAAGGGTCGAAAACGAGCTCAAAATCCCTCTATCTCTAACCGTTTTCGAGATAATAGTCAACTTCCGGTTTTTGACCTTGACCGTGACCCAGAAGGTCAACCTTACCGAGGTACCTCTTATGTAACGTTGTTTAGGCCCAAAGAGTCTAAATGATCTCAAAATCGCTCCATTTCTAACCGTTTTCGAGATAATGGTCAACTTCCGGTTTTTGACCTTGGCCGTGACCCAGAAGGTCAAAGCCACCGAGGTACCTCTTATGTAACGTTGTTTAGGCCCCAAGGGTCGAAAATGAATCGCTCCGACCCATTGCCCCTAACACTCCACCCCCATCGATGGCCCGTAACACCTCACCCCACCCATGGCCCCTAACACCTCATCCCCTCCTATGGCCCCTAACACCTCAACCCCACCCGTGACCCCTAACACCTCACCCCTACCGATGGCTCCTAACACCTCACTACCACCCACGGCTCCTAACACCTCATCCCCTCCTATGGCATATAATACCTCTCCCCCCATGGCCCCTAACACTCATCACCAACCATGGTCCCTAACACCTCAAAGGCACCCATGGCCCCTAACATCTCACCACTACCCATGGCCCCTAACCCTCACCCTCACCAATGGCCCCTAACACCTCACCACCACCCATCACCCCCAACATCTCACCCCCACCGATGGCCCCTAACGCCTCACCACCACCCATAGCCCCTAACACCCCCACCCATGGCCCCTAACACCTCACCACCACCCATGGCCCCTAACCCCCACCCCCATTCATGGCCCCTAACACCTCAGCACCACCCATGACCCCTAACCCCCACCCCCACCCATCGCCCCTAACACCCCCACCGCCACCCATGGCCCCTAACACCTCACCCCCACCCATGGCCCCTAACACCTCACCACCACTTATTATCCCTAACCCCTCCACCCCCACCCATGGCCCCTAGCACCTCAACACTGCCCATGGCCCCTAACCCATCTTGAGCCTCAGCCTGCAGCCTCAATCACACCTATATATATTGTCTATATATCTGTGTATGTGTGTGTGTGCGTGCGCGTGTGTAGATCTGTCTATACTTATGCAGCTCTAATGCTTATTTGCGTTTCAGGTTTCCGGCTGCTGCATGGTTGTCATAGCATCGGTGGCACTACAAGAAGAAACATTGATGGCGTCACATGACAACACGCCACCCAATCCAAGTGTCTTTATGCTAATTCTGGGTGCCATCATGGTGGTCGTCGGGCTGCTGGGCTGCATCAGTCCGCTTAGGGAGAACATAGTTTTGCTTAGATGTGTAAGTGCGCGTGTAATTTGCAGTCTCAAACTAGAACAGTATCCATTTCACATCGCCGGATAACCTCCCAGCAATTGAGAATGACGTCTTGCTTCGTTTATCGCCCACGTATATCATAGCGTTTTAGCCGTTGTTCACTAGTAAATCCATTGGCTTGGATGAAATATGTGGGGCATTCACATGGTTGTATTATATGGTAAAGTGTCGCAGTGACGAGCTTGTGTTTTCTTCATAACTAAGTTTAAACGTATAATAGTTACCGCCATAATTGAAAAAAAAACGACCATAAGTCGTCTCCAACAGCAACAACTACTCTTTTGTTCCAGTGCATTAATTGAGTAGTGTAGTGGATGTGTGATGCTTATGTTTCTGGTGGAAGTGTCCGGGGATGCTCTCACGTTTGTTTACATTTTGTTTTGAGTAGTTTAGCGGGTATGTGATGCTTCTGTTTCTGCTGGAAGTGTCCGGGGGTGCTCTCACGTTTGTTTACATTTTGTTTTGAGTAGTTTAGCGGGTGTGTGATGCTTCTGTTTCTGCTGGAAGTATTCGGGGTGCGCTCACGTTTGTTTACATTTTGTTTTGAGTAGTTTAGCGGGTGTGTGATACTCATGTTTCTGCTGGAAGTGTCCGGGGGTGCTCTCACGCTTGTTTAGATTTTGTTTTGAGTAGTTTAGCGGGTGTGTGATGCTTCTGTTTCTGCTAGAAGTATTCGGGGGTGCGCTCACGTTTGTTTACATTTCTTTTTGAGTAGTTTAGCGGGTGTGTGATGCTCATGTTTCTGCTGGAAGTGTCCGGGGGTGCTCTCACATTTCTTTACCTTCGCGCCGTCACCAAAAGTGTGTCTAACTACATCATGGATGCCATCGTCATATATCAGGACCACGAGAAGCCGAGGGACACAGTAGACTATATTCAAACTGCGGTAAGTGTAGTCAGCCAAATCATCAATAAGCGCAAAGTAAGTACTTTATTTGATATTTTTTGCCTTCTTTTGTCTTATGGTTGAGTGACATGGCAATGTAGTTATGACGATATAACCACATGTTCAGGGTAATAAATAAATAAAAAAAAAAAAGAAAAAAAAAAAAAGAAATAACCACCAGACTGCCGTGTGCCGTCCCAGTATTTCTACGCGGAAATAACGGCCTGTTTATTTCTACAGTACAACTGCTGTGGCTCGGATAGTTATGTGGACTGGGAGTACAACGCATACTATGAGTGTAGCTCGGTGTCCCAGGCGAGCTGTGGAGTGCCGCCGTCCTGCTGCAAGGTGCGGGGCAGTCTGCAGTGCGGCTTCAACACGCGTGGATACGGGGTGAGTCCTCATTCTTTTAGTATTATTTATTTGCTTTTTTTTGTCTAATGGGGGAGATGAGGTGGAGGCGATCGGTAATACAAACGTGTGTTTAAAGTTTGCTTCGTCAGCAGACACTTGGTTGCCATGTTATATCGTCGTTAATAAACAACGTCATAAATTCACTTCTTTGCTTTAGATAAATGACACAGAAAAACAATATTTAATTCATTAACTTCAGCTAAGACAAGAAATGTCTTATTTTCCTAAGCTAACGTTTGATAGAACTTGAGTGGAATTCCATTTACTTTGTATTGTTCCGCGCCATACGCGCTATATTCCACGCGACTGTCGACACTTTTCAGAAGCTTTATGCGGCGCACTCGATATACACGGAAGGATGCGTCCACTCGGTGGTCAGTAAGGTTCGCGAGTATCTCATCGTCATCGGCTCCATCGCCTTAGGCGTCGGCTGCATTGAGGTAATGTTTACCGAAGTGGCTATGAAGGTTCACTTCACCCCCCTGGCCGATTTCCTTATAAACATTTATATCTCCATTAATTCCTTCGGATCCATCCTATATTTACACTCGGTTGTATTGTCAGTGGATCGTGTCGTAGCCGTTGTTGATTTTTCTTTTAAATCTATTCACGAATGCAGGGTAAGGTTGACGCATGAGAGCTATGCGGTAAGTGATTTGTTGGTACTTGAGGCGTGAGCCGAAAAGCCAGGAAATAACTTGCTGTATTATTTGAGTTTACCAACCACCTTGTTTCATGGATAAATGGGTATCAAAATGTAGAACACAGTTCAATGAAGGCTTTTGAAACCTCCTGAATAGAAGCGTGATTTGTTGATGGTTGAAAGTGACCTATACATCGGCTTATGGTGTGTTTATGTTATAATGTGTGAATATTCCGTTCTAATTAAACAGACAACAACAAACTATGCTGCCCAGGAACATTTTAGGATCCATATTGGGTTACCTTAATTTACTGTAAAAATGCATACTCATTATTAGGACTGATTTCTGTGATGTTTTGTGTGATTTTTTGTGTGATACCCTCACTTGTTTAAACTGGGTATTTGTGGTCAAAGGAATAGCTTTTGCATGAAAAATTCTGCAAAATATTATTAAAAAGACTGAAATTACATGTACTGTTGTTTTCTTTCTTTCTTCTACTCATTTGAAAAGTCCACAGCACATTAAACACAAATATAAATAACTTTTGAAACGATGTATATTTTTTATTATCACCCGTTTTCAGTTTTGCACGTTGAAAGTCTCACACTTGTTTCATGAAATCCGTGTAATAATAAAAGTAGGTGACTCACATCTATTCATACAGCAAGTAACACCTACCCAGACTGTGTGATGTGACTATGGAGACCTTGTTGTGTGAATGCTTGTGTGTGTGACCGGTTGAGACCAGCCATTTATGTAACAAGTAACACCCATCCAGACAGTGTAATATGAGTGTTACTACATTACGACGCCCATTCATCCATGAAATAAAACGAGTTAGTACCAGCAAAGGCTGGTGTTGTCTAAATGCAAAAATATAAATATGTATAATAGTGAGAAACCCCTTAACGAGGTCTTATAATGTTTGAGATGTGAATAGATCATAGGAATGATCCCGTGTATGTATTGAAAGGGGCCATCTATGAGATGGTCCGGGCTTTGCTATGGTAAAAGTGTAATGTTTCCGCCGTATGAAAGAAGCAAAGCAAAATCTGTTTTTAGTGACCACCTTCCAGAATCGAATAAAAGACGTACGGTAAAACCTGCCTGTCCACGACCACTTTCCAGACCCGGATAAAAAAAGAATTACAGTAAAACCTATTTAAAGCGACCGCGTTCTGGAGAAAGAGACTTAGGGTATAAGCCCAAATCATAGTGACTACATTCTACATTTCTATACCTCCCTCCCTCCCTCCCCCCTTCAGATATGGGATAAAGGTGTTATGTAGCCCGACGTCTGGGTACTTCTGATGTATATGTTCAGGTATATTTATACAAGGAAAAAGTCTTATAATTCTGAAATCGTACAATATTGTCAAAATGAAACTTTGGGGCAAGGGGTGGAAAAGGAGGGTGGATTGGGAGGAGGTTGTCGTGGGAAACATTAGTTTTTGTTACAAAAATAAAAAGGCAAAGGCTGGCTAATGAACTGTTTGACATGTTCGAGTGCACTGATGTTCGTATTCGCTGGCCGCTCTAGTTCTGAATTGGTGACGTCACAAATGTTGTCTGTTTTTTTTTTGCAGTTACTCAGCCTTGTGATGGCCGGTATTCTCATTAAAAACATTCTAGTCAACCACCGACACATGAGGACCGCCACACCGGAAACGAACAGTAGATACTACTCTGACGACGAGCCGGAAGAGTTACAGCATGAGTTAAAACCCCTCCGCGGATCTGAGAGCGGGGCCGCGCCGGGACAGTGGTCTGCCAACGACATGCGCAGCGTGGAATTGACAGTTGTGTGTGAACGCGCCGGAAGGCGTGATGACCGCAGATCTGAGAGAACGCTGGCGTCATAACAGCGCGTATTCGTGACGTCGTAATAGCGATAGGCCGTGACGTCACTGCGACTTTTAGGCTGAGTCGCGATTATAGGTCTGGCTACGTTAAACTTCAGCTGCCTAAGCTGACTTATTTTGAAAGTGAAACAAAGTGCTATCTGTGATAATTTCGATACGTTTTTAACCCAAGAATGGGCTCCGTGCTCCTATAATTGCGTTGCATTTACTTAAATGACTTTCAGTAATGCCCCATGCTTGTATAAGCATATTCATCTCAGAAATAAGCCCACACAGGAGATGACACCCCTGTTGGTTAAAGACTCTAATTAACTCTCACCGAGGACTTTAGCTCCAGAGGTGGACTGGAGGTGTTATCCGTCTCTCCGTCCATTCGCAGGTTGTTACTCCCATCCTGATAATCTGTTTCCTATGCTATTTGACATATAGGTGACCTACTATAGTGGGTAGGTGCATATTTATATTTTGATCTTGACCCAATTTTTAAGGTCACAATGACCGCCATCTTTGATTGCAGTTGGGAGCGGGGTTCTCTACGATGGTGTGTTGGTCCACGATACGGACAAAATCAGCAATAGTTCAAGGATTTGGCACCTACTTAACACCAGGGGGTGTATTGCAATGAAAAAACGGCCATCTAAAGGAAAAGACGCCCCCCTTTTTTGCAGTCTTACGTGTGGTCTTATTTTCGAGGTTCATGTTTTTGAATACAAGCAGCGCCTTTCATTAAATGTGAATGACTTAACAAAATTAAAAAAAACTACGCTTGTGCAGTTAAGGATGTCATTTGTTTATAATCCACATTGCCTTATATTCTGTACAGTTCTGTCGCTGGATCTTACTCTCTACACCTACATACGCTTGACTGTGAGCTCAGTTACCCCGCAGACTCCTTATACGTTCATATACATGCTGTGCAAGAGTGCATAAATTAATAGAACCAACAGATCATGCCGTATGTTTGCTTCAAATAAAAAAAAAGCTTTATGAACTGGCAGACGATTGAGTAATATCAGGAAGTCCCGAAATGTAGTTTTTAAGTGTTCGGAATTTTCGCCCGTTCTGTTTTAATGCTTTTTGAGGAGTGAAGGTGAGAGTTTACAAGCTGCTAATTCTATTTAACAATAAGAGTGTTCTCCTTGCTGTATTATCGTTGCGTATAATGAGTGGTTTTGGAACTTCAGAGCTGTGGAGATTGTCCCGCACGTATTTTATAGTAACACACAGCTACTTTACAGCGGCACACTTTGATACGGTGCTCTTAGTGCTCTAGTTCGTTTGCATAACAGCCAAATGACATTGCCATTGGAAGCAAAAAAAAAGATGTACCAGCAACAATCTTAGATAAAACTGAATTTACGTCAATAAAAGTCGTTGTCAAACAACCGTGATCTTATCTGAGTCATTTTTCTTAGCTTTTTTCACATTTCGGCAATTTTATCTTTCACGTTACTACAATTAATATACAACAAAGATTCCATTAGGGAACAACCCTTGTCATGCGCAACACCGAACAGTCCCCGTTGTTTTAAAACAGATGCCCTCTGCGTGATCTCTCTGCTTATGAATAAACACAGAGCGGATGGATGTTTTTTTTTTAAAAAAGGCCCGAACTTTATGAGTACGTTTTTTACGGAATCCCGAGAGTCTGTGGAGTAAAAAGGTGTTTTACACGGCAGATGGAACTGCCGAAGAGGTTTATAGTTTTGTTGTAATATAACCAACATTGGCCAAAAACCGCCAAATTTAAAAAGAAAAAATATTTTTGTTTCGCGATTTTGTTAAAATTTTTGCAAAAAATCTGCGAAATTTCAGAAAGACAAGTATTACTGTTCTTTCAAATCCAGTCAGATGTTCCGAGGGAGATTCTCCACCAGGCCAACGTTTTGGTTGTGATTTGACCAAAATTTAAAAAAAGAACTATATTGCCCTAAACGGCCAAGTTTTAGAAAAAAAAAACAGTTGCTACTTGTAGAGCAGTTGTAGTTCAATCGTTTTCAAAATTTAACAAAAATTATCCCAGGTTAAAAAAACGACAAAAGAAAACAAGGAGTCAGTTTCAGAAAAAAACGATCGTGCTCGAAAAACATGTCCTGTCATATTTACTTGAATTTTGGAAATAATTTTAAGTAAAACCCGACTTTTTAACCAAATCCGGAGTGTAAGTTCGAAATAACCCTCTCTTCTTTTTTGTGGGAAACGCTGAGTACTGAATGAAAAGTGCCCCTCTTTTTTAACGCAATTGGCATTTCATGCCTATTTTTTTTAGACCAGACGCGGAATGGCAATTTCGTTAAAAATAGAGGGGCAATTTTTATTTCGGACACGCATGGTAGCACGATACCACGTGGCTCCATTGGACTGTGCATTCTTCGAGACATACACTCGCTTTCAGTGACAAAATATGTAGTTCCTATTAGGAGATGCACTTTTTTTAATTCCCTCGAAAGCCAGCGCTGTTTTGTTTCTTTTTTTTTATATTTAATTTGCTAAACGAAAACAATCCATGTTAAAGAATAACATCAAAAAAAATGGGAAAGTCAAAAATAGCTTAAGTTTGGAAGCACATTTTATTTGTGTGTAATGGGACAGTTTTGTGTCCCTTTTCAGGCCAATGCAATAGATGTGTTATATTCTGCTTTGTTTGGAAGAAACGTAGTTTGGAAAGAAATATTTCAGGAATAACAATGTTTTAATAGATTTGGGTTCCTCCAGCGCTTTTGAAAACATTTTAAGTGAAAAGCAGTTATTTCACCTGCATCATTGCCTCAAACCTGACTGCGCGCGGCAGTAATGAATGAAAATGTACAATATCTTTTCCTTGTCACACAGAAATTTTTACGATTTTAGGATTTTTCTGCAGAATTGTTAATATAGGTGTATTCCCTTTAAGCTTTTTAGTGATTTAGGAAAGGCAGGGTTTAAGTAGAAAATACTTTCGAGATGTGACAAGTCTTCGAAGGAAAAATTGTCGCCGATTAGATATCATTTCGGATCCGTGCTGTTTTGCGTCCACTAAAAGTTGTATATGTATATGTATAATCCATTCTATGTGTTAAATTTCGGTAAAATTAATATGCTTTACACAAAGCTGTCGCTATATTTGTAAAATGTAGTCCGGGATGTCCCTTATTTACGGTAATCGCTGCATAAAATTGTGAATTGAACTTTTCTACATGTGTTGCCTTGTTAGGTGAAACCGGATACCTATCCAAATGGCTCCGACCATGAGGGTGGAGCCATCTGCTGAGAGTGGCTCTACCCATGAGAGCCCAAATGGCTTATGTGTAAAGCCATGTGAAAAAAGCCATCATATGGGATTGCTCCACCCATTTGCCTGCTTAGCTGTTCCTTCACCCGTCAAATTGGCTGAGCTGGTGCTTCCCTGCTTGCGCAGAAAAGCCACAGCAGTCGAGTTGTCCAGTATAACATTCACCGACCTCTTTTCCGGCCTGGGGAGTAATTTGATGAATGCTAACCATGCTGCCCTAAGTTCTAGCCAGTTTCTATGTTTCGAGGCTGGGTTGGGGTTCAGGTTCACTGCCAAAGCTTTCCCCTGAAGGAGAAGTCAGAAACCAGTCGTGCAAATACTGAAAGACCAGCATGTCCTGGAGTTTGGCCGATGTTTTAATACCTTAATCACCTTCGAGAACACATACGGGGCGGCATAGATGTCGAATGGAAGTGCCAGAAACAATATCTTTTCGCACCTCCTGAAAGCATAGCTACTTGAGACTTTACGGGTTTATGGGGATGTGCAGATTAATCGTCTGACAGATCTACTGAGGTCTCCCAGCTGCCCAGTTGTAGCATTTCTTTTATCATTTGGACAGTATCCATTTGAAATGGGATGGATGTGAGAAACTGATGTAACTTTCAGAGATCTATAACCATTCTCTAACTCCCTGTTTTCTTGGGGACTAGAAATACCCCACTGAAAAAACCTTGCTCGGCGTCTGGAATTTCCTGTATGGTTTGTCTGTTCAGTTGGTTTTGAATGATATCTTCAGGGGCCTGATTCTGTTCGAAGCCCTGGCTGTAGGAAATGATCCGGAGATGTGGGATGTAGAGGTAACATCTGTTTCTCTTGAATGGCAGGGGATAGCATCGCAAATACAGCATAGCCGCCCTCCTACTGGCCAAGAGTCTGCAGTTCAGTAACTCCTACATTTCTTGTGATAAACGAACGACATCGCCTGAAGATGAGTCTCTTATCTCTACGCGATATTATGGTTCGTTGTTGACTATACAGCAGCGAGGCTTGTTGGGTGGGGGTACTGTCGTCCTGCTGCTTCTGCATGTCGTCTGGTGTTGAATGGTGGCACGACTGTGAGGTGGCTCTTCCCTCTCTATGTTGTCTCTTGAATCAGCCCCGGCTGGATGTGCCTCTCGCTTGCAAGCGTCTGGGGCGAGACATCAGAGCCAAGTCCTGGCAGAGGTGTCTGTTTTCCAAGTTCATCCGTTCAATCTCTTCTGGTGGGAATAACGCGGCCTGGCCCAGGATGCCAGGATATATGCCCCTTGACCGGGCCATATATATATATATATATATATATATATATATATATATATATATATGTATATATATATATATATATATATATATATATATATATATATATATATATATATATATCTCACTCATATACCGTGTAGCCTCTGATACGTACTCCAACTGGTTCAGGATCACTGGGTCACATACCTGCATACGGGCCAACGCTTCTTTCAATGCCTTCAATGCATGATTTTGCATTGAAGTTATGTTGAGTGTTTGCAAACCAAAGCCTGTAGCACCTAAGCGTCCTTCTGTACTAGGAGAATATGAGAGTCTGGCTTCTGCTAGGTATTCACATTGTCCTGTTGCAGGGCTCTTCTCAAGGTTCATGGGAATAAAATTATTCGCTGACCCTCACGGCACTGATCTGGTCCTTAGTTGTTTGGATAGGTGGGGCCGAGCCTTGACCTCACCGTCACCCAAGCCCATTCACTGATATTCCCTCTGAGTTGCGTCCACTGCGTTGGCAGTTCCTGCACTGACGGCTAAGGCTAGGAAAGCCTCATGTTCTGGTGCTTCCCTATGTGACGTCAGTCGGATAGGCGGTTCTTCTCGTATACGTATTTGCCTGCTTCTACGCCTGCCAGACGTGTGAGTTCTTTAACAATGTCTCGACTCGGCGAAGAGGATGGAGGGCGCCTCGGTTTCTGATAGCGTCTTCTGGTGCCTCCTTCCAGTGCTGGTTCTTGGTGCGATTTGTGTGTATCGCCTTTAACTCTGTATGGAAGAGGTGCTCACACTCCATACAAGTATTCTGCTTCTCACCCGGCACTAGGTTCTCAGTAATCCTGCACTTGTCGCAGAGGGAGTGGGGGTTGTAAACGAACGATAATGACCATGTGAAAAGAGCCTCCTGTTTCCGCCATGCCTGCAACAGAAAGGCGTGCCAAATAGCTGGGCAATAGGAAAGCCTGATAAATAGCTGGGCAACAACACACTGTTATACTAACCCAACTCTACCCCTTGTTATCTCGATCCTCTCCCCTATCCAGGCATACGCCAGTATGGGGGTAGCGAAGTGGGGTTACCCGTGTGGGGAGAGCCACACTGTGCTGATGTTTTTCAAAAATTCAAAGATACATATTCGCTTGGGGAAATACCTTCCTCCACACTTATTATGACATAGACAAGTCTTGGCTAGACGAGTCGTGGCAAAGAGAGGTTAAGATAAGTGAGAATCATCTAACTTTCGATGTTTTCATTTCACTTGATAATTCAAGTGAAAGTCCAACCATGAACGCTCTTCATCTGATTTGATAATGTTAAAGAAGCTTATCTCATGATTAGCTGAAATGGTAACCCAGGAAACGAAAGGACATAACTGGGAGACAAGAAAAACCGGATTTACATGAAAAATAATAACCCCTGGTGTAAATAGATGAGCGTCATGACCGTGATATAACAAAAATAAATTTTTTATACAACTACTGATATTCAGGTATTAAGCATTAAGTTTTCAGTTTGGGCATTTAGCGATTGAAAATATCCATTTGTTCTCAATAACACAAATATGGGAAAAGTAAGTACCTGCGGAATGTGGCTGAAGCGTGAAAAAATCAAGTGTCGGTATTTAAACATTCAGCTCTTTGAATGATTTACTTGTTAGTTTGAAAACATTCTTCTTTAGCCAAGAGCAGACATTGGCATGATTCTGTTCGATAAGATCCTACTGCAAAGAGCTCAGGAAATAACGCAAACGTAGCTCAGGAAATATCGAAAAAGTAGCGCAAAAGTAGATCATAAAATAGTGTAAAAGTAGCACAAAAGTAGTGCAAAAGTGGCTCAGGAAATAGCGCAAAAGTAGATAGGGAAATAGTGAAAAAGTGGTACAAAAGTAGGTCAGAAATAGCGTAAAAGTAGATCAGGAAATAGTGCAAAAGTAGCTCAGGAAATAGCGCAAAATTAGATCAGGAAATAGAGCAAAATTAGCTCAGAAAATAGCGCAGGAGTAGCTCACAAGCGCCCTCTTGACTAACAATCCACCTTGAAAGAAATTTTTACCTCAGAGCTTAATTTCTATAGCGAACATATATTTCAAAGAGCAGCTGTGAGAAGCCATCATTGTTAAATTAGGCAGTTCAAACTGACTTCGATTGCCCTGATTTATTGTGCTTTATTTGTTGCAGCAACTGCTTTTGCTTGTTTAAGAAATTCTAGAAGGGCACATAAGACTATCCAGTTCTTAATGTACTATTATACGTCGCTATACGGGGGTAAACCTACCAAGGATACGTTTTATCAGGATACTTTTTCAATGCTTATGAACAACATTTTTATGTTACCTTATACAGAGCGCCACAAACATTTAAATGAAGTGTAATCCAAGTAAACAAACAAATAAACCAATAAATAAATATGAAACAATCAAAAGAGAGATACACAAATAATTAGAGAAGGAAAAAGAAGGGTAGCAGCAACTACGACATAGTAATAATAATAATAATAATAATAATAATAATAATAATAATAACAATAATAATAATCATAAGTACCAACAGCATTACAATGGTACCAACAGCACTACAACTATGCTAGTAACACTACAATGATAATGATACCAACAGTACTACAATGGTACCAACAGCACTAAAATGGTACCGACAACACTATAATGTCTCATCGTTCTCTAAATCAACATTATTGAATGTCTGTAGCTAAGCCACGTGGACATTTCCGCGACAAGTTAATTTCAAAACTAGAATCTCATTTTGCTAGAGAAATGTTAAACACTTGACAAAAATTAAAACACAAAAATACTTCCTTCATTGGATTATTTATTGAATAATATATTGCAAACAACACAGCTTTTATACGTCTTATAAGCCGAGCTGTGCTGGGTTTTTGCTGACTCATGGTTTTATTTAATGATTAGGCATACGTCGTGTTATCTATCTACACACTGAGAGCCCGAACAAAACTGAGCAACGCAAATGTGTGTTCAGTACTGCTAAGCATTTACTTGCAAAAATACACTCTTTTCACATGGCGTTTTAAACTAGAAAACGAAATCGAAGGCGAAAATAAAAAGTGTTATGCACACGTTTATATTAAGTTCTACCTAAGTCCCAAGTTTCGTGGCCCTAGGGTCCATATTGCCAGTTGAGGAGATGACACAGGAAATCCGATCACTGTCAAGAAAAAAAGATACCAACGGCTGCTCGCACAAATTCATATAGTCCTTGCAAGCCAAAGGCTCGTCAAGTGTGAATTATTTACGTGAAGACTTAATATAGATTCTCATTATTTATTTATTTTCTTTTACCACTTAAATTCATCTTTATATAAGACAATAACTGTAATTCCAGGATTTCAATGGAAAAGTTTAAAAAATAACTTATATCCGATGTATCGCACAAGAGACATCAAATCCGAAATGCTGACAGACGGACAGACAGACAGACGGACAGACCCGAATTCAATAGTTTCACGCTTCTCGGGATATTTGGATTTTCGACGAAATTCTCTAGGACACATTTTTCGGTCACCGGCAAAACCTATACGCAGGTGACCAACTACACTCTATATGCTTTCTCTGTGCAGGGTTTAAATGGAATTCCTCGGGTAGTCTTTGAGATCTATCACAGAAAAGACATCTTATCCAGATGTTAACGGCCTAAGATATTTGGATTTTGAAATTCGACAAAGTCCATGTTACACATTTTTGGTGGCCGGCAAAACCTATACCACAACCTATATTCTTTCCTTATGAAATGGAATCCCTCGAGTAGTTTCTGAGATCTTTCGCACAAAAATATGCATATCAGAAATGTTGATAGACAGACCGACGGCTTCACGGTCGGACTTACCCGAATTCAATAGTCCTCCGCTTAGCGCTAGACGGTTGGGGACTAAAAATGACTCATTAAACACCTTCATGTAGTATGAAAGTAATTTTTGAAAACTAGTATCCAACTAAAGTGTCGTAACCAACTTTTGAGGGTGTGTAGTTGATTTCTCGACTTAATCTATTATTTTATTTCGTATTTTTCGTACTGAATATGTTACCATTTTGGTCAAATTTTAGATGGTTCTGCCATTAAAATTTAGGCTCAAAGGGTTTAAATGTAATGTATTTTTATTGTAATGTTTTTACGACATGCCTGCGTTTAGGCTCAGTTCAATGCCACCAGTTATTAAGGCATTAGTGAACCGTTTTTCCTAATATTTTAACATTTGCCCTCTGTTAATTACGTACCTAGGCGCCTGAAAGAAATGTACAAAAACACTGGCCACCATAATAAATAAACAAACTTGCCTTTTAATTTCCATGAAACGCACAAACCACTAATCTCCACAATGTGTCTTAACCAACTTTTGAGGGTGTGTGTAGTTGATTTCTCCACTTAATCTATTACCGGGAATTGTGCGTAACACAGAAATAAAACACAAGTATTTTACTACAAATAGAATTTATAAGCAATTAATTATAAATACCTTTTGCAATTTATAAGTTTCTTTTAACTAGTATAGTAAATTCCGACAGACCGTTCCCTTATTCGTTATGAGATGATACTGCGTTGCTGCCGACACCCACTTTTTCTTCTCTGTTTTTATATTAACTGACTGCTTAAGGCCCAAACAAAGGCTCGATACTACGTTCTTTGAAGTGACATAATATGTTATTCAAGAGCCTAAAATAACTAGCCTTGTCGCCCATAATTAGCATAGTGGTCAACAGTAAGTGAACACATGGTATGAGTTTGGTCAGTTTGGAGCAGAGTGGTCCTGACACGTAGTCAAATATTTCCCGGTGTAGCAGCCCAGATTATACCCCTACCGGAATATACCAGGGTATAATCAGGCTAGTCAAGAATATACCCCAGGTATATTCTAGGTTAGACCACAATATACTCCTGCAGCCCAGATTATACCATCCCACACCCCCATTTTTATGAAATATAGCATTCCCTTGAAATTTGTTTATATTTAGCCCTTCACATACCAGAATAAAATGGGGGAATTACATGGTAGATGTCGATTGCACTTACGTCGCAATGCCTGTAATCTAGCATATACATGTGCTGAATGTTTAATTGCATTTCAGTCCTAAAATCAGTTTTGAGATCAAAAAATCATTTCCAGATTCCAAAATCCAAATTCAAAACGTTTCATTCTGAAATAATGAAATCTGAAATAAATTCTTGATATCAATGAAAGGAAAATGAATTATTGAGCTCAAACTTGAAATTTTGCTCTCAAATATTTCATTTTTGCCATCAAGAATTGAATTTTTAATCTCAAAAAATCAATTTTAGGTATCATTAAATCATTTTTGATATCAATAAATATTTCTTGATATCTCTAAATATTTATTGATATCAAAAATTATTATTTTTGAAATCAAGACTACATTTAGAGATATCAAAATTCCAATCACAGATAGCAAAAATTAACTCTTGATATCAAAATATGAATTTTTTGAGATCAAAAATTAATTCGTGTTATCAATAATTCTTTAATAAATGTAAAAATGGCATTCCATATGTTTCCGCGAAAAAGTCGGTTTCCGATAAAAGCTTAAGTACAGTTGATTATTTCAGCACTTAAAGAATGAATAAGTGCGTCGCTGATTCTTCAGGGATCTGTGTTTCAGCGCTTATATATCAAAATAGATCTCCCGATCAACTTAGTAGCTAATTTAACCAAGTGGTATGGACTGGATAGGAGTATGGAATGGACAGGAGTACAAAGTCAGCCATTTTTTTCAGTAAAGTCTGGAAAGACATAATAGTGTATCATCGGCCTAGGTTAAACTAATCTAGTTGACTCTGGAACTGCTCATACAGAGATTAAAGCAACTTCGCTGTGGAAAAAGTGTTTGTGAATTAACATTGTTTTAAACTAAATAGTAGAAGCTACAAAAACATAAGAAAAGTTTATTGTGTGTTCTTTTGAAGCCCGTGATTTCTCGGCCTCATAGTCGGATTTAGGTACTTACTGTAAATGCCTTTCGGGGCCTTGTTTCAATTGTTTGCAGTTAGACCTGGGCCCGAGAGGGATAAAAATTAATTGGAATACGTAATTGTTTTACAGAAAAAGGCAACAAGAATTTATGTACGAAGTCAATTAGTTTCGCCTGTCTTGTGATTTAAAAATCTATCTTTGAAAAGAAAGTACAGGTGGTAGCTGTGTAATACATCAACTTAAAAAGTTCATTATAAATGGTAAGAAAAGACCTCCAGCAACAATGCAACAGCCAACTGGCCGTGTGACTTAGGTTTTCCAATGTCTTATAAGTTTTTGGCTTAATTTTTGCTTTTCCGTCGCTAAGAAGGTTGTATACCAGACATATGAAATAACAAAGGGGTTGTAAAATCGACTGTATATATTAAACCTATGTTAGCTATGAGTGCTGCAAATTATTATTAAACTATGAATAAACTGTGATTAAATTAGGAATTTAAAGACCATACAAATATCGCTGAGTCAGAAGAATAAACAAGAGGAATGAAGCAAGGAAAGTAAAAGCGATTGAAAAACCATGCAAAATGAAACATTGTCAATGTAAAATATGTTACTTAAGGAACAAATTAATAATATTGCAAAACAAATAATAAACTAGAATCTCATTCCACTAGCGAAATGTTAAACACTTGGCAAAAATTAAAACGCAAAAATACTTCATTCGGTGGGTTATTTCTTGAATAATAAGTAGTAGGAAAACGGGGGTTCTGCCCCACTTTGTGACGTCATACTGTCTGGAAGTGACGTCATCATGTCTGGAGCGGATTTCTGGCCCACTTTGTGACGTCATACTGTCTGGAAGTGACGTCATAGCGTCTGGACCGGAAGTGCTGTCTGGAGCGGAAGTCATGATAAGCGTTAGGATAGGCGCGGCCATCCATGACGTCATAATGAGGTCATAATGAGGTCATAATGAGGTCACAATGAGGTCATACTGTCTGGAGCGAAAGTCTGGAGCGAAAGTTGTTTGATAGTGTTGGCCGAGTCAATCATCATGAAGCCAACGAACTCCACCTGTCAATCAGTGTAACCATGGCAACAGACCCTAAAAAGCCAGGACCCCCCCCCCCCTCGAAATTGTGATTTTTGCATATTTATCCGTTTCAGACGATTCTGAACATTTTTCATTTTTTGGGTCGACCGACCCCCACCCCCCCCCCTCGAAATTGTGATTTTTGCATATTTATCCGTTTCAGACGATTCTGAACATTTTTCATTTTTTGGGTCGACCGACCCCCACCCCCCCTCCTCGAAATTGTGATTTTTGCATATTTATCCGTTTCAGACGATTCTGAACATTTTTCATTTTTTGGGTCGACCACCCCCCCCCCCCTCGAAATTATGATTTTTGCATATTTATCCGTTTCAGACGATTCTGAACATTTTTCATTTTTTGGGTCGACCACCCCCCCCCCCCTCGAAATTGTGATTTTTGCATATTTATCCGTTTCAGACGATTCTGAACATTTTTCATTTTTTGGGTCGACCGACCCCCCCCCCCCTCGAAATTGTGATTTTTGCATATTTATCCGTTTCAGACGATTCTGAACATTTTTCATTTTTTGGGTCGACCGACCCCCACCCCCCCCCCTCGAAATTGTGATTTTTGCATATTTATCCGTTTCAGACGATTCTGAACATTTTTCATTTTTTGGGTCGACCGACCCCCACCCCCCCCCCCTCGAAATTGTGATTTTTGCATATTTATCCGTTTCAGACGATTCTGAACATTTTTCATTTTTTGGGTCGACCACCCCCCCCCCCCTCGAAATTATGATTTTTGCATATTTATCCGTTTCAGACGATTCTGAACATTTTTCATTTTTTGGGTCGACCACCCCCCCCTCGAAATTGTGATTTTTGCATATTTATCCGTTTCAGACGATTCTGAACATTTTTCATTTTTTGGGTCGACCGACCCCCCCCTCCCCTCGAAATTGTGATTTTTGCATATTTATCCGTTTCAGACGATTCTGAACATTTTTCATTTTTTGGGTCGACCACCCCCCCCCCCCCTGGGCGAGCAACATTCTGTCAAGTCAGCTTCAGTTCCATCAGAGGGGTATATAAGGGATGAGCATCCAGCAGTGACAGTCATTTCGGTGAGTGGAGCAAGGAAGCAATTGGATCACATCAGATCCAGGGATGACATCCAGTGACAACTATTTCGGTAAGTGTTTATTGAAACTTTATAAATAAAAAGTGAACTTTGTAAACAAACTTTGTAAACAAACTTTAGTTATTTGCATAATTGAAACTTTGTAAACAAACTTTGTAAACAAACTGTGTAAACAAACTTTAGTTATTAGCATAATTGAAACTTTGTAAACAAACTTTGTAAACAAACTTTGTAAACAAACTGTGTAACCAAACTTTAGTTATTTGCATAATTGAAACTTTGTAAACAAACTTTGTAAACAAACTTTATAAACAAACTTTATAAATAAAATTTGTAAACAAACTTTGTAAACAAACTTTATAAACAAAATTTGTAAACAAACTTTGTAAACAAACTTTGTAAACAAACTTTGTAAACAAACTTTATAAACAAACTTTATAAACAAAATTTGTAAGCAAACTTTGAAAACAAACTTGACTTATTTACATAATTGAAAATTTGTAAACAAACTTTATAAACAAACTTTGTAAACAAACTTTGTAAACAAACTTTGGTTATTTACTTAATTGAAACTTTGTAAAACAATACCTTTCGTTATACTTGGTCGATTTATATGAAAATTTCACCATTTGATTCAGTTTTATGTAAAGTTTTGTTATAAAGTAGTCATAGGCTATTTGCGCAGCTGGCTGTATGCATTTTTACCGCCATTACAGTGCTTCTTCGCGGATGAATACCATTTGGCAGACCATTTAACTTCACCGCTAGATGTCTCTGCTGTATAACAGCTGTACAACTGTAAGTGAGATATTCATATACACAAGTAAAATTCTGCTGAGTCAGCATTTTTAAACAATTTTTGAACAAAGTTACACACCATATTTTGATTACATGGAAGTAGTATAAAAGCATGAGTGAAACATGTCAACTAGTCAACTAGTGATACATTCTGCTGAGTTAACACACCATTGAAGTGGTATAAAAGGAAGAGTGAAACGTATATTTTACTTCATTTCAGTTCTAGCAACAGCAACAACGATGGCAACAGTCTACTGTCATGAATGCGATGTGACATTTCCATCTCTGGAAGTGTTCGTGACACATAGATGTAAACCAGCTAGGTTGAAACGTGCTCGTGAAGAGCTTGTTGAGCAGATTGAAGCCAAGAGACGAAAGACCTTACAAGATGATGTTGAAAGACCTGATCCAGTCCTCTGCGGTGAATGTGTAAAGATATTTGCATCTATGGAAGCGTTTGAGACGCATGCATGTGTTGAGATGGAAAATGTGTCTCATGAAGAACAAAGAAAGAAAGAGACAGGACAAGTAGGCAGAGGCAGAAGAGTGAGTCTTGGTGAAAACGCGCAGGAAAGACGGTTTGAGCCTGAAGATGGATCGGATTTGCTACTCGAAATGCGACAACAAGAGAATAGAATCAAGAGACATTTGTTCGAAACGCTAAACCGTGGCATGAAATGGTACATTGTGGTACATGCACGCTTCAAGAAAATGACACCAAATGTTGAAGGCGTGATGGTAGAACAGGTGGATAATGCCTTCATCAGTAGTCCAACGTATGCAGCATACAATCCAACAGATATTGAGAAGGACTTGCCAGAAGCCTATAAAGAATTGTTTACCAGGTTTGATGAACATGAGCGACAAGGTTCTGGTTGGGTGTTGGATAACATATTATTCATTGAAGTGCATACAGCTACGTCAGCGCCACTGGAAGCGAGCAGTTTTATCCCACTACCGAAGAAAGTAAAGAGTACAAAGGCGGTGCTAAACATTCAGAATAAAGACAACAAGTGCTTCTTATGGTCTGTATTGGCTCACCTTCACCCTTCATCAAGCAATAACCTACAGCGTGTGCATCAATACAAAGCATTTGAGAACGAATTGAAGGTAGAAGGCATGACATTTCCCACACCGATTACAGACATTCCAAAGTTTGAAAAGGAGAATGATGTGTCCATTAACGTGTTTGGATATGAACATGATGTCGTTGTTCCCATACAACTCAGTCGAAACACCAGCACCAACAGTGCGAGAGAAATCAACTTGCTTTTGATTAGCAATGACAAGACAAGACATTATTGCCTCATCAAGAATTTCAGCAGACTGATGGCTTATCGATCAAAGCATAAGGCTGCAGCATTTTATTGTTTCAACTGTCTTCACGGGTTTATGCGACAAGATCTGTTAGATGAGCATCGCGAAGTGTGTGGCAAGCATGGAGCACAACGTTTATCATTCCCCAAGGAACCCTTCATCAAGTTCAAGAATGTAGCCAAACAACAGCGAGCGCCGTTTGTCATTTATGCAGACTTTGAATGCTTCACGAAAAAGCATGAAGGAGACAAGTATCAGCATCATCGTCCAAACAGCTTTGCCTATGTGGTTGTCAGCCAGTATGATACACGTGCTCCAGTCGTGTATCGAGGAGATAATGCTGTGAAAGTCTTTTTAGACCATATGGTATATGAACGTGATCGTATTGTACACGGTTTACAACAGAAAAAGAAAATGGTGATGACTCATGAAGATGAAGAGCATTATAAGAGCGCTACGGATTGTTACATTTGTCATGAGCCTCTAGGAGCAGATCGTGTGAGGGATCATGACCATATCAATGGCAAATACCGTGGAGCTGCACATAATGAATGCAATTTGCAATTTCGATTTCGAAAGGATAAGCAGGATGTTGAAGATTCTTTCATCATTCCTGTCTTTTTCCACAATTTACGAGGCTACGACAGCCATTTGATCATGGAAGAAATTGGAAAGTTCAAAAATGAGACGATTACAGTCATTCCCAACACCGTTGAGAAATATATTGCATTCACCATGAGCAATCTGAAATTTACAGACAGCTTTCAGTTCATGAGTACCTCTCTACAGAAGTTGGTCTCCAACCTGGCAGCAGAAGGGAAAGACAACTTTTATCACATGACGTCACACATTCACGATAGTGACCAACAAGAGTTACTGTTGAGAAAGGGAGTGTACCCCTACGATTACGTGGATGAGCCATCCAAGTTTGCTGAAACACAACTACCGTCCAAGGACAAGTTTTACAGTCTGCTCAGTGAAGAAGACATTAGCGATGAAGATTATGCGCATGCGCAGAAGGTGTGGGAAACATTCCACTGTACTACATTTGGCGAATACCATGACCTATACCTGAAATCAGATGTGTTGCTGCTGGCTGACGTGTTTGAAAACTTTCGTCACGTATGTCTCAACACGTATGAATTAGATCCTGCTCACTACTATACAGCGCCAGGACTGTCGTGGAATGCCATGTTAAAAGCGACAAAGGTGAAATTGGAATTGATCAACGACATTGACATGTACCAAATGGTTGAACAAGGTCTACGTGGAGGAATATCTGTCATCACACACAAGTATGCGAAAGCAAATAACCCCTACGTACCAGATTACAATCCCACGAAACCCACCAACTACTTGACGTACCTGGATGCAAACAACTTGTATGGCTGGGCCATGTCACAAAGCATGCCACAAAGTGGACTTATGTGGGTGAGCGAGCCAGAATCCATTGACTTTATGGATGTGGATGAAGATGACGAGATTGGATACATTTTAGAAGTGGATTTGGAATACCCATATTCAATTCATGATCTTCATAATCACTACCCAGTGGCTCCAGAACGGAAATGTGTGAAAGTGGGAGAATTGTCAAAACATAGTCAGAAGCTACGGAAAGATCTAGACATGAAAAGCAAGCCTAGTGAAAAGCTCATTCCCAACTTGTGTGACAAGAAGAAATATGTACTTCATTATAGAAATTTACAGCAATATGTCTCACTGGGATTGAAAGTCACGAAGGTGCATCGTGCCATCATGTTTGCACAGAGCAAATGGTTGGCAAAATACATCTCCTTGAACACGGAAAAGAGAAAGTTGGCCAAGAACCCGTTTGAGAAAGACTTTTTCAAATTGATGAACAACTCGGTGTTTGGCAAAACCATGGAAAATGTAAGAAAACGCATCAATGTGGAACTTGTTCACCAGGAAAAGCGGTTCAAGAAACTTGTGGCCAAACCGTCCTTCCACAAATTTAGAATTTTCAACGAAGATTTGACCGCGGTACATTTGCGCAAAGTGGATCTGCTTCTGGATAAACCCATTCAAGTTGGTTTCACCATTCTCGACCTCAGCAAGGTGCTCATGTTTCACTTTCATTACAACTACATCATGACCAAGTATCCCGACGCCAAGCTGTTGTTCAGCGACACCGACAGTCTATGTTATGACATAGAAACGGACGATATCTACAAAGACATGCAGGAAGATGCCGACTTGTTCGACACAAGTGACTATCCGCCAGATCATTTCCTGCATTCCAACGTGAACAAGAAAGTGCTTGGGAAAATGAAAGATGAGACGGCGGGCATTCCCATTGAAGAGTTTGTTGGACTTCGACCGAAAATGTATAGTATGATATATGGTGGGAAAGAAAAACGTACGGCCAAAGGCATCACTCGCGCGTGTCAAAGACGGATGAAACATCAGCAGTATAGAGACAGTTTGTTCAACCAAACACAAACGATGACCACAGGACACATCATACGAAGTCATGACCACCAGATTTTCTCGGAGAAGTTGAGGAAAGTGGCTCTCTCTCCCTTTGATGACAAGCGATATGTGATGAGTGATGGCTATTCCACTTTGGCGTATGGACATTACAGTATATAAGGGGGAGACACTTCAACTTTAGAGTCAGTTGAGGTGTGAACACTGAAGCGTCAACATGAAAAGATCTGCAACAACGGATATGGATACTCTTGCTGATACAGTGAAAGACATGAATGTGAAACATCCTGATACTACCATCAAGAAATTAAAAGTGGAGATAGCACCAACACCACAGTCGTGGGATGGAATGCTTTCTCTAGGCAATGGAAAGTATATCAAGATTATGAAACAAAGTAATGAAGGTGTGGTGAACATTCGCAAATACCTCAGAGATGAGGGGACTGGAAAAAACCGTCCAACAAAAAAGGGAATTTTGCTGACAATACCTGAATGGAAAATGCTGAAGAAGCAGGTGAAAGAAGTGGATAAAAGGCTTCGCAGACAAGACGACAAGTCATAACAAGGTAACAATCATGAATGCACTCATGTTGGATGATGGTGTTTACCTTAAAGTTAATGAGAGGAATGAAGTGATGATGGGTTCACGGAGATGTTCTGCTTATCGGTTTAAACCTGAAGTGTGGAAAGACTTTAAAAACATACCGCTTGAAGCTGGGTTTAAACGCAGACTTGAAAATAAACTGGAAGTGACGGTGGCTGAATATGATTCTAAGATACGTGTGACATTCTGTAGAAATCTTTTACAGGATTATCCAAAGGATTATAAGGGAGTTGTGCCAGACACACCCTATGCACAGTTGATCTTCTTTGATATCAAGAACTGGCGCGCAATCTTACGATTCCTAGAAGCGATACAACATCCACTGTTCGACATCATCCGAGTATAAGAAAGATGGAAGACGACTATGTGTTGGATTATGAACCCATAACATATGGATTCTCATACATGAGAAACTTATGTGATGATATTGTGCTACGACATTTTGGACAGTATCTCGTCCTATCGCTTGATGACCAATCCGTGTTGAAGGATCATCTAGACAAGTTGAGAATACCCGGCTTTCTCCTAGCAGTCTCAAATGAATTAGAAGTGCGTGTGACTGAGAACGGTCTAGACGTGTTTGTACAATTTCGCCAATATGACGAGCTTACAGAAGACTGCGACATCATCACCCTCAGCACCGTGGAATGGAACGCGCTGTTGCAAGCATTGGATTGGAAAGAACCTGACGCTTGAATTCAAAGAGCATGGAATACAACTTATGCGGGGTACCAAATTCATTGAGCTGCCACAACCTATGCGCGTGATAGACATAAATGAAGAAGGATATGAACTGAAACTGTCTGAACATGAAACTGCTAAAGTGATAAAGTTTGGTGATGTGCGTTATGTGAGCTTTCATAGCATTTACAAACACGGATGTAATGTCTATGATACCTATATCAATTTAGATTCTAATGAATGGCATGCATTGATGAATGTATTGAAAAATGAATGTGATTGTAAATAAAAAAGTTTGTAAATAGTGTAAATAGACTTTGTAGTTAAGAATTTGTAAATAGTGTAAATAGAATTTGTAGTTAAGAATTTGTAAATAGTGTAAATAGACTTTGTAGTTAAGAATTTGTAAATAGTGTAAATAGAATTTGTAGTTAAGAATTTGTAAATAGTGTAAATAGACTTTGTAGTTAAGAATTTGTAAATAGTGTTGGTAAACTTTGTAAATAGTGTTTGTAAACTTTGTAAATAGAACACAATAAACAAGACAGTTGTTTGAAACTTGGGTTGTTTTATTTAACAACAACAACTTAACTAATATAACAACAACAACTTAACTACAACTTAACTAATATAACAACAACAACATTAATAAAACAATGGTTTATAATGTCTATATACAAAGTCCTTTACAATAAAATCGCCATCCTTTCTTTTTAATATATTCACAATATCAAACATACTCTGACCTCGAGCTCTATGTGATATATAATATACACAATAAAAACCACATGACGATGATATTGGCGTTTGTAATGAGATAGAATTATACATATAGTCATTTCTTAAAAACATGTCTAAACGATCATCGAGAGGGAACAGTCCATAAGAGTCAAAATATTCCACAGGGTCTTTATCATAATACACTGCCACCCAATGTTCTCCTGGTTCATCTTGATCGTCTGTGTTGATGACATAGGCGCCGCGTTGTAAAGATGGTAACTGGTCCATGGCAAACACGCCTTGAAACAAGTCTTTGGTCATGACATCATGACTCAATATGGCATCAATCTGCTTCGTGTTCATGACTGGTAGTCGAATTGGATGCTGCGATTGGCACTGATCTCAATAATGTTGTCAAATTCAGCATAGACAATGACATTGATTGTAGGTTGCAAAGCCGTAGCAAAGTTCATTTCTAGCCGCAAATTCCCATGCTTGATCAGGGGGAAATGATCATCACCATCATAATCCGGTGTTAAGTCAAACGAAAATAAAGCATAACCTCTAGGCCAATCTTCCCGTTTTATAATGGAACTTTTCTCACCATTCAACCGATCAAACGATTTGTAAAGCGTTTCAAAAGCGTTCAGGTATTTGTTCTGTGTAATGTCAAGCTTGAGAGGTTTGGATAGAACTGGTTCACCATCCGTGTACAGTTGCATATAGTCCATATCAAAATGTTTGAAATCATATGGATTCCTCAATACTGATCCACCAAAAGCTTCATTATGAACCAGACCAATAACAATACGATTTGGTAATTGACCCAAAAAGATGTTATCTTTCACAAAAGACTGAAATCCTGCTGGAATAGCCAAGACTTTACATTCTTTTCTAGTGATGATGATCTTGGCAGGACTTTTCATCAATGCATCTGTATGTCCTAACTGAATACCTGGACTCACCCTCACTTTGCGAATGGTTAAAAATGCCTCTTTCACTTCTACCTTATAGGTATTATTTGCAGCCATCAATACATAGTCATCTTTTTGTCTATGGAAACGCAATTTCAAACTGATGCCATTCGGAAGATAACGATCCTGCTCAAACAAATCTATCCTTAAACCACCTGCGAGCATAACATCACGGCTAAGACGTGTATGCAAATAACGATGATGTAAGCCATTATTGCCTTGCTCAGCCAAGTCACCACCGTCAGCATTGACATGAAACCCGGATACATATTGTTCATGATTAGGTTTTTTCACCTCATGACTATTCATTGACCCAGCAGTATCCTTGTACATGAGACGCATAGAGCGCTCAGAATGCAGACTTTCTTCCGAGTCATGGATGAGATGAGAGATAATGCTGGTATAACCATGAGTATTGTTGCTATGCGAAACCAAACGATCATTCAGAAACAATTCAATATTAGACCATAACCCATTAAACACATCATTGATGCAAGAGACATTATCATCTGCGCCACACGCTGTTCCATCAGCCTTTAGAATGCGACATACAATATGAAGTTTGCTGTTCTTTAAATCTAGATATTCTTCTGTACTCGCAGGAATGTAGAATTCTATTGGAGCGCCTTCTCTAATGCTTGTAAGTGGTTGATAGTCAACATTATAACTTTTCTCTACAGCAGTTTGCGTCGGTGGTACGTGAAACCATTCCAATGGAGAAAGACCACATTCACACGAATGATTATGAATGAGAGACATGATTTCAAAAGATATCTTTGCGATATTTTGATGTTATCCGTCTGGCTGTTTTTCGTCTTCTGGCACGTTTCGTCGGTTGCACACGCTTTTGTTCTCCAAACACACGTTCTGCTACTCGGCCCGTCACATCTTTCGCGACATTCTTTGCAGCCTTCTTAAGATGTGGCGCAACGATCTTAGCCCCAGCCTTAAGTAATGGAATAGCTTTGCGAGCCAATGATCCCAGTATTGAACCAATACCATCGCCATATTGGATTCGCGCTCCTTTGAATCCTGGTAATTCCCCGCCCACTTGACGAAGAAAATGGTTGCGATATGCAGACGGATCGTGTGTATAAGCTTTCATATTGCTTTTGGTCGAAAATGAAGTTTACAGATCACCTTTCCAGTTTGAAATGGAACATTATGGCCTGTGTCGTCCTTAATATTCATTTCTATCACGTCAAATTTGGACGTGTTTACAGGAACATAATGCGGTTCGCCATACGTTTTCATGATAATATCGCCATCATGGCCTTGTATGCCAACAGAACGTAGTAAGGGAACATAATAATCACCAACAACTTGTGGTTCACAAATGCTACAATACACATACAGTGTATAAAACCCCTGTTTCACATCCGCTTTATGGTCAGCTGTACATGTTTCAGTATACCATTGATCTGGGATAAATCCTAAAATCTCAGCTAATCCAGCGGAAAAGGACACTTCAAAGCCATAATTTAGAAATAGAAAAACACGTCGTCTAATCTTATCATACTTTATCCGAATAGCTTCTTTAAGTTCATCTTTCATAGAATTAGTCGCTTCTTCATTCACTGCCTGACATATTTCTTGTATGGATCTATAGTAGCCATAAGGAATATTAATAGTCTCAAGTGTCTCTGTCAGTGGTTGTTGTCGATACTGAATAGAATAGTCCATGTCATGTCTCATCGTTGTCCATGTATGTGGATATTGAATTTCAGCTAAAGCCACTTCATATTTTCCATTCAGATAGATGGTTCGAGGCATACGAATTTGATAATTCGAAGCCTTGTTGTTGGGATAATAGGTCATACTCGCATTGCTAGGCAAAGTGATGTAAAAGCTTGTCGACTCCATGATGGGAACTAAATGGTATAGGTGCGTTGACGTTGTCTATATACTTCACGATAGCGCGCGCCATTCGACCAAGTATGCCAAATCTCATCCTCATTCACATGGTCTTTTATTTCTCCTTCACAACACGCGCTTGTACATCTTATTTTTACAGGAATAGTTGGTTTATCTTCTTGGCAACAACAACATAGCTCTTTCAACCATATTAAAAATTTTCCCATCCTTCAGGAAACTGTCTTTGTTGACGTTGTTTCATTTCTGTTGTAATGTCGTCACGAGTGGTCTTTTTACTAAACATTGTTTTTGGAATATTAGCATCAACAATTTCCTGGATAAACGGATGCCAACCATGTGGTTTGACTCGTTCTTTTCTTCTTGTCGCCACCAATGCTTCTTTCATCAAATCAACCATGTTGGAATTTGCTATAATATCGCCCGTTTTCAACACAAGTTCATTCTTCTCTGACCATGTCGTACCATATTTCTTCAGTTCGGCTAAAAGTTGTGTTATTTTTCCATGATAGATAGGTTGAAAATGACTTAAAAATAACTTTTCTGGCTTTTCAGGTGGTGATGATGAGGGCTTTTGCTGCCTAGACTGACTTGTTCGTAAATGACGGCCAAGAAGTTGAGACATTTCTATAGCCTTTTCACGTGTTCGTTTCCCACGTAAAAGTGTATTCACTTTCGTTTTGATATCATTTTTCTTTTCTAGCAACATTTTATATTCATATTCAGGAATGAGGACCATTTTCATCGTATGTTTCATTTTAGCAGTAGTTTGGCTAACAAGGGCAATGCCAATCTAGCAATAACTCCAATGAATCCTCCTTTCTGATTAATCAACTTCTTTTTTCGTCGAAGGGATATCTTCTTATCTGCTAGAGTACGAAGCGTATGACGTTCACGTTTAAATTCCTTAAACCGTTTTGAGCTTAAGGGTAAATGTCCTTGCAATATATTCAAACAAATTTCAAACAAGCTTGTTAATTCCTCTTTTGTAGCTTGCTGTAGCAAGGATTTACGTCGTTTAGGCCCACTGCGTGCAAGCAAATGAAGAAACGGCTGGTTCGCTCGAATACGTTTAGACATCTTGACTGCGAATGGTTAAATGAGTTGGTTCTTGTTCATACACTGCTTTATCAATATAGACATAATGTGTATCTTTTGGTAAAATGCCTGTACGAATACGTAGTTGATCATTTGTCTTTGGTTTTAAATCAATGAATAAATAACCATGAGGTTTGCTAGTAGCATCTTGATAGGCTTCTATGAGAAATTGAGATCTTCCAGGATACATTTGTCGTGCTAATGTACTAATTTGTTGACTGTCTCTCGGATTTTTAAACAGAATGATATAATGTGTATTCAAACTAATATTTCGCATCTCTTTCCCTTGATGGAATAAATTATGTACAATAAAGATAATGCTTAGATTTTGATGACTGCTACCAACACTAAAGAGACGTGTCATACGCTCATCACTATGCCATTTCGTCATTAAGTCATCAATGATAAGTAAGTTTGGTTTCTTCGGGTTAAAACGCTCTTCAATGTCATCTGGAATGCCTTGGTAAAATTCCACGCCTTTCATTCCCTTGTACAAAGGCTGATCTGCTGCATAGAGCCATAAAATGTTTTTCGGAGAGGGTTGAATCAACTTTTGTTCTAGAATTTCCTTCACCAGAGACGTTTTGCCACTGCCTGTAGGTCCAGAGACCAAACATGTAAATGGATGCTTCATTGTTGAATGTCTGTTTCTTTCACCCAACTGTTAAACTTGTTTGGCCAACCTAACCACTTGACAAATAATTCTTTCACACCTCCTCCTCGTCTTTTACGTGTTTTCAAGACTTTTTCAATTCTATACACAGATTCAATATCTTTGGTCACTTTCTGTAGTTCTTCTTCATAGAAATGGCCATCAATATCTTCGTCTAAAAAGTCTTTCACACGATACAAATGTATTCCTTGCTTCTTACAACGATGTGTGACAATGAAGACTTCTTGCGTCCATTTGATGTGATAATCGCGTTGAAACACATATTTAATGTGGGAAATGCGAACATGATTGCCAATGTTAAATTTATACTTCTTCTTCTTCGGTTTCAATTTCAGTTTGTCGACATACATATACTTCCACACTTTTGATTCGTTGTCTTTACGAATCTCGGCTGGAGCATATTTATTAGGAAGAGAACCATGAGGTCTATGGTTGTAATTGTACACCAAGTCTGGAAGAATGTCTAAGTAACGGTAAGTTTGATTATGTAGAAAATACCGATACATCATTCCCTTCAGAGTACGAATGACTCTTTCAGCAAAGTTGGCTTTGGTTTCATTCTTTGTGGTATAAGCATGAATGCCTTCTTTCTTCAAAAATGCTTTTACCCATCTGTTTTTAAATTCTGTTCCTTTATCAGACCTTAGAGTTCGCGGTCTTCGTCGTGTGTCATGAAAAATCTTTTGGAAAGCTTGTATGACGCTGGTATGTGATTTATTAGGTATTGGCTGTACCCAAACATATTTGGAAAACACATCAATGACAATGAGTAAAAAGCGTATGTCATCATTATAGGGAGCTATGTTTCCCATATCAGCCAAGTCAATATCCCACATATCATCAATGCCACGTGTAATCACACGTTGTCTTTTGAACCTGTATTTGACAGGTTGGAGTAAACTAAAAGCATCTTGATCCTGTAGCCATTTCTTCACTTGTGAATGTGTGACTGGTTGATTATGTTTTCGTAAGATGTGATACAGTTTGTAAGGACTAGCAAATGCTCCAGGCTGTCCAGGTTTGAAGTAAATATTGGTCAAGTAGTCTTTCCACGTCGACATGATGAATGAAAACCACCTTCTCAACAGAACAGCTTTTATTTTATAACTCAACCAACATCACTTAACTAATATAGTAACTTAACTAACATGTATTTATAACTAACATGTATTTATAACTAACATGTATTTATAACTAACATGTATTTATAACTAACATGTATTTACAGATCAAGTATGGATACAATGGTATGAATCACTGGAGACCATTGGTCTTCAATGAACATTAACCAATGACTGAGTTCATCCAATGTAATAGCATCTACACCATATTTCTCACAACGTTGATTTGCATTATCTAACACTTTATCTAAATGAATGTAATATTTAGCTTCATTCCAATATGTATAAACACATGCAGTATGACAAGTATGTTCTGAACACTCTTCATGTTGACAAGCAGGACAGACTAAATAGGCAAACTTTTTTACAGCGGATAACATTTCTTCACAATAAGCTTTTTGCACAATATATTGTCTCAGTGTCATGTCCGCCATTATGCAGTCTTGTGAGTCTTGCAGCACAAGTCTGTCAGGTTTAGCAAGTTATGCTGCTCCGGCAATGCAAGTCTGTCAAATTCAGCAAGTTTTTTCCAGTTGCTGTTCACTTAACACACTTCTCCATGTTCACACGTCTGCACATCAAGTCTCACACAACAAGATTCTCCATGTTGACTTTGTTTCTGTTGTTTTATTCTGACATGTCGGTTTCTTCCTGTAATAAAATATCTTTTAATATATTTGCTGCCTCTTCTATCATGTTCTTTCTTTGTTTACGTTGAAAACACTCACATAAAACTAAATTTGCTAGTAAGAAAAACATTGTTATCAATTCACTATGTTGTCATAAACATGTTTTAAAAGGTTTTTATATAACTTACTTGATAAAGCTGCTCGGTTTCCTCTTCTTCTTTACAACAATCTCTCAAATGATCCACTACGGTGAAATATACTTCAACATCAGTACGAGCAGAATAAAGTGCAGAATCAAAGTCAAAGTCAGGATCTTCTTCTATTCCAATTTTATGACATTCTCCAAGAAATCTTGAATGCAGTTCAATCACATCAAGACTATGATGTACAACATCCCAAAAAGCATCCAAATGATAAAGTTGATAGTCTGGAGTGCCACAGCAAGCAAGTTTAGCAATCATCAAGTCAATATAAGCATTTTTAAAACATGCATCCATCTTGATTCAGTGTGTCTTGTGAGCTTTTTACTTTGCTTCACTGACTTTAAGTACTCCACACTTGCCGCAGAAGTTGTTTGGTTCACACAACTTGCAATTATACTTGTGGCAGTGGCAATGATAATCTTCCACATATCCACAAGCACCACAATAGTCGCAGGTAAGTCCAAGTTGATTTTGCACGTTCATGTTCTCCAACTGAACTTCAGTCAGCCTTTTCTTGGATAGCTTTGACACCTTCATCCGACCATCCTTTTGCAGCTTGATGATCGTTTTCTTGTCATGACATTCCTCACATGGTGATAGGGCTGAGTTGATGTTGTCCATCTCCTGAAGCAGTGTCTCCCATTCACCATCATTCATGTTGATGTGATGTGTGTATTCTTTCCCTTCAAACCGTGACGTGCGCACAAAACTCACATAACGCATATCCAAGTATGAAATGACTTCAAGCCACTTCGTTTGCGTTAAGTATAGTTTGAAGCCAATGTCGCGTAAATTTTTCAAGCTCTGGCACACAATCTTCCACAAAGATGGTGAATAAGCACACCATCTCTCTCCACGTGTGATGCGTAGAAATGGCCCATATTCTCCATACTCCACAGTAATGGTTAAGTTAGCACTAATTTTAAAGCTGCTGCTGCGCTGCGCTGCTGCGCTACGCTGCGCTGCGTTGCTTGTCTTGTTCTCCATGGCTGCAACAATGTATTGATGATCCACTCCCTCCAACTGTCTGCTGAGAAATGACTTCACTCTGCTGAGTTCACTCCCTTTTATACCCAACTGGTTGCTGAGTCAAGCTTTTCAAACTTCTTGCAAACGTTTGAATTCACTTCAACTCGTCCATGGTTGAATCGAACAAGGTCTGATACATTCGTCGTCAATGGAACATCATCATCATAAAGTAAAATGATTCTTGCAGCTACAACTAACATGAGCTCCACTGCCCAAATTGTATTCGCGTTGATAAATGCTGAATCAATGTCATAAGTTGATATGATAAATGTCAAATCAATGTTATAAGTTGATAGTATATGTAGATCTTCACAGTCACGTAGAAACGAGTCGATGAAATCACTTGGAATAGTCTTTCCGACAGCTTCCCAATGCAGATGTAAATTCTTCACTTGCTGCATCCAATCCCATTCAAAAGTAGGAAGCTTTGAAAACACATAGTTAGTATAATTCACTTTGAAGACGTCGTCCATAGTCATACATCTGTCAAGAAGTAATGCTGACATTGTGAAGTCTTTTCTCGTCACACAATGTATTACTAGTTGACTAGTTGACATGTTTCACTCATGCTTTTATACTACTTCCATGTAATCAAAATATGGTGTGTAACTTTGTTCAAAAATTGCTGACTCAGCAGAATTTTACTTATGTATATGAATGTCTCACTTACAGTTGTACTGCTGAGTTCAGAATCGTCTGAAACGGATAAATATGCAAAAATCACAATTTCGAGGGGAGGGGGGGGGGGTGGTCGACCCAAAAAATGAAAAATGTTCAGAATCGTCTGAAACGGATAAATATGCAAAAATCACAATTTCGAGGGGGGGGGGGGGGTGGTCGACCCAAAAAATGAAAAATGTTCAGAATCGTCTGAAACGGATAAATATGCAAAAATCACAATTTCGGGGGGGGGGGGGGTCGGTCGACCCAAAAAATGAAAAATGTTCAGAATCGTCTGAAACGGATAAATATGCAAAAATCACAATTTCGGGGGGGGGGGGGGGGGTCGGTCGACCCAAAAAATGAAAAATGTTCAGAATCGTCTGAAACGGATAAATATGCAAAAATCACAATTTCGAGGGGGGGGGGGGTCGGTCGACCCAAAAAATGAAAAATGTTCAGAATCGTCTGAAACGGATAAATATGCAAAAATCACAATTTCGAGGGGGGGGGGCAGGGGGGGGGGTCGGTCGACCCAAAAAATGAAAAATGTTCAGAATCGTCTGAAACGGATAAATATGCAAAAATCACAATTTCGAGGGGGGGGGGGGTCCTGGCTTTTTAGGGTCTGTTGCCATGGTTACACTGATTGACAGGTGGAGTTCGTTGGCTTCATGATGATTGACTCGGCCAACACTATCAAACAACTTTCGCTCCAGACTTTCGCTCCAGACAGTATGACCTCATTGTGACCTCATTATGACCTCATTATGACCTCATTATGACGTCATGGATGGCCGCGCCTATCCTAACGCTTATCATGACTTCCGCTCCAGACAGCACTTCCGGTCCAGACGCTATGACGTCACTTCCAGACAGTATGACGTCACAAAGTGGGCCAGAAATCCGCTCCAGACATGATGACGTCACTTCCAGACAGTATGACGTCACAAAGTGGGGCAGAACCCCCGTTTTCCTACTACTATAATATATTGCAAAGAACACAGCTTGAATACGTCTTATTAGCCGGATAGTGCTTGGTTTGTTGACTCGAAGTTTTATTGGCTGGTCAGGTATACGCCGTGTTATCTATTTACACAGTGTGAGCTCGCGCAAAGCTTACTGAGTAAATGTATATTCTGTGATGTTGTTAAATGCTACGCATTTACGTGCAAAAATTACAATCTTTTCACAAGGCGTTTTAACAAAGGAAACGATATCAAAGACGAAAATAAAAAGTGACATGCACATGTTCAGATCAAGCTCTTTATAAGTCCCAAGTTTCCTGGTCGTAGGGCCCATAGTGTCGGAGAAGAAGACAAAAACATCGGAAAAACTGTCAAGAAGAAAAAAAGGACGAATTTTGCTCGCATAAATTCATATAACCCTTGCAAGCCAAAGGCACATAAATAAAGAAATATAATGAATGGCATTATTAGAATATGCATATGCTTATTATTGAATAAATAGTATTGTATCAGTCATTTCTTATCTAAAAATTAGCGATCTTATATATCAGCAAGATATGGCATCGAAACGCTTAATTAAATTTTCCTAATCCAACGCATTCACCTCACTGGACAGAACAACTTTCCTTGTTATCAGTTAGATTAGTGATACAACCTTGGCCTTCATCTTATTCCACCCGCGAATTTTACTTATTTCTTTTCTCCTGTCCTTGGGCGCTTTTAAACTTCAAAATTCATGGAGCTGACCCTCCTCCCCTCCTCTTCCTCTTCCTCCTCCTCCTCCTCCTCCTCCTCCTCCTCCTCCTCCTCAGAATTAATAAAAAAAGAATAGCAAACATTGAAACAAATAAATAAAAAAAACAGTTATTTCTATATTAATAGAGAATCCGAAACACGTGAAAACAAGAGAAAACATGTCTATAATTCTCCCAAAAGACGTGGACAAATGACTGATGTGCGTAAGAGATAGATGTGCCGACTTGTTATACATCCCCCCCACCATCCTCAGCAAAACATGAGAATGGTCTGGAATCAGTCAAGCAATGATGCTGATGCTCTCCGGTGCTATAGTACAGCTCTCACGCTTGATTGCAACAAGAATTCCAAGTATATTCCACTATATCTCTCTCTTTAAGGAGGGGGGATGAAGTGTTTTCTAATCATCGCTCTGAGGCTGTTAAGCTGTGTTTACTTTGAAGTAATTTAGTGGATATTCTCCGAGCCTCCTGCAGCATCAATTCGTTTGTTGTAGTCAATAAAATCCTGTGGAGATTTACTTTAGAAACAAGTAAAACTCTTAATTGAAACCAGAGGCAGTACAAAATTAGAGCACGTAGGAATAACGCGTTTTAGGAGCATATTGTATGCGTTGAACATAACGGCTGGATAAAATTAATTAGAGCAGAATTAGTTGCGCAAAAAATACATATATTTTATCAGTTTTGTCAAGAAAAAATGCTGCTAAGTGTGTCACAATGGGAGCCCTTTACGAAGATGTAGAATCATTTTTCGGAGATATTTTCGCGTGGTTCGGGCGTTTCCTTGCTCGCTATCCAATTGTATTCATTGTGGTCTCCTTAATAACCAGTCTACTTATGGGGTTTGGACTCTTGAATATCACGTACGAGACGAGGGTCGAGAAATTATACACCCCGGCCAGAAGCCAAGCTCTGGTCGAACAGTCGAAACTGACTCGGGTGTTTCCCGACCAAACACGTGACTCATTTTTTGAGCATCAGTTGGTCGGTTTAGGAACGTTTGGTCATGTCATCTTTCGAGCTAAAACAACAAACGGTGGTGAGAACATTCTGAATGCAGAGTCCATATCTGAAATAAAAGAAATCCACGCTTTAATTCTAGAGATAAGTTTAGATGACGATAGCCGTGGGCATATTTATCGCGACCTTTGTGCAACTCGAAACGGTTCATGTGTAATTGACGGTTTAGAAGTATTCAATCACTATGATGAGTCCAATTGTCTGAAGGAAGACAACTTCACATTCGTAAAGGGAAAAGGAAATGACGTCATAGACGCCTTAAGTGATGTATGGTTTGAACAGAACTGCACATACGCCAAAGCGTTCAGGTTAAAATACAACCTGATGCACGACACAGAAGAACACAGGCATTTGAGCATTCTCTGGCAGCGCAAATTCCTGGCCAAGATGGCGGACGTGACGTCACAGCTCCTCAACATCGACTACTCAGTGTCGGAGTCATTAGACATCGAATTAGCAGACAACATCGGCCTTGACACGGCCTACTTCAGCTTAACTATCTGTATCATGGTATTCTACGCGTCATTGGTGAGCACCGGGGGCGATTGGGTCTCCACGCGGATCCTGCTCGGGTGGGCTGGCATAGCGGCAGCTCTCCTCGCCATACTAGCCTCGTTTGGTCTTCTCAGCCTCTTCGGCTTGCAGTTCGTGGACATATGCGGCGTGATGCCTTTCCTTATACTCGGTAAGCACAAGTAAATTGTCACTCTCTATTTTCTAAACTATTGGGCGAGATTATCTCGAAGCTTCGTAGGCTTGACATAAATACATAAATTCCCAGACAGCCATATTATGATACTAGACTATCGCGATGGAAAATGGTAAGCCAATTTGTCACAGCAGGATTGCATCAGGATCTGTCGACTCCCTACAGACAGCAGAAAGATTGATTCCTCTAACAACGGCACCCGAGTTACGTATAACCTGTCTGGTCTGTTTGTTGTTGTTAAGTTTTCAATGTGAATCTCTCACAGACCAGTCGCCGATCAAGGATTTTCTGAGGCTGGAGGTGGGGGAGGGGGTGGCGCATGGTCGGCAGATGTATTTTGGGAGGAGGCGGGAAGGGAGAAAAAGGACATTTTCGCCAATGTGACGAATATTTGTATCAATTTAAAATCCAACCCCCCTCCCCAAAACAAGCACCGCCACCCTTCAGAGCCGCCACTGTGGACGTGCGGTGGCATCGAAAACTACCCAACGATCCTTACAGACACGTTTGAAGTCTGGATTCGCTTTCCAGCCATTATTTTAACACCTGTTTAGCATATCATCTAATATCATGTACATCTGATTACTATTCACAAAACACTTTAAGATGGAATAATAAACAGATATTGACTTATTTTGAGTCAAAAGAAGTATTATTGATCAGTAGGAAAATTTTTCCTTAGGTACACCTAAATGTTGACCTTTAGGTATTATTGACCAGCAAGAAAATGTTGATCTTTAGGTCACCATTTTCGTAACTTGTCAATATTATCTTCATGTTGACTCGAAATATGTCTATATGTGCTTTGTTACATGACTCAATTGCTGTTTGGTTACAAATAACTGCAATATCTATCTGTTTTTTTTAATTCTGATCAACAATGAAAAATTGTAGATTTAGAAATCTACCAATCAGGTTACGGCATTTTCCCCAGGCCATTGAACAGTTTTAATTATGAGTCAGTAAATTTACACTGAGTGATGTCAGAGTTTGGTTGTAAGTCACGATAATAGTTTTAAAATTAACTTTGCATGTTATGGATTCTTTCTTTGATGTATATTTGCGCGGATGAGGCGAAACCAAAATGCATAAACGAATACGAGATAGCTTGGCCTGACTGCACGGCACTCCCTGCACAAAAGAGATACGTCTTCGCTCTGTCATAAACTGTGTTAATGAAATCAGGCCGAGAGGAACAGTGCCAGTTCCTGAAAGGTTAGGATTGTTACTGGAAACCAATGTAACGGTTCGCGGACACATAAATATCATCCATAATGACCATTTTATTCTCTGTAAAGGTCTGGGTGTGGACGACATGTTTATTCTGATGGCGGGATTTCGACAGACAGATATACGTCACTCAATATCCGACAGAATATCCGAGACCTATCGATCATCGGCAATTTCCGTCACCATTACTTCGTTGACTGATATTTTAGCGTTCTGTATTGGCATCACTAGTCCTTTTAAAAGCATCAGGAATTTCTGTGTTTTTGCAGGTATGCATTAAGTATTACATTAAATTATCCCTGATATCTCAACTTCAATTTGTGATATCCAGTTTTTGACACCTTTTTTCTTTAAAAAATTAATGATATGATTTTTTTCAGTGACCCAGTAATAGACAGTAGTATAAAATAAAACATTTACAATGATATTTTTGTTCGACATGAGTAAATGATTGTTTAATATCATTAAATTCAATGTGAGTAAACTTACACAAATAAGAATGTCTTTATGGTTGCATTTGTCAGATCAAAGTTAAAATATTTTATTACTAATGCTTCATTGATTTAAAAGAATTTGCTGAATTTGTTGTATCAGAAATGACATCAGCACTTAATTTGTTATATCATCAATATCACCTTATGTCAAGAATTATTCATCTAACAGATAAGTAGTAAAATGAAAATGGTAGATTCCCTAACACCGTTGCGACGTCGCTAACCAAACGATGTTTTTGTTCGCTAAAACAAGCCGTTCTCCATGCCTTCATGTCACGTATGACGTAGGCTAACAAACTGCTTTTTTTTATTACGTTCAAAAATTATCAGATCTTAATAAGTGTATTGATCTAAGCTTTGTGTTTTAAGGAATGAAACATTAAAAAATTGTTGTGGTATATTTTAGGCGTTGCAATTTTTATCTGCTATATCAATCAGCTGACATTCTTCGGCGGCTGCCTCGTGCTGCATGCCCGCAGAGTGGCCTCTTCTCGTCACTGCGTCACGTGTCTCAAAACGAGGCCAAAACGAGAACTGGAAGAAAAGGGCAAGTCCAAAAAGACGATCCTCTTCTGCTATGGCGAAACGCCGAAAAAGGCACGAACTGACGAGAGTCTTTGCGAGAAGATACCGACCACATATCTGCCGAAACTGCTCATGAATATACCGTCAAAAGTAATAGTGTTTGTATTGTTTATTGTTTATATAACCCTGGCGATCATAGGCGCTTCAAAATTACAAACGGGGCTCAAGCTCGAAAAGATCGTTCCGGAGTCCTCGTACCTGGCCCGCTTTATAGACACAGAGCACAGATATTACCCCCAAAGTGGGCCGTTCGTTATGTTCGTGGTCACAAGCCCTGTGGAGTATCATAAACAAGACGTGCAGAAGGAGCTAGGCCGCGTGCTGGATCAAGCAGCCGATACAATGTACAGCAATAAACAGTTTCAAATATCTTGGATAAAGGCCTTTAACAATTTTGTTGGGAATGATGTGGTTATGGAAGAGCATTATGCAGAGTTCATCAAGCAACTGCGAAAATTCTTGAACAATTACCCAGTCTACAAACACGATCTAGTTTTCAACGAGGACACCAATGAAATAACGTCTTCACGATTTTATGTACGATCTCTTAAATTTATTAATTCGTCCTATGAGGCAGAAATGATGAATTGCATGAGATTCTGGGCTGCGAATAGCACTCTTCCAATGATGGCGTATAGCCCGTACTTTATATTTTACGAACATTATGTGTCTGTCTTGAAAGATACGCTCCTCGCAGTGGGAATCGCAATGATAGGAATGTTATTTATAGCTTTAGCTTTTATTCCTCATCCTATATCTATTGGTTGCGTTCTAATCACGATGGTCTCAATTGTAGTTGGAATGTGTGGTTTTATGTATTTCTGGCACCTGGAACTTAGTGCCATCACATCTGTGCAGATCATTCTAAGTGTCGGATTTTGTGTCGACTTTACTGTCCATATCAGTCACGCGTTCATGGCGGCATCGGGTAAAAACCGCAATCTTCGCGTGAGCCAGGCATTGAAGAAAGTAGGAGTGCCTATCCTGAACGGTGCCGTATCGTCTGTTCTTGGTATACTCATGTTGGCTTTTGCTACATCCTATGTTTACACTACCTTCTTCCAAACAATGTTGTTGGTGATATTACTGGGCCTGGGCCATGCGCTTTTGTTGCTGCCGGTTGTCCTGTCGTTCGTCGGTCCGCGGAGGACGGGAAAGCCGCGCATTTTTATATCCTCTGACCTGCACACGACAAGCGTGACTCATAAAGACGGACATTATACTGTCAACAAACCGGAAGAGCACGATGACGCCACGCAGACGGATCCGGATTGGCAGCACGACACGGATCATGAATTCGGAACCTGTCACACATTACAGCAGAATGTCGAACTGCTGTGTATGGAGTCACCAGAGAGGGAGAATGCCAATATGGCGTTTCCTTTGCTTCAGCCTCAGCCCGTGGTACAAAGAACTAGAGAACCGGAAGTCTGTAACTCGCCCTCATCCATTACCGCGCGACCAGAGGACAGAAAGCAGTCTCAGGATTCCCTCAAACCACCTCGGGCCAGATACAGGAGAAACAGCGCCACACAAGTGGAAGACCTTTCTGAGTTATTAGCCACCTGTGAGTCTCACAAAGAACAAAACCCAGTCATAGTGACGTCAGAAGAACAAACACCAGAACAAGACCCTGTAATAGTTATCCCCAAGCAAAAGCCCGATACTGAGTCCATTACGCCACAACAAACAGAGACAGTTTTAGTAGTAAATACTGAACAAACCGATAGTACCAAGTTGGACGGGGCAGTGAATGCCTTTCCCCAGCAGCTCGCTGTCCAGGACTTATGGAAACAGCTACACGATGTCGCGCAGGAGCCGACGGATGAAGTGCCCGGATGTAACGCCATGAGTACGCTACAGGTATATAATTCTGTTCTGTTCTTGATTATCCCTATTTTTGAATCTGTAAAAGAAAATATGTTTCATATGAAATATGCTTTTCTGCGCGACTAAGTTCAAGATGTGTTCAAAAATGTAAATCATAAATAGTAAAAAGCCTGAAACAAGGACGAAAAAATGTGAGAATTTCAGGATTTTTTTGTGATTATCGAAGTCTCTACAGTGTCTAAATCTTCTGTTAAAAAAAAAAAACAATCAAAACCGACGTTCATCCGACGTCGGGTGTGACGTTTATCCAAAGTTTATGCAGCGTCGGAATGTTTACTGGGACTTTTGCCGAAAAGTTTTTGTGTTTTGGCTGAATTCAGTTGGGACAAGGATAAAAAAAATGATAGAAAAAAACGTCATATCAACAAAATTCCATTTTGCCAGAAACATATTCACATGTTGGTTTTTAAAGGGACTGAATAATATGTAAAACAGTTTTTTTTAAAGATCATATGATGGCTTTATAAATTTGAAAGTGTCATGTTGAAAGGAAATTAGACTGTTGATGTTTTTCCCTTATCATTTCTTTATAATTTATCCCAAAACATTTGCGGTCGAAAGTGCGAATGGGCTTATTAGCCAAAAAAAAAAAAAAAAAGAAAAGAAGAATTTTCTTAAAAACGTATTTTGGCGAGAGGTCGGAAGCACACGTATCCTCATGGCTGTTGTTTTTTTTTAACGATTCGTCAAAAATTGGCGAAAATATTGGCAAAAAACCTTTTTTTTTTTTTTTGTAAAGCTTCACTGGTGCCATTAAAATGGCCTTACAGTTTTACATTTTAAGTGAAGATAACAGGCATTACTATCTAGCTGGCTACTACTTTTTATGTGATTCGCCACAAAATGGCAGAAGTATTGGCGAAAAATAAAAATAATTAAATATAATCTTAATTGACGTCCGAGCAATGGCCTTGCTCTCTTGAAATATTGGTCACCAACTTATCTGGCTATTTTTTTCGTAATTTTGAAAAATTGACAGAAATGTTGGCGAAAAACCAATTTCTTACTAAAATCTTTAAAAATGCTAGGGATATAATCTTACTATCCTAAAATTTTGAATAATGACGGAAGCGGACCGGTTATTTTTTGTGATATATTTTCATAAAATATTAACTGTTGCCATCGAGGTAGCCATGTTAAGTGGAGGTAGCAGGCATTGCTACCCAACTGGGTATTAATGAAAAACCAATTTTTCAGTTAGTTATTAACCAACACTTGAGAAATAAAAGTTTGATTAAGAATTCGGTATTTGGTAATTACTTTGCCAGAACTGTTTTTTTTTTCTTGATTCGGAAAATAGCGGAAATTTGGCGAAAAAAAAACAATTTCTTACTAAAATCTTAACAAACACAAGGGATATAATCTTACGGTCAGAAAATTTTGAATAATTGAAGCGGACATAGGGATATACCTAGCTATTTTTATTCTTTTTATTCGCCAAAAAATTGGGGAATTATTGGCGAAAACATAATTTCTTATTGAAATCTTAACTGACGAAAGGTATGTGGTCTTACCCTCTTTAAATTTTGATCAAAGCTGGTACCTACCTCTCTTTTACTTTATATCGTGATTGGCTAAAATACTGGCCAAAAAGTAATGTTCAAAACATATCTCTTCTTAGAATTTAAAGTCTTAAAATTTTGATGGAAGGCAGGGGGCATACGTGTCTAACTGGCTGTTTTTTTTTTTGCGATTCGCCAAAAGTTGAAGGAATTATTGACGAAAAACCATTTTGTTCTCAACGGGAAATGCGGGTATCTCTGCGCCGTCTAGCGACCCAAATACGCATAACATTAAACATGGCTATGTTTGAATCCATGTTTACGCAGTATAAACTACACCGAAATTCACACAGCGAATTAGACCCAACTTTGAATGATAACTTAAAACGGAAGGTAGAAGATATTGCTATTTATTAACTATTTTCACATGTCCGAATGTAGAATATCCTCCTAAATACTACCAACTATACCGGTAAGGTCAAGGTCAAAAATTTGTATCAGGTACACCACTTCAGATGACCTCTATTCATGTGCCAATTAAGTTTGGTTAGTCTAGCTTCAGCGGTCTTGGAGGAGATGTCTGGAAACCGATTGCTCTATCTCTTACCGCTTTCGAGAAAAGAGCCAACTTCCGGTTTGGAGCTCGAAAGTGACCTGGAGGTCAAGGACACCGGAAGTTATACCTTACGTATCGTCGTATAGGGGGTGGAGGTCGAAAATGAAATGAGGTCAAAATTACCGTTTTCGAGATAAAGCATTGTTTTTCTTAAGTAACGTTTTTCGCGACTTGACCTTGACCATGAAGGTCAAGGTCAAAAATTTTTAATGGGTACCTCAGACCACGTCGTCCTTTATATATGTGCCTTTATACAAGTTTTGCTTTTCTAGCTTCAACGGCCTTGTCTGGAAACCGATTGACCTTTTTCGCGATTTGACAAAATTTTTATCAGGTGCACCACTTCAGATGACCCTCCATACATATGCCAAGTTTGGTTGGTCTAGCTTCAGCTGTCTTGGAAGAGATGTCTGGAAACCGATTCGACTGAAAAAGAGAAAAAAAAATTTAAAAGGGAGGAAAAAAATAGGTGAAGAATTCGAGGCAATCCATCCCCATTCGGTATTTTCAATACCAAGTGGAAATTACTGCGAAATCCATCTGGATCGAAAAATTCTTTTCAAAGACGAATAGCGTCATGTCTAGATATGGATATTTGTTCCTATAAGGGCCTGTGTTGATATCTTGCCCATTAAAATCATATTACACTGTTTTCACCATTTAACCATTGAGTCAATGGGATTTCGTCAAAAAGATTGTATAATTCTCTTATTGATACGGTGACGTATATTTTTTATTTGCTTAAAACATTTGGTATGACGTATGACAAACGGGGGAAAAATGAGGCAATTGTCAATTGTGATTAGGTGTGAATTTTGCATTTTGATTGAAATTTCTTGGTTTTCCAAATGGTTTCTATAGTAAAAGTACGCGACCTTTCAGTGTCTTTATTTCTCTTATAACATGGATGACCCCGCTTTTTCTTTTCAATTTTTGAATGTGTACCCTCAAAGCATTGAACTGTGAAAGTATGAAGGAAATGTCAATCGTTGTTGAGATACCCGTATTTCCCTTTAAATCTTGACTGACTCTTGAGAAATAGCTCCACTATCTTGAAATGTTACGTAGAGGTAGTTGGAATTACTTTATACCTGAATATTACGTTTGTGTGATTCAACAAAACCTGGTGAAATATTGATAAAAAACAGTAAAATTTTAATGGAGACAATATAAATAATCTTAATGTCTTTAAATTTTAGTTAGGTACTTACCTAGGCATGACCTTTTTCGTGTTTCGTTCACTAAAATTTTAATGTTACGCTAGGAATATTATCCTATCATCTTAAGTTTTTGAATAACGGAAGCGGGCACCAGTACTTACCTGGTTAGTATCTTGTTTTTTATGAGGGATCGCCAAATTATTTCTTATTGGAATTTTAAGGCAGCGGGCATTGGTACTTATCTGGCTCTAAATACTTCTTTTATTCACCAAAGGACTGGCGAAAAAATACAATTTTGTGAACTGACGCCAGGGAAATAGCTTTACTGTCTCCTCCTAGGATTTTTGTGGAAACGTCATAAAAAACGTGGGGATGAGGGGGGGGGGGAGGGGGAGGGATACAAGTACCCGTTGACTTTCTGGATTTTACTTGTTTTGTAACTCGCTGAAAGTTTGCTGTAATATTATTTCAGTAAACTTTTTTGTTATATTATTTTTTTATATTTTTTAAAAAAATTTTTAAACCTACATGAGAGATATAGCCTTACTGTCGTAAAAATGTAGTCTGATTTTGTTGCTAACTTTTAGTGAATCGCCAAAAAGCGATAAATATTGACTAAAATTCAATTTTCCTAGAAACGCCAAACATTAGGAAAACTATTCAACGAAACCAATTTTCTTAGAAATGTAAAGACATTCTTTTAGAATTTAGTGAAAATATCATGAAATGCTGATTGAATGCATTCTTGTAAATAGTATTATTCTTGTAATAATAATAATAATAATAATAATAATAATAATAATAATAATAATAATAATAATAATAATAATAATAATAATAATAATAATAATAATAATAATAATAATAGTTATTATTATTATTATTATTATTCAGTTTATCAAAAAATATGGAAATATTGTTGAAAAACTATTTAATAATACATAATAATATATAATAATATATAATATATAATAATAATAATAGTTATTATTATTATTATTATTATTATTCAGTTAATCAAAAAATATGGAAATATTGTTGAAAAACTATTTTCTTATTAAGCTCTTAACTTGTGCAAGGATATGGTCTTATTGTCTTAACATTTTTATCAAAGGCAGATGACACTAGTTGCCTACGTGGTCATTACTTTTTTTGCGATTCTCTCAAAATTTGCATAAATACTGGCGATAAACTTTAGTTTTTGTATTAAAATCTTGACTGCCGCCAGGTACATAGCTTTACTGTCTTGGTTAAATTTTATTTAAGGTTATACTTATATATCATAAATCCTGACATCAGTATCAGTGAGCGAAGACATTGTCCATGGACAGCCTTGTTTAATTATATGTTATTTGTTTTTATCTAAGGCTGATGTCCACGCGGAACAAGAGAATGCTGAAAACGAAAGCGTGGAGCAGCAAAGATGCGTGATCCAGTGAAGAGAATTAGCCGAGTAACTGGCTTTCCATCTATGCTGGTGTTTAAATGTAGAACCATCCGTCTCCCTGCACATTCTATTAATTTTTATGGCGGCATTTCGTGAAGGAGAGCCCGAGCGATAGTTCTCGCTTTGGAAGAGAACATTATAACAGTCCTCACCTTGAAAGAGAGCATAACGACAATGCTCACCTTCATAGAGGATTTGGTGATAGTTCATATTTCGAAAGATGACATGACAGTTCATGTCTTGAAACAGGATATTATGATAGTTCATGCCTTGAAAGGGGACATAGCAGCAATGTTTAATATTAGACTGAAATGAAAAAATGCTTAATATCAGAGAAATCTAAACACTGTCATACAAGACAAAGAATGCAGAAACAATCAGAATTTCAATATTTCCTACAAAAACAATTTCCTCCATTTTCAGTCACAACTCTGTATGAGCAAGAAATCAGCTACTTGTATGCGGTAGACCTAAATTTATTTGATATCTAAATAAGTTAGAAAATGAACATGAACTAAGTTATAAGGATGTGCATAAATTTATTTAAGAAAGATATAACCTCTCTATCGTTTCTCTATCGTTTCTGAGGTATTCATTCTTTCTATTTTTGATTTGGCTTTTTCAGCACAAAAATTTCCATGCCATGTATAACTAGATAAAGCCACCCAGCACCCGGTCTTTGTCGTTGTGTTGACCAAACGGGTGGAAAACTAGAAGCTTATTCCGCTAGCGAAATGTTAAACACTTGACAAAAATTAAAACGCAAAAATACTGGCTTCAATGGGTTATTTCTTGAATAATTTATTGCAAACAACACAGCTTGAATACGTCTTATAAGCCGAGTAGTGTTTAGTTTCTGTTGACTTAAGGTTTTATTGACTGATCTAGCATACACAGTGAGAGCTCGCACAAAGCTCACTGAGCAACTGTGTGTGATGTGGCTTAAATGCTACGCATTAACTTGCAAAAAATGCACTCTTTTCACATGGCGTTTTAACAAAGAAAACGAAATCAAAGACGAAAATAAAAAGTGACATGCACATGTTCAGATCAAGCTCTTCATAAGTCCCAAGTTTCATGGTCGTAGGGCCCATAGTGTCAGAGAAGAAGAAGACACAAAAAATCGTAAAAAGTGTCAAGAAGAAAAAAAAAGGACGAATTTTGCTCGCACAAATTCATATAACTCTTGCAAGCCAAAGGCTTGTCAAGTGTTAATGAGCTCCAAATCGCGCTCTCTCTAACCGTTTTCGAGTTAATGCTCAACTTCCCGTTCCTGATCCTGACTGCGGCAAGGTCAAGGTCACCGAGACTCCTCAGCAAAACAACAAATTCAATTTGTGAAAGAGGACCAAAAAGTTAGTATGACTAAACAGACGACTGGAAGTGCAGGGATTCTCCGGCGAGCAACGGACTGGCAACTAAGCGGTGGCATTGGACAACGACATACTCCTGTACACAAAGACAGCAAAAAACTAGACCGAATTTCGCTACATGTAGCGAAATGGCACCCACTTGCAATGGTACAATCTATCTGGTCAAATACACATTTTTTCAGTGTTTCCACATATACTCAACAAAAAAAGAAACGCAACACCTATAGAGGGGGTTAATTTTTTTCTATTAGTATATTTAATTTTTCTTGTACATTCTATTACTTGGAAAATGATTGTCCAAACAATGTGTCAAAATCATTCCCCGCTCTATCTTACAACTGGAGCGAGCAGTCACGTGACCTAAACTGGTAGTCTAGCACATTGTGAAATAACCGCTGAGAGTTATTGAATTATTTTTTCATAGTCTCAACCCTTAAGAAAAGAGTGCACGTTGTACAAAATTTGAACTTTCTGGAACGATCCTAACCGATGGCACGGTTAACCGCAATTCAGCGAGAGCGTGCGATCGGCATGCTGGAAAGTGGAAAGACGGCAACTGACGTGGCGCGGGCGTTTGGCGTCCACAAATCGACGGTTACTCGCCTGCGAATAAGATTAGATACAACAGGGTCCACATCCGATCGTCCTAGAACGGGCAGGCCACGGTCAACGACCCCAGACCAGGACCGACAGATCCGCTTGTCACACCCTATTCAACCCTATTAGGACACACGAGATATTAGGCTTGTGAACTGCTTTTCGGATACCTTCAGTTTACGTAAGCATTACAGCGTAACGATAAGAATGTAGCTTTGAATTTTTAGAGAAATGAAATTATCTATTGATTCTGAGTCTATACCTAAAATTTTGTTGTTATCTGTCCAGTATTGACAATATAACAGCCATTTGAAAAAGTTGCGTTTCTTTTTTTGTTGAGTATAATTCTTGTCAGCTTCCGAAATATTATCTTGAACGAGGACATCGAAGTAAATATAATGTAGTCTCAAAAAATCAGATTCAGTTTTGTAACCGTTTTTGAGATAATGGTCAACTTCCGGTTTGTGAGATTGACCATGACGGAGGAGGTCAAGGTCACCGAGGTACCTCTTCTATAACGTCTTTTAGGCCCAAAGGGTCGAAAATAAGCTCAAAATCGCTCCACCTCTAACCATTTTCGAGATAATGGTCAACTTCCGGTTTTTGATTCTGGAAATCACTTTGAGGTAAAAAAAAATTGACCTCAATTTGACCTTGACCTTGAATGTCAAGGTCAAAAAATTTTGCGGATTTCACGACATCTCGTCACCCTCTATCTCTGTGCGAAATTCCATCGTCCAACGTCAAATAGCGTAGGAGGAGTTTTCTGGAAACCTCCGCGACGAAAAAAAGAGGGAAGGAATAAACAGCCACATTCTTAGCAAAGCATACCCATTTGCAAACTATGTTTGCAAGTGGGAAAAATAATCGTGACGAAAGGGCTAACAGTCCCACGCGAAAGCAGAATTATCGAAGTTCATGTAGGAAAACGGACGAAATATATTGAACTCGTTGACTTGTGCCATGAGCAGGGTTGGAAAGCCTGGTGTTACCCTATAAAGACTGGGGCAAGGGGATTTGCGGGAAGCTCAGCTTATAGAGCCCTAAGAAAACTTGGGCTCACCGGAAGAGAGAAGGCTAAGAGTGTAAAGCTGATGAGCGATGCGGGCGAGACAGCATTAAGCTGGTTGAGGATAAAAAGAACAGAAAGCAGATGGGAGCATCCCAGCTGGCAAGCGGAGCGTGGAGTCTGATCGCGCCGGGCCGATTTTGTAAGTAGTTTCAAGCGCCGAAACAACCCAAGACGCACAGCGCTACAATGATTACCCCGCTGGCTTAACAGACGTAACCGCAGATGCAGTTCGCTGTTCGCTGTAAGTTTATTCACATGTAACTTCGATAAGGCCCAAACGAAGCTTGCAAGTGGGAATTTGCTACCGTGAAACTAAGATCTGTTCGTACGATTCAGATTTCAGCTATAGAAAATGAACATTTGCAAAACAGCTAAACACACATGTTTCCTCATGCTTCAATACTGATAAATGTATTAGAAATTTATTGGAAATACTGGTAAATTTGTTAGAAATAAATAAAAAGCAGCAACAAAAAATCGGGAAAATATTGATGTCCTTTTTGTCTTTTTCGCAAGGTTCCATACAGGAGTGCATTGTTACCCTTGGACGACCCCCTGCTGAATCTCAGTTCGTTTTATTGTACGAGTACATTGTTAAGCTGTGACGACACCTCGCGGAATCTCAGTCCGCGTGATTGTAGTGCACGCTGTTGTCTAACAGCTGAACTCTACGGCAGCTCGGTCTGTTGTGTGTAACACCTTTTTACTCCGGAGACCCACAGGGGATTCCGCAAAAATGCCAATAAAAGAGAGGGAATATTTTTTGAACTATCCATCCGTTCTGTGTTTTTTTTTATACAGATAAATCTCCTCATAGGTCAGCTGATACCACCCGCGTACCAACTGGTTACCATGTGTGTCCATGACTTTTTAAAACGACAACTAAACGCAGAGTGTTGTGTTTGATATTTTACCCCCTTTTGACACCATGCGCGGAGTTAAGTTCCGAAAGAACCCCCCCCCCCAAACTTTTCTGTGTAACCGAATGAAAATTACCCCCCCCCCTCATCTCGTTTTAAGAAAATTAGCACTACGTGGGGACCGCATCTGGCCTCAAAATTACCCCTTTCTCCTCGTACATGGACACACACGGTAACGTATGCGACAAAAATGCCCCTCCTCGAGGAATTTGGTTGTGACTCCGACAATATACAACATCGATTTTCTACATTGACGACCGCTCAAGTCTGCTACAACTGATAAACTTGTAAGGGTATATGGATCACATAACATAAATGTTGCATCATCATATCGTCCGTTTGATTCACACCACGACGATTTTATGTGGGCCTATCCAGCTATGGATGTTCCCCTCACCACTCCTCCTCCCTGACCCCCTTAAGAAAATTCTAGGCTGTGCATCAAAGAGGAAATCAATATGTGTTTTGTCAGGAGGTCGAATATTGTTGATACTTCTTATTACGTGCAGATAGGCCAATTGTTGTGGTTTATTTTTATCCCTGTGCACAACAGAGGGCGTGTGTCTGCCGCGAACATCGCTATCGACCGCAGCACATGATCCTTGGCCCAAATGTACTGGCATTTGATACAGTGCGAATTGGCGTCGGTACCACAGCAATGAACACCAGCATAATTTTACGTTATAAATAGAATTTATTCACAAACACCGTACATATTAATAGCAACGAAGTTCGGACCTTAGTACCAACGGGGCTTCTGTGTCACCTCGGGAGCGCGATCCCACTAGTGGCCCATCTGAACAGTCCAACGCCGATTTGAGGTTGTGACGTTGTCCAGACCGAGACACAACGTTAACTGTGTAACATGGTCCTAGCAGTTCTTACCAACGCCTTTGACACAAGGTTGAATAGACTATGGATAAGCAACGTTGTTTAGACATTGCGTTTGCAGAAACCAAAACGTCACATTTCCCCGACGTCTGCTGGATGACCCAAGGTTGGGGTGCTGTGACGGAGGGTCGACCACACTTTGAATGTCGCTTTCAGTATTCTAGACATTTATTGTCTGGAGGTCTGTGCATCTTCACTACCGACGCTGATACCGACGTCTATACAATGTCACTTCTGAAGTCTCTACGATACCTGGACATAGAAAGGATTGTCGGAAAGAGGGTTGTGTGGGAAAGAAAGGGAAGTGGGAAAGAAAGGATTGTGCTATAGAAAGGGGTGTGGGGAAGAAAGGGGTGTGGGAAAGAAAGGGACGTGGGGAAGAAAGGGGTGTGGGAAAGGAGATAGGGAAGAAATGTGTGTGGGGCGTCCTTTATATATGTGTGGGGCGTCCTTTATATATGTGTATGGCGTCCTTTATATGTGTGTGGGGCGTCCTTTATATGTGTGTGGGGCGTCCTTTATGTGTGTGTGGGGCGTCCTTTATATGTGTGTAGGGCGTCCTTTATATGTGTGTGGGGTGTCCTTTATATGTGTGTTTAGCTTCCTTTATATGTGTGTGAGCGTCCTTTATGTGTGTGTAGGGCGTCCTTTATATGTTTGTGTTGCGTCTTTATATGTGTGTGGGACGTCCTTCATATGTGTGTGGGCGTCCTTTATATGTGTGCAGGGCGTCCTTTATATGTGTTTGGGGCGTCCTTTATATGTGTGTAGGGCGTCCTTTATGTGTGTGTAGGGCGTTCTTTATATGTTTGTGGGGCGTCCTTTATATGTGTGTGGGGCGTCCTTTATATGTGTGTGGGGCGTCCTTTATATGTGTGTAGGCCGTCCTTTATACGTGTGTGAGGCGTCCTTTATATGTGTGTGCCCTACAAAACTGCCGACGCATAAACGACGTCGTTAATCTCTAAATTGCATCGGCAGCGTTGGCAGCGGATTTGAAACATCGTTTATACGTTGGATATACGGCGGAATATATACGCATTTTTAGAAACATCGTATATGCATCGAAAATGCGTCGGAAAAAAGATGCCGATATTGCCAACGCGTATTATACGTATTTTTTTAAACGTCTATAAAACGCATATTTTCCTATGTATAAACGACGTTGGAAATACATCGGAAAAAAGATGCCGATATTGCATTTGTATATTATACGTATTATTTCATACGTCTATAAAACGCATATTTTCCTATATATAAACGACGTCGGAAATACATCGGAAAAAATATGCCGATATTGCAATCGTACATTATACGTTTTATTTTATACGTCTATAAAACGCTTATTTTCCTATGTATAAACGACGTCGGAAATACATCGGAAAAAAGATGTCGATATTGCAATCGTACATTATACGTATTATTTTATACGTCAATAAAACGCATATTTTCCTATGTATAAACGACGTTGGAAATACATCGGAAAAAAGATGCCGATATTGCCAACGTGTATTATACGTATTTTTTATATTTCTATAAAACGCATATTTTCCGATGCTTATTCGACGTCGGAAATTTATCGATTGACGTTTTGTAGGGGACATTATGAAGAATCAATAGTGGAGCATTATGAATATACTTGAAAATTATCATTTGCCTCAATAAACTATCCCTCAGCAAACATAAGGGAGGATAGGACAATACAAATAACTAAATTTAAAAGAGCCAGCGGTAACAAAAAACTAAAATGTAAGAAGTTAACTTTTTGGGACGAAATAAAAACGTTAGACCACTTAATTACACTCACGAGGCAGCAGCCGCCGTGGAGTAGAGGTATGTTCCGCGCCTAGGATGCAAGAGGTCCCCGGTTCAAACCCGAGTAAGTACTAGTGTTCAGTTGCGATATATAATGCTATGTTGTATATTAATATGCTATGGTGTATGTATGAATATGTGAATATGTGAATTATGAATGGTTGGTAAGGTTCAATGGGTCAGTTAAGGTCAGAAACATTTTTTTTTCAAATGCGCGAACGCATTTTATACGTCTAAAAAACGCATATTTTCCGATTGTCACTTGGTCGGAAATGCGTTGGAAAACCTCGGAAATACGCATTTTATACGTATAAAAATCATCGGAAGTTCGTCGGAAATGCATCGGAATATAAACGTATAACCGACGTATAACCGACGTATAGCCGACGGTTGGTAATACGTCGGATATGCGTCGAATATATGCATAAAAAACTTCGTCGGAAAATATGCACATAAACGACTAATAAACGATGAGCAAAACGGAAAAAATATGCGTATATCCGACGTATGTTGCCGATATTGCCGACGCATTTTATATGCATCTCCGACGTCGAAGAATTTGTAGGGTGAGGCGTCCTTTATATGTGTGTGGGGCGTCCTTTATATGTGCGTAGTGCGTCCTTTATATGTGTGTGGGGCGTCCTTAATATATGTGTGGGGCGCCCTTTATATGTGTTTGGGGCGTCCTTTATATATGTGTGGGGCGTCCTTTATATGTGTGTGGGGCGTCCTTTATATGTGTGTGAGGCGTCCTTTATATGTGTGTAGGGCGTGCTGTATATGTGTGTAGGGCGCCCTTTATGTGTGTGTGGGGCGTCCTTTATATGTGCGTAGTGCGTCCTTTATATGTGTGTGGGGCGCCCTTTATATATGTGAAGGGCGTCCTTTATATGTGTGTGAGGCGTCCTTTATATGTGTGTAGGGCGTGCTGTATATGTGTGTGGAGCGCCCTTTATATGTGTGTGGGGCGTCCTTTATATGTGCGTAGTGCGTCCTTTATATGTGTGTGGGGCGCCCTTTATATATGTGTAGGGCGTCCTTTATGTGTGTGTGGAGCGCCCTTTATATGTGTGTGGGGCGTCCTTTATATGTGCCTAGTGCGTCCTTTATATGTGTGTAGGCGCCCTTTATATATGTGTAGGGCGTCCTTTATATGTGTGTGGGCGCCCTTTATATATGTGTAGGGCGTCCTTTATATGTGTGTGGGGCGTCCTTAACAAGTGCCATCACTCCTCCCCCCAGTCCTGTTAAATTAAATTAAGTGTCTTTCAATAAAGGTCTACCAACTTTTTATTTTTTCTCCACCCATGAACTGCAGTCTTTTCACTGCAACCATTTCACGTCCCCCCTCCCCACCTCCCCTCAAGATGTGGAGCGGAAATTCTCAACATCCTGTATATTTATGGGGATTGCTATATATATATATATATATATATATATATATATATATATATATATATATATATATGTAATATATATATATATATATATATATATATATATATATATATATATATATATATATATATATGTGTGTGTGTGTGTGTGTGTGTGTGATTGAATCTCAGAGTGAACCAATGTTCATTGTTTCAATAGCTGAAATAATTTATGAAGCACAAATTTCACATCGTGCACCGTACCATTTGGTTTTGATGTTACAAGTTCAGCATCAATGTACCCCGTTTCGTGCGTCTATACTTTATGGGTGGTTCCTCAAGAAACATCATAACAATTTGGATGATTCCATTTTTCTGTCCAGATTACCTTTGTTACTTTACTACAGCGGGACATACAAGTTTGTGGAGCTCAATAAACAATACCTCCCAACCATTTCTTCTTTAATTTATATATAGATTTCTATTTTCCACAGTTCACTATTCAATGTAATGGGTAATTATTTCGAAAGCTATTTTTATTTTCAACAAGATTTACCACAGCTTTTTATGTCCCTAATAATAGAACTGTTATATCATCAACAACAGACACCTAGATATAACCACGCAGCCATTCCGGGTGAACACGTCATCACTTTTTCATCATTTTCTTCATTACAGTGAACAATTTTATTTCCACATTCTCTGACCTTTTAGTTGTTGTATGACGTGAACTCTTCACAATATAGATGCAATCTTTTGAAAAAAGATAATGTATTTCGATATGTTTTAATGAACTGTAGTTATTATAAAAATACAACGAAACTTGAAAAATGTGTTAAAAATCAAATGTCAAAAGCATACGGTAGTTTCCTATATGATAAACAAATTTATTATGTGCTCCCATACAGTTGCACTTCTATGGGGGTTGGGGTGGATGGGTGGGGGGGGGGTAGGGGTAGGGACAGATGATTACCGCTGAGTTTTAAAGATAGCTTTATATAATGACCCGTTACTGTCATCATAGCAACTGCATTGTTGCCATACCCAAGATAAAAGCACTGCTTTAGGGCGTGACCATGGCAAAAAATGAAACAAATACAACAGCAAATTCAAAAGGAAAACTAGAACGTCACTTCGCTAGTGAAATGTTAAACACTTGACAAAAATTATAACGCAAAAATACTTCCTTCAATGGGTTATTTCTTGAATAATATATTGCAAACAACACAGCTTGAATACATCTTATAAGCCGAGTAGTGTTTGGTTTCTGTTGACTTAAGGTTTTATTGACTGATCTAGAATACGCCGTGTTATCTATTTACGCAGTGAGAGCTCGCACAAAGCTCACTGAGCAACTGTATGTGATGTGGGTTAAATGCTACGCATTTACTTGCAAAAAATACACTCTTTTCACGTGACGTTTTAACAAAGAAAACGAAATCAAAGACGAAGATAAAAAGTGACATGCACATGTTCAGATCAAGCTCTTCATAAGTCCCAAGTTTCATGGTCGTAGGGCCCATAGTGTCTGAGAAGAAGAAGACACAAAAAATCGGAAAAAGTGTCAAGAAGAAAAAAAGGACGAATTTTGCTCGCACTTAAACATTCAAGGCGGTGAAGGAAAACACAGCGCATAGGGACTTCGTCTCTAGCCTCAATAAAACACATTGTTTTTATATTTAAAATTTGGGTGATATTTTTTTCTTGTTGAAAATTGTTAATTGACGAAACAATGACAATATTTTCCGTTCAACAACACGCATTACAATTTGCAATTTGCCCTGTAACACAACACTAACCCAACTAAAATACAATTATCAATTAACATGAAATACGAAAATGATCAGCTGTGACGTTTGTAACGTAAGTACCCAGACACGTCATATCGATGACGCGGTACTACGGGCGCCGTTTGTTTATCGCTTATACGTGAACTGCTGATTTTTTTTGAAAAATAAAAACCAGGATGGAAGCTTGGGGACGGAGGCGGGTTGACCCGTGCGCTAGGGCGAAAGCAGGCAAAAAGGGATCGTATCCCTCTGTTGCCCGGAGTTTTACCGACTGTGCTCCGCCCCCCCCCCACTTCCCTGTTCGCTAATTATTAACCAATAGATGCAAAGGGAAAACAGCGAGAGGATTTGGGTACCATTACACAGTGACACCGCGGTAAGTTTAAAAACAAATAAAATTATCATTTAACAAAAATTCATATACCCTTGCAAGCCAAAGGCTTGTCAAGTGTTAATAAGATATGCAAAAACAGCAATATCAGCAACAAAATTCAACAGAATGGTTAGAAATATTTTGAATGTTCATGCGGAGTCTGAGTCCGCCAGGATCTTGAAGAAACTATGCTTCATTGGTCCTAAGCAATCCATGCGGGCAGTCACAGTGATATCCTAAAACATAGGAACAAAGACTGATTTTAAAACAAACGTTTTCATTGCCCATTACCTGTGAAAGGATAATAATAATAATAATAATAATAATAATAATAATAATAATAATAATAATAATAATAATAATAATAATAATAATAATAATAATAATAATAATAATAATAATAATAATAATAATAATAATAACAGCATAAGCAGCATCAGCAGAAGCAACAACAACAACAGACACTTGTGCACAGCTCATGTCTGTTAGCACAGGAAATCCGTACCAGATGTTTTTTTTGTAAACTCTTCTTCTGTTTGTGTATTTTGGTCTAGCACGATAACTTTGTCTCGTTCATTTAATGCAATGTGAAAAACTTAAACGTGTTTCAAAGTGTCATGTCCTGCTTTGATATCCTCTGATTAATGGCATCATACGCAACAGTCATGCAAATCAACACTGTTTACACCATGTATTTGGCCTAATCCTTTTGCATTCAGTTTCCTCCCGGACACTTACCATTCCATTCATTGGCATCAGCTGCTTCTACATCAGCTGTTATCTGAATTAGGGTGGCTGGTGGCTCTGCTGGTTGAATTACAGCTTGTCCGAGTGCACCACCCGGCGTCTGGTTTGGCGGACCGTCACCGCAGTCAACTCCATTTGGATGACCGTCACCACGGCCAGCTTCCTGGTTTGGCTGACCGTCACCTCGGCCAGCTCCGTCGTTTGGCTGACCGTCACCTCCGCCAGCTCCGTCGTTTGGCTGACAGTCACCTCGGCCAGCTTCCTGGTTTGGCTGACCGTCACCTCCGCCTGCAACCTGGGTTGGCTGACCGTCACCTCGGCCAGCTCCGTCGTTTGGCTGACCGTCACCTCGGCCAGCTCCATTTTGCTGACCCTCATTCTCGTCACCTCCTTCTCGTTCTGGAAAACATTGTTAATCTGCATGAAATTAAACCCACTGAACTCGTTGTTTCACATACAACATATCATATCAGTATATTTAACTAAGAAAGACTCACCCTAAAAATGTAAACCACCGCCTGCAGATTTCGTCACGCGGGTCTGACGTGTGTGGCGCCAGTATAGAGCACAGAGATTGGCTGGCTGAAGTACTAGGTGTACTAGATGCCTTCCTATATGCCGAACCGAAAAAAATAGATTTCATATTTGTAAAAATTGAGCATTTGTTTTGAGTTATATAAGGGAACACAACATATGTGTAGTGACCACCCATATATCTATCAATCGCATTGTGTTGCGACCTTACCCCGTTTGTTGTCCCGAAGTGCCGCCTGCCTTGCGGTGATGGCAGTCATCATTTCGTTTTCGGCTCTCGCACTCATTTCTAACTTGTTGGCACGCGCAGACAGAAGCTTGTCTGGTGTAAATTGCATCAAATGGCGCGATATGTTGCTTCTCATACAATGCCCCACGGCTGTTCACTGGGATTGTTTTTCTCCGGATGCCCGGCAAATACAGGGCAAACCTGAAACCATCGATATCAATGACAAGTTTTTGCGGTTTTACACAAAACGAATACGTTTTAAAATCTGGCTGAATGCGTGTAAACTTCCGTTATCAATTTCTTCCTTTGGCTAGTAATGGCAGGATCCACAAATTTTGCACTCACGGGTGGGTGGAGGGGCGGTCTGGGTGTGTGTTTCTACTACAGTTAGTGCCAGTGAAGGGTGGGGGAGGGGGAGGGGGGCTTGAGTGGGCACTTGGGGTGAAATGTGTTACCATGCGTGTCCAAAAAATGCAGAGAAAAGGGGAAAATTTTGAGGTGAGATGCGGTCCCCGCGGAGTGTCAATTTTGTTACAAAAGGGGGAGGGGGGGGGGGGGGGTAATTTTCATTCAGTACTCCACGTTTTCCACACAATGGGGATTATTTCGGAATTTCACTCTGTGCTTGGTCAAAAAGGGTTAATTATTTCACAATTAGCACTCCGCGTTTAGGCGTCGTTTCAAAGGTCATGGTCATGAGTGCCTCCACCGCCCCCCCCCCCCGGTGTGAGGGAGAAACTTTTGGTGCACATACTTTCAGGATGGTCACAAGTCAGCAATGTTTTACGTATGCTACACAATTTAGAGTTCTTTAAATTCAAAGGGAATCTACCCTGTACATTTCGAAAGCATTTTTTTTTTTTCAAAATAATGGTCAGAAATGAAATATCGTAGAATCGGCATGTCCATTAATTAATCGAGTTAGGCTTAACTTCTAGGCTTAACTGAAATTCTTCTAGCTAGGAGACACTGAGTGGGAGATAGGATGAGAAGAAATGCTGCAAAGATGTCTTCTTGGCGTTGTCTAACTTTTTATTGAGCTTAGCGGCCGATAGTAGGGACTTCCCTCCCCGCTCCCACTAAAAAAAAAAAAAAATCAGGTCATTGCATTTTCATGGACTTGGCCATTCCGAAAGAATGGATCTTTCGTTAAGCACATCCACAACAAAAGAAAGAACTTCCGGGAAGAGAAATCATGTTTTATAAGATGTTGCAAAATCATGATTTTGTTGGAGTGAAACTTGACTCCCATCCAGTTTAAAATTTGGTAAAAACGCAACATCGGTTCCAGCGTCCTATCGGCGTAGGACTCGGATTAGCCACCAGAAGCATTGAGACAGCACAGAGCGGATTTTGGGCAGCCCGCCAAGCGGCATCGACAGTTTGCGCGCTACTCGCCTAAGCAGATGGCAGCAGACAAGTAGTCAGTCCTGTGTGATTGGACATTGAACGTAGTACCAGTGCTACAGGCTACGGGGGTGGGGGGGGGGGGCATCCTCTGTGCCCCCCCCCCCGGCCTTTCCTCTTGTAGGACGTATGTCCCTTGGCCTTTGCTCTCCGCAACGCTTTTTCAAAAAGTCTTTCAGAGAGAAGAAAAATAACTTGGAGTAAATGCCACAAAACGAATTCTAATAATTATTGACATACCAGAGAACAGGGTTCTTTTTCATAAATGACCATCTGACGAATTGCGCATTGCAATTAACAATTGCGATTAACATACAAGAAGACATGTTGGTTTTTGATCATTAATCACAGCAGACTGCGAGGGATTACCTACAACCTCAAACTTTAATGACAGCAAATTGTAATTTTTGTTGTTATATCTAAGGATACTTCTGAAAGACCTTGTTTAAATTAGGCTGAATTAAGTCATCTGAGATGTTAATCTAAAATAAGAATTACTGCAACATTTTCATTTTAGAGTTGTATTTTAAAATAACTTTAGAACGTACAGAAATGTGACTGATGATTCATTTAAGATTCAACACAAAATTCCGAAGGTGTGTGGTTATAAACTTTTGCAAACTTGAAAGTATATCAGTATTTGAATCGTCCTTTTTTTCTTTCGAAAAAGCTAAAACAAAACCTGCGTTGCGGGGGGAGCGGAGGCAAAGGGTTGAAGGGGACATAGAGTCTACGGGGAAAAGGGACAGTGAGCATAGATCCGGGGTGATAGGACCCAGGGTGGGGGTGGGGATCCGGGGTGATTGAACCCAGGGTGGGGGTGGGGAGCAGAGGGCCGGGGCACAGGGTCTAGACTCATTTGGTAGATGGCACCCAATTAGTTACGGTTTCTTCCATACAAACGGGATTTCCGCCAATTATTACCCCACAACTATAGAGAGACAGCATGGCGTTAAACACCTGGCAGTTCTAGACTGGGGTAGCGGATTTATAGCTTTTGGGTGATAATTAAAAAAATGACTAAGCACCACCCTCTGTTTTAAAACAGCCGCTTTCCATCAAGCATTCCTCGTACAGCATGTATAAATACTCACGCTAAACCTTTGCTTCGACGTTTGCTTTTTCCACATTATACAACAACATTCTTTTTTTATTATTATTAAAAACATAATCCAATTCTGAAATGTATTATGTATATTTTCTTTTCATTGCTAAAGTTAAATTAAAATTATTTACATTCATTTACATATGTTTGTTGTTATGTTATCTTACCCTAAAAATGTCTATTTGATTTTAATAAAAAACAATCCTGCCTATATGGAAATCGCTTTGCAAAAAAGAAAGAATACTGTGTGGTTTGCGGTTTATATAACTTGTAAGAGAGCCACGCTATATCGAATAAGTAATGTCAGTCGAGACCCACATTCACAACACAACGTTTCATATTTAACAAACTTTTGCATTCAAGTTTTAAAAAATTGAAATCTGATAATTCTATCTGAAGCTTTAGATAAATAATCTTTTGATAAAATAAGAAGGAAATAAGTAGCGCGTGCGAACGGGTTTGAAACAGTGAATTAAGTGCAGTTTTAATACTGACAACGACGTTTAACTGTATTCATGTTCTACTCTGGAATTCTAAACTAGACCGTTTTTGCTACCGAGTGGTGAAAATTACACTTGGGGGTCACGAAAAATACGATTCTAAGCATGTTATATATCGTCTTTTAGGCCAGAACGTTCGAAAATAAGCTCAAAACCGCTCTATCTCTAACTGTTTTCGAGATAATGGTCCACTTCCGGTTTTTTTACTTTGACCATGTCCGAGGAGCTCAAGATCATCGAGGTACCTCTTACCCATGGTCTTTTAGGCTCAAAATCATCGACCTATCTCTAACTGTTTTCGAGATAATGGCCAACTTCCGGTTTTTGACTTAAACCATGTTCGAGGAGGTCAAGGTCACCAAGGTACCTCTTACCTATGGTCTTTTAGGCCCAAAGGGTCGAAAATAAGCTCAAAAATGCTAGTGGCCATCTTCCGGTTTTTGACATTGACCATGCCGAGGATGTCAAATGTTCTCTAAGGTCATGGTTTAAGAAAGTGCGGCTTTAACGGCGTCTAATTACCCTCTATCAGTGAGCCAAATTTCATCCCTCTTTAGTAATTGGAAAAAACCCAAAACGCTGCAGCCAACTTAAACTTGCACCCGCGTACTGTGATGGCTTTCATTGAGAGTTGGGCGATCAATACACCGAGGCTGATATCATGCCAGCTGAAACTACTGCTCTCAGCTTCTTGCCGCCTGTTTCGCAAATTTGTTTTGTCGTTTTTTAATTGAAAAATTAAGCGAATGTAAAAAATACAGGAGGATCAACTAGACATATTGAAGTTATCGTATCCAAATTTCATCTTTCTAGCGCCAACGGCCTCTGACTAGTCCCACGGACAAACTCCAAAAACGAAAAAAACAAAAAACAACTGCGAGTAAAATTTTCGTAAAAATTCAATACACTAATTGATTTTGGCAATCCCCAAGTGTAATAATTCTGATCTGATCCGATCTGTGTTGATCAATAAACTCACTGCTATAAAATACAACAACAATATATACACATATGTAATAAGTAGTTCAGGAGTGGGATTGGGGAGGGGGATATGGCGTGGAAGCGGTGGAAGGGGGAGGGGGTGAGAAGTGAGGCATTGCGCACGCTCACATTACAGTGTATGGGTGAAGTCAAAATCTTGCTTTGGGGGGGGGGGGGGCAGCCCGAAACTTTGCAATGTATATTTTTTGTTGGCACCTAACAGTCCTTCTGAGCGTCCGTGATTGCATAACATGTTGTTGCCCATCAAATGAAAATTTTGCTCTTGCTCTCAGCGACTGAAGCAAACGACACGTGTGCCCATCTAAGTATCTGAAATTCCATGACTCATGTTAATGTTACTTTGATTTTTTACCAATTGCACATTCGAAGAAAAACGCGGCGTGATAAGTTGACAGAAAATCTGTATAATTTGTACAATGTTACAAGGAATTGCAATCAAAATTTTCTAATATAGAGTGAAAATAAACCAAACATATATTCTTTCGACACTATCTTTAGCTGAGCTTCTAATCCGTTCTGACAGGTGTTTTCTGAGGCGGCTTCTAATCCTTCCTGTTTTTACCCGGTGTTCTTCGCACTTCAAAATCATTCGTATCGACTTTTTAAAACGATTCTTAAACGCGGAGTGCTAAATTTGAAACAGTATCCCGTTTTAAGCCGAACGCCGGCTATATTTCCGACTGCTGAATAAGAATTGCCCCCTTTTTGAAGGAGGCTAGAGTGCGAACAGCGTCTGGGTCAAAATTGGGTTCCGGACCATACCCCCCTGCCGGGAAAATACCTGCTGGATTATACCACACACCGACAATACCCCCCAGACCATACCCCCCAAGGACCATACCCCTCCGTGTCAATAACCCCCCCCCCCCCCAACCAGAACATTTCCAATTTTCAACGTTACAAAAAATGAAAGGAGAAAGTACAGCGACATGTTTTATGTACAGCGGCATGTTTTATTTCTCCCGAACACTATGTTCAATCTTTAGATCGATATATCGAGTCTGCGTCTCATTCACAGTCAAATCTGCAAGTTCATAGTCCACATCTTTCGAAACTGAATATAGTGCGCTGTTACACGGAGGTAGTCCAGTATATTCTGTGCAATAGCTTTTATCAATGGACAAAAACCATGTCCAATAATTTAGTGACTCCGGACAGACCGTAACCAATAAATTTTGGGACTCCGGACAGGCTTAGCACAAATTGTAACAACTCCGTTGGGCAGCACAATTAATTGCAATAAACTGGGGCGTGAATTGATAATTGGACTTATTGAACGTAAGCATTAAATTGCAATTATACCCCTTTCAACTAGATCATAGCTTTTAACTACAGATCACAGAACTGCAATTATACCCTTTCAACTAGATCATAGCGAAATGGCCTAGCCTTTTACTGCAGATCCCAGAACTGTATTAGTTTGTAATGAAAATTCTTAAAATGAAAATAGCAAAAATGATGGTGGGGGGGGGGGGGGGGTATTGGCACGGAGGGGGGTATCGTCCTATGGGGGTATGTTCTGGGGGTATTGTCGGGGGTATCATCCAGGGGAGTATTTTCTGGGGCGGGGTATTGTCCTAGACCAGTCCAAATTACCCCCATCCCATTTCCCGCCGCCAAATAGGCAACCCGGGCATTTCCCATTTTGACTTTTCTTTCGTTTGCAGTAAAATTACATAAACTGTTCATCAAAAAGGAAAGGCTGTTCCATATATTATATTCGCGAGAGAATTTGCCTTTGTCACGAATTGCTCAAAATTTGCCTTGTCCATTAGGCAATACCCAGTTCAAAGAATTCCATCAAAAAAAATTGCCAGTAATTTGTCATAAATTTGTCACTAATTCGTCAGTTCACAACTTGTCACAAGTTCGTCAAAACTTCGTCAAATCAATTGAAAACCCCAAACTCGTCAACCTGACCATGACTAACTCAGCAATGAAAATTGGTCAAAAATTTGTCTGTGTGACTGGCTTGTCATTTTTTTCACCTATTTGCCAAGTCCTAATTTGCATTTTGTCAGCCACTCCCTGTCGGGAGGCAGCATCATGAGGGGGGGGGGGAGCAAACCGTCCCACCAGGGGGGGGGGGGGCGAACACACAAGCACGAGCCCTTTGTTTACCAACACAGCATAATGCACCACCATAGTTGGGGAGAGATACACATTCACTCGCCACCAAACAGGAAGGTGGGAGCGTGCAGCTTCAAGCTTTATCTCTCCAACACACAGCAAAGTGGGGGAGCGAAGCTACACCCCGGCACCAGTGCTAGGTCGAGGCGTACACTCAGGGCCCACCATGCACTACAGTGGGGGAGAGTAACAATACCTCGACACCACAGTGCAAGACTGGGGGCGTGTATTTACATCGCCGTCACGCAGCAAAGTGAGAGAGAGCAGCTAAACCTCGCCACCATACAGCAAAGTTGTATAGCGCAGCCACGCCTCGTCACCCCATTGCAAGGTGGGGGCGTGTACCAGCATCGTCACCACACCGCAAAATGGGGAAGAGCAGCCACACCTCGCCGCAGCCACAAAAACGTTGACACAATTTACCCATTGACATTTTTAAGCCAATGCACTTTTGAAGTCCACAGAAAACAACGCTTATATAGGAGAGGAGGGGAAGGGCTGAGGGAGAGGTTAGATAGTTCTTCGTTGTAGCGGTACGGTACGGGGTTGCCATAACGGTCTTCGGCTTCGACGTCAAAAACGCCGAAAAACCGATAGAAAACGCCAAAAGCATTTCGCTTGCCTGAACTGAGGTCAGGAATACACCAACTGGTAACAGGCGTCTGACCAGTTGTGACCAATTTCCATCAGCCTCGAAACTTGTGTTTGTGTACATGAATCGTTCAAAACAAAAATACTGATGCGTTTCGTTTGTTTACATTTTTAGCAGTTATACATGTTTGGGTCAGTTTATTTTCGTATGAAACTGTGAAGAAAAAAAAACACATTTCGCTCTGGTGATACTTGTTTGGATCAATGATTGATTTAAAACAATCACTTGACCGAATGATATCATTCTTTCAGGAAAATTGACCCAATGATATCATTGGGTCAATGATAGGAATTGGTTGCAACAACAGCTAAAACCGTGACTGGTCATTCAGTGATGGAGCAGGCACAAGCTAAGGCTTAGAGTCTAAGCAGACACAGCAGATTGAAAGACTCAGAAGATTCCTCGGCGATGTGTGCTGGAAACTAGTGAGTAAACTCCATCCTGTAGATTTCTGGTGGAGAAGACAGGCACACTTCTCGGGACTGAATAAGGTGTCACCGTTCCGTGTAAACTCAACAACTACCTGACCGAAGTACAGGTGGCCAAATTCTTGCTTAACCGTGGGCTAATTTTATCCAAACTACCACATGAGCAAAATTAGTCCTTTAGTTATAAAAAATAAAACTACTAAATGTAAATTCGCACCTTGAACTAGTTCCCTTTTCCAAAAACAAATTGCGGAGCACACAAAATGGCGTGTGTTGACAACGCCACACTTAAAGGGAATGATTGACATCTTCAATAACGTAGCACTTCGTGTTACCTGCATTCTCATTGGTCGGCTGGATGAAGGGTGGGATAGGGTTCATTCTATCTGCGAGAAAAAGTTTCCTTCTATTGTGTGCTAAATCTAACCAAAGGGAAACCCATCTAAAAGTGGAGATAAGCGAATTTTAAGCTTTTACGAAGTAAAACTTTTTTGTAGTGACATAAAGTGTCTTTCAGTTAATGAGCAAGGGCATTCGCAAGTTTAAACCATACCGGTATGGCACGACTTCAATTAGACATGTCACTTGGGTGTCGGCTTATGCACAAAGAAGTGGCAAGTTGGAGGAACTTAAAATAAAAAAATATTATCTAATCTTAATTCACTCTAACAGAAACAAACATCCAGTACAAAGCCCTCACACACCCCTTCTCCACTCTCCCCATTGTGTGCAGCTCTTCTCAGCTGTGAATCCAAAGCAAAATCCAAGTCGGTTCAAAGTATAACTCCAAGGCAAAGTACTTGTTCTGGCTTTACGATCCAACAACACATTAAAACACGAGAGCTGAAATTCAAATCTCGCTCTAGTCACTATGGCAAATAAGAAATATCAAACAACCTTATAATCTTGGCAATCGGCACAAGAGAAACGTTAATCCTCCATCCCATCCTCTCCCCGTGCTTGTAAAAAACCCAGTCCCCCATGTTTCCTGCATCGATGAAGGGTTTATATGTCAAACTAAGTCAACCTGCCCCGAATTATTTTCTTTCGGGTAAGACTGGCTCTGTGACTTTGACTTTGGAGATCATGTCAAATTTCAAGACCGGTGTCCCAGTGATTGTGGTCCCCCCAAACTTAAGAATAGGTATTAATATGTAACTGAATTCAGAGATCTTGCGAATAAAATTATGCTTGTTTTTGCAAGAATTCTTCATCTGGCAAAATTTACTAACTAGAATTATTTTCCAATGCTTTTATCATACGAATTAGCGAAGCAATGAAATTAAACAAAGGTAATTAAAAGTGGCACTAGTCACTCCCAAATTTCACAGCAGATTTAGGATGAATAGAATATTAATTACAGCAAATGTATATGATTTCATCTGAAGAGATCAATGCAAAACGATGGCCAAAATTTGTAACTGGTAAATCCCTGATTTAATTCTTTTCGTTAATCCTTTTCGGTATTTGAAAAAAGAGCATCATGGCTAAACCTGGTGTCTGGGCGAAAATCTACTCAGAATAATTTATATCAGTAACCTAGCAGATCATTACACTCCAGTCTATGCAATATAATATATAGAGTGTAAGCATCTGTGCAGTGTTGTTAAAACTAGTTCTGTTTGTTGTATGTAAATAAATATGATTGGAAATTGCAATAAAATTTACGAAAGTAACTCTTATTTACCCCTACTTTATTTAAAATATATAATTCGACAGAGTTCAGGCACCATAAATAACGCACATCCATGATTTCAAGGGGGACTGTAATCACTAGAGGGAAACCCTAATCCCTAGTGATCATGGTCAGGGGGACCGTAATCACTGGGGGACCGTGTTCACTGTCACACCGGCAGTTGATCAGTTTTTCGGATACCGCGATTTTGGCCTAATTTTCGGACATGAACTCGTATAAAAGGTGAGATATCTTGGAATCCGCTAGAGATACGACGATGCAAGAAGTTACATTGGCAAGCCTTCGGCAAGTTTTAATGTTAAGTTTGACTGTCATATTTCACGCGGGGTTGTTTTGGTACACATTAACGAAATTCAGTCTGGTTTCCTCCTGAAGCAAAACACCTGTTTAGGAATGTATCCAACAGGGAGCTCCAGTCTTTGCATATTCATATAACCACAATACCATTCATATAACCACAATACCATTATATAACAAAAAAACCCCAGGGCAGCCAATTAGTCACCAACCGCTTATCATGCGTGTTCATGACTCTTTAAAACAACACCTGAACACAGAGTGCTTATTTTGAAATATTAACCCCTTTTTTAGCCAAACGCGGAGTACAGTTGTAAAACCCCCTACAATATTGTGTGAAGCGAGGAGTTCTAAATGAAAATTGCCCGCCCCCTTTTAACAAAGTTGCCACTCCACGCGGACCGCTTCTGGCCTCAAAATTACCCCTTATCTACGCGTTTTACGGTAATACATATGATACTAAGTGCCCCCGCCACCTAGTCCAAAAAACGATGTCGAGCAGTAAGCATTTCACTGCGTAACTAAGCATTACTGTTTCTCGGTTTCCACAAAAGATAGTACTGTCAGTGATGACTGGTTTCGCACTCCCCATTCACAATTACAGTCCGGTCACCATATATTTAACGGAAGATGCGCAGCGAACACACTTTTGGGGCGAGGGTGGGGGTCGCCAATGGTCGGTCACTCCCATATTCAGGACGGGTATTAGAGGGTATTAGAGGAGACCCGGTTTCATTCGAAGTCAGCAAATTGACGGAAAATTTATCAGCATAATACTTCGGTTTGACAAAACATGACGTTATTTAAGTGTAGCAGTTTGGTTAATATAATATACCCCCAGTCTCAGTCGATGTCATTGTCGTATGCTGTAACTTCTGCCACCGATGTTAATGCCAGAGAAGTGGGCGGTGTACAGGGAGCTTCTGGCGTGGAGATTGTTGCCCCGGTAACAGGATCACGTGTCTCAAGCACAGCCTCGCATTCATTCTCCATGCACAAAATCACTGCATAATCAATGGCCTGCTTATCTGAAATGCAAGGGAAACATTCGGAAGCAGTTCAAACGATAAACGATTTGTTAAAACGCAGCATTCAATTGATTTGCCGTGAAACAACTTTGTGGTCTAGGTTAAGGAAGGAAACTAGATAAATGTACAAAAACATATATAGCCTTTTATTAAGGGTAAATGCGGGAAACAGCAGTTGTTGTTTATCTTGTTTATTCTACTTACCACTGCATTCATTCAGAACAGCTTCTTCAATGACTGTAGGTATAACAACAGTAGGCGGTACTGCATCACATACCGTCGTTCTTCTTGTGACAGTGCAATTCTAAAGAGGATCGGGCAGCGCGGCATCGTGCAAACCCCATGCTTCTGTGATGCGTCTGTCGGCCGGAAAGGTGCCCAACAGGCAAAATGACGTCTTTAAGAAGTAATTGTTGGACCAACATGACGTCTTTAAGACGTCTAAAAAATTTGAGGTCTTTATTTGAACTGTGACCAACAGCAATGGACACAAGACAAAGTAATAAATGATAGCCAAAAATTTGTCTGAATCAGACATAAAATCAATAAACTTTGTTTTTGGAGTTGTTATTTTATTGCACAAAAAATAAAAATAATTTTGAGAACTATATCCAAAAAAATTCTTAAGGCCCTTTTGTCCAACTTTTCATTTAGGGCCGTTTTGGGAAAGGCCCTTTTGGGAAAGGCCGTTTTGGGAAAGGCCCTTATGCCCAAGGCCCTTTTGTCCAGGGCCCTTCTGTCCCGGATTCCGATTAACTATTTTGCTAAGTGCAGCCTTGCAAGTAAATAATTGCGGCCTGATTCCATAAACTGCGATTGATGACACTTTTGCATCGACTAAGCACCACCCCTTTCTCTTAAAACAACTGCTTTCCATCTTCTCGTACCCCATCTGTAATTACTCACGTTAAAGCTTTGCTTTGACATTTCCGGTTTCATAAACACACAACAAGGTTTATTCTTTAAATGAAAGGGTGTAGGACAAAATACCACCGGACATAATACCGCCAAGGATATGAAAACTAGGACAAAATACCACCACAATCTTTTATTGCTTTCTCTGATCACCGAAGCTATTCATAACTGAATGTCACTAAAACAAATCTAAAATTACATTCAATGAGGACATTCTACTTTACTGTAACTTTTGGGAGGTAAATATTTCCATTTTGTAGATCCTAGTCAGTTTATTGTCGTGGTTTATCGCTGTTGATGTTGGTTCAAATTCTGCTCATTTAGTGCCCTACTTATATGCGAAAAGTCTCGCGCTATGGTAATCCCTTATCAATAATGACATAATGGAGTATTTGCTCTTATTCTTTGCGACCTACTGCATCTGATTTTTATAATAACTAAGCCGTCTCCGTTTCGCGTCTTATTTGAGCTTCTTCCATGACTGGACGCCACCGAGTCTGCGTTGTTACGCTGAATAATAAAAAGATATCTGTGGTAGTATTTTGTCCTAGTTTTCATTTCCTTGGTGGTATTATGTCCGGTGGTATTTTGTCCGGTGGTATTATGTCCGGTTCCCTAAATGAAAACATAATCCAGTTCTGAATATATGTTGTGTATATTTTCTTTCCATTGATAAAGTTAACCAAAACTTATTTATATCCATTTGCGTGTGTTTATTATTATATTCTCTTACCCTCAAAACTCCTGTTTGATGTGCTTCAATCAAAGAAACAATCTTGCAGAAACGCAGATCGTTGTGCAAAAGAAAGAATAAAGTAGGGTTTCGTTGTTTATATCTTACAAGACTTAATTATGATTGACGTCACGTTATAGTCAATAAGTAATGTTAATCGTGGTCCATATTCACAACAACTTATTAAAAATCTTGGCACAAAGTTAAAAAAAACTTGGAATCTGACAATTCTATATAAAATGTTAGATAAATATTTTGATGTAAACAAAAAAAAAAAAAAAAAAAAAAAAAAAAAAAAGTATCGCGTGTGAACGGGTTTGAAACAGTGAACTAACTGCAGTGTTAATATTAACAGCAATGTTTAGCTGCAGTCGTCCTGTTCGCTATGGCATTGCAAATAAGTCGCGTGCTGATCAATGCAAAGTTGTAAAGCACAATAGCTATAACATATGTAATGCTTAGTTGTTTTCAGCGGGGAGGGGTATGGCGTGGAAGCGGGGGGGGGGGGGTGGTCGTGAGAAGTGAGGCATTGCACACGCTCATATTACTGTGTATGGATGAAGTCACAAATCTTACTTAGAAGGTGGGGGGAGGGTTGGGCAGCCAGAACCTTTCCAATGCCCCTAACAGTCCCTTTTCTTAGCTGAGCTTCTATTTCCTTCTGTACAAGTGTTTTCTGAGTCGGCAGCTAACTCTTCCTGTTTTAACCCGGTGGTGTTCTTTGCACTTCAAAATCATGCATATCGACTTTTTAAAACGCATCGTATAACCTCACTTGTGGATATCTGAATTTCTACACACGTCTGAGTACAAGTTTAGCAATGGAGAATGTGCTGCTTCTACTGTACGCCTCTTTAATCCGGGTCTGGAAGGTGGTCACTGCAAAGGATTTACTGTGAATCTTTTTTTATCCGGGTTACGAAAAGCAGGTTTTATTTTTTGTCTTTTCATCCATTTCTGGAATGTGGTCGCTTAAAACAGATTTTACTCTGTGTGTTTTGGAGGTTGTCGGGCAAAAATGGGTTTTTCTATCCAGGTGTGAAAGATGATCGCTACATCGCCAGTTCCCTATTTCAATGTTTTTATGCATCCTTCTTAACAAGAGTCGCTCAACTAGTATTTTTTTTACAAAAAATTCAAAATAATTAAATAAGAGGTATATTTTAAAGAGAGGACTACCTTGAGAACATTCCTAAACATGGTATCCGGACATAACGGCGACGGCCAAAACGGCGACGGCCATAACGGAGAAGATCAAAACGGCGATGGCCAAAACGGCGACAAGTGTAACCCCGGACAAAACGGCGACGGAGTTTTTTTTAAGTTTATGCTTTAAAACGCTTATTTAACGATTCACGTGCAATAACGGATTAGTGGGCACAGTCGCTAAATGCAATTGTTTTTCAAAATGTGCTTATTTACCCCCCTCCCCCCCACACACACGATGGATTGTCGTATAATTGCAATTAGGAATATATGAGAAAATAAGTGTCAAATTATCCATTTCATTTTGCCCTTAAAATTTAAATATTGGTTCAAATTATACTTATCTTCAAGTAGAAATGAACTGATTTATCTGGCAACACTATTCTTTTTATTTTGATTTTCAACATTAAATTATTAATCTTCGTCGCCGTTTTGTCCGTGGTTGCACTTGTCGCCGTTTTGGCCATCGCCGTTTTGGCCGTCGCCGTTTTGTCCGGGATTCCTTAAAAATTGAAGGCAATCCGACGCAAATCATATAAGCGTTTTGAAAACTGGAGCCACAAATTTTAATGCCGGTATTAGAGCAGTTTTCATGAAATTACGAAAAACATAATGATATTGTGAGCTAGAGGCTTTTTACTCCTTTTTGATAACTGATTTTTATGTTAAATTATATGATTAAAATTCTTATATTCTTTGATTTAATACCCAATATCATTTATTTATTTACTGATTTCTGATGTGATGACTGAAGTGGGTTTCTTGTTGAAATCTTTTTGACTTCTTTAAAAGATTAAGCTTAGGAGGCGGAAGTATCGCAATGCCTGAAATTCCCAGGTAGAGTCCTTTTACATCAATCTGGTCAGGTTGACGAACTAGGGACTAGTTTCTGACAATTTTGTAATAACTTTCTGACACGTTTTCAATATTGTAATGTATAGTATATAGTGGTTTGCATATGAACACCTATACTGCGGATTTTGATAGTTATACCCTCAGGTTTTGTTATATTAAACATTAAAATAATCGAATTCATTCACTTTATTTTATTAAATGTCAATTAGTACACAATATACATTATTCATGGGAATAGTGGGCAATAATACAATTTTCACAATTTCTACAAGCATTTTACAAACATCACAACTTATTTCAAGCACAGAATATGAAGTGGGCTACTTACATTATGGTTTATCCATTAAACATGTTTTTAAGACATGATAATATAAATTTTCTATCAATATTCATTAAAACCTAGGCAATCTCAAAAAGATTATCGGCGTGTTTTCAGTTGTTTTGAAAAGGATGTGACGTCATGGTGACGCAATACTTGAAAAATTTATGACAAGTTAGCGACAAGCGTTTGTCACGGTGTGACGGGCATTGGTCAGACATTCGTCAAGACCCTGACTAGTTCACACTTGTCAAACTGACTATCAGTGGACAAGTTCTTGACAAACCATTGACAAACTGTGACGAAGCAAAATTCTGTACATGGGATTACTGAGGTTTTTGTTTTAGCAGAAATTCTTTATGAGCGGAAATATCACCGATATCTCTAAACACTTCAGTATTTGGTGTGTCCACATCGACGTATGATGTCAAGGTAGCGATCCACTACGCGGGCGAGATGCGGACGAGCATTGTTATCCACTAAGACGAAGTTAGGAGGATCCATGGCCCCGGTGGATGGTAGCTCCAAATGTCATCGCGATATCGCAAAGCGTTAATGTTACCGCGGATTATCACAAGTCTCATCTTCCCTGTATAACTACTGCCACTACACACAAAGACACCATCTCCTCCAAATAACTCCCGAAAGTACACGAAATGGCGTAACTCGCCTCTTCGCCGCTAAGTGCGCCTTGTTCAGTCGTTTGCAGCGAGGCAAAACAGAGACTCGCCCCTGAATATATGCATTGACGCCATTGATTACGTTTCAAACAATGATGTTGTCTGGCCAGTCTAAAAGCTACACTTGGGGATTTTCAATCCGCTAGTCTATTGAAATCGTATGACTCTGTAAAGTGTTTCAGTATATGTTTCCTTTTTTCCGCCAAAATCTCCTCCGAGACGGCTAGGGATAGGAAGACCAAATTTTGCAGAGACATGGTATAGCGTGTCTAGTTGGTCCAGCTCAATTTTTATAGAAATTCATTAAAATTTTATGTGCAAAAATGGATTTTGAACTCAAAAATTTGAAAACCTTGTCACACAAACTCCTCTAGGACGACCAAATTTGATAGAGACATAATGTGGGATGTGTAGTTGGTCCAGCAGAATTTTTTTATAAAAATTCATTCACATTTAATATGCAAAAATGGACATTGAAATCTTGCCATTCACACCCAGTCGGGCAAACGCTTTGATTGCACAGGTAAACGAACTGTTATGCTATCAGAATAGGTGTATTGATCGCCAGACTCTCTGCAGTGAGAGCTATTACAGTATGTGTGTGCAAGTTGAAGCTGAATGCAGCGTTTGGGTTTCTCCCGTTTTGAGTGATGAAATTTGGCTCACTGATAGAGGGTGATGAGAATTTGAGAATCTCTTTCTTAGCCCTCAACCAATATTGGGCCGTCCGCCTGCCTGTCTGTCTGTCTGTCCGTAAAATTTTTGTCTGCGAGATATCTCAAAAACTATTTATCGGAGTTTCACAAAACCTTACAGGAAGAAGTATATATAGTGTAGATGTGCAACGGGGGTTCAATTTGTCAAATGTCCGTTCGTCTGTCCGTCCGTCGCCCTTTAAACTTTTTTGTCCGGGTGATTTCTTAAAAATTATTTATAGGATCTTCCCCAAAACTTACAGGAAGAAAGTATATATAGTGTTGATTTGCAATGGGGGTTCAATCATCTGTCAAATGTCCGTCGATCTGTCCGTCCTTAATTTTTTGAATTTTTTATTGTCCGGGCGAAATCTCAAAAACTATACATCCGTCCGTCTGCCCGTCCGTCCGTCCGTCGCACTTTTAATTTTTTGTTGTCCGGGCGATATATAAAAAACTGTTTATCGGAGCTTCACCAAACTTTACACTAAGAAATATATATAGTGCAGGTGTGGAACGAGGGGTTCAATTTGTCACTTGCCCGTTCCTCTGTCCGTCCGTCGCACTTTTTGTCCGGGCGATATCTCAAAAACTATTCATCGGATCCCTATCAAACCTGACAGGAAGAAAGAATAGGTAGGGCAGATGTTAGACGAGAGGTTTGATTAAAGTGCAATTTGAGGTTTATTTTATCACCCGTTCGTCTCCACATTCAGTGACACCTAAATGTTGCTTTTCTCTGGGCCATGTCTCAAAAAGATAACTCGCCCACAGTGATATCACTGCTATTGGCTGAGGGCTCTGCATCTCCGATGCCTGTTTTTACCATGGGCTTAGAAAACGACAGACCATTATCTCAAAAACGGTGAGAGATTCTGAGCTTATTTTCGACCCTTTCGGCCTAAAAGACTATATTTAAGAGGTACCTCGGTGATCTTGATCTCGGTCATGCTAAAAGGCAAAAACCGGAAGTTGACCATTATCTCGAAAACGGTTAGAGATAGAACAATTTTGAGTTTATTTTCGAACCTTTGGGCCTAAAAGACTATATATAAGACGTACCTCGGTGACCTTGACCACCTCGGTCATGGTGACGATGAAAAGTCGGAAGTTGATCAGTACCTTGAAAACGGGTAGAGATGAATCTATTTCGGGGCTGTTTCGACCCTTTCAACCTAAAAAACGTTATGCTAGAGGTACCTCGGTGATCGTGACCATTTCGGTCATGACCATTGTCAAAAAACGGAAGTTAAAAAAAACGGTTAAAAGTAGTGCGATTTTAAGCTTATTTTCACCGTTTGGGCCTAAAAGAGAAGATAAGGTAAGAGGTATCTTGGTGACCTTTTTTATGCACATCGAATTTATAAACACAAAACGGGAAGACTGCGGCTGAACGTTTATGTCTCAATACTATGTATTAAATGTAACAAAATGGGCCACATAAAAACCCCATTATTAGAGTTTTTCAAATATGTGGCATGGTAAGGAAAAAACGTTGACACAATTTATCTATTAACAATTTTAAGTCAACACTTGGGAGGGAAGGGAGGCAGGGATGGTTTGTCAGTTCTTTTCTTCTCTAGCACCTTATAAAATGTCTTTCCGTTAATGGGCTGTTCTACTCACGACACACAATACCATTTTGTCGCTCGGCTTGGATCAGACATGCCATTTCAGTGTTCGGTTATGTAAAAAAGTGGAAAGTTGCAGGAACTTAAAATAAAAAAGTATTATCAAATCTTTCTTATATCATTCAGACTAGTAGAAAACACGTCCAGTAAAAGGCTCTCTCAGAACCCGTCTCGACTCGTGCTCTTCTCTGCTGTGAATCCAAAGCAGAATTCAAGCCGGTTGAAAGTTCCAAGGGGAGGCACATGCTCTAACTTTACGTACCTAAAACATGTTAAAACATGAGAGCTTAAATTCAATTTGTCACTCTGGCAAATAAGAAATATCAAACAATCGTGATCGTGGTAGGGCTGTGTTGTAATCTTTACAATCGGCACGAGGCAAACGTTAATCCTCCCATCCCCGCTCTTCCCCGTGCTTGTAAAGAGCTCATCCCCCCAGTTTCCTGTATCGACGACGGGCTCATGTGTCAAACTGGGTTAATCTGCCCCGCCCTATTTCCTTTCCGAGTGAAACGTCTTAGCCTATAAGAAGTGCTACTGTGACCTTGACTTTGGAGGTCAATGTCATATTTCAAGACCGGTAGATACTTCAGCTTTAGGAAACATGACGTTATTTAAGTGTAGCAGTATAGTTAATATATTTAGTTAATGTATTATACCCACAGCCTGTGGCGATGTTATTGTTGTATGATCGTAACTCCTTCCACCGATGTTAATGCCAGGAAAGTGGGCGGTGTACAGGGAGCTTCTGGCATGGAGATTGTTGTCCCGGTAACTGGATCATGTGTCTCAAGCACCGCCTCGCATTCATTCTCCATGCAGAAAATCACAGAAAAATCAATTGCCTGCTCATCTGGAATGCAAGGGAAACGCATTCGACCGGCAGTCCAAAAAATATATATATAAACGATTTTTCAAAAAGCGACACTTAATTGATTTACCCTGAAACAACTTTCTAGTCAAGCCGGGGAAGTAAATTAGATAAATGTACAAAAACTTATATATCGCCTTTTATCAATCTTAAGAGGTAATGTGGCAAAAGCCGATTGCTTTTACCTTATTTATTCTACTTACCACTGTATTCATCCAGAGGAGCTTCTTCAATGACTGTAGTTATAATAACAATAGGCGGTACTGCACCGCATTCACTCGTTGTTCCTATGGCAGTGCAATTCTGAAGAGGAACGCGCAGCCCGGCATCTTGCGAACCGCGTGCTTCTGTGGTGTGTCTGTCTGTGGGGCTAGTGGGCAGCCCGGCATCGTGCAAACCGCGTGCTTGTGTGGTGTGTCTGTCTGTAGGGCTAGTGGGTAGCCCAGCATCGTGCAATACGCGTGTTTCTGTGGTGTGTCTGTCTGCGGGGCTAGTGGGCAGCCCGGCATCGTGAGAATTTCTTGCTGCTGTTATGGGTGTGGCCGATATGAGGCTGTCTGCTATCTCGGTGTTTTGTTCGCCGTGTAAGTCTCTGACAGGGGACACCTGGCCTGCTCCATCTTGCAACAAACCATACAGCAATTCAGTCACTAAAAAAAGTTATTCATTTTTGAACTTATTGCTGCGGCTGAGTATAATTTCAAACTTAACACTCCGCGTTTAGGGGGGGGTCTTTTTAAAAAATCATGGACACGCATAGGAACCAATTTGTACCCGATTGCCTCCTCCCCCTCCTGGGTTCTCCTCTACCCCCCCCCCCCCCACACACACACTAGCCACTCGCAGGAATCATGAATGGTGCAATCTTTGCATTAGCAAGATCACTTGACATTCCAATTATGTTTACATTTCTCACCTTTCCGTTTTACTTCCTTATTTGGTGCACTTGTGACGTCATGGTTTGAATTGTCAAGCCTCTGGAGAGCATAGCTATCTGTTGATGCTGCACATTCTAATGTTTTTTGGTCTCGTTCTTCTTCCTTTGTAGCGATTCCATGGTGATTGTAAGAGGCACCAGGGTCATTTTCTAATTTAAAAATATAAAACATGATTAAGTAATGACAGACAACAAACAACCCACGTTAGACAGTAAGGGTTGTCGTCTGCTCGGGACCTCAGTACCACTAGTGGTACTGAGGTCCCGAAGTGGCACTGAGGACTCGGTGGCACTGAGGTCCCGACAAATTTTTCATATGAACTCCCCGTCCCCGTCCCCGCCCCGACCCCATCTTTAATTGTATCTTAAAATCACTGCTTCTTCCGCCTCCCTCCCTGCCACCCCGTTAGGCGACGCCGTCAGGGGTGGCATGGGATCTTTTATCTTCTTGTATTCCCACTGCCCCGCCCCCCACCCCCACCCCCCACCATCACCCACCATCACCCAATATGTTTATCTCAATATCTTACAGTTTTTTCCATAAAATATATACAAATACACATGTCTATTTACAAAATGTTGAAGACAAAAAAAAGATGCGAAATTTTTCTTTTTGGCATATATATATATATATATATATATATATATATATATATATATATATATATATATATATATATATATATATATATATATATATATATATATATATATATATATATATATAGCCTCCACCACCAGCCCCCAACCCCACCCCTCCAACAAAGACAAATTGCGTTTTTTTTTTGGCCTTTCCCATCGGCTTTGCAATTATTAAGCCTTGAAGTGGCTTCATCAAAGCAGCACTATGAGCAGCATTGACGTTTTCACACGTCATGTTTTTGTTCAATCTTTTTATGCATTCTGCCTTTCGGTGTTGATGCACTGGGACGTGCATTTTTCGAGTATGTGCCATTTTAGCCAATTTAGCCCAAATTGGCTAAATTGGGTGCATTTTTTAATTGTTTTCCACAAAATATATACAAATACATATGTCTATTCATAAAATTAAAAAAAAGCGAAGTTTCCCTTTTTGGCATCGGTGGGGGGGGGGGGGGTTGGGAGGAGGGAGAGAACGGGGAGGAGGGGGGAGGCTAAAATGCAATTTATCTTTTTGGCGTGAGGGGGAGGGCATATATATATATATATATATATATATATATATATATATATATATATATATATATATATATATATATATATATATATATATATATATATATATATATATAATGGGGCGGGGGACATAAAAAAATTTTCGATTGTTAATTTCCACTTGCAAACTTCGTTTGCAAATGGGTATAAGTTTGTAGTTTTTCTCGAAATTTCTGTCCTTTTTTTCCTTTTTTTCTTCTCTTTTTTTCCGTCACGGAGGTTTCCAGAAAACTCCTCCTAGGCTATTTGACGTAGGACGATGAAATTTGGCGCAATGATAGAGAGTACCGAGATGTCGTCAAATCCGCAAATTTTTTGACCTTGACCTTGAAGTTCAAGGTCAAATTGAGGTCATAGTTTTTCTGACCTCAAAGGTGGTTTCCAGAAAACTCCTCCTACAGGGTTTGTCGTAAAAAGACGGCATTTGGCAGAGACATAGAGGGTAATGAGTTGTCGTCAAATCCGTAAAATTTTTTTACCTTGAACCTCAGAGGTCAAGGTCAAATTGAGGTCAAAATATTTTTGGAAACACCTATTAATCACGAAAAGTAGCCAAAAGGTGCTCAAATCCCAGTGTGAATGCATAAAACGTACTCAGTAAAGGGTAAACTTTCATCACTAACCTTGACCTTGAGGTCGAAACACTGAACCTTGAGGGTCAAGGTCAAAGGTCACGTGACCTCACGCGTCCTTAACGACAGGCCGACTCATCTCGGAAACGGTTAGAGATAGAGCGATTTTGAGCTCATTTTCGACCCTTTGGACCTAAACAATGTTACATAAGGGGTACCTCGGTGACCTTGACCTTCTGGGTTACGGTCAAGGTCAAAAACCGGAAGTTGACTATTATCTTTTTGGCCCTTTGGGCCAAAAAGACGCTATATAAGAGGTACTTCGGTGATCTTGACTCCTCCATCATGGTCAAGGTCAAAAACTGTAAGTTTACCAGTATCTCAAAAACGGTTAGAAAACTGAATTTGATTTATTTGTGCCCAAATGAGGTTACATTATATTCACTTCGATGGCCTCGTTCAAGATCATAATCCGGAAGCTGACAATTATGTCGAAACACTGAAAAATGTGTCTTTGACCAAATATGTTGTGTCTCTGCCCTTGCAAGTGGGTGCTATTTCGCTACGTGTAGCGAAATTCGGTCTAGTTTTCAAAATGCTTCTTCTCCCACAGTATTGGTCAGATTTTCTTAAAATTTTTAAGAATATTTTTAGGTAGGCCCTGAGGATCAGGTGGTGATACCGAGGACCCGATTATTTTAAATTTTAGATTATGTATTTTACGTTTCTTCCAGCTTAAAACCACCTAATATAGCATTTTGAAGCGAAAAAAAAGTTTGGGTCCTCAGTGCCACCACCGGGCCTCAGTGCCACCACCGGGTCCTCAGTACCACCACTTTACTTTTTTCTGAAAGTAAGCATTGATTTTTGGTTTTGAACGTTTCTTTCAGCTTAAAACAACTTAATCTAGCATTTTGAAGCAAAAAAAGTTTGGGTCCTCAGTGCCACCACCGGGCCTCAGTGCCACCACCGGATCCTCAGTACCACCACTTTACTTTTTTCTGAAAGTAAGCATTGATTTTTGGTTTTGAACGTTTCTTTCAGCTTAAAACAACTTAATCTAGCATTTTGAAGCAAAAAAAAGTTTGGGTCCTCAGTGCCACCACCGGGCCCTCAGTACCAAATCTTCACTTTTTTCGGAAAGTAACATTGATTTTTGGTTTTGAACGTTTCTTTCAGCTTAAAACAACTTAATCTAGCATTTTAAAAGTAAAAAATATTTTGGGTCCTCAGTGCCACCGGGTCCTCAGTGCCACTTCGGGACCTCATTACCACTGGTGGTACTGAGGTCCCGAGCAGACGGTGACCCCGCCTCACGTTAGACGTACGACGGGAAAGTGATGTAACCAAGAATAGCAATTTTAAAGGTGTCAGTCAAAAGATATCGTGATCACCCCTCTGTTAAAGTAGCCCAGCCTGATGGACATCGTCTTGTGTAAAAATAGATAAGGTCAATTTTCATGACTATTTTAAATCTGAAAAAAACCAACTCACATTCATCTTTTACGCCCTATATTGGCCAATTATTCAAACAGAACTGTCATGACTTCCATTTTCGGTGAGCAAAACCATGATGAGGTTGTGTTTGGTTGTCAGTTTTACGGCACTACATTACGTCAGAAATGTGATTAGATATCAAGCGAACAGGATGTTCTGTGTAACCAAAAACGCTTTAGAATAAAACTTTAATGTCTGTTTGCTTTTTAAATTGAAAAGCTTGCAAGTGGTGCACAGCAAAATTTTAAAAAGAAGTTCATTAAGGTTTCCACTATCGGAAAGATAGCTATTTTTTTAGTTTATTGGAAGTGGAGACCACAGAGTGCAAGTGCCAAGAGGGTGTCCTTTTCCAGCAAAGAACCGACGTCTTTTTGGTTGAAAAAAGGTTGGATTTTGGTCGCGACGACTTCACAACCATATTCTGACCTGTTACCCCAAAACCCGACTTTATTCCGACGTCGGTTTTCTGGCGTCATTCCGACGACCAAAATGCGATGAACATTATAATCGCTCACCGAAAATGTAAGTCATTTTGAAAAAGAGGAAAAAAACGTAATTTTTATATGAAAATTTTAGAATTTTGATGGCGCGTCGGTATTTTTCTTCCTAGATTGTAAAAATGTACATGGAAAATGCTTTCGTATGTATTTCACAACAGCAGTTGGATGATTAATTATCTATTAATTATGTAACTCTAGTCAGTTTCAGGTCGGAATCCGACGCCGGTTCCAATTTCATATATAACCTAAAACCGACTTAATTCCTACGTCGGATTTAGGTCGGAACCCGACGTCATTCTGACGTTGAAAACCCGACGTCGGTAGTAGTATGAAAAGGAGAGAACCACTGCATAGCAACGCATGTTGTTATGAGAGAACTACTGCAGTGGACCGGCGTTGCTAGGAGAGAGGTGCAGTGCTTCGGGGTTGCTAGGAGGGGGAGTGAGGGAGTGATTTGTACAGCTGTGCATGCTATGAGAGAACCACTGCAGTGGACCGGCGCTGCTAGGAGAGTTTTCCTGCAGTGAAGGAGTGATTTGTATAGCTGTGCATGTGATTGCAGCCCTGCTGGAGTTGCGTTTGTGACGAGATGGTGTAAACGAAACGTCATTTGTGCAGTTGTTTACGTGTTTGGATTTGAAATAACGGACTTCCGCTGAAGTGTGAAAACGGAATGTTTGAAAGGAAGGTGGGAGAAAATATTTATTGGAGGCTTGTGAGGGTGTTTTTTTTGAAAAAAAAGCGCCACATGAGTTTCAAAGCGACACCAGTGCCCTATGGGAAGGGTAAGTTTTTTCCTTCTTTTTGACGCGATGGAGAGCGAAATAACGGCTTTTTTCCGGTTGAAGTGTGAAACGTTATTTTTTTTGGGAAAAAAGACATAGGTATTGGGGGGATTGTAGGCCGCCGCCGCCGCCGCCGCCGCCGCTTCCCCCTCCCTCCACATGAGTTGGGGAGTTTGTTTTTAAAAGCTTTCATTTCCCACACATTCTCATGCATACACATACGCCCCAACACGATGAGTTTAAAATGGTTTTTGCTTATTTTGTAAGAATGGGTGGGCGCTAAAATGTAGCCGTGGAGGGATTTCCCTGGTCTTCTTCTTCTTCTTCTTCTTCTTCTTCTTCTTCTTCTTCTTCTTCTTCTTTCCCTGATGACTTCCTCCCAAAGATTCACATCCTTATTAGTGTTATTTTGTAAGAATGGGTGGCTGCTAAAAAAGTAGCCGTGGAGGGATTTCCCTGGTCTTCTTCTTCTTCTTTCCCTGATGACTTCCTCCCAAAGATTCACGAGTGGGTTGTGCTGTGGCATAGGCAGGCAACGATGACGAAATGGTGTGTGTGTAAGCGAAACGTCAGACCACCCTCCCCCCTCCCCCATCGACATAGAGTATGTGTCGACGACGACCCTCCCCCCTCCCCAAAAACAGAGTATGTGTCGACGTCAGACCACCCTCCCCCCTCCCCAAGAACAGAGTATGTGTCGACGTAAGACCACCCTCCCCCCTCCCCAAGAACAGAGTATGTGTCGACGTCAGACCACCCTCCCCCCCCCAGGATCGTGATATGGCTAACTTCAAGAGTGTATAACTTTAAAACTACTTGGTTGATTTATATGAAAATTTCACTGTTTGATTCAGTTTTATGTAAAGTTTTGCTATAAAGTGGTCACAGGCTATTTGCACCGGTGGCTGTATGCATAATGTGACATGCCGCCATTTTAACTTCGTAAAAAGTGGAAAAAGTGGGGATAGCTTTCGGTATAGTTGACGAATTTGCATGAAAATTTCACTGTTTGATTCAGTTTTATATCTAGTTTATTATAAAGTAGTCATGGGCTATTTGCGCAGCTGGCTGTATGTATTTTTGTAACATGCCGCCATTTTAACTTTGCAAAAAGTGGAAAAAATTGGAATCACTTCCGTTATAGTTGATCGATTTAAATGAAAATTTCACCGTTGGATTCAGTTTGATGTCTTAGTTTACAGTAGTTTGCATAGGTGGGTTGTTGGAATGGCGCGCGCCCACCATTCAAACATGTGTTTGAATTATTTTTACGTCAAACTATTGTTCAACAAGTTGTTTAGCAATTGTACAACAAGCTGTTGTTGAGCATGTTCAACATGTTGTTGAACATGTTGAACATGTTGTTGAACATGTTGAACATGTTCAACATGTTGAACATGTTGTTGCACAAGTTGAACATGTTCAACATGTTGAACATGTTCAACAACATGCTGTTTCATGCTGTTTCACAAGTGAATTCGATTCCGTTGCTGATTCGTCGTCGAGCAGAAATTCTTATGATTTTAAGTTGTACTGATTTTTACTCCAGAAAACGCCGCTTATATACGCTTTGGATTCGCCGGAGTAATTTGGTTCTGGCACGTGATTGGGTAAGGCCAACGAGTAAGGCATACCACCCGCCCCAACTGAGTAAACGCTGCTGGGATTAGCGGGCAGGCTAAATTAATCCTAACAGCGGAGATGTCGCGCGGCGCTGGCACTAACTACAATTAAGGGGCTTAGGGAGTAAGCGATGTCAGGATTAGCGAGCAGGTGAACTTGATCCTAACACTGGATATGTCGTGCGCTGCTGACACTAATTGCAATTAGGGGCAAGTGTTAACCCCAATAACACGGATGCAATTAACTTTCGAATTACAGGAAATTATTAAAACTTAATTTATAACCCGAAATTAAATTTTAAAGCAATTTTAAAAAGACAAATTGTAAAGAGCATATTCTGATGAACACAACGATACCAAACCCGACATATTTCGATAACAAGGTCGAAACACAAAAAAAACTAAGGTACATATATTTAAACCGCCCAAAAATATTTACGGAACGACAGTTCGTGACATGGAACTTGGTGGACTTAACAACCAGGGAAATCCCTCCACGGCTACTTTTTAGCCTCCACCCATTCTTACAAAATAAGCAAAAACCATTTTAAACTCATCGTGTTGGGGCGTATGTGTATGCATGAGAATGTGCGGGAAATGAAAGCTTTTAAAAACAAACTCCCCAACTCATGTGGAGGGAGGGGGAAGCGGCGGCGGCGGCGGCGGCCTACAATCCATTCCCAATACCTACAGTCAATGGACATAATTGTTCGTCATTTTACAAAATGGCGGCGCATTGGTATTGTTTTCATTCTGAATTCAATATCCTCTGGTAATGCAATAGAAAATTGTCTTACCTTAATATTTGGTCAAATTGCCCTTCATTTTTATTACTTCCGAAATACGATCGGGAATAGTGTCGTATAAACTTTGAATTCGGGTTTGTGGTGTGTTTTCCCAGATGTGTCTGATTTCAACCATTAGCTCTGTCTGGTTGTGTATTCGATTTACGGCTTCTTGTAGCTTTCTTTTGATATATAACCACATATTTTCTATTATATTTAAATCTGGGGATTGTGCTGGTCACTCTGTCGTATTGATATTGTTTTCCATTACAAAATTTTGTACAATTCGAGCCCTGTGAACCGGTGCATTGTCATCCATAAATACATAATTGTTTTGAGAGAAATGCTGTGCAATTACAGGCCAAAGGTTTTCGTCCAGCATATCTATGTATTTTTGACCATTTATTGTACCTTCAACTTCGGTAATTGTTCCCACCCCTTGATAGGTAACACATCCCCAGGCCATTAAACTAATTCTGTGACGAGGTGTAGGGCACACGAGTTGGGGGTTGTACTTTTCGCCTCCTTTTTTCCAATAATAAATACGGTTATCACTTCCCAAAACTATTTGACTTTCATCACTAAAAATCCAATTTTTCCAATGTCCAGCAACTGACCAATGTTTTCTTTCTTTGCACCATTTAATTCTTTTTTTCTTGTTGACATCTGTAACTAAGCATTGTTTTTTGCTGGACCTCCGTTGATACCCTAAACTATTAATATTTCTTCTGATAGTTCTAGTACAAAATTTATGTGATTTTTGTTCATTAAATACACCAGTTATATCCACCAAACTTTGTCTTCTATTTGCTTTAATGATCCGGGAAAGTTGGTTATTGTCTCTTTCAATAAATAATTTTTTCCTTCCTCTCCCAGTACGATTTTCAACACCTTTTTGTTTTTCAAATTTTTTCAAAATACTACAAATTGTAGTCCGCTGTATATTAAAAATTCTTGCCAATTCTGAAGTATTTCTGTTGTGTTTACAACTTTCTACAATTTTTTGTTTCAGTTCACTTCCATATTCCTTCCTACCGGAAGCCATCTTTATATGCTAAAATTTTACATGTAAAATCAAAACAACTTGTCACAATACTTATAAGAACGTAATCTGCATTGATTTTACTATGGATACAGTCACTCATGACGTAACAATTACGTTGTCAAGTATTAAAATACAACGCCCTAGTATAGAACACACGTGGTACCCAACGCGAACTCGTACAAGGTGACGAACAATTTTGTCCATTGACTGTATGTCTTTTTCCCAAAAAAATAACGTTTCACACTTCAACCGGAAAAAAGCCGTTATTTCGCTCTCCATCGCGTCAAAAAGAAGGAAAAAACTTACCCTTCCCATAGGGCACTGGTGTCGCTTTGAAACTCATGTGGCGCTTTTTTTTTTTCAAAAAAAAAAAACACCCTCACAAGCCTCCAATAAATATTTTCTCCCACCTTCCTTTCAAACATTCCGTTTTCATACTTCAGCGGAAGTCCGTTATTTCAAATCCAAACACGTAAACAACTGCACAAATGACGTTTCGTTTACACCATCTCGTCACAAACGCAACTTCAGCAGGGCTGCAATCACATGCACAGCTATACAAATCACTCCTTCACTGCAGTAAAACTCTCCTAGCAACGCCGGTCCACTGCAGTGGTTCTCTCATAGCATGCACAGCTATACAAATCACTCCCGCAGAAATAAACGTCACAATAACCAATATGTCTGCTGTTGTTGTAAAATAAAGCATATCTTTCTAATTCACAGCTATATATAAGAAACATGTGAAACTCGTTCAGAGGCATTCGCATTGACCGCCATTTTTTGGTTTTTTTAAAAAGTGAACGCAAATAGAAGCAACAGGAAACATCAGCAGTTTTTTCTTTTACAGTTTCATGTGACAAAGAAAATTACGGATGGTTTTACAACCTGCTGAAATACATAAAAAACTATTTGTTAAGAAGCTACATTTCCCGTCAAAAGTGAGACATCTTTTTACTCATCTGGGCCTGAATTCTCGAAATCTTAGATTGAAGCCAAACATCGAGAACACGGTCGAACCAAAATTAAGTAACTTATCTCAGATGCTTGACGGCTAATTTCTGTCTGAGATTACTTACTTAAATCCAAGACAAATTCATCAGTTTGAGATATCGAAAAACGTCTGCAAAAAAAAAAAGAAAAACAAAACAAAAAACAACAACAAAACAAAACAAAGAGATTGATGAGACTAACAGTTGAACTCCCCCCCCTCCCCCCCCCCCCCACAGACATAGCCCTTTCCCTGTTTCGATGATACACAGGTAGTGTAGAATGGACGCCAAGGATAAGACTGAACTTTCATTACTGACACAGCCTTGTGTAAAAAAAATTGTTCTTTTTATAAAACAAATAATAAAACAGACCGGTTGATTTAAAATATCCCATACTTTTACCGAGGAGTGTATATAAGTGTTGGCAGGATTGCCTTGTGGACTGAGTTGGTAAAATGCATTTGAATATATGCAAATACTGCATAATCTATTTTCATAATAGCGGCCTCTCATAAATAAACACGATTTGCCATCAACATGCTACGAAAACAAACAAACAAAAAAAAAGCAAAAAAAAAACAAAAAAAAAAAAAAACAAACAAACAAACAAAAACAAAAAAAAAGCAAATCGTAAGTGAGCAATAGATTTTGTTGCAGATATTACTTTCGCACAAAAAAGGCCACGCTTACATTTTTCCTTTACAGTGAGCCAGCACAGCACTGCTAACACCTGGTTTCCACGCCCGTTCTTACGGGGTTTCCTAGGGGATATTAGTCACTCATCTGTTCAAGAAAAAGTTAATGTTAAAAAAGTAAATAAATTAAACAAATAAAACAATGCAATAAGGGTGTTTTCCTGGACATTCGTCGTGTATATGATATACTTGCTTCAGACGCCCCGATCTGCCCCTTTCCCCAGATTAAAACATTAACTCCCCTACCACCACCACTTGCCAGGACAGAAAAGAATACTGGCACAACTAATATAAAAAACACACACACGTTTGCTATTCACATTAACATTTTAAACTCAATATTGACCAATTATTCAAAAGGAACTGTCGTGATTTCCATTTTCTTTGAGCAAAACCATAATGAGGTTGTGTTTGGTTGTCAGATTGACGTCACAGGATCAAAATATCCCATACTTTTGCCGTGTAGTGTATACAGGCGTTGAGACTTGTTGGCAGTGAGAACTGAGTTGGTAACAACCATTTGATTATATGCAAATATTGCATTATCTTATTATCATAATAGTATCCTCTCATAAATTAACATGATTTGGAATCATCATGCTACGACCCCCCCCCCCCAAAGAAAAAAATTAAGACAAATCATAAGTTAGCAATTGATTTGTTTTTGCAGATATTGTAGATAAGTTGTTAAAAGTCGTTCTCGTTTTTATATTTGGAGCTTTACAGAAGACAACGTTTCTTTGGCAATACACAAGTTTAATTCGTACAGCGCACGTACAGAGAGGTTGAAAGGCGAGGCCGGGGGAGGGGGGAATTGGTTGGGGCGGAGAGGCGGAGTTGGTTGGGGCGGGGAGGGGGAGTTGGTTTGTTGGGGCGGGGAGGGGGAGTCTAGGGCTTTACAAAACAGGTGACTCCATAACTTCTGCATACAGAGCTGGGTTCGCATGAATATTTGTAGACAAAACTAGCATGATTAGTACGATTAAAAATATGATCGAACCTAATCTTTTAGCGATCCAAATGTAACGTGACAACGAATTGAACGTTCTTTAAATATACATAATAATAAATTGTCGGATTTTTTTAGAGCTTTTAATAGAAAGTAAGGTTATTAATTGATTAGCTAAATCAAATGATGTGAGTCCCAGGTTATGAACCTTCATTCAGTCATTTTTTCTGGGTCTTTTTTCGAAGTTGTCAAATGTCAGGAATTTTTCGTGGGGGAGGGGGATTTCTCTGCAATAAATAAAGTTAACACGTCATCACTTTATTTATCATTCTTCTCGATAAAATAAACAAACACAAATTGATTTCCTCTTTAATTTACTATTAATAACTGTTTGTCCTGAACGAAATGGAATATATATGAGATATTGTGAAAACAAATAAAACATACTATCATATTCCCTAACAACGCAGTTACTAGGGTGATAGCCACGGCTCATAACATACAGCTATTTTTAATACTAAGTGGTAAGCATCTGCGAGCTTCACTCCTCCCTGATAAGAGGGTAATCGCATTTCGAATTTATACTGAACTTGTTCACATACAGTCAATAGTGTTACATAGCTTCAGATGATTGCCCATATGCTAATCATAGCCATTATAGTCTCTGTGATTGCCACATGGTAAACACGTGGACGCCTGAAGTAAAATGAAACAAGGTTGAAACTGTAGACTTCGGATGAACGATGTTGTTTACAGCAGAACTACATTGATCCTACAGATCCTACAGACAGCATACCTAAAAGAAAACAGTTCAACGCCCAACGCTGGGGTCATCGCATGGCGAAGAGCATATACGAAGCCACATTTTCGTGGAGTTTATTTGGTAAACATACCAAGGGGTACTTTAGCTTAACGTCAACTGTGATCCAGCTGACCTGATGCCTTTACTACGTCGCTCTTCGATGTCTGTATTCCGTCGCTTTACCGAAGTCTATACGACGCCATAGAAATTGTTTAAACTCAAATAATCCATTGAATCCCTACTTTGTTCTGAAGTTTTCGCAGTCTTATCAATGTTTACAGAATGTCTGTGTGCACTACGATCAGGAAGAAATGTAACTTTGTATCTTTTTTATCCTCTAAGAGAGATGTTCCTAAATTATGCTTTTATAACGCTGCAATGTTAGTCTCAGGCAATCCATATGAACAGGTATTGTGGTATTCTAAAACAAAGAAACAACACAGTAAACATTCTAAGGGCGAGCCAATGTTCATTTGAGGCTGCGACGGAGACCCGACCAAACCACAACATTCACGCTGGATGTACTTTTGTTGTGATTCGTCGAGAGCAAAGATCGACCTCTTACCAACGTCTCTGACACAAGGTTGAATAGACGTTGCAAAAGTAACATTGTTTAGACGTTGCTTTCGGTCGCAACCAAAACGCAACTTTCTCCGACGTCTAATCAACATCTTTGGTGCAACTTTTAATACACGTCCAGAAATCGACGTTGTATAGACGTATGACTTGCAATTAAAAACAGTCTTCTTGTGTTATCGCAATGGCAGGTCACTTTGAAAGTAGACCAAAACTAGGACGTAAAATATGAGCAGTTCAAAACCGCACAAGTTTATTCCCAAATGCTTGCGAGATATATTCGTGGAAATCCAGATCCATTCATGGATATCGACATATATATCCTGCGTGACCCTATGGCCTAAGGGTGGAGGTACCGTAATGGAGGGGTGACCACACTATGATTGCGGCTGTCGGTAGATCTCAAACTATTCACAACGTTGATTAGGCGTCGGATAATCGACATCTCTCCAACGTAGCAGGGTAGACATTTGTTTCGACTTCTGTAAAGAAGCAATACCCAAGTTGTCCAACTTCGCAATATTTACTAGGGAAAGCCGGTCTTAAACAAGCGTTGTCATTATCCCTTAAATCAACACGGCAAAACAAAAAGAACAAGTGCAACAACAACATGAACAAGAAGAAGACCAACGAACGCTTGTGCACATCTCATCTTTGGTGGCGCACGTTATGTCTTAACAGATGTTGTTCCTCAAATTGTCTGTTCTGTTTGTTTTGGTCTTACACGACAGTATCGCCTCAGCCCTCTTAATGCAGTATGAAACACATAAATAAGAGTGTTATGAAGTGTAATACATGTTTGCATAAGGCAAATCTACATTATTTTAAATTATGCCTTTTGTCTTACTTCACATTCAGTTTCTTCAGGTTAGGACACTCACCGCTATATTCGTTAGCAGCGACCTCTTCTACATCAGCTGTTATTGCAAATAGAGTGGATGGTGGATCTTCTGGTAGAATCGCAGTTTGTCCTGTTGCACCCGGGGCCTGGTGTGGCTGACCGTGAGCTCCAGCATTTGGCTGGCGACCACCTTCGCAGGCTCTATGGTCCTGCTGACCGCCAGCTCCATCGTTTAGCTGAAGACCACCTCCACCAGCTCCCTGGTTTTGAAGACCGCCAGCTCCATCGTTTAGCTGACGACCACCTCCATCAGCTCCCTGGTTTTGCTGACCGCCAGCTCCATCGTTTAGCTGAAGACCACCTCCACCAGCTCCCTGGTTTTGCTGACCGCCAGCTCCATCGTTTAGCTGAAGACCACCTCCACCAGCTCCCTGGTTTTGAAGACCGCCAGCTCCATCGTTTAGCTGACGACCACCTCCATCAGCTCCCTGGTTTTGCTGACCACCAGCTCTCCAATTTATTTGACAGCCACTCCCATCAAGAGTGCTGGGTTGGGCGCTTGTCCCATTGCCTCCCTGCCCATTGCGCTCTGGAAAACATGGTTGATCTAAGTGAAACTAAAGCTCTTGAACTCGTGGTTTCACATGCAAATATTATATCAGTTAACTAAGACTTACCCTAAAGACTTACCCTAAAACTGTCAACTAGCAGCAGAAGGTTTCGTCACGGAGCATTGATGGAATGCTTCTGACATGTCCGGTGCCAGTACTGAATGCAGCCACTGGCTGACTGAAGTGCTAGTGTACTAGGTGCACACCAATTCCTTGCATGTGCAAGCCTTCCTGTATGCTGCACCGAAAGAAAAAGAGGTTTAATATTTATAAAAATTCAGCGGGTTGTTATGGCTTAGACAAGGGAATACAACATATGTGTGGTCACCACTCATATATTGCATTGCGTTTCCAGACGTTACCCGGTGTGTTCGTCCGCAGCGCCACCTGTCTTGCCATGATGGCTGGCATCTCTTCCTTTTCGGCTCTCCCGCTCATTTCCAATTTGTTCGCACGCACCAACAGGAGCTTGTCTCGCGTAAATGGCATAAAATGACAGGGGATGTTGCTTCTCATGCGCCAGACAACCCACTATTAAGATCTTTTCCTGGCTGTTCTCCTAAAGCTGGCGAGATCAGTGATAAGTTTCTTGCTCTGTAACACAACAACGAACATGTCTTTTTAAAGTCCAGCTGAATTCTTCAAAACTTTCCTATTAGTTTCCTCCTTTGGATAATGGACATTTCTTTGTGGCTAACTGTGATTCTTCCAGCTAGAGACAGGGAAACAGAATGCACAAAAAATATGCAAAGTGGTTTTTCTTGACGCTTTACAACTCGGCACTCATTTGCTCCCAACGGCCGGTAGGAAGGACTCAGGGCGTTGACTGGACACTTTAAGCATTGAGGTGACACGTGTAGAGGTCTTGGGCCATGCCGTACCGACACATTTTGCACCACTTAGCCAAGCAGTTAACAGCAGCTAATAGTAACGTGCGGTGGATTGATTTTTGACAACAAGTTTTATTGACGAATTGTAGAATACTGGTATTTTGGCTCGAAAGAAGGGATTAAATTTAAAGCTGGCCTGCTGCATTCAGCTTCGGAAACTTCAGAAGAACGTATGAAGTAAAGATTACGGAAATTAACAACACCTAACGTGTTAAACTTTAACTGGGAATTTTATTATTGGCCGTGGTTATATCCAGCACCCTAAGAATACCTAGTGATAAGTAATACCCTTGGGGAAGACTCGCGTAAGAACTGGTTGTCATGTCTTTCTGTGACTTTATAAAAGCACTCCATAACGTGCAGTGGTAATTGTGAAAAATAATACCCCCTTTTTACCCAAACAAGGAGTGCTGTCTGTTAAGGCCAATGTTTTGGTGAATTTTAGCACATTATGCAGATCAAGGGTTTGATGTAGCTGGTTCTCCTTTGTTGTTTACTTGCGTAATCTCGTGTTACTAAGTCTTAACGTTTGCATTTAAGCTTGCTCTGTATCAGCAGCTAAGTGTTGCGTAATTATGCTAATTGGCAGTGTCGCGTAAGGCAAAGATTACATTTAGCGGGATTAACGTTAACGTCTGGAATCAAATGCCAACTTCTTAAGTCTTAAGTGGTATATCACATGAGTGTCAATGCAAGATGTGTGTTGTGTATACAATTGCAATTAGCCTGTTTTCTTGTGGTTTAGAGTGTTAATGGGTATTTAACTTTGATATACTTGGTGACAACAATGTACCATATATATAGGGTGAGAGAAACGCGCTATCGTCAATAGTCAAACAAATGAAGAAGCCAACGTTCGAAGTTGAAAGATTTAACGGCAACCCTGTGAAGTTCAACTCATTTATCAGACAGTTTACAGCTAGAATAGTTACATGTTGTGAAACAGAAGGTGAGAAAATGGCCTACCTCGAGCAATATACCACCGGTGAAGCCAGCCGCATAGTTGCAGGATATTCACATCTTAGCGAGGAACTAGCGTACAAGGCTGCCGTTCGAGAGCTTACGGATCGGTACGGTGACAGAGAAGTTATAGCTCAGGCACTAATCATGCAAGCGTTCGAATGGCCGTCTATTAAGACAAACGACAGCAAGGCACTCGATAACTATGCCATATTCCTCCGCCAAGTAAACAGTGCGATCCATGATATTGACGAAATGCGCATTCTCGAATATTCCGAAAACATGAAAAGACTGGTGTCCAAACTGCCGTTAAACCTACACGATAAATGGCGCTCTATCGTACTTGCAACAAAGGATCGAAACGCCAACGTACATTTCGAGGATCTGGTCAACTTTGTCCGGTCCGGGGCCAAGAAAGCAATGGATCCCACGTACGGCAGAGCAGCCCTGAGTGAAGTCTACACACAGATGTCAGCACCAGACCACAACAAAGGCAGGTCAGTTTTTGCTACTAATGAGCCACTCGAAAACGACAGAACCGAAAACTGCCCAGAAGGATCACAGGCTTGCTTATATTGTAAAGGAAGGGGACATTCTGTTGACTCGTGTTTCGCATTTTCCAGCGCATCCTCTGAACAGAAAAACGCTTTTATGAAATCCAAAGGGCTTTGCTTCGGATGTCTGAATCCAGGACACAGAAAGCGCGAGTGTACAAACAAAAGTACGTGTAAGGTTTGCAAGGACCGTCACCCGACGTCCATTCACGAAGAGTCAATAAAATTCAAGGCGAAACCCAAGTCAGACCCTCCAGTCAGTAATAAGCAATTCCAGACTTGTAGCTTTATGGGAGCCGGCGCGGATGAATTCTGCACGATGGCTATCATCCCTGTGCAAGTACGATTAAAGAATCGAGCAACGACTCTGAAGACCTACGCCTTTTTGGACCCAGGAAGCAGCATTACCTTTTGCACAACCACACTTATGAACGACCTTGGTGCTTCTGGAAAGACAAGACAAGCAACAATAAACACGATTGATTCGACGTTCACTATGCGGTGCCAAGCCATTAATGATCTAGAAGTGCTAGATCTTCTTGGGACTAATGTGATTAGTTTACCCGAGGTGCTTACGAAAGAAAGTATACCCTTGTCACAGCAGCACATACCGGTCACTGACGACATCTCCCACTGGGCTCATCTCAGCGATATACAGCTGCCCGAGATAGATTCCGACATCGGCCTGCTCATTGGAAATAATGTTCCAGGAGCGTTTACACCAATTGAAATCAGAACCGGACCACTCAGAAGCCCACATGCAAGCCGATCGCCTCTAGGATGGATACCCTGGAACGTCGTGAGAAAGGCGACAGGGAATATGCCAAATGAAACAGTTAACAGGTTGTGTCTCGAAGCTATGCAAGATATAGAGGAGTCAAGTCGGCTTGAAAGGTTGTACAGAGACTCACTTAATATTGACTTTCCAGAAAAGTTAATTGACGACAAGGCTGAACCTTCACTGGAAGACAAAAGATTCGTAGCAAAGGTAGACAGCTCTATAACACTAAAAAATGGTCACTATCAGGTGGCCTTACCATTTCGAAACGACAATGTGCAGCTCCCAGATAACCGACCTTTAGCCATTCAAAGGCTAAACGGTCTGGGGCGCAAGATGACAAGGAATCCACAGTTCCGACGGGATTATGAGACATTTGTTCAAGATCTGATTGAGAAGGGTCATGCCGAGGAGGTACCACAATCCAAACTTCAACGCCAAGATGGTCGTGTCTGGTACATACCACACCATGGTGTCTATCATCCAAAGAAGCCTGAAAAGATAAGGGTGGTGTTTGACTGCGCTGCAAAATTTCAGGGAATCTCATTGAATGATAACCTACTCCAAGGCCCAAATCTTACCAACAACCTTCTGGGCGTCCTGCTCAGATTTAGGCAAAATCCCGTCGCAATTATGGCAGACATCGAGTCCATTTTTTATCAGGTACAAGTACCGGAAGATGATAGAGATTTTCTGAGATTCCTGTGGTGGCCAAATGGTGATATGGCAAAGTGCCCAAAGACATACCGCATGACAGTACACATCTTTGGAGCTACTTCGTCGCCCAGCTGCTCGGCTTCCGCATTGAGAGCTACTGCCGATAGCGGGGATGGCGTTGCCAAGGACACCATTCTGAGAAATTTCTACGTCGACGATTGTCTCCGATCCCTTAGTACCGACTTAGAAGCCGTAACGCTGATAAAGAAACTTAAGGAACTGTGTGCTGCTGGCGGGTTTCGACTGACTAAGTGGATAAGCAACAGTAGGAAAGTTCTAGAAACAATTCCAGAAGAAGAAAGAGCAAATTCAGTGAGGACCTTGGATGTTAAGACCGATATCTTACCTACACAGAGGGCACTTGGGGTTACTTGGAAGGTCGATCAGGACAGTTTTTGCTTTGACGTTCAACTTCAACACAAGCCGGCCACCCGAAGAGGAATACTGTCTGTGACCAGTTCAGTATACGATCCACTAGGTCTGGCGTCACCCTTCATTCTCCCAGCGAAGATTCTTCTACAAGACTTGTGTAGAAGGGGCATGAAATGGGACGATGAGCTGAGCGATCAAGACAGTCAGCGATGGAAGAAATGGCTGATTGCTCTGCCCAAACTTGAGGCAGTCCAGATTCCTCGCTGTTTCCTTTCAAGCGTGAGCAAGGACGCAACCTACCAACTCCACACTTTCTGTGACGCAAGTGAACTTGGATACGGCGTCGTGTCGTACCTTCGAGCTCTTAACAACAGCGAGGTACTCGTTCGCCTAGTTTTAGCGAAGTCTCGCGTAGCCCCCATCAAGAAGATTTCTATTCCACGGCTGGAGCTCACAGCTGCTTCGATAGCCGTGAGACTTAGTAAAGTGATTATGGACGAACTGGACATTTCATTTACAAGTTTCTTCTGGACCGACAGTGTTGCAGTTCTTAAATATATCCGAAACAAGAGCTCACGATTTCAAACCTTTGTTGCGAACAGGCTTGCCGTAATCCACGATGCTACGTGTAACAAGCAGTGGAAGTACGTACCGACGAACATGAACCCAGCCGACTTCGCTTCTCGAGGTCTATCTCCAGACGACGATAAGGCTCAGAACTGGATTAGAGGCCCCGACTTTCTTCGCCATCCTGAGCACGACTGGCCAGAACAACATGTGAACACAGAACTTTCTACGGATGACACTGAACTCAAGAAGAGTGTCAATGCGATCGTGAGTTGCGCCGAAGCAACCTTTGAGTCAACGTTTACACGTATATCCACATGGCGGAAGCTCAAGAGAGTCATGGCATGGTGCTTGAAGTTCACACAGAATCTTAAACACTGGGCCTCAGTTCGTAAAGCGCTCAACACAAAGCACCAGCACTCCGAGGAACAATTACGAAACAGAGTGATCGATAGGGAGATGTTATCCTTACAAAACGCCGCTTCCAATAACTCAGCGTTAAACTGTGAAGACCTACAACTAGCTGAAACTTGCATCATACAATGTGTGCAACAACAACACTTCAGAAGCGAGTTAGACGCGCTTACAAATAACAAACCAATCAAAGGTAGCAGCTCGATCCTCAAACTTGATCCGATCTTGAAGGATGGTATTCTGCGAGTGGGCGGACGACTTACTAAAATGGCGGCTCCGTATGAAGTACGACATCCTATTCTCATACCAAAATCTTCTAGCGTTGCATCAGTACTCATGCAACACTTCCACAGAACCAACGGACACTCCGGAAGAGAAACCACGATTTCTCATCTGAGGCGACGTTTCTGGATAACAAGCGCCAACGCATTAGCAAGGAAAGTGATATCGAAATGTGTAACTTGTCGAAAATATAACGCCCGACCAAGCGACCAGAAAATGGCTGACTTGCCATCCGATCGGGTGACTCCCGACGATCCCCCCTTCACGAATACCGGTATGGATTACTTCGGTCCCTTCGAGATTAAACGAGGCAGGTCGGTGGTAAAATGCTACGGATTTATTTTCACCTGTTTAGTCACAAGGGCCATCCACTTGGAAGTGGCCGCGTCATTGACTACAGATTCGTGTATCAATGCGATTCGCCGATTTACATCCAGAAGGGGTGAAGTGAAGAAAATTTTGTCCGATAATGGAACGAACTTTGTTGGAGCTAAGCGGGAGCTTCGAGAAGAAGTCAAAAAATGGAACCAGAATCAAATTAATGCGGAGTGTTTGCAGAAAGGTATAGAATGGACGTTTAACCCTCCTTCTGCATCGCACTTTGGAGGCGTGTGGGAACGCCTCATCAGGCCTGTTCGGAAAACAATGTTTGGCCTGATGAAAGAACAAACCATACGACTTGACGACGAGGGGCTTAATACGCTGTTCTGCGAAATCGAGAGCATTTTAAATAGCCGACCGCTAGCGAAATCCTCCAACGATCCAAACGACCTGACCGTGTTATCGCCCAACGATCTCCTGCTTCTAAAGGGATACCCAATGTTACCCCCAGGTCATTTCAGCCAAAGAGATTGTTACGTTAGACGCAGATGGCGTCAAATTCAGTATCTTGCGGATGCGTTTTGGAAAAGATGGACAAAGGAATATCTTTTGACTTTGCAAAATCGTCAGAAGTGGGAAAACACACGTCGTAACTTGAGAAAAGACGACATCGTTTTAGTAGTGGACAGTAATCCGAGAAACACCTGGGCACTTGGGCGTATCGTAGAGACATTTCAGGACGATAAGGGCCTTGTAAGAACTGTCAAGGTCAAAACCAAGGGAAACGTGTTAGAAAGGCCAATACATAAATTGTGTCTGCTGTTAGAGTCAGATATAGAGAACAGTTAAATTCTTACTTACCGACGAAGAGAGACAGTATAAAATGACCCGTGACGCTGGTGAAAGGATCACATGTATATAAGCGTAAAATAAGAAATTTACTATTTTACTGCAAAACACTTTAGTCTATTTAGGTGGATTCATTTGCCATTCCTTAGTATAATGTAGTTACATTGTCCTTGAAGCATCGAATTAATTGTCCTTGTACAATTAAGGGAGCCGGTGTTAAGGCCAATGTTTTGGTGAATTTTAGCACATTATGCAGATCAAGGGTTTGATGTAGCTGGTTCTCCTTTGTTGTTTACTTGCGTAATCTCGTGTTACTAAGTCTTAACGTTTGCATTTAAGCTTGCTCTGTATCAGCAGCTAAGTGTTGCGTAATTATGCTAATTGGCAGTGTCGCGTAAGGCAAAGATTACATTTAGCGGGATTAACGTTAACGTCTGGAATCAAATGCCAACTTCTTAAGTCTTAAGTGGTATATCACATGAGTGTCAATGCAAGATGTGTTGTGTATACAATGGCAATTAGCCTGTTTTCTTGTGGTTTAGAGTGTTAATGGGTATTTAACTTTGATATACTTGGTGACAACAATGTACCATACATATAGGGCAGTCGAGTCCGTTCTTTCTATATAGTTTGAAGCAAATACCGGATGTTCTTGAATGACATGGACAGTGAAGAATTCAGTTTAAGATATATTAATTGCAAAGGATATGCATGTCGCGATGGGTTAAGAAGTGTCATGTATAAGGAGTGATTAATATAAGAAATTAAGTGGTAGTAAGACAATAATTATGAATTACGGTTTAACCGCAACTGAGTAGAACATGTACCAGGACATTGTGTAATAATTTCACGGAATTGCAATTAAACTGTTGAATAGTTTGTGTTAAGTCAATGGGATAACGGCCATAAAAATTACGGTAAGATCGCTGTTTTATTTGTGCATTCTAATTATATAACTACAATTGTTTTAATGCTAGAAAATATGACTGAATGAATTATATAATCTAAGCAGATCCGTATTTGGCCTGTGTGTTCATAAATCTTGGTCTGTCGTATATTAGTGAATTGCTTAGGCATTGGTTATTATACAAATGCCCGTTGTTACGAAAACTATGTAAATATAATGGCCGCTTATTGGAAATGCCTCCCTGCGTTAAATGCTATGATCTTGGCATATCGTTAATACGTTCAAGTACGTAAACAACGTTATTCATTATTGATTTTAAGACCGTTGACCATTGAATTTTATATAACCCATAGGTTTTACTCTCATTTTCTTTATTTATTATTATTATTATTATTTTTTTTTTCTGTAGTTAATCGTATTTATGAGGTTGTCGTCGTCGTTGTCGTCTAACGGTTGCCGAGATAACGCAGGCCACGTGACCCGTGTCCTAGAAAATCTAGATCAAAGTTGAAATCATGACGTTGCCTCTTATGCAACTACGTAGAGAGGGGAGGGGGGAGTCTGAAAAAGAGTTCAAAATTGAACTTTCTCTAACGGTTTCTGAAATCACAAAGTTGTAAAATAACACGTATATATAAGAACCTGAATATCTGTCTTTTTTATGATATATTGGGAGTTTCCCTTGGTATTTTTATGACACGATCGGGTTCTAAAAATAAACTTCCATTGTTCCGATTCACTTCACCGTTGCTCTCTATGACACTATTCTAATATTTCATGGCTGTCATGTAGTGCTGAATGAGTACGTGTGTGCATGGAAGTTGTGACAATGAGTGTGTGCGTCTCTGGAGAGGGAGGAGGGGAGGGCTTGGGGGTCTGTGGCTATCCGCATGCTAATGGAATGACTATTGAGTGACGCCACAGAATTTTGGTTACTTAAACAAGCCTGAGCAGTTCGCATGTGAAAACTGTAATTCGAGGATGGGGGCAGGGGCACGGAGGAGAGGGCAGTGCGATTTTGAAGTACATTTCATTCATAAAAGCTCCTTGCTCTTTCGTCCGTGCCCTCTCGCCTGTACCCTCTCGCCTTTGCCCTCTCGTCCGTGCCCTCTTGCCTGTGCCCTCTCGTCCGTAAACTCTCGCCTGTGCCCTCTCTTCCTTGTCCTCTCGCCTGTACCCTCTCGTCCGTACCCTCTCGCCTGTACCCTCTCGTCCGTACCCTCTCGCCTGTGCCCTCTCTTCCTTGCCCTCTCGCCTGTACCCTCTCGTCCGTACGCTCTCGCCTGTGCCCTCTCTTCCTTGCCCTCTCGCCTGTACCCTCTCTTCCTTGCCCTCTCGCCTGTACCCTCTCGTCCGTACCCTCTCGCCTGTGCCCTCTCTTCCTTGCCCTCTCGCCTGTACCCTCTCGTCCGTACCCTCTCGCCTGTGCCCTCTCTTCCTTGCCCTCTCGCCTGTACCCTCTCGTCCGTACGCTCTCGCCTGTGCCCTCTCTTCCTTGCCCTCTCGCCTGTACCTTCTCTTCCATGCCCTCTCGCCTGTACCCTCTCGTCCGTACCCTCTCGCCTGTGCCCTCTCTTCCTTGCCCTCTCGCCTGCACCCTCTCGTCCGTACCCTCTCGCCTGTGCCCTCTCTTCCTTGCCCTCTCGCCTGTGCCCTCTCTTCCTTGCCCTCTCGCCTGTACCCTCTCGTCCGTACCCTCTCGCCTGTACCCTCTCGTCCGTACCCTCTCGCCTTTGCCCTCTCGTCCGTAAACTCTCGCCTGTGCCCTCTGTCATCGCACTCGAATTTCATTTTACGGTTTGACCAATGGCACCCAAATTTCACCGACACAGTTTCTTCCACACAAACTGCATTCCTGCATGTTATCACCCAACAGCTATATAGGGATACAGTACAGAATGGCGTTAAACACCTATGGACTTTAAGACGGGGATGGGTGGATTTATAGCTGTTGAGTAATAATTGACGGAAACTTAGTTTGTATGGAAGACAACAATTATCGTGCCAGGCTTTCAAAATGTCATGTATTCAAGTAAAGAGATATTCTAGAATTCAGACTGACTTGCATTGTTTTCACCCCCCCCCCCTCCCAGCAATTATGTTTTTTCGCGTTACAAAGCTAATAACCTATTCGAAAAGATGTGCTACCCAAGAATAAAAAAAATAGTGATAAAGCGCATGATTAGAGACGTTCTAAAAAGACAGACTATACGTTTTATTTTGCTGCGAGAAAAATTATGGTAAAGTACAAGAGCGGGAAAAAACTAAAATGTGTAAAATAAACATGTCGAGAGGCCATTTTAGTGATCGCGAGAAAAAAATTTACAGCATGTACGTTTTCTACTTTTTTTGGACGAATATACTGCCATAATTATATATCTATTAACTATTTTGCTAAGTGCAGCCTTGCAAGTAAATAATTGCGGCCTGATTCCATTAACTGCGATTGATGACACTTTTGCATCGACTAAGCACCACCCCTTTCTCTGAAAACAGCTGCTTTCTATCTTCTCGTACCCTGTAATTACTCACGTTAAAGCTTTGACATTTCCATTTTCCCGAAATACACAACAAGGTTCATTTTTAAAATGAAAACATAATCCAGATCTGAATATATGTTGTGTATATTTTCTTTCCATTGATAACGTTAACTTAAACTTATTTATATCCATTTGCGTATGTTTATTATTATGTTCTCTTACCCTCAAAACTCCTGTTTGATGTGCTTCAATCAAAGAAACAATCTTGCAGAAACGCAGATCGTTGTGCAAAAGAAAGAATAAAGTAGGGTTTCGGTGTTTATATCTTACAAGACTTAATTATGATTGACGTCACGTTATAGTCAATAAGTAATGTTAATCGTGGCCCATATTCACAACAACTTATTAAAAAACTTGGCACAAAATTAAAAAAAACTTGGAATCTGACAATTCCATATAAAATGTTAGATAAATATTTTGATGTAAACAAAAAACAAAAAAAAAAAAAAAAAAAAAAAAGTATCGCGTCTGAACGGGTTTGAAATAGTGAACTAACTGCAGTGTTAATATTAACAGCAATGTTTAGCTGCAGTCGTCCTGTTCACTATGGCATTGCAAATAAGTCGCGTGCTGATCAATGCAAAGTTGTAAAGCACAATAGCTATAACATATGTAATGCTTAGTTGTTTTCAGCGGGGAGGGGTATGGCGTGGAAGCGGGGGGAGGGGGGTGGTGGTCGTGAGAAGTGAGGCATTGCACACGCTCATATTACTGTGTATGGATGAAGTCACAAATCTTACTTAGAAGGTGGGGGGAGGGTTGTGCAGCCAGAAACTTTCCAATGCCCCCTAACAGTCCATTTTCTTATTTTAGCTTCTATTTCCTTCTGTACGAATCCCGGACAAAACAGGTGTTTTCTGAGTCGGCTGCTAACTCTTCCTGTTTTAACCCGGTGGTGTTCTTTGCACTTCAAAATCATGCATATCGACTTTTTAAAACGCATCATATAACCTCACTTGTGGATATCTGAATTTCTACACACGTCTGGGTACAAGTTTAGCAACGGAGAATATGCTGCTTCTACTGTACGCCTCTTTAATCCGGGTCTGGAAGGTGGTCACTGCAAAGGATTTACTGTGAATCTTTTTTTATCCGGGTTACGAAAAGCAGGTTTTATTTTTTGTCTTTTCATCCATTTCTGGAATGTGGTCGCTTAAAACAGATTTTACTCTGTGTGTTTTGGAGGTTGTCGGGCAAAAATGGGTTTTTCTATCCAGGTGTGAAAGATGATCGCAACATCGCCAGTTCCCTATTTCATGCATCCTTCTTAACAAGAGTCGCTCAACTAGTATTTTTTTACAATTAAATCAAAATAATTAAATAAGAGGTATATTTTAAAGAGAGGACTACCTGGAGAACTTTCCTAAAAAATGGTATCCGGACATAACTGCGACGGCCAAAACGGCGACGGCCATAACGGAGAAGACCAAAACGGCGACGGCCAAAACGGCGATGGCCAAAACGGCGACAAGTGTAACCCCGGACAAAACGGCGACGGAGTTTTTTTAAGTTTATGCTTTAAAACGCTTATTTAAAAAAAAAGTAACAACGTTACCAACACAGTTTTTTTTTTAACTATCAGAGATAAATAAATTTGAACACAGTGCAGCATTTCTCCCAACGTGCCCTTCCTGCCCTCCCTAACCACCTCCTTCCTGTCACCAGCCACTGTCTCAGTAATCTGCTCAAGGAATGATTTACTTATTTACCTTTTCTCAGGTAAAACTGAAAATTATTTTCTCAGGGAAAATAAAATTTAATCTTATCTTGCATTGGTGTGGATTCGTATATAATAACAGCATTTCACATAACCGATACAGATCAGCTCATTAAGGCGATTAAAACATCGGTCTTTCATTATTGATAATCCAAAGTCCTTTTAGTGGCATTTTTATTTTGCCTTTTATTGATGTGGATTCACGTGCAATAACGGATTAGTGGGCACAGTCGCTAAATGCAATTGTTTTTCAAAATGTACTTATTTACCCCCCCCCCCCCCACACACACGATGGATTGTCGTATAATTGCAATTAGGAATATATGAGAAAATAAGTGTCAAATTATCCATTTCATTTTGCCCTTAAAATTTAAATATTGGTTCAAATTATACTTATATTCAAGTAGAAATGAACTGATTTATCTGGCAACACTATTCTTTTTATTTTGATTTTCAACATTAAATTATTAATCTTCGTAGCCGTTTTGTCCGTGGTTGCACTTGTCGCCGTTTTGGCCATCGCCGTTTTGGCCGTCGCCGTTTTGGCCTTCTCCGTTTTGGCCGTCGCCGTTTTGGCCGTCGCCGTTTTGTCCGGGATTCCTAAAAAATTGAAGGCAATCCGACGCAAATCATATAAGCGTTTTGAAAACTGGAGCCACAAATTTTAATGCCGGTATTAGAGCAGTTTTCATGAAATTACGAAAAACATAATGATATTGTGAGCTAGAGGCTTTCTACTCCTTTTTGATAACTGATTTTTATGTTAAATTATATGATTAAAATTCTTATATTCTTTGATTTAATACCCAATATCATTTATTTATTTACTGATTTCTGATGTGATGACTGAAGTGGGTTTCTTGTTGAAATCTTTTTGACTTCTTTAAAAGATTAAGCTTAGGAGGCGGAAGTATCGCAATGCCTGAAATTCCCAGGTAGAGTCCTTTTACATCAATCTGGTCAGGTTGACGAACTAGGGACTAGTTTCTGACAATTTTAATTTAATTTTAATAACTTTCTGACACGTTTTCAATATTGTAATGTATAGTATATAGTGGTTTGCATATGAACACCTATGCTGCCGATTTTGATAGTTATACCCTCAGGTTTTGTTATATTAAACATTAAAATAATCGAATTCATTCACTTTATTTTATTAAATGTCACTTAGTACACAATATACATTATTCATGGGAATAGTGGGCAATAATACAATTTTCACAATTTCTACAAGCATTTTACAAACATCACAACTTATTTCAAGCACAGAATATGAAGTGGGCCACTTACATTATGGTTTATCCATTAAACATGTTTTTAAGACATGATAATATAAATTTTCTATCAATATTCATTAAAACCTAGGCAATCTCAAAAAGATTATCGGCGTGTTTTCAGTTGTTTTAAAAAGGATGTGACGTCATGGTGACGCAATACTTGACAAATTTATGACGAGTTAGCGACAAGCGTTTGTCACGGCGTGACGGGCATTGGTCAGACACACGTCAAACCCTGACTAGTTCACACTTGTCAAACTGACAATCAGTGGACAAGTTCTTGACAAACCATTGACAAACTGGGACGAAGCAAAATTCTGTACATGGGATTACTGAGGTGTTTGTTTAAGCAACATTGACTTTTGAAGGCTGTAAAGAAATGACTACAGGCAAGTGATGCAGAAATTCTTTATGAGCGGAAATATCACCGATATCTCTAAACACTTCAGTATTTGGTGTGTCCACATCGACGTATGATGTCAAGGTAGCGATCCACTACGCGGGCAAGATGCGGACGAGCATTGTTATCCACTAAGATGAAGTTAGGAGGATCCATGGCCCCGGTGGATGGTAGCTCCAAATGTCATCGCGATATCGCAAAGCGTTCATGTTACCGCGGATTATCACAAGTCTCATCTTCCCTGTGTAACTACTGCCACCCCACACAAAGACACTAGCCCCTCCGAATAACTCCCGAAAGTACACGAAATGGCGTAACTCGCCTCTTCGCCGCTAAGTGCGCCTTGTTCACCCGAACACTCGCGTAACGTCGGGCCGACGTCGGAACGGTATAAACAAGGTCGGAAAACGTCGGCATCGGCTTCGATGCATCGGTAATGCATCGGTTATAGGTTGGCAATAGTCGAATTTCCATTTTTTCTCATTCGTCGGAAGTTCATCGGTTACCGACGTTGGCCCGATGATTATTTTCCTCAGTTTAATAGATGTTGGCAAATATTCATCGGGCCGACATCTTTTTCCGACGAACTTCCGACCAATTGGGAATTTTTTTTTTTTGCTAAAAATATTATATTCATATATTACACGTATTTCTCAATGCATATATTATACATATATTTTTATGCATTGGTTATACGTTGGAAATAGATTAACTTCCGACCAATGGTAAAAAAATGAAACGGATATTGCATACGTATATTCGATGTATTTAGTTATACGTACATTATACATATATTTGTATATGTTGGCCCAACGTCTGACATAGACGTACTTCCGACGGAACAAAACTTAATTGTTTTTGAAAAAGATATTACTGATGTATAACCGACGGATTACAATAATCGTATAATATACAAACATATCACTGCATCGGCTATACGTCGGAAATATACCGAATTCCGACGAAAACTAATGTTTTTATTTGAGATATTACAAGCATGTAATATGCGTATAAAAATATACGCATATTATACATATAGTTATATTTGTCGGTGAAACGTCGGAAATATACCGATTTCCAATGGATCTCTAAATTTGTGTATTTCACGTATAACTTGAGATGAAAACTATATATATATATATATATATATATATATATATATTGCATTGTGTACGAGTGCTCCACATATTCCACAGCGTCGGAAAAAAGATGCCGATATTGCAATCGTATATTATACGTATTTTTTATACGTCTATAAAACGCATATTTTCCGATGCTTATTCGGCGTCGGAAATTTATCGATTGACGTTTTGTTGGGGACGTTATGAAGAATCAATAGTGGAGCATTATGAATATACTTGAAAATTATCATTTGCCTCAATAAACTAGCCCCAGCCGCCGTGGAGTAGAGGTATGTTCCGCGCCTAGGATGCAAGAGGTCCCCGGTTCAAACCCCAGTAAGTACTAGTGTTCAGTTGCGATATATAGATATGCTATGTTGTATATTGATATGCTATGGTGTATGTATGAATATGTGAATTATGAATGGTTGGTAAAGGTTCTATGGGTCAGTTAAGGTTAGAAACATTTTTTTTACGTATAAAAATCATCGGAAGTTCGTCGGAAATGCATCGGAATATAAACGTATAACCGACGTATAGCCGACGGTTGGTATCCGACATCGAAGAATTTGTAGGGATATTTCCGACGGTGGCCCGACGTATTAAAGATATATCGGCCCGATGTATATCCGATGTACGAAGCCGCTATATCTATTATGCGTCGGGCCATAGTTAATCCTATGTGCAACAGATACATCGGCCGATGAAGTTGCCGATATTGCCGATCTAGTATAGATGTATTTTAGACGTTACGCGAGTGTTCGGGCAGTCGTTTGCAGCGAGGCAAAACAGAATCGCCCCTGAATACATGCACTGACGCCATTGATTACGTTTCAATCAATGATGTTGTCTGGCCAGTCTAAAAGCTACACTTGGGGATTTTCAATCCGCTAGTCTATTGAAATCGTACGACTCGGTTAAGTGTTTCCGTATGAATTCCGCCAAAATCTCCTCCGAGACGGCTAGGGTTAGGAAGCCCAAATTTTGCAGAGACATGGCATAGCGTGTCTAGTTGACCCAGCTCAATTTTTATAGAAATTCATTAAAATTTTATGTGCAAAAATGGATTTTGAACTTAAAAATTTGAAAACCTTGTCACACAAACTCCTCTAGGACGACCAAATTTGATAGAGACATAATGTGGGATGTGTAGTTGGTCCAGCAGAATTTTTTATAAAAATTCACTAACATTTAATATGCAACTAGAAGCTCATTCCGCTAGCGAAATGTTAAACACTTGACAAAAATTAAAACGCAAAAATACTGGCTTCAATGGGTTATTTCTTGAATAATATATTGCAAACAACACAGCTTGAATACCTCTTATAAGCCGATTAATGTTTAGTTTCTGTTGACTTAAGGTTTTATTGACTGATCTAGCATACACAGTGAGAGCTCGCACAAAGCTCACTGAGCAACTGTGTGTGATGTGGCTTAAATGCTACGCATTAACTTGCAAAAAATACACTCTTTTCACATGGCGTTTTAACAAAGAAAACGAAATCAAAGACGAAAATAAAAAGTGACATGCATATGTTCAGATCAAGCTCTTCATAAGTCCCAAGTTTCATGGTCGTAGGACCCATAGTGTCAGAGAAGAAGAAGACACAAAAAATCGGAAAAAGTGTCAAGAAGAAAAAAAAAGGACGAATTTTGCTCGCACAAATTCATATAACTCTTGCAAGCCAAAGGCTTGTCAAGTGTTAAAAATGGACTTTGAAATCTTGCCATTCACACCAAGTCAGGCAAACGCTTTGATTGCGGAGGTAAACGAACTGTTATGCTATCAGAATAGTGTATTGATCGCCAGACTCTCTGCAATGAGAGCTATTACAGTATGTGTGTGCAAGTTGAAACTGAATGCAGCGTTTGGGTTTCCCCCGTTTTGAGTGATGAAATTTGGCTCACTGATAGAGGGTGATGAGAATTTGAGAATCTCTTTCTTAGCCCTCAGCCAATATTGGGCCGTCCGCCTGCCTGTCTGTCTGTCTGTCCGTAAACTTTTTGTCTGGGAGATATCTCAAAAACTATTTATCGGAGTTTCACAAAACCTTACAGGAAGAAGTATATATAGTGTAGATGTGCAACGGGGGTTCAATTTGTCAAATGTCCGTTCGTCTGTCCGTCCGTCGCCCTTTAAACTTTTTTGTCCGGGTGATTTCTTAAAAATTATTTATAGGATCTTCCCCAAAACTTACAGGAAGAAAGTATATATAGTGTTGATTTGCAATGGGGGTTCCATCATCTGTCAAATGTCCGTCGATCTGTCCGTCCATAATTTTTTAAATTTTTCATTGTCCGGGCGAAATCTCAAAAACTATACATCCGTCCGTCTGCCCGTCCGTCCGTCCGTCCGTCGCACTTTTAACTTTTTGTTGTCCGGGCGATATATAAAATCTGTTTATCGGAGCTTCACCAAACTTTACACTAAGAAAATATATATAGTGCAGGTGTGGAACGAGGGGTTCAATTTGTCACTTGCCCGTTCCTCTGTCCGTCCGTCGCACTTTAAACTTTTTGTCCGGGCGATATCTCAAAAACTATTCATCAGATCCCTATCAAACCTGACAGGAAGAAAGAATAGGTAGTACAGATGTTAGACGAGAGGTTTAATTGAACTGGTGTTGTGCAATTTGAGGTTTATTTTATCACCCGTTCGTCTCCACATTCAGTGACACCTAAATGTTGCTTTTCTCTTGGCCATGTCTCACAGGGATAACTCGCCCACAGTGATATCACTGCTATTGGCTGAGGGCTCTGCATCTCCGATGCCTATGTTTTTACCATGGGCTTAGAAAACCACAGACCATTATCTCGAAAACGGTGAGAGATTCTGAGCTTATTTTCGACCCTTTCGGCCTAAAAGACTATATTTAAGAGGTACCTCGGTGATCTTGATCTCGGTCATGCTAAAAGGCAAAAACCGGAAGTTGACCATTATCTCGAAAACAGTTAGAGATAGAACAATTTTGAGTTTATTTTCGACCCTTTGCGCCTAAAAGACTATATATAAGACGTACCTCGGTGACCTTGACCACCTCGGTGATGGTGACGATGAAAAGTCGGAAGTTGATCAGTACCTTGAAAACGGGTAGAGATGAATCTATTTCGGGGCTGTTTCGACCCTTTCACCCTAAAAAACGTTATGCTAGAGGTACCTCGGTGATCTTGACCATTTCGGTCATGACCATTGTCAAAAAACGGAAGTTAAAAAAAACGGTTAAAAGTAGTGCGATTTTAAGCTTATTTTCACCGTTTGGGCCTAAAAGAGAAGATAAGGTAAGAGGTATCTTGGTGACCTTTTTTATGCACATCGAATTTATAAACACAAAATGGGAAGACTGCGGCTGAACGTTTATGTCTCAATACTATGTATTAAATGTAACAAAATGGGCCACATAAAAACCCCATTATTAGAGTTTTTCAAATATGTGGCATGGTAAGGAAAAAACGTTGACACAATTTATCTATTAACAATTTTAAGTCAACACTTGGGAGGGAAGGGAGGGAGGGATGGTTTGACAGTTCTTTTCTTCTCTAGCACCTTATAAAATGTCTTTCCGTTAATGGGCTGTTCCACTCACGACACGCGATACCATTTTGTCGCTCGGCTTGGATCAGACATGCCATTTCAGTGTTCGGTTATGTAAAAAAGTGGAAAGTTGCAGGAACTTAAAATAAAAAAAGTATTATCAAATCTTTCTTATATCATTCAGACTAGTAGAAAACACGTCCAGTAAAAGGCTCTCTCAGAACCCGTCTCGACTCGTGCTCTTCTCTGCTGTGAATCCAAAGCAGAATTCAAGTCGGTTGAAAGTTCCAAGGGGAGGCACATGCTCTAACTTTACGTACCTAAAACATATTAAAACATGAGAGCTGAAATTCAGTTCTCGCTCTGGTCACTCTGGCAAATAAGAAATATTAAACAATCGTGATCGTGGTAGGGCTGTGTTGTAATCTTTACAATCGGCACGAGGCAAACGTTAATCCTCCCACCCACGCTCTTCCCCGTGCTTGTAAAGAGCTCACCCCCCCAGTTTCCTGTATCGACGACGGGCTCATGTGTCAAACTGAGTTAATCTGCCCCGCCCTATTTCCTTTCCGAGTGAAACGTCTTAGCCAATAAGAAGTGCCACTGTGACCTTGACTTTGGAGGTCAATGTCATATTTCAAGACCGGTAGATACTTCAGCTTTAGGAAACATGACGTTATTTAAGTGTAGCAGTATAGTTAATATATTTAGTTAATGTATTATACCCACAGCCTGTGGCGATGTTATTGTTGTATGATCGTAACTCCTTCCACCGATGTTAATGCCAGGAAAGTGGGCGGTGTACAGGGAGCTTCTGGCATGGAGATTGTTGTCCCGGTAACTGGATCATGTGTCTCAAGCACCGCCTCGCATTCATTCTCCATGCAGAAAATCGCAGAAAAATCAATTGCCTGCTCATCTGGAATGCAAGGGAAACGCAGTCGATCCGCAGTTCAATAAAAAATAAAAAAAAACAGAAACAGAGATAGACGATTTTCAAAACGCGACAGTTAACTGATATACCCTGAAACAGCTTTCTAGTCCAAGCCGGGGAGGTAAATTGGGTAAATGTACAAAAACTTATATATAGTCTTTTATTAATCTTAAGAGGTAATGTGGCAAAAGCCGATTGCTTTTTCCTTGTTTATTCACACTTGGTATTGAAAATACCAAATGGGGATGGTTTGCTTCGAATTCTTCACCTATTTTTTCATCCCTTTTTTTATTTTTTTTCTTCTTCCGCCGAATTGGTTTCCAGACATCTCCTCCAAGACCGCTGAAGCTAGACCAACCAAACTTGGCACATGTATGTAGGGTCATCTGAAGTGGTCATCTTACTGGTCAAGGTCAAATCGCATAAGAGGTTAATCGGTTTCCAAAAAAAGGGTCTCGAAAACGGTAATTTTGACCTCATTTTCGACCTCCACCCCTATATATTTGTTAACAAATAGCAATATCATCTACCTTCCGTTTTAAGTTATCATTCCAAGTGGGGTCTAATTCGCTGTGCAAATTTCGGTCTAGTTCTACTTACCACAGTAGTCATTCAGAAGAGCTTCTTCATTGACTGTAGTTATAATAACAGTAGGCGGTGCTGCATCGCATTCACTCGCTGTTCCTACGACAGTGCAATTCTGAAGAGGAACGCGCAGCCCGGCATCGTGCGAACCGCGTGCTTGTGTGGTGTGTCTGTCTGTGGGGCTAGTGGGCAGCCCGGCATCGTGCGAACCACGTGCTTCTGTGGTGTGTCTGTCGGTCGGGCTAGTGGGCACCCCAGCATCGTGCGAACCGCGTGTTTCTGTGGTGTGTCTGTCGGTCGGGCTAGTGGGCACCCCGGCATCGTGCGAACCACGTGCTTCTGTGGTGTGTCTGTCGGTCGGGCTAGTGGGCACCCCGGCATCGTGCGAACCACGTGCTTCTGTGGTGTGTCTGTCGGTCGGGCTAGTGGGCACCCCGGCATCGTGCGAACCGCGTGCTTCTGTGGTGTATCTGTCGGTCGGGCTAGTGGGCACCCCAGCATCGTGCGAACCGCGTGTTTCTGTGGTGTGTCTGTCTGTGGGGCTAGTGGGCACCCCGGCATCGTGCGAACCGCGTGCTTCTGTGGTGTATCTGTATGTGGGGCTAGTGGGCAGCCCGGCATCGTGCGAACCGCGTGCTTCTGTGGTGTGTCTGTCTGTGGGGCTAGTGGGCAGCCCGGCATCGTGCGAACCACGTGCTTCTGTGGTGTGTCTGTCGGTTGGGCTAGTGGGCACCCCGGCATCGTGCGAACCGCGTGCTTCTGTGGTGTATCTGTATGTGGGGCTAGTGGGCAGCCCGGCATCGTGCGAACCGCGTGCTTCTGTGGTGTGTCTGTCTGTGGGGCTAGTGGGCAGCCCGGCATCGTGCAAACCGCGTGTTTCTGTGGTGTGTCTGTTTGCGGGGCTAGTGGGCAGCCCGGCATCGTGCAAACCGCGTGTTTCTGTGGTGTGTCTTTCTGCGGGGCTAGTGGGCAGCCCGGCATCGTGATAATTTCTTGCTGCTGTTATGGGTGTGGACGATATGAGGCTGTCAGCTATCTCGGTGTTTTGTTCGCCGTGTAAGGCTCTGGCAGGGGACACCTGGCCTGCTCCATCTTGTAACAAATATAACAGCAATTCAGTCACTGAAAAATGTTATTCATTTTTGAAGTAATTGCTGCGGCCGAGTATAATTTCAAACTTAACACTCCGCGTTTAGGGGAGGGGGAGGGGGTCTTTTTAAAAAGTCATGGACACGCATAGGAACCAATTTGTACCCGATTGCCCCCCCCCCCTCCTGGGTTCTCCTCTACCCCCCCCCCCCCCCCACACACACACACTCGCCACTCGCAGGATTCATGAATGGTGCAATCTTTGCATTAGCAAGATTAATTGACATTCCAATTATGTTTATATTTCTCACCTTTCCGTTTTACTTCCTTATTTGGTGCACTTGTGACGTCATGGTTTGAATTGTCAGGCCCCTGGGGAGTACAGCTATCTGGTGATGCTGCACTTTCTAATGTTTTTTGGTCTCGTTCTTCTTCCTTTGTAGCGATTCCATGGTGATTGTAAGAGGCACCAGGGTCATTTTCTAATTTAAAATATGAAACATGTTTAAGTAATGAAAAGACAAACAATCCACGTTAGACGTTCGACGGGAAAGTGATGTAACCAAGAATAGCAATTTTAAAGGTGTCAGTCAAAAGATATCGTGATCACCCCTCTGTTAAAGTAGCCCAGCCTGATGGACATCGTCTTGTGTAAAAATAGATAAGGTCAATTTTCATGACTATTTTAAATCTAAAAAAAAAAAAAAAAAAAAAAACAAAAAAAAAAACAAAAAAAACAACTCACATTCATCTTTTACGCCCTATATTGGCCAATTATTCAAACAGAACTGTCATGACTTCCATTTTCGGTGAGCAAAACCATGATGAGGTTGTGTTTCGTTGTCAGTTTTACGGCACTACATTACGTCAGAAATGTGATTAGATATCAAGCGAACAGGATGTTCTGTGGAACAAAAAAAAAACAAAAAAAAAAAAAAAAAAAACGCTTTAGAATAAAACTTTAATCCTGGAAGATGTCTGTTTGCTTTTTAAATTGAAAAGCTTGCAAGTGGTGCACAGCAAAATTTAAAAAAAAAGTTCATTGAGGTTTCCACTATCGGAAAGATAGCTATTTTTTTAGTTTATTGGAAGTGAAGACCACAGAGTGCAAGTCCCAGGAGGGTGTCCTATTTTCATGCCCCCTGCATTCCTGTGTTTTCACAACTCCAGTGCTACTTTCGTTCATCGTATGATCTCACGACGGCGGATTTAAACATCTATCCCTGTACACCTTATACCCCCATACTGCATCCAAACACTTCGCATACGAACCTCTCTCTCTCTCTTTTTTTGTTTTTTGTTTTTTTTTTTTTTTGTTGTTTTGTTTTTTGTTTTTTTTTTTTTTGCTTTTCACTGTTCGCAACCCTTGTTTAATTTCTCCATCGTAGCATTTTGAAATCATAACCACAAAACTGACAAACAGAGAAACAGGCGGACAGATGAAGAGATAGTCAGACAGGCAGAGAGACCGACAGGTAGACAAACAGACAGCTCGGCCTCTGCGCAGCCTACTTACTGTTATCGCCCCTCCCCTCTTGTACACTCAACGCTTGCACTTTGGCCACGATCGATGCCATATTTTCTTTATCCGCCCTTCCGCTCAGGTCAGCTGATACTTTCCACGCCGTTCCCGCCATCGGATGACAAATAAACATGCAGTGCCGCGTAAACAATCTGATAACTCCTATGAGCGTGTTCCAGGTCACCACACCCGGTAAATCCTCTCAGGAATGTTGAGTGAGTCCAGTTCAATTTCAAAACCTTCTTATTATGTTTAAATATTAACAATTTCTATCACTGGTATAATATGCAACGCAAGGCACAAACAAACGTCACAATAGCTAATATGCCTGCTGTTGTTGCAAAATAAAGCATACCTTTCTAATTCAGAGACATTCGCATTGGCCGCCATTTTTTTTTTTTAGTTTGTTTTTTAAGTGAACGTAAATAGAAGCAACTGGAAATATCGGCAGTTTTTTTTTCTTTTACAGTTTGTTAAGAAGCTACATTGCCCATCAAAAGTGAGGCACCCTTTTACTCGTCTGGGTCCGTATTCTCGAAATCTTAGATTGAAGCCAAACATCGCGGACACGGGTGAGCCAAAATTAAGTAACTTATCTCAGGTGCTTGGTGGCTAATTTCTGTCTGAGATTACTTACTTAAATCCAAGACAAGTTCATCAGTTTAAGATATCGAAAAACGTCTGCAAAAAAAGAAAAACAAACAAACAAACAAAAAACAAAGAGATTGATGAGATTAATAGTTGAGCTCCCCCCCCCCTCCCTCCACGACATAACACTTTCAAGGTTTCGAGGATACACAGTTACTCTAGGATGGACGCCAAGGGTAAGACTGAACTTTTATTACTGACACAGCTTTATGTCACAAATTGTTTTTTTTTTTAATAAGACAAATAATAAAACAGACCGGTTGATTTAAAATATCCCATACTTTTGCCGAGGAGTGTATGTAGGCGTTGAAGCTTGTTGGCAGGATGGCCTTGAGGACTGAGTTGGTAAAAATCATTTGAATATGAGTAATAATCTTATTATCATAATAGCGTCCACTCATAAATTAACACGATTTGCCATCAACATGCTACGAAAACAAACAAAAAAAAAAAAAAAAAAAAAAAAAAAAAAAAAGCAAGGCAAATCGTAAGTAAGCAATCGATTTTGTTTTGTTGCAGATATTGTCTTCCGCCCGTCTAAAAACATTTGCAGTCTATAAATACCCCCAAAATAACATGCTTGCGCACAAAAAAGGCCACGCTCACATTTTCTTTTCCAGTGGGTCAGCACAGCACTGCTAACCACCTGTTTTCCACGCCCGTTCTTACGGGGTTTCCAAGGGGATATTAGTCACTCATCTGTTCAAGAAAAAGATAATGTAAAAAAAGTAAATAAATTAAACAAATAAAACAATGCAATAAGGGTCTTTTCCCTTAAGGGCAGATGCTCCGATCTGCCCCTTTCCCCAGATTAAAACATTAACACCCCCACCACCACTCGCCAGGACAGAAAAGAATACTGGCACAACTAATTCGACAAAGCTAGGGAAACAAATAAACATAATAAATAAATGACACAGGTCGAAGTCTAGCACAGGGAGAGACAACAGCGTGGCAAAATTCTATACAGAATGTCAAAATTCTTATACTAAGAAATCTGCTGGTAAATGAATTTCGCCTTTCAATTGTGAGATAAGCCTCAAATACATACATACATACATACATACATACATACATACATACATACATATATATATATATATATATATGTATAGGATACAGTACGAAGAGGGTCCAAGAGTTCAAATAATGGACAGTTCCGAGGCAACGCCGAGGAACTGTCCATTATTTGAACTCTTGGACCCTCTGAGTTCTGTATCTGACTTAGTTTACACAATTCACAACCAATTCCATGGACTGTCCCTAACAAAAGTCTAGTGTGAAATTATGTCGCCCACTTTGTTATGACCCATTTTGTCACGCGCTGTCTGGTTTGAAATCAATAAACAACGTGTGAGAAAAATAATGTACAGTTCCGAGTCTTTCATTCAGTGGGTGGTGTGCGAAGTGTAAACATGGAAAAAGAGTTCTTGGATATCGTTAATGAAAATGCCCAGCTGAATTGCACACTGGATGCAAATTCTTTCGTAAAATTTAGTAAACACACACACACACACACAAATAAACAACGGGGTGAGGGGCGGGATGGAGGAACGGGGGCGGGGGGGGGGGGGGGTTGGTCAACACATGGAACGGTGGTTTTTTAGCTTGTTATTTCCCCGCCGCCGCGGTACGTGCGGAGCGGGGGACTTATAAAACACGCGTTGTTCGTCTGTCTGTCTGTCCGTCCGTCCATCTGTCCCTCACCAATGCCCCCACTCTTGTACGCGCGATTACTCACTCACGTTTCACCACAGGCTTTTGATTTTTTGTGGGAAGTAACAACATGTGTTGGACGACCTGTGGTTATTTTAGAATTTCACCAAAAATTGACGAAACTGAGAAGCTTCAAACTTGACCAAATTTTTTGTTTGTAGGGGGCGTGATGTGGGGGCACTTTTGTACGCGCAATTTCTCAGTTATTCTGCACGACAGCATTTTGAGTTTTTTTGGAGCGAAGGAATATATATTACGATTGTGCGACGTGGGATTGGTTTTTGATTTGACCAAAAATTGACGAAACTATTAAACTTCCAACATAGCCAAAATTTTTTTTTTGTGGAGGCACGATGCTTTCACTTTTGTTCGCTAACCAAAATTCCGTCCACCACCCTCCTGCTTTTTTACGTACGATCTTTCAGTAAGTTTTTGACCGAAGAAGTGTACATTCAGATATCTTTCGGCGGGGACTATAATCAGTTTCTTACTGATATACTGTTTAATATTTTTTTTAGATACGCCAAATCGTTCTAAACGAAAAAGAAATGGACAGTTGTTTATTTTTCATTTCAAATAGCAGCGAATCCATTGTTTTAAAATAATGGACTCGCAACAGCAAAGAGTCCATTATTTAAAATAATGGACTCCCACCAGTCCATTACATTAAAATAATGGATTGTAAGAACAAAGGGATATCGTCACAGGTGTAAACTAAATATATATATATATATATATATATATATATATATATATATATATATATATATATATATATATATATATATATATATATATATATATATATATATATATATATATATATATATATATATATATAATTGTTTATTGTGTTTACTGGAGTGCATGCATCCAGTCAGCTGATTTTTTGTGCACACCGATGCTAAAAACGCACAATGGAAAGAATGCGGCTAAATATCTATGCATATATTAAATATTTAGTCTGTATATCAAATATGAGAAAATGAGTCACATAAAACCCCTGTTATTCGGAAGGAGGAAATAAGGTTTTTGTTGAAGTTTTTTGTCCAAGTATGTAGTGTGCGTGGTTGTTAACAACATGCTTTAACACAGCTTATCTATTGACAATTTTAGGGCATTGCACTTTTCAAGCTCACAACATTCAAGGTTTAAGGGGAGGAAGAGTAGATAGTTTTTTTTTTTTTTTGTGTGTGTGTTTTTTTAAGCGGCACAAAGCGTCTTTTAGACAATGAACTTCGCCACTCGCAGGTTCACACGATACCATTTCGTCACTCGACCTGGATCAACTATATAACTTTAGTCTTGCTTTTAGCAGATGTATGACGAGACTTCCCCACACCGAGCCCCGCCCCGCCCCGCCCCGCCCCCTCTCGTTCTCATAGCAGTTGGTCAGATCCGTCATTTCAATCTCGCACGCTTAAAAGTATTTTAACCTTGAAGATGTCACAATAATGTCGTTATGACGTCACAAAACGATGTCACCGAAGAGCTCTAAAAGTTCTACCCACGTTTCAAAACCAACAAGAAGCGAAATAGCAGAGAGAAATTCCCCATCTCCGAAAACATTTGACATTTGACAAGTGCGAAAAAGACCCGCTTCCCTTTTTTTCTTGTGCAAGCACAAAAAAAAAAAAAAAAAAAAAAAACGACTGAACTAGACAGAATCCCGCTATATAGCGGAATTAGCCTACTTGCAGAAACCATTACAGAAAATATTTGTATTAAATCATGACAAAAACCTTGAAGTCACGCAGTACCCCTTCTTTATCGGTTCTTTGATCCAACGGGTGCAAAATGAAATCAAAATAGCTAACCTAACATAACATAATAATCAACATAAGGTTTATGTAACGTTGTTTAGGCCCAAAGGGTCGAAAACGAGCTCCAAATCGCTATATCTTTAATCGTTTTCGAGATTTTAGTCAACTTCCGGTTTTGTACCTTGACCGTGACCCAGAAATTCAAGTTCACCGAGGTCAAGGTCACAGAGGTACCTTTTATGTAACGTTGTTTAGGCCCAAAGGGTGGAAAGTAAACTCAAAATCGCTCTATCTCTTACCGTTTTCGAGATAATATTCAACTTCCGATTTTGACCTTGATCGTAACCCAGGAGGTCTAGGTCACCAAGGTACCTCTTATGTAACGTTGTTTAGGCCCAAGGAGTCGAAAATGAGCTAAAACGCGATCTATCTCTAACCGTTCTCGAGAAAATAGACAGCTTCCGGTTTTTGATATTGATCGTGATCCAGAAGGTCAAGGTCACCGAGGTACCTCTTATGTAACGTTGTTTAGACCCAACGGTTTTTGACCTTGATCGTGACCCAGAATGTCAAGTTCATAGCGGTACCTCTTTGGGAATATTGTTTAGGCCCAACGGTTTTTGACCTTGACCGAGACCCAAAAATGCCAAGGTCACCGAGATACCTCCTACATAACGTTGTTTAGGCCCAAACTGAGGAAAATGAGATCAAAATCTCTGTATCTCAAACCGTTTTCGAGATAATAGTCAACTTCCTGTTTTTTGCCAATTGACCGTGACCTAAACGGTCGAGATCACCTAGGTACATCTTATGTAACATTGTTTAAGCCCAAAATAGACAGCTTCCGGTTTTTGACCGTGACAGTGACCCAGAAGTTCAAGGTCACCGAGGTACCTCTTATGTAACCTTGTTTTGGTCCAAAGGATCGAAATCGAACCCAAAATCGCTGTATCCCTAACCGCTTCCGAGATAATAGTCAACTTCCTGTTTTTGCTTCTTCACCGTGACCCACCAGGTCAAGGTCACTGAGGTACCTCTTATGTAACGTTGTTTATGCCCAAAGGGTCGAAAATCTCTAACCGTTTTCGACTTCCGGTATTTTTACCTTGACGGTGACCCAGAAGCTCCAGGTCACCGAGGTACCTCTTACGTAATGTTGCTTAGGCCCAATGGGTTTTGACCTTGATCGTGACCCAGAATGTCAAGGTCACCTAGGTTCCTCTTCTGTAACGTTGTTTAGGCCCAATGGTTTTTGACCTTGTTCGTGACTCCAAGGTAACCGAGGTACCTCTTATGTAAAGTTGTTTATACCCAAAGGGTCGAAAATGAGCTTAAAATCGTTCTATCTCTAATCGTTTTAGAGATTATAGCCAACTTCCGGTTTTTTACCTTGCTCGTGACTCAGAAGTTCAAGGTCACTGGGGTACCTGTCATGTAACGTTGTTTAGGCCCAAAGGGTCGAAAATAAGCTCAAAAGCGCTTTATCTCTAACTTAAAATAGTCAACTTCCGGTTTTTCCAGTCAACTCTTATGTAACGTTGTTTAGGCCCAAACGGTGGAAGTGAGCTCAAGTTCGCTCCATCTCTAACTGTTTTCGAGAAAATAGTCAACTTCCGGTTTTTGCCCCTTGACCGTGACACAGAAGGTCAAGGTCACCGTGGTACCTCTTATGTAACGTTGTTTAGGCCCTAAGTTTCGAAAATGACCGTTTTCGAGATAAGTCGCCCTATCGTTAACGTCGCGTGAGGTCATGTGACTTTTGACCTTAACCGTTAAGGTCAAGATTAATGATAAAAGTTTACCTCCTACTGAGTACGTTTTATGTGTTCAATCTGTAATTTGAGCACCTTTATGGCTACTTTTCGTGATTTATAGGCGTTTAAAAAATATTTTGCCTCACTTTGACCTAGAGCTCTGAGGTTTAAGTTTAAAAAATTTTGCGGATTTCACGACTTGCCCTCTATGCCTCTGTCAAATGCCGTATTTCTACGATAAACCCTGTAGGAGGAGTTTTCTGGAAACCGCTTTGAGGTAAAAAATACCTTGATCTCAATTTGACCTTGACCTTCAAAGTCAAGGTCAAAAATTTTGCGAATTTGACGACATCTCATCACCCTATATCACTGTCCCAAACACGAGTTTTCTGGAAACCTCCGAAACAGAAAAAAGAGAAGAAAAAAGGCAGTAATTTCGAGAAAAACTACAAACTGTACCCATTTGCAAACGAAGTTTGCAAGTGGGAATGAAGGTTCATAACCTGGGACTCACAACAGCTGATCAAATAGTGCGGTTAAATATGCAATACATTACTTTCTATTTATAGTTTAGAAAATCCCCGACAATGTATTATTCTGCGCGTTAGATCTAAAGAATGTTCATTTTGTTATCACGTTACACTTTGATCAATAACAGATTAGTTCAGTCATGTTTTTTAATCGTACTGATCGTGCTAGTTTTGTCCACAAATATTAACGCGAAGCCGACCCCTGTATGCAAAAGTTATGGCGCCACCCATTTTGTAAAGCATAAGTGTATATACAGCCCTAGACTCCCAAATCCGCCCCCCCGCCTCTCAACCTCTCTGTGCCCGCGCCAGCCGAATTCAACATGGGTATTGATAAGAAACGTTATCTTCTGTACAGCTCCAAATATGAAAACTAGACTGAATTTCGCTACACGTAGCGAAATAGCACCCACTTGCAAGGGACGAGACACAACATATTTGGTCTAAGACACATTTTTCAGTGTTTCGACATAATTGTCAGCTTCCAGATTATTATCTTGAACGAGGCCATCTAAGTAAATATAATATAACCTCATTTGGGCACAAATAAATCAAATTCTGTTTTCTAACCGTTTTTGAGATAGTGGTCAACTTCCAGTTTTTGACCTTGACCATGATGGAGGAGGTCAAGGTCACCGAGGTGCCTCTGATATATCGTCTTTTCGGCCCAAAGGGTCGAAAATAAGCCCCAAATCGCTCTATCTCTAATCGTTTTCGAGAAAGTAGTCAACTTCCGGGTTTTGACATTGACCGTGACCCAGAAGGTCAAGATCACAGAGGTACCTTTTATATAATTTTGTTTAGGCCCATTATATCTTAAGCAGGAGAAAAAACATATTTGCTTTGCAAAAATGGTCAATCTGTCACTTCGGTATGTTTGATGGTCCAAAAGTCGTCTCGGACGAAATGAAGCATTCTGCAAGGATTTAATAGCGAGGAGCGTCACTGCCGCCTAGGGACCTCAGCGCCACCACTTTCGATTTCGAAGAACTGAGTGGTCCAAAAGTGGTTCCTGACCCTTGAACCAATGTCATTATTCGAGTGGGTTTAAAAAAAAATAAAGATAAAGCCAAGTGTGAAAAACGTTTTCAAGGGTCATTTATGTTTCAATGCACATTTATGTTGTTATTTTCTGAAAACGACAACAGAAAAACATATATTTTTAGAAACGATGGGAGGGGGTTGCGGAAAGCCCCTAAAAAGTATCACTGAATAATTATTTTGGATGCATAAATTGAATAAATAATACATTTATAGACAGGCACCTCAGTGCCACCAGGGGACCTCAGTGCCACCAAGCACCTCAGTGCCACCAAGGGACCTCAGTGAAAAAAAGCACCGCAGTGCCACCAAGGGACCTCAGTGCCACCAAGGGGCCCCAGTGCCACCAGGGGACCTCAGTGTCACCAAGCACCTCAGTGCCACCAAGGGACCTCAGTGCCACCAAGCACCTCAGTACCACCAAGTGGTATTGATGGTCCTCGTTGACAGCAGCCTCTCCTGCTAAGGTTAGAGACGGAAATTAAAATTGTTGTGTTATTCAGGGTTCGAAAACTGATTAAATGACAAAGACCTCATGACCCTATTTTATGTCAACGGTTTAAAAAAGATTAATAAAAGACTAATAAAGCTAGAAAAGTTTTTGAAGTCTTTTTTTTCAATGCTTAATCCTTAACAATAAGGCTATGATAATAATAAAAGAAGTTAGTATACATTAACAGAACAAACTCGTTCACGCGGTAACCTTCGCTTATCTTGCTGGCTTCATTTTTGTTCATTTTTAGTAAAGAACACCACAAAAATACTGATTGAATCAAGTCGATCTTCTTCTTCCAACTCTCTGTTTCCCATCGGTTCACTAATCTGGCCAAGCAAGAGAGCTCTTTTCTTTTTCTACACTGATTTCTGCCTTTTCAAAGCTTCCTTTGAACCTAAGATAGGAAGATAATCACATTCTTCACTAAATGAAATACTTTCAGACACATAAACAAGCGAAATGGGAGAGTACCAGGCCCGGGTGACATCAGAGCCCGGGTGGCATCAAAGCCAGCATGGAATCAGAGCTCTGCGGGGTGGCAGGAGAGCTTTTTGCATTTTAAAACGCATATCGGCATCCCAGAGTTTTCAGATAGAAAGAAAATTAAATTCTTCGTTAATTTAAACCTTTAGGGGCTCAAAACAAGGCAAAATGGCAAAGTATTGGACCGGGGTGGCACCAGAGCCTCGGGGTGAAAGGAGAGCTTTTTGCCGGTTTTGAACAAATCTACATAGTTATCTGCGATTTTTGTTATTCTTATAAGTAGATTATCCCATTTTACGTCGATTCAAATCGTTACCATTATAAAATCGAACGAAATAAAGCGGTACTGGGCCGGAGTGGCACCAGAGCCATGCGGGGTGGCAGGAGATATACCGCGTCCACAGTGACTGATGCCACCCTGGTTGTCGTCGCGCGATAGGTTGGCAGGAGAGTAAAAGCGACAACAACCCCGTCTCGCTACGTTTTTCCGGCCAGCGAAACGAGCAAGGCAGAGAATACGGACCCAATGTCACGCCCTTCACTTTTTTTCGGATGAAATGGCGGGATACACCCGAGTATTATGTGTATAAGTTTGCCTTAAGCAGCTGAATCTTCAAAGATTCCGACACAAAGCCCTCGTAAATGTCGAAATGTAGAGCTGCTCGTCAAAATCTAAACCAAGAACAGCAGGGTGCCTTATGCCTCCTGGTGTGGTGTTTCTTGTCTGGCTTTGGTAAAGTAACCAAGAGGGGACATATACGGTTTTAAAATTGTTAGATGTAAATATGTATATTCTAGCGTTTTTCGCTTTTTGTGGTGCCTTTAAATACATTTGAAGTAGCAAATAGGCATTAGGTAAAATTGACTTCTCTATTAATTTTCGCTGTCATTTGATAAAGCTGGTGTACCGGGAGTCGTCCGAACTCCAAAGATAGCATAATACGTTTTTATCAACAATGAAAGCAAAATGCAGTTTTCTGGTGTGAATGCCTGGTATTGTCATTTTGACATAATGTCTAATTACCTGAGGGTAAATTAAAGTACCTATAATTACTTTGTGTCAAATTCAGACTTAGTGCACTAAGGTGCAATATATTTTATCTCAGAGCATAGAGCCCAAGTTTGTATTTAGTACATAGCTTTGTAGGACTGTTTTTTTTTTCTAACGTTTTATTTCGTAAAACGAGCTTGTACGAGTAAAAGCGCAATTCGCATTCTCCACTTTTAATGGGTTCCCTTCCAGTAATATTTACCACGCAAAATAAAAAAGAACTTTTTTAGGTACCGTTCAAGATCACTTATCCTTCCATCCATCCTTCGACCAATCAGAATGCCCGAGACGTCGTCTGCTAGTCTCGTAGAAACGACATTCCCTTTTTAGCCCTAAACGGCGGTACAACGCGCCCAGGCTAGTTGGGGAAGGATGGGAGGGGATAATCAAGTTAAAAATGGAGAACACGAATTGCACTTTTACTCGTAAAAGCTCGTTTTACGAAATAAAACGTTAGTTTTACTTCGCAAAAGCTTTGAATTCGCTTATCTCCACTTTTAATGGGGCTTGAGTCCGGAGTGCTGAGTCCGGAGTGCTGGGCACTCGAAGCAGAAGAAGAAACAAAACTTATCAGTTAAGTTTCAATTCTTTTAATGATTTCCCAAATAAAGTCCGGAAGAGTACCATTCCGGTCTTGTAACATAAGGTAAAATCATAAACAAAGTATATCACAGCAACTGTCAGTTGAGATGAGAAAGGCTTCCAACCATGCCTTCATCTTTGAGTACTATCACCATCCCCCTCCAACCGCCCACCGGATGGATCCCTACCTCAAGTTCTCACTATTCACTTGCTATGTATTCATGAACAATTAAGTTTATTAGCAATGCTACAATAAGATCGTAAATCTATAGGATTTACACAACTAAACTCTTTGACACTTCGAGTAACGAGACTGAAGTGCCTTACAAGGCATGCTATTCATACTTGGAAAAGGAGAGTCTCTGTTGTCTAACTTTCTTTCCCCAAAATTTTTCTAATTTACCACGTTTATTTGAAATAAACCTGTAAAGATTGACTAGATAGCTCTAAAACTACTGCAAATCGGCATAAAATGAAATACAGACAAATTTTTCGGCAAATTTGTGACTGTTTCCCTACATGGGGCCGTTTTGGTCCCATGAGTCCATAATGACACTATGGTACCTAATACCATGGACCAAGAGACCGGCCTTTCGGTCTTCCGGACACAAACGGGTATACGGTCACTGCGGTACGTTTGGGGCCGAAAAGTTCCCCCCTTTCTTTCTGAAAGACTTGAAGAAAGAAGTTCAAAATTTAAAACCAGAGTAGCCGTAAGACCGAAGACTGGGCTGTACCATTTACACATACTATCATAAACACTTCGGAATATATAGAATGCTCAATTAAAAAGTAACCGTCCAGCGTTTGCCCGTAGCTTAATATAAGCACGGGGCCAAAACGGTCCGGAAGGACCTTAGCGAAAGGCGAAATGTCCAGAGTAAGAAGGAGAAATCCTTCTTGCGGGTTGCTACTTTCGTGGCTTGTTGTTGTTGTTGTTGTTGTTGTTCCCGTTACAGCCCTTGGAAAAGTTGCTCTTCTGCTTTCCCTTGTTTTTGAACTTGGGGACGCAGATCTACAACAGAAACCATCAGACCGTAATGGTCGTTTCTGAAGCCACAAACGGTCCCAATGAGTATAGACCAGACAATTCATTCTGTGAAAAATCTTTCAGATAGTATTTAACAAAAGAGTTGGGGGCAGACCAACAACCTGCTTTCAATATATCTGAAAGAGACACATTACGTACGGCCCTCAGGGAATAAGCTACTTGCCTTACCTGATGGGTTTTGACGTTAAGTTCCCCGGACGGGTTCGGGTCAATTTTTGCCTCGTCATAGGGTGCCCAAATGATCTTTTTAATATAATTCGAGATGTTTCGAAAGATCTTTGTTAAATTTCAGCATAAAAGAAATGATGAGTGCCTTTTGATTTTTTGTTCTGTAGGTCTCTGACATTTCCAGATACTGACGCAAGGCCTTGACGGGACGCAAAGAAATCAAACCGTCGGCATCGGAGTCATCTGGGAGGGATGGAAGGGTAATGTGATCGAACGTTCCCATCCCTTGGGTCATAATTTGGGTTTTTCCCATGAATCCTGCTCTGGGGACTAGGGTGACCTTCCCCCAAGTGCCCTTATCTTTATTTACCTTTCTGTCCAAGGCATGAATCTCACTTCTTCTTTTGCCCGACGCTTAAGCCAATAAAAACGTGAACCTTAGTGTTGCATTTTTTGCTGAAATCACGTCTTATCTAAAAATGTTTGGGCGTTGGAGATACCGCAAGACTAAAGATAAATCCCACTGCGCTATGTTGGATGGGCAGGGTGGGGAATTTACTTTAAAATGTCTTACTAGCTGTGAGAGGGCTGCATCTTCGCCCGGGTCGTAGCCTGTGGATGCTTTGAGTCTTGACCCTATAGCGGCCCTATAGCCCTCGATGGAACCTACCTTAACTTCTCATCTGTGAATAGGTGATCGAGGAAGTCCGCTACCACTGCTGGGCTAGCCTGAAACGGGTCTAGCTTAGAATTGCTACACCAGGCGGCAAACTTGTTCCACTGAAACCTGTAAACTTTGGCTGTAGAGCCCTTGTGACTGTTTACTATTTTCTCCCTCACCTGTTTGGAGAAGCATTTGTCCTTCAAGAAGGACTGGTCAGACACCAAAGGTACAGATTCAGTAAGTGAGGGGAGGGATGGAAGTGTTGCCAGTGGGGTTGTGATAGCAACTCCTTGTGGCATGGGATCTGTATCGACCTCGCCATCTTGCAGTGGAGTAGGAGGGCGAACCATGGAGCTTCCGGGGCCCACGGGGCAGTGAGCAATAGATACGGTGGCTTCAGCTCGATTACCCTTTGCAGAACTTGCCCTAAAATTGCTTGTGGAGGAAAGGCATATAGAACTTTGTCCCGTGGCCACTGACTATTGAGGGCGTGTACTGTCCAGGCTGCTGGGTCCGGGCAGGGGGACACATACCGGGGAAGTTGGGTGGTCATAGCGTTTGCAAACAGATCCAGAGTCGGGGTACCCCATGGAGACTGATGTGTTATCCATTGAAACGACCGACGGGAAAGGCACCATTCGGTGTTGATAACTTGACCCTGTCTGGAAGCTAAGTCCGCTAGGACGTTTAGTTTCCCGGCTAGGTGACGGGCTAAAACGGTCACCTGTTCCTCTCGGGCTCTTGTGAGGATCTGAAAGGCTAGCTTGGAAAGGTAGCCGTGATTTGGTACCCCCCCCTGTTTGTTGAGATACGCTATGGCTGTGGAGTTGTCTCACCGAAATAGGGCTTCCTTGTTTCTGAGTTCGGTGGACAGTTTGGTCAGGGCAATCCAGACTACCCGTAGTTCTAGCCAATTTATGTAATAGGTCTGAAGTTAGGGTGGCCACTTGACCTTCCATACCTGCCCGTGCCAATAAATTCCCCACCCCGAGTGGGATGCATCGGTCTGAATCTCTATCTCTGGGATGGGAGGCTGAAACGGCATACCTTCGGACATGATCTGCATATCGCACCTGTAGGGCTTGTAGGGTTACCTGTAAAACTTGCATCTTTGCTGTGGCTGAACGACCCTAATGCAGTGCCCATCTCACTTGGCTTTGGAATGGCCTGTAATGGATACGGCCAACGGGGACTGTTTTTTCTGTTGCCACTAAAAGGCCTAAAAGGGATTCCATGGCTTGCAGTCTTACCTTTTTCCCGAGGGAGATATCTCTTATGGCTTTCGCAATTTTCTGGTAGCGTTCTGGCGTAGGGAACGCCCCTTGCTATTGCCAGGTCCCAAAATTTCCCTAGAAAAGTAATTGACTGTTTTGGAGTTAGTTCGGATTTGGCCAGGTTTACTACTAGACCTACCTTCAGTGCCTTGCGAACTAACGTCATCGTTTGGTTCTCGGTTACCTGTCTTGATTTGCCAGGAACCAATCGTCTAGATACTGAAAGACTAACATCTCCTCTAGACGTGCCCATGTTTTCAACACCTTCATGACTTTTGAGAAAACGTACGGGGCCGTAGCTAGACCGAAGGGAAGTGCCAGAAACCAAAAACGTCTTTTCCCTACTTGAAAGGCTAGAAACTTTCTTGCCGAGCGGTGAAGAGGGATATGGAGATAAGCATCGGAGAGATCTATGGAGGTACCCCACATCCCCTCCAGTAATGACCCTTTTATCACCTGAGCCGTGTCCATCTGAAAGGTGACCACTCGGAGAAAACCGTTTATGGGGGAGAGGTCGATTACTAACCTCCACTCCCGGATTTTTTGGGGACCATAAAAACCCTGCTGAAAAAGCCCATTTGATTTTCTGGCATTTTCTCGATCGCCTGTTTTTGTGTCAAGCTCAACAACATTTCTTGGAGAGCTAGATTCTTTTCCCACCCCTTAGGGTAAGAGGTGACCAGTTGCTTTAGCGCATGGGTGGTTAGGGGAATAGGGCACCTGAGCCCGGTTTGGTCTCGTTTGAAAGGTAGAGAGTAACCCCTCTTCAGCCAACGCACTACCTTTCGAGAAGCCCCCATTTCTACCCATTGCTGCCAAAACCTCCCTAGTCTCCCTTCTACGGGCAAGGAGGCGTTCAAGGAGAGTAAATTTTCCAATTCTTTTAGGTTTGTTAAAGTATCGCCAGGAGACGACAGAATCTCGTGACGGCACTTTGATTGGTTGCTACCTGAACGACTGTGGAGACGGGCCCTCTGTTTTGCTGCCGGAGTTGGGTTTCGGTCTCTTAACAGGGGGCGCTTGTGGTTGCGCACTCGGTTTGGCCTGTGCCGGCGAGGACTGCTGCGGTCGCTTCCTCTTCAGTGGACGCTTGAAGGAGGAGCGAGACATCCTGGACATGAGGGCATAATCCTGAGAAAGCGATCAACTTTCCTGGTTCACCCTCTCTATCTCGGCGGGAGAAAATAGTTCCCGCTCCCCCAGAATAGGGGCGTGGCGCAGATCCCGTAAATCTTTGACACTGGACCAGCAGTGCTGGAGAAAGGCATCTCGACGTAGGTAGACCATTGACGTCATCAAAAAGGTGGAAGGTTTCGCGTAGCTAAGGCCAGGCATTCCATTAGTTTAGAAGACACGGGATCACTGAGGCGAATCTCTTCCCAACGGGACTTCAGTGCCTTGAGCGTGTGATCTTGAAACGACATGATGTTCAGGATGTGACGAGAAGACGCCTCAATGGTCTTGGCGTCTTTCTCCACTAATGGAATGTCCGAGTCAATACGCATTGTAGGCATCCAGACTGTACGCTCCACGGGTTGTTCCAATGCCTCCAGGGGATTTTGCTCATCCGCTGACCGATATGGGACCTGGTCGTACTAGGCAGTGTTTAGATAAGTGGAACCGTGACAATGTGCGACCCTCACCGGCATCCATCTTCTTGAATTCCTTCGTGCAGACCATGACAGCATGAGCAACGCCCTCGCTGGTGGCTAATGCAATGAAGGAGTCCTGTTGTGGTGGAGCGGCCTGAGATGTCATACGAATGGGCAGATCCTCTTTATCTAAATGTGGGGAGCCACAGGAGACCCCTGCTAAGCGGGCTATCTCTTGAATAGCATCCCTGAACGGTACGTCTTCCGGTGCGATCGTGGAAGCGGAACTCGAGGGGGTTGCATCTTCGACCGATGGGGTGAGAACGGGTGGAGAGGGAGTTCGGATAGGGCGTCTGCCCGCTGCCGCTGGGTCTCTCCAAAGTCTTTGCCCCCGGCCTGGAGACCGTACCTGGCCCATTGCCCGTAATGGTAGATGGAAACGGGAATGCACTGGTGTAACCTCGGATTGTCCTTCCACGTCTTCAACCTCCGACTCCTATTCATCAGATGCTGCTTCTGTGAGCTGAGATTGTAGTAACTGTGACGTTTGGAGTTCCCCTGATGGGGTGTAAATTTCCCTCTCTCTATTGTTTGGAACTGTGGCGAGAGGGAAAGTTTCCATTCGCCGGATTTCCTCATCCTCCTCTAGCAACGCAGAGACTTGGCCCCAGGGGGGCACGCCCACGGAATCCTCTTCACTGATGGTGACCGTCTCGGGAATTTCCAAGTTGGCATCCAGTGGGAGGTGAGGTGGGGGCGAGTCCGACATCGCTGCCACTGACTGATCCTCCGGAGGAGGACGCGAAACCTTAGCTGATGATCTGGGCTTCTGTTTTTGGCTAAGCAGATTCTCCTACTTCTGTACTTGATGTTGTAAATCCAAAAGTTGCTTTTGCAGTTGCGACTGCATGGACAAGAAAGCTGAAAAATCACTCGGGAGACGCTGTAGCTGGGGAGGGGGGATAAATCCTTTCGCGGGGGAATGCCTAACTGGCCTGAGACTTGAATGCCCCCCTCCGGACTGCCAACGGGTTTCACTCTGGGAGATGACGCCCATGCTTCACGAAGAAGATCCCGTTCTCTCCCTTCCGGGATATCCAATTCTGCTACAGTCTCAGAGAAAGCACGTCTCTTACTCTTGGATTTTTTATGTCTCTTAGATGATGACGTGGCATCCGATTCTGCTCCAGTGTCAACGTGCAAGGGAGTGGAGACCTGGCTCAGAATAACAGAGCTAGCCTTTTTCATGGTATCCTGAATAAATTCACGAGTAACAAACGACGCTGAAGAGAGAAATTTGTGCTTATCCCTCCTGCGTTCGTTCTTGGCCCTGTTCCGTAACAGGGCTTTCCAATTCTCTGGGCTGAGATGTATACAATCCACACACGGGCTGTCTTGCTCGCACAGACGTATTCCGTTGTTCCGTCTGCAGCAATCGCAGATGGGGTGAGGGTTACACGAAGTTGGAGGATGAATACACTGAGGCAGCAACGGTGGAGACTGTAGACTGGCCTCTGTCATATCTGAAATGCAAGCAGAGGAGAAACAAGCGTAAGAACATATAGCAAAAGTGCATAGAATACTACATTTCTCGGTGCTCTACTTCGACTGCAAGCTTTACCCCTCCAGACTGTGTTTACAATCGCCCAGTCACTGCAATGACTCGATGGGGAGATTCACGACGAAAAGAGATGCTTCCTGGAACGGAAAGCGTTCCAGGACCGTAGCGGGCTGGACCGTAAGGGCCTTCTCTTTTCGGGCATCGGTCTGTCTTGCCTCGGATGGCACTCTCAGACGTAACGGGTAAAAAGTCCTGTTGGCCCAGAATGGTCTTTTCGTACCTGTGACCGTATTACCACAACGGGAAAACGGTCCTGACAAGGAAAAGACCGTCAGACGTCACAGAAAACGTCTCTTTTCGCCGGAAAACGCTGTCAGCCTTGCAGAACCTGCTCTAGAAGACTGAGAAGCGTCCCTGGAGTAAATCTTAAGCAAAACTGGCCATTTCCGCGATGACACAGTTGGCTAGTAAAGCTAGGAGTCCAAGCGGGCACAGCAGCCTGAAAAGATCCGACTCCTAGACGAAAGGAGGTAGAACTGGTAAGTTCCTCGATCTGAAAGAAAGTGGAGAAAGAGGCGCACTTCCCGGGACCAAGAACTGTCTCCGCGATCATGCAAACTCAACCTAACTTGACCGAAGAACAAAGTGTTGAATTTAAATCACTTAGGCTCCATAAATTTATCCCAACGCACAATAATAGATAAAATAAGCCATTAGACAGTTAATTAAGTAAAATATGAAGTAATTCGCACATTAACCCAGTTCCCTTGCTGCAAAAAAACGGCAGCACACAGAATGGCGTGTTGTATAGGCGCAATGCAAAAAGGGAATGTCGTTTCTACGAGACTAGCAGACGACGTCTCGGGCATTCTGATTGGTCGATGGAAGGATAAGTGATCTTGAACGGTACCTTAAAAAGTTCTTTTTTATTCTGCGTGGTAAATATTACTGGAAGGGGACCCAATAAAAGTGGAGATAAGCGAATTCAGAGCTTTTGCGAAGGAGGGCCTTCCCACTTATTAGAAGGTTCACTAATCTTAAAGCCATTTGTTAAAGTCCCAGCTGTCAGTTAACCACTCATTTCAACTGATCATTGACCATTGATCATTCAGTTCAATTAAACTTGATGGGATTTAATGATGATCTCATAGATGGCCCACATTACCATCAATGATTCATTCAGCTGACAAATCAAGCCATTATCACATAACCTGAATAGTCTGGACATCTCTTTTATCCGGACAAATTGTCCGGATTAGCTAGGTTATACTGTACAGGTAGAGGCAAATTCAGCGTGTTCATATTCAACATGAAAATAATTACAAACAGCAAACGAGAACAAAAGCTTATAAAGAGTTTGCATGAAATAAAAATTAAATACGTTTCGACGATTTTTTCGCTGTAATTTTTTCTGTTTTAGCACTTTACCATATTTTCCATTAATCATTTTTACGTTTAAAGTTCTTTTCTTTATCATTATTTCCGTTATTTTGTTTTTCGCTACCATTTTTCCTATATTCATGATCGAAAGCCAACACTTGGCGAGTCAGTGACTTGACGAAGCATATTATCAATGTGCGGGCGATTTCCTCGCGCCTTTTTCTTCACAATGGCCCGGCATTTTGTTCCTAGTTCTCTGAACACACTGGCCCTAGGGCCACCGAATCAGATCAGAATCAGTGTGTCAAATTTCGGTTGGTCAAATAAAGCACGCGTGTGCTGATGTAAACATCAATAATAATAATAATAATAATAATAATAATTGGAGCACTAAATTATGCACATATGTAGTACTTAATGTGAAGTTGTGCGCGTTCCCACTAAACATTTTAAGGTCCATTTAAAGTCTATTTAAGATTGTGACGTTATAATTGACAACTGGATTATGTAATGTATATGAGCATCACAAAATGATTTCGTGAGATTATAAGAGCAACCCCTTAACTGATATCAGTAGGAAAAAAATATAAATGACAACTCAACCAAATCTCTGGTTTCAAAATGCTATTATACTCAGTTGATCCGTTAGTAAGTTAAGTAATCAATTACTTAACTTAAGCATTAAAAAGCTCCCTTAAGAAGTCATAGAAAGCGGGTCTGTGACCATCCGATATGCCAGATTCAACGATCCACGGATTCAGTGCATACATAATGGGTCGTTTATTAATCAGTCATATTGTACAGTTGAAATTTCAACAAAGAACTGAGAGCGGTTTACCAGTCAGGCGTAATACCCTAGGCACAGGTGAAATTTTCTGCTGACTGTCGAAGACACCCATTTCGACTACTTGTCGCTCGTCTAAATGCGGCGGACTCCTTTTACTGATATCGCGAATTGTAGCTGGATTACCGCTCCGCCATTGTTGTGCACCCATGCCATAAACATTTCTCATATCCTTGACCTAGTACATTATGAAAGTATGAATCAAACACTTTCATAATGTGCTAGTGCAGTTACTATAAAAACCTCTACACTGCTTACGGTGAAAAATACGCATGTGCCCAGTAACAACACATCATCTATGACGACTGGCCTCTCAAGTACTTGGCTAAAACTTTATACAGAACAGGGTGTTCGGATGGAATGCCACCCGGAATAAATGCCACCGTTTTTACATTGTAGGTTCAAATGACACCCGGCAAAAAAGGCACCCGGATAAATACCACATTTAATCACCTGAACCACCTCCCCAATTTTCACCCCTCAATTATATCAAGTGTATTTGATTATGACAATGCAATTAACGTCAATTGCAATTACTCTTGCGCATCACAATAAAAAAAAATGTGGTCTTTTTTTGGTCTATGATAGTCATCTGTTATGTGAATCCAACGTCTGTGCAACGTCAGGTTTTCGACTTTTATCCAACGCCAATTTTCGGACGTTCGGCCAAAGACATTGACTAGACCCGACCAAAATCAACGCCTAAACACCGTTGGTTGCACAACGTCTGCTCATCCTTGTGTCATAGACGTTGGTAAGACGTTGATCTATGATCACAACCAGTCAAAACCACATTCCAAGCGGATTTATTTTTTTATGTTGTTTTATTGTGTGGTTGACGTCACAACTTCTAGTCGACGCTGGATCGGCGTAGGAATATACACTGGGCAATTAAATGACATTTTCGTCGAATTGCAATTGCGTGCGTTCCTTGTAAAAGCCATAGAAAGAATATTTCTGGGACAATCTGATATGTTATATCTGGTTATCCGCACAGATTGGAAAGTTCCACAACATACTGAGGAAAACAACTCCTAACACAGTCTAATGCTTCATGTCTATTTTCCTATTTGGTCAATATCAACAGCCCTTTCAATCAAAATAATTAGTTGTAAAGTGAAACAGGTATTTTTTCACCCAGGGGAAAGTATCGTTGGGAGTTCAGGAAACACCATCTAATTTAACATTTATAAATTTATCTTTTTCCGATAAGAAGATTCAACATCCGTTTCAAATGTAAGCAAAGCTCACATATGGAAAAAAGAACAACACATATAACGAAAACACTCAGTTATATTTCAAACATTCTTAATTTCATCACAGCACTCATTGTATATTTCAGTTAAAGCAGCAGTTCTCTATGTAATTTTATAATAATACTTTAGACACAAAAGACAGTAGCTTATTTGAACTCCAAACAACCTTAGTTGCCAACGACATATGTAAACGAGAAAATTGAAACTAATTCCTGATAAACTGAAAATGTTTTAATTACATTGTTTAACGATGCATTGTATCTTAATATTTATATGCACTGCATCTTATAATTATTTGGTTGATACAATCACTTCTCCAGCAAAACTCATCCTAGTCTTCTTTTTACAATGCGAACTTTGATAATTTTTGTAGACAGATAAACTACAGCAAGTAAGATTGTATGGCATCTCTTATATGTCCAGGCAGTCTTCCAGATCTTGTCAAGTTGAAAATCCACTCATCTGGAACGGTATGCACATTAACGTTTCCAGTCATATGATTTCCACGCTGATCAATGACTGGTGACCAAGGGCCATTTCGTTCACCTCTGTATAACGTCACACGGGCCTGGTCATTTTGAATTTCAGTTACGTTGCCAATATTAATATCTCCCGAGACTAGATAAGCAATGAAGCAATTAGGCCCTACGGAGGAACGACCGCGTAATATTCTTATATCTTGCTCTTCGTTTTTGGATCGCTCGGCTCTCTTCTTGTTCCCTGTGTGGACCTAAAAAGGGTTTGTCGTCATTTTCATGCCAAGACATTTCTTGAAATTGGTTTCTTAAATAATTTTATACAAAGGGTACTTTTACAGATATTTGTAATTGCCTAAACTTCAATTATAAGCGAGATCTCCTCTCTGTTATGATCTAAAGGTCCGTATTCATTAAGAATCGAGTAACAAATATAAAATTCACCTGTGGAATTTTACGTTCTCGTGCCATTACTATTGCAAGCGGTGATAATTCATTCTGTTGTATTTCAGGTGGTAGAGTCGAATGTGTCGTTTCCCATTTGTCTAGCACATTAGTTATCCATACTGGTTCCTGTTGATTTAAAACGTAAGCGTCCGGATTGGCCAGGAACTGCTCCCACCATGCTTGATCTTCTCTTGTGAGATATTTCTTCAATCGTTCAAGATTTGATTTTATGTTTTCCAAGTTTTGCCTCTCTCGAACGGATGGACGCAGAACTTGTGGCACTCCTTCTGGTATCAGTTGTCTTCCGAGTGCATCGCGGAGAAATATCTCTATGGGTTCTTCGTCTGCATGTGGCAGCCATTCTTCATCAGTTGACCAGTTTTTGTACTTCACAGCTACATGGTTAGGGCGGTCGTAAAATATTCTGAAATAAAAAAAGAGCTGCATAATGATGGCCTCTTTGTCATTTTGCAGTTTATCACATTATGACATGAGATGGATATCAATTTAGTCAAAGATTAATCAAAACACAAGGGCAAAGTCAAGTTTACAATTTATACTTGGCAAATTTTATCAGCGTACTGTGAAATTTGCTCGACAAGGGTCATGATTTAATTAAATCATGGACTTTTTGAGATTTGTAGCTTCTGAAAAAAGAAAGGTGTTATTGTGTGTTCAAAACTAGATATTGGATTAAATTGTCACATAATTAATAATTATTTACCTGTAAACTTTGGGGAAAGAATGGTTGTGTATTTGCTCTAACGACGGTTCTAACCAGTTACGGACGTTGAAGACATATGGAAGCATCATTGGTACCATTTTGTTGCTATTCAAACTATTCCGTATCACTTGTAGCAGTTCAGGGATGGTCTTTGCGTGTTTCCTCAGCAGCTGTTTTGAAATCTGGGAGAATCGGCTATCGATATCTTCGTGTGTATGGCCCTACAAATGTATAATTATAAAACCTCTTAAAATTTAATGCAGACACCGGAATGAAAGTTAGAAGAAAATTCATAAAAATAGATTCTTTGTAAAACATATAAAATCATTGTAAATTATACTTACGACCATGAGAAAACTAAGCGTAACTTCAGCAACAACGCCTTGGTGGACTAAGTAGGCCATGAGACCTAAGAAGTACTTGTTCTGTAAATAATTAATTTTGTTGAAGCCCGTGTCATATGTTAAAACGATTTTGAATGAGTGTATAGTATAAGGAATCTAGACACAACGCACTTATTTGAAAATTTAAAAGACTGATTTAGTTCGATCACGCAGACATATATATGGATTATGTAACATATTAACAATTTCAATATTTTATCTTATTTTTTGTCAGATTCTTAAATTACCTTATTTTCTCTTGCACAGTTATTTAGTTGAATAAAGAGACATTTTCTCAAGCGGTTGTTGGAAGCCTGTGATGTTAGCGCCAGTAAAAGGCATGTGGTTGTTAAGTTCGAGTCATGCGACCACTGAAGAAAGTCAATGAATATGTTTACGTCTTTGCCATGTACTTCAGCTCCTACCAAATGTGTTTGCAGCAAATTTGCAGCATCGCAGTCCTAAAGTAAAAATATTGGGTGGTGGTTATTTGTAATCAATAAGATCACACAACATTGGATACATCTCCCTTCGTGTTTTAAAACTCAGAATTCATTCAAACAAATGACAAGCAAGATCAATCCTTGCTTTTCGTAAAATATTGTGATAATCTATTTTCTGGCTGTCTTTTCGCAAACGAAATTAAGAACATATGGTACAATTCTGAATTTCACTCATAAATTTACCTTTGGAACGGTCCAGCCACGAAAGTGCGGTATGTTTGTTTTGCTTTGGTCCATTCCTACAACAATTAAGAAATTTTGTTATTTCTCAAACGAAACGAACAAGTGTAATCTCTAATGCCTTAGATACTGTGATACCAACTTCTTTATATTTTGTTTTAAAAATGTCACGTTATCAAATGACACATTTCTTTCACGATTTAATCACTTTGTATAGCAACAAATTACCGTCTATAATGATGCTAAGTTTTTCTTCCGGATTGGCAATGGCCGCTGCACGCCTGTCGTAGTATGATTCTCTTTCTTTCCTGAAATATTAATGAGGCTAATAAACAGACAAGTTAAAGTTATTAATGAGAATGAAAGGAAAGAATTTTGATAAGTTGTCAAAATAAATACTTCCACAATGGTTTATTTTTAAGATCTAATATGTGAACAAGCTGACATACTGTTGCCTTTTTAGATGTTCGTCTCTGTCGTTTAATATTGCTCTCTGTGTCTCGGGGGAATTGTTTTGCTCTAAAAGCTGTCGTGCTAAGAAACAAACTCGGCATTTGGAAACTCTACAAGAATTCTGAAATTGAATCAAACCTCAGATAAGCCCTCTAACTCGCTCTCTACTCCAGACTCAATTCCGTCCTGCAATTGGGGTTTTTTTCTTATAAGGGAAATATGATTTAGCTTATTCACTCCGTTCACTGTCCCTGCCCCAACTGAATCTTCCACTTGCAATCTCGCCCCAAATTCATTTAGTGATTTATTTAAATCCAGTCTTGTGTTTTATTGTTTAGTGTTGTATAAAATAGTTGTGTATTGATTTAATTAAATCAATGGGCCTCACTCTCTCTCTCTCTCTCTCTCTCTCTCTCTCTCTCTCTCTCTCTCTCTCTCTCTCTCTCTCTCTCTCTCAGTGATTTATTTTAATCAAATCTCAGATAAGCCCAAAAAATATTAGCAAAATAATTTTGTGCATTAACTTACTTGAAGAAAATGTTTACATGATCACAAAATATTTTAGTGAGCATAAGTATATAAAATACTTGTATGTTGATTTATTTAAATCAAGGGTCAACAATTATTCTTCTCTCTCTCTCTCTCTCTCTCTCTCTCTCTCTCTCTCTCTCTCTCTCTCTCTCTCTCTCTCTCTCTCTCTCTCTCTCTCTCTCTCTCTCTCTCTCTCGGTGATTTATTTTAATCAAACCTGAGATAAGCCCTCTAATTCGCTCTAAAATCCCCCCTCAATTCCACCCTGCAATTGGTGTTTTGTTCTTATAAGGGAATTATGATTTAGCTTATTCACTCCGTTCACTGTCCCTGCCCCAACTAAATCTTCCACTTGCAATCTCGCCCAACTTCGCAATTTATTTGGTGATTTATTTAAATCAGGTCTTGTGTTTTATTGTTTGTTGTTGTATAAAATAGTTGTGTGCTGATTTAATTAAATCAAGGGGCCTCTCTCTCTCTCTCTCTCTCTCTCTCTCTCTCTCTCTCTCTCTCGTTCTCTAATTTCGGTGGTGATTTATTTATATCTTCTTCCTCACTCTCCGTGCCTCTCTCAAATTCCGGAGGTGGTTTACACGTATTTGAACCCGGGCTTGTGTTCTTTCACTTCGTATTTTATCTGGGTTTTGCACATTTTGACTATTACGACTTGGAAAGACTACAAAGTAGATGTCTCACCAATTTTATATGTAAAGTGAGATAATCACTGGTGATTTATTTAAATCACGGCTTCATATTTTGTAGTATTTTTTCGCTTAGCTTTTGTTAACTAAAACATGGATAGGCAACAAAGTAGTTTTAAATTATGTCGGCAAAGTAAAAACAACGTCATTAGGAATGACTACTTGCACTGCAATTGGCTGGGTTTTGTCACTTAAATTAGATGTGTGAAAAATCCATCGCATATTATGATGGAATAAAAGATACTTATAAATTTTACCGCTCAGTATGAGCTTTGGCCTGTAATGATTTTTTCTCTCAGAATAACGGCCGATTTTCATGCTGTTTATTCATTTTAATTAGACGTCACATAATCCAATCGCACAATAAAATTTACTCTCTGTCATTTCTATAAACCCTTTAAAAATTTAAGGCATTTTTGTGGTATTTTTTGGCAAATTCCTTAAAACAAAATTGGTATGCAGTATTCGTGCTTCAGTACAATCATTCTCTCTCCCTCCCTCCTTCCCCCCTCTCTCTCTTTCTCTCTCTCTGTCTCTGTCTCTCTCTCTCTCCTCTCCTCTCTCTCTCTCTCTCTTTCTCTCTCTCTCTCTCTCTGCGCTCTCCCTTTTGTCTCTGTCTTCGCTCTCGATGCTACTAATCCTCTCAGTAATCAGGATTGGATTTCACTGCGTGTGATTTATCAGATTAGTGTCTGTGATAATTGTTTAAAGAAGAAAAGCAAAAGAAACCTAGCCCATATTAAAAGTAGTAATTTTTAGCAGCAGTTTAATGACAGAAATGAGTCCAAATCAATTTGGCAATGGCAAAGATGTGATTTAAATAAATCAAGGCTCTTGTCTTGGCATTAGATTATAATTCATTTCAAAATAAATGTGATTAATTTAAATCGAAAGCGACTAAATCTAATATGTATCTGTTTTTCGGCCGAAACTGAAAAAAAATCGCAAACAGTGACTTTTTCTTGTTAAATTAACCATTTATATAATCAGTCCCGGGCTGCAATTTCTTTGAAGTATATACTAGTAAGATTATTCCATACCAATCTGATTTAAATAAATCACTATCTAGGTCTGAATGATTAGAAAGATCTATTCAAAGGATGACTTTGATTGAATAGTTTGCAGTTTCAGCGAGCAAATAATGTTTGTTTCAGGTACGAACAGAATGCCTTTAGACGATATAACCAGCGATATAACTAACGCTATCGTTAGCAAACCCGCTCCCGAGGCAGAAGAGCAAAGCGATCCCTCAGAATCCCTCATGGAAAAGTATTTAACGACAACAGAGATGGATTTTGAAAAGCTGCAGCCGCCGAGAGCTTCGAAGAGTGTTCGACCTGTACACCCACAGCATGTACTTAACCTCAAGAAGCGCCTGTTGTCCAATGGCAACGGAAAGTTGTCATCGCTCTTAACTGTGATTAAGACAGAAAATGATACGTATGAAGTAATTGACGGACACCACCGATACATAGCAATGCAACAAATTAGACAATTCCATTTCCCCGGATGGTTTGGAAAGGTGCCTGTTATTGTTTATAAGGATTTGTCTCAAGTCGACGCACTTAGTCTTGGATACCGATCAAATGTAAATTCACAAAGATCTTTGGAGATGACTGATTTTGAAATAGTAGACAGTCTGAGAAACATCCTGAAAGGTTTGGGGGACGGAGAAGAGGCCTTAGAATCTTGTTACAAGCTGGTTAACGCTACAGAGGTAATTTCTTAGGATTTTTTGTTTTAAAAATAAGTTAAGTCAGGGTATTTATGAAAAATTTTGCAAGGTATTTAAATAAAATTAAATAACAAAATAAAACAAATAACAGATTAGTTAAGTCACAGTCAATAGCAATTTGCGGCAACATGTGTAATATTGCCTGTTCATACAGAGAAGTGACAAACAAAAGCTGCAACCACATCTGAATGTTGCACGCTTTCCTGATGACCTTTATGACAGCATAAAGGAAGAATTCAAGAAAGGAAAATTTAAAAGTTCAACGTTCAACCCAGTCCGTAAAATGTCTTTAGAAGACAAAACTCACGCTCTGAAAGCCTTTCGAGAGTCCGGCTGGGGTAAAACAGTGCTAAGGAAAGTAACAACAAAAGGACGTGGACAGAAGGAGGCAAGTATATTATTAAGTGACTTCCCAGAAGAATTGATAAGAAAGTCGTTCTAAAATGTTAAATTAATGCAGGTTTTTTAAATTTAGAAGTGTTCTATCAAGCTGGAAATTTCGAATGTGGTAGTAGAAAAGGCAAACAATAATTGCTTCAGTTGCACAAGCGGTATTAGGCTCAGGCGTAATGAGTTTTGAAAAAGAAAAATTCGCTCTAAAATGATAAAATTTGCTTTAATTTGCTTAATTTAGGAGTGTCCAATCAAGCTCGAAATTTCGGACACAATCGTTGCATCACAGAAAGCGAAGGTTATGGCCTCAAGTGTCGTAGAGGTTTTAGGTGTCAGATTGTCTACTGAAGAATTTAAGACAGGAATGGCTGGTATGCTTTTTCATTAAATTAGTATTTTAACATTCATCCACAAAACTGGAAGATGCAGAGTAGAATTTTATGGTTTTAAAGGACACGTACAAAACATTTGACTGACTTTGTTACATTTGAATACGTTTTAAGTTTTTTTTATTTCTAGAACTGATCAAAGCAGTAATAGACCGCAGGAACACAGTTGCGCCTCAACTTTCCCCGCTTAAAGTCTCAGGTAAAAATACTGTTTTGTTGTGCATTACAAAAAGAGCTACAAAAGGGTTTTTAATAATTTTAGTTTATCATTTCTTGCCATTAAAAATAATAACAATTTGTGTAGAAAACAATCGGATTGATTAACAAATTTTCAAATATTTTCAGATACAATCCAGGAAAGCAACCCCGAGACAGTGTCTGAATCGAAATGCAGCAAGGCTTCCGGCAAACGCAAGGGTAGCCCTCCCACCAAACTCACCAGTTTGTCTTTAAGACTAGACTGATCTAAAAGATGATTGCTGTACTGTTTTGCTAAAATAGGATGCTATCACAATAGATTTTGATTAAAGTCTTCATGATGTGTAATTTAAAATTTGTTAACGTTTAATAGAGTAATTGCACTTTGTAAATACTAATGTACCATTGTACGATAATTACAAATCTGTTTGTTGTAGCAAGAGCAGAAGGTGACGTGGGGTCTAAAAAGAAAAAGAAATCCTGCACTTCGACTAGAGCTGAGCAGTCGGAAAGGAGACACACAGAAGCTGTAAACGACAACTTGAAACGTTAAATTACGTAATGTTATCAATAGGAGGCTTGATTGATTATGAACTGTTGACATGAAAATTTACACGCCTTAATATTTTGGAGAAGTTGTTACCTTCCAAGGAATTGGCAATGATGGTACATACAACATGGTAACTATATATAAGATTTGAAAAATCGTTCAGAAACTATGCTTGTGTTGCAGAAGCTAGTGACAAGGTTGAGGACGAGAACGCTATTGAAGAGACCCTTCCTCTGTCACCAGGTACATTCAAAAATTATTATTTTAATTATATCTTTCATTATTTGTTTATTGGGAGTTTATATGTTTGGAAAAGTAAAGAAGCTTGAACAATTTGTGTACAATTTTTGCGGTTTCGGACCAAACATTTTCTAAAGTTTAATTCTGTGAAGTTTACTACTCATACTTGATTTGAATGAGTTTATTTTCTCGCCTCAATGCAGGTGATGAGTTTCTAGAATCGCTTGGACACAGCGATGACGAATATGTCTTTAAATCTACCCCCCAAAAAAAACAAAGAATGTGCAGGTAATATATTCAGGTTTTCTTTGCTATTAAGCTTCTGTTAGCAATGAAATCCATATGTAGAGTAAACAAATATGTGGAAAATGTGGAAACTGTAAATTATTTATCTATCCAAAAACTATAGCATACAGACTATGTATGCACTGTAAAGTACTAAAAGTATTTTGATATATGTTTCAGATCTGGTAGCAGCACCATATAAAGTGAGAAAAGACGATGCAATTCTCGTTCGCATACCACAAAGCGCTGTGGATGCGTATAAAAAGGTTCCATGGATTGCTATAGTGACAAAAGCAACTTCGGCTAATAACATTGCGGTGGATTGGGTCGATAAAACAGAAGCTGGCCATTGGCAGCGTAAACTGAAAGGGTCCGGCAGGGTGAAGATCAGCGATGTTCTCGCGAAGTTTAGCTGGGACGGTACCGGAGTTCTGCCGCATGAAGAAGAACTGCTCAAGCTAGGTAAATGTTTAAAATCTAAAGGCAAAAAAAAAAAAAATAAATGATAGGATTGCAAAGGAAGATCAAAGTCGAAGAGCCAATTTTGCATACCTTTGAACATATTTTAAGACATTGACAGGTAAATGTACAAGATTAAACAATGCAATTTGTTAAATTCTGAACAAGGAATGGGGCAAATAAATTAGAAATATTCATGTCGGTATTTTGCAGGTGTTCCTGAGAACGATGGTATACGAGAACTTCCCACGACAGACAACAAGTGAAGATTCCAGATAAAAGCCAGGGACACGTTTAATATAAAAGATTCAGCAGTTGTCGCCAGTGTGTCACTTTATATGAAGAAATAAGTGTCAAGTTTATACCTGACTGATTTTGAGATTTGTCAGAAAAAAGAATTCAAAGTAAAACAAAATACAGTTTTATAAATTATCATGAGGTGGATGTGAATTAATAACTGGATTTATAGATTCCTAATAAGATTGAATTGGCATTCTTATAAATTGTAAAAGTTGGCGAAGCCAAACTTAATTAGAATAAATTTTTATGTGCATTTCTTTTCAATTTATCGTTTTATGTAAAATTGGTATCTAACTGTTATTGAGATTTGTCAGAAGAATAGAAATAAAGATATACCTGATTGATTTTGAGATTTGTCAGAAAAAAGAATTGAAATTAAAACAAAATACAGTTTTATAAATTATAACGAGGTAGATGTGCATTAATAACTGGATTTATCGATTCCTAATAAGACTGAATTGGCATTCTTATAAATTGTAAAAGTTGGCGAAGCCAAACTTAATTAGAATAGATTTTTATGTGCATTTCTTTTCAATTTATCGTTTTATGTAAAATTTGCATCTAATTGTTATTGAAATATGTGAGAAGAATAGAAATAAGGTAAATAAGTGCTGTGGACCGTGTTTCCTACTTTTTGACCACTCAAACAAAACAACTTAACTGTAATTTTTAATTATAATTTTTTTAAAATAAATTATAATTATAATTTATAATTTTCGACTGAATGCCGCAGATATAAATTTTGGTTAAATACCGCTAGCATGAATTCAGTTTTATGACTTCACTCCAAAAGGGTGATAAAGCGATGCAAGCCGTTGCAAGAGACGTCTGGGATGGGGCAAAGCAAAAAGAATTCTGTCAGTGCAAACAGAAACCAGATATCACATTTGCTTAACAGGACTGCGTTCACTTGAAAGTCACGGGATTAAAGCATGGCAAAGCCAACGACGTTCGCCCGATTCCGTCTGACTCTCAGGTCACATTGACTCAAGTCGAACTTTTTTTACCATGTAAATAATTTAACATAGTTGTTATATAACATGTTGAATGCCCATGTAAAATGCTGCTCTTATAATTAGTAAATCAGTGAGGATATTATTGATGCCACCCAGCAAACATTGCAGCATTGGATGGAAATAGACGTTGTTTCGACTTCCATTTGTTACCTTTACACAGCACTGATTAGACGTCGGATTATCGAGGTCTGTGTAACATCGGAAGATAGACGTTCTTTCGACTTCAATAAACATCACAATCACGCCGGTGCAAGGTTTATCCAACTTTCGCTGATCGTTAGAAAAATATCAGAATTGTTCCAGCTCATTATCTCAACGTGCATATTGTCAGTTCTCAGTAAATCATCGTAAATATCAGTACTGATTTCAAAGGTTTCTCAAATTTTCATCTGAAACACTTTCAACTATTAAAATTCCCGCAGCCACATCACTCAAATCTGACACAAATTCTCCTACGGGAACGACTACTGACTCAGGGATAAGACAAATCCGCCGACAGTAACAAGTACTCAAATTACACAGTGAAGACCCAAAAGATGAGCTTAGATTTAAACAACAACGCTTGATGGTGAACACACTCATATGAGCCACAGCACCTAATGGTGAACACACTCAAGGTGTGCTCACATTTGAGCCACAACGCTTAATGGTGAACACACTCAAGATGTGCTCACATTTGAGCAACAACGCTTAATGGTGAACACACTCAAAATGTGCTCACATTTGAGCCACAACGCTTAATGGTGAACACACTCAAAATGTGCTCACATATGAGCCACAACGCTTAATGGTGAACACACTCAAAATGTGCTCACATTTGAGCCACAACGCTTAATGGTGAACACACTCAAAACGTGCTCACATTTGAGCCACAACGCTTAATGGTGAACACCCTCAAGATGTGCTCACATTTGAGCCACAACGCTTGATGGTGAGCACACTCAAGATGTGCTCACATATGAGCCACAACGCTTGATATTGAACACACTCAAGATGTGCTCACATATGAGCCACAACGCTTGATGGTGAACACACCCAAGATGTGCTCACATATGAGCCACAACGCTTAATGGTGAACACACTCAAGATGTGCTCACATTTGAGCAACAACGCTTAATGGTGAACACACTCAAAATGTGCTCACATTTGAGCCACAACGCTTAATGGTGAACACACTCAAAATGTGCTCACATTTGAGCCACAACGCTTAATGGTAAACACACTCAAAATTTGCTCACATTTGAGCCACAACGCTAAATGGTGAACACCCTCAAGATGTGCTCACATTTGAGCCACAACGCTTGATGATGAGCACACTCAAGGTGTGCTCACATATGAGCCACAACGCATGATATTGAACACACTCAAGATGTGCTCACATATGAGCCACAACGCTGATGGTGAACACACCCAAGATGTGCTCACATATGAGCCACAAAGCTTGATGGTGAACACACTCAAGATGTGCTCACATTTGAGCCACAACGCTTGATGGTGAGCACACTCAAGCTGTGCTCACATTTGAGCCACAACGCTTGATGGTGAACACACTCAAGATGTGCTCACATATGAGCCACAACGCTTGATGGTGAACACACTCAAAATGAGCTCACATTTGAGCCACAATACTTGATGGTGAACACACTCAAGATGTGCTCACATATGAGCCACAACGCTTGATGGTGAACACACTCAAGATGTGCTCACATTTGAGCCACAATACTTGATGGTGAACACACTCAAGACGTGCTCACATTTGAGCCACAACGCTTGATGGTGAACACACTCAAGACGTGCTCACATTTGAGCCACAGCGCTTGATGGTAAACACACTCAAGATGTGCTCACATATGAGCCACAACGCTTGATGGTGAACACACTCAAGCTGTGCTCACATTTGAGCCACAATGCTTGATGGTGAACACACCCAAGATGTGCTCACATATGAGCCACAACGCTTAATGGTGAACACACTCAAGATGTGCTCACATATGAGCCACAACGATTGTTGGTGAACACACTCAAGCTGTGCTCACATTTGAGCCACAATACTTGATGGTGAACACACTCAAGACGTGCTCACATTTGAGCCACAACACTTGATGGTGAACACACTCAAGACGTGCTCACATTTGAGCCACAACACTTGATGGTGAACACACTCATGACGTGCTCACATTTGAGCCACAACGCTTGATGGTGAACACACTCAAGACGTGCTCACATATGAGCCACAACGCTTAATGGTGAACACACTCAAGCTGTGCTCACATTTGAGCCACAACGCTTTATGGTGAACACACTCAAGACGTGCTCACATATGGGCCACAACGCTTGATGGTGAACACACTCATGACGTGCTCACATTTGAGCCACAACGCTTGATGGTGAACACACTCAAGACGTGCTTACATATGAGCCACAACGCTTAATGGTGAACACACTCAAGATGTGCTCACATTTGAGCCACAACGCTTAATGGTGAACACACTCAAGACGTGCTCACATTTGAGCCACAACGCTTGATGGTGAACACACTCATGACGTGCTCACATTTGAGCCACAACGCTTGATGGTGAACACACTCAAGACGTGCTCACATATGAGCCACAACGCTTAATGGTGAACACACTCAAGCTGTGCTCACATTTGAGCCACAACGCTTAATGGTGAACACACTCAAGCTGTGCTCACATTTGAGCCACAACGCTTGATGGTGAACACACTCAAGACGTGCTCACATATGAGCCACAACGCTTTATGGTGAACACACTCAAGCTGTGCTCACATTTGAGCCACAACGCTTGATGGTGAACACACTCAAGGGCAATCAGTTCAAAGGCGAAGCTGTTCCTATTGCAATTTGTCAGGGGAAAAAAGTCAGGAACAAATTGCATAAATTGTCACAAGCAAAAATTGTCTTTGGCACCTCCTTGCTGTAATATCGTGACGACGCCGATGAAACGTAGAACAAGAGGGTTGTTCACATTTGCTAGCGTCCTTTAAGCAACCAAAATAAAATTTCCTATTCAGAAATTCAGGGCAGAACGTCCCAAGGTGGCCTTTCCATTGATTGGTTTAGACAACTACTTTGTTAAGTTTATTGTGATTGTGAAGAGAGGGCCTTTCTTTCTGTCACTTCTCTCAGGAAACCCCATTATTCCCCATTACTAATTTCCATGCCAAGTAAAAGAAAGAAAAAAATGAAAGAAAAACGCGTTGAAAAATGTACATGTTTATCATTCTGACTGTAGATGTATAATTGATACAAGTGTATTTCAAAGTTATCTTCCTAGAATGGGAAACTTTTGTACCTCTTGCTCGAAAAGAGACGGCTTGAGCAGTGTTCAGTCAGTAGTATGAAAACGGGGCTTCTACCGCACTTTGTGACGTCATACTGTCTGGAAGTGACGTCATAGCGTCTGGACCGGAAGTGCTGTCTAGACCGGAAGTGCTGTCTGGACCGGAAGTGACGTCATCATGTCTGGAGCGGAAGTGTTGTCTGGAGCGGAAGTGACGATAAGCGTTAGGATAGGCGCGGCCATCCATGAGGTTATAATGACGTCATGATGACGTCATACTGTCTGGAGCGAAAGTGTGGAGCGAAAGTGTGGAGCGAAAGTGTGGAGCGAAAGTTGTTTGATAGTGTTTGCCGAGTCAATCATCATGAAGCCAACGCACTCCACCTGTCAATCAGTGTAACCATGGCAACACTAAAAACTGATGACCTCCCCCCCCCCCCTCGAAATTGTGATTTTTGCATATTTATCCGTTTCAGACGATTCTGAACATTTTTCATTTTTTCGACCGACCTCCCCCCCCCCCCCCTTGAAATTATGATTTTTGCATATTTATCCGTTTCAGACGATTCTGAACTCAGCAGTACAACTGTAAGTGAGACATTCATATACATAAGTAAAATTCTGCTGAGTCAGCAATTTTTGAACAAAGTTACACACCATATTTTGATTACATGGAAGTAGTATAAAAGCATGAGTGAAACATGTCAACTAGTCAACTAGTAATACATTGTGTGACGAGAAAAGACTTCACAATGTCAGCATTACTTCTTGACAGATGTATGACTATGGACGACGTCTTCAAAGTGAATTATACTAACTATGTGTTTTCAAAGCTTCCTACTTTTGAATGGGATTGGATGCAGCAAGTGAAGAATTTACATCTGCATTGGGAAGCTGTCGGAAAGACTATTCCAAGTGATTTCATCGACTCGTTTCTGCGTGACTGTGAAGATCTACATATACTATCAACTTATAACATTGATTTAACATTTATCATATCAACTTACGACATTGATTCAGCATTTATCAACGCGAATACAATTTGGGCAGAGGAGCTCATGTTAGTTGTAGCTGCAAGAATCATTTTACTTTATGATGATGATGTTCCATTGACGACGAATGTATCAGACCTTGTTCGATTCAACCATGGACGAGTTGAAGTGAATTCAAACGTTTGCAAGTTCTTTGAAAAGGGAGCTGACTCAGCAACCAGTTGGGTATAAAAGGGAGTGAACTCAGCAAAGTGAAGTCATTTCTCAGCAGACAGTTGGAGGGAGTGGATCATCAATACATTGTTGCAGCCATGGAGAACAAGACAAGCAGCTTTAAAATTAGTGCAAACTTAACCATTACTGTGGAGCATGGAGAATATGGGCCATTTCTACGCATCACACGTGGAGAGAGATGGTGTGCTTATTCACCATCTTTGTGGAAGATTGTGTGCCAGAGCTTGAAAAATTTACGCGACATTGGCTTCAAACTATACTTAACGCAAACGAAGTGGCTTGAAGTCATTTCATACTTGGATATGCGTTATGTGAGTTTTGTGCGCACGTCACGGTTTGAAGGGAAAGAATACACACATCACATCAACATGAATGATGGTGAATGGGAGACACTGCTTCAGGAGATGGACAACATCAACTCAGCCCTATCACCATGTGAGGAATGTCATGACAAGAAAACGATCATCAAGCTGCAAAAGGATGGTCGGATGAAGGTGTCAAAGCTATCCAAGAAAAGGCTGGCTGAAGTTCAGTTGGAGAACATGAATGTGCAAAATCAACTTGGACTTACCTGCGAGTATTGTGGTGCTTGTGCATATGTGGAGGATTATCATTGCCACTGCCACAAGTATAATTGCAAGTTGTGTGAACCAAACAACTTCTGCGGCAAGTGTGGAGTACTTAAAGTCAGTGAAGCAAAGTAAAAAGCTCACAAGACACACTGAATCAAGATGGATGTATGTTTTAAAAATGCTTATACTGACTTGATGATTGCTAAACTTGCTTGCTATGGCACTCCAGACTATCAACTTTATCATTTGGATGCTTTTTGGGATGTTGTACATCATAGTCTTGATGTGATTGAACTGCATTCAAGATTTCTTGGAGAATGTTATAAAATTGGAATAGAAGAAGATCCTGACTTTGACTTTGATTCTGCACTTTATTCTGCTCGTACTGATGTGGAAGTATATTTCACCGTAGTGGATCATTTGAGAGATTGTTGTAAAGAAGAAGAGGAAACCGAGCAGCTTTATCAGGTAAGTTATAAAAACCTTTTAATCATCTTTGTAACAACATAGTGAATTGATAACAATGTTTTTCTTACTAGCAAATTTAGTTTTATGTGAGTGGTTTCAACGTAAACAAAGAAGGAACATGATAGAAGAGGCAGCAACTATATTGAAATATATTTTATTACAGGAAGAAACCGACATGTCAGAATAAAACAGCAGAAGCAAAGTCAACATGGAGAATCTTGTGCTATTCAGCGGTCATAAGGACGTTCTTTCAAACATGTTTCCAACACGACTTGAAAAGTATGGACATGTGTTCAACTCAAGTGAAGCTTTGTATCAATATGAGAAAGCAGTGTTTCATCACCGTCAAGATATTGCTTCAGCCATTGTGTCATCCAGAAATGGATATGAAGCAAAACGTATTGCTAAAGGGATAAAGCCATGTCCGTTATGGCATACAGTAAAGAGAAGTAAAATGCAAGATGTTTTACAAGTCAAATGGAATCAGTGTGTATTGTTTCGCAACAAGTTGAAAGAATGTAAAGACAAAACTTTAGTTGAAGCAACGTATGATCATTGGTGGGGAGCTGGTGTGAAACAAGTGTCATCTGGATATCCTGGTCAGAATATTATGGGAAAGTTGTTAGAACTGTTGTGTGAGACTTGATGTGCAGACGTGTGAACATGGAGAAGTGTGTTAAGTGAACAGCAACTGGAAAAAACTTGCTGAACTTGACAGACTTGCATTGCCGGAGCAGCATAACCTGACAGACTTGTGCTACATTGCCGGAGCAGCATAACTTGCTAAACCTGACAGACTTGTGCTGCATTGATTCAAGACTCACAAGACTGCATAATGGCGGACATGACACTGAGACAATATATTGTGCAAAAAGCTTATTGTGAAGAAATGTTATCCGCTGTAAAAAAGTTTGCTTATTTAGTCTGTCCTGCTTGCCAACTTGAAGAGTGTTCAGAACATACTTGTCATACTGCATGTGTTTATACATATTGGAATGAAGCTAAATATTATATTCATTTAGATAAAGTGTTAGATAATGCAAATCAACGTTGTGAGAAATATGGTGTAGATGCTATTACATTGGATGAACTCAGTCATTGGTTAATGTTCATTGAAGACCAATGGTCTCCAGTGATTCATACCATTGTATCTATACTTGATTTGTAAATACATGTTAGTTATAAATACATGTTAGTTATAAATACATGTTAGTTAAGTTACTATATTAGTTAAGTGATGTTGGTTGAGTTATAAAATAAAAGCTGTTCTGTTGAGAAGGTGGTTTTCATTCGGTGTGACCATGTCGACGTGGAAAGACTACTTGACCAATATTTACTTCAAACCTGGACAGCCTGGAGCATTTGCTGGTCCTTACAAACTGTATCACATCTTACGAAAACATAATCAACCAGTCACACATTCACAAGTGAAGAAATGGCTACAGGATCAAGATGCTTTCAGTTTACTCCAACCTGTCAAATACAGGTTCAAAAGACAACGTGTGATTACACGTGGCATTGATGATATGTGGGATATTGATTTGGCAGACATGGGAAACATAGCTCCCTATAATGATGACATACGCTTTTTACTCATTGTCATTGATGTGTTTTCCAAATATGTCTGGGTACAGCCAATACCTAATAAATCACATACCAGCGTTATACAAGCTTTCCAAAAGATTTTTCATGACACACGACGAAGACCGCGAACTCTAAGGTCTGATAAAGGAACAGAATTTAAAAACAGATGGGTTAAAGCATTTTTGAAGAAAGAAGGCATTCATGCTTATACCACAAAGAATGAAACCAAAGCCAACTTTGCTGAAAGAGTCATTCGTACTCTGAAGGGAATGATGTATCGGTATTTTCTACATAATCAAACTTACCGTTACTTAGACATTCTTCCAGACTTGGTGTACAATTACAACCATAGACCTCATGGTTCTCTTCCTAATAAATATGCTCCAGCCGAGATTCGTAAAGACAACGAATCAAAAGTGTGGAAGTATATGTATGTCGACAAACTGAAATTGAAACCGAAGAAGAAGAAGAAGTACAAATTTAACATTGGCGATCATGTTCGTATTTCTCACATTAAATATGTGTTTCAACGCGATTATCACATCAAATGGACGCAAGAAGTCTTCATTGTCACACATCGTTGTAAGAAGCAAGGAATACATTTGTATCGTGTGAAAGACTTTTTAGACGAAGATATTGATGGCCATTTCTATGAAGAAGAACTGCAGAAAGTGACCAAAGATATTGAATCTGTGTATAGAATTGAAAAAGTCTTGAAAACACGTAAAAGACGAGGAGGAGGTGTGAAAGAATTATTTGTCAAGTGGTTAGGTTGGCCAAACAAGTTTAACAGTTGGGTGAAAGAAACAGACATTCAACAATGAAGCATCCATTTACATGTTTGGTCTCTGGACCTACAGGCAGTGGCAAAACGTCTCTGGTGAAGGAAATTCTAGAACAAAAGTTAATTCAACCCTCTCCAAAAAACATTTTATGGCTCTATGCAGCAGATCAGCCTTTGTACAAGGGAATGAAAGGCGTGGAATTTTACCAAGGCATTCCAGATGACATTGAAGAGCGTTTTAACCCGAAGAAACCAAACTTACTCATCCTTGATGACTTGATGACCAAATGCCATAGCGATGAGCGTATGACACGTCTCTTTAGTGTTAGCAGCAGTCATCAAAATCTAAGCATTATTTTTATTGTGCATAATTTATTCCATCATGGGAAAGAGATGCGAAATATTAGTTTGAATACACATTATATCATTCTGTTTAAAAATCCGAGAGACAGTCAACAAATTAGTACATTGGCGCGGCAAATGTATCCTGGAAGATCTCAATTTCTCATAGAAGCCTATCAAGATGCTACTAGCAAACCTCATGGTTATTTATTCATTGATTTAAAACCAAAGACAAATGATCAACTACGTATTCGTACAGGCATTTTACCAAAAGATACACATTATGTCTATATTGATAAAGCAGTGTATGAACAAGAACCAACTCATTTGACCATTCGCAGTCAAGATGTCTAAACGTATTCGAGCGAACCAGCCGTTTCTTCATTTGCTTGCACGCAGTGGGCCTAAACGACGTAAATCCTTGCTACAGCAAGCTACAAAGGAGGAATTAACAAGCTTGTTTGAAATTTGTTTGAATATATTGCAAGGACATTTACCCTTAAGCTCAAAACGGTTTAAGGAATTTAAACGTGAACGTCATACGCTACGTACTCTAGCAGATAAGAAGATATCCCTTCGACGAAAAAAGAAGTTGATTAATCAGAAAGGAGGATTCATTGGAGTTATTGCTAGATTGGCATTGCCCTTGTTAGCCAAACTACTGCTAAAATGAAACATACGATGAAAATGGTCCTCATTCCTGAATATGAATATAAAATGTTGCTAGAAAAGAAGGGAAAACATGGTGAAATCAAAACGAAAGTGAATAAACTTTTACGTGGGAAACGAACACGTGAAAAGGCTATAGAAATGTCTCAACTTCTTGGTCGTCATTTACGAA